>JAMXBC010000008.1:7340000-8590000 GCA_024138005.1 Lumnitzera racemosa | reverse complement strand
AATTCAATGCTAATTAAATCAAGATATAGAAAATACAATTTTGATTCTTTAAAGATTTGTCTTAGCTCTTAGAAACCCTACTTGAGCTTTCTATTTTCCATGGCATAGCTCGGCACGATCTGATTCAATTTGATTTAGTCCAATAACTCATCTAATAAATCTTAAATTTATTCTGGCACAATATAAATTAGATAAAATTCTATTTTAGATCGGATTAGGCCAAAATCATTTTAACAAAAGCTGATTCATTAATGACTTAATGATTTATTAAATTGATCACATACCATACTGTAAACGATTTGACTCGATTCGACTTAACTGAATACGATACGACATGACTTGATTCGATTAGACTCGCTATAACTTAACTTCTTTTTTATTTTTTATTTTTATTTTTATTTTATCTTTTTCTGTTTATTTATTAACCTGGCTCAATTAACGAAAAATAAAATAACTAAAAAAATGGGAAAAATAAGGTGTTTACATTAACTTTTCAACTTAATAACTTCCATAAGTTTAGATAAGGCAATTCCCTTTTCTCCATATAAGTTGTATTACTTATAGATAAGTGATCCAACTAATTTATATATTTAATTAAAAAATCATGCTGGTTTGGAGAGGCAAAGGGTATGGCTTGCCACTCATCCATTTTATCAATCCCTTATCATGTTTAACATGTCACATTTAAGGGTAATCTAACAAGGCAAGTAACTCCATCCCATCCCTTCCCTTGATTTACGGACTTGATTAAGGGTAACAAAACCCTTGCAAAAACCGACCACTCTATGCCTCCCAACATCCTCATTTGTCCTGCATTTTCTTAAAATACTCAAACACTAAAGTCAACAAGGAAAGCTCTCTAAAACACCTTATCCAAGCCGTCCTATTTACATTACACACCACTCTACACCTTTTTGTGCCCTACTTTAGCCATCTTAGGAAACCTCATAAGTTTACTCTCTACTTCATTAGCTAAGATGGACATTTGGATACTCAAAAGCAACTAAAATCATAGGAGTAAAAGGGAGCAAATGATTACTAAAGAAAAGGGGGCTGGAAAACAAGAACTAAGGGAAACTTAAGAAGGCCAAACCACTACCCAAACATCTATAAAGTGTAATTTACTTTTAGATGTCTTTAGAACACTATGTGTAAGGTTTCATTTCATGCTTATGTAATTATATCCTGTATCATAGAAATTCTTTTACTTAGGTCAAATGTTAATTTCTTAAAGTTTATGCACAAACAGTAGGATATAAGTAACATAGGCTTATCTTCCTTTTAGTATATTTGTATACCACTTGTAGTATAGCCTTATATTTTAGAAAACCATGGAAATTAATCTCTTGTAAGGTTCCATAAAGTGCTGGATGTGAGTTGTTCAAGGCTTGCCTAAGTGTTATTTTTACTTATATTAAGTTTTACATACTTTAAATTAACCTTTGGTAAGGGAAAAACCATCATATGAAGCTTTAGTAAAAAGATCAACACCTAAAGACCTAAACCAAAGCATAACACCTAGGTTATAAGCATCCTCTAGAATTCCACTTGATATTATTTCAAAATAATCTACTTAAAATGCATAAGTCAAGAAAGGATTGAAGAATAGGTAGTGTAAGGCCTTGATTTAGTACTTAAGCTAAAGAAAACGATAAGCTTAGTGAAAAAATGGAACTAGGAGCTATCAATCCAATATGATCATATCTATAATGTGTGAATAATCCACTTAAAAACACTAGAAAATAAAGTAGCAAAGTGAAAAGACCAACCAAGACTTGCAGATTAAGGTTAGACGTCAATAACTCAAAGCTGAGCCCTAAAACTCTTAAACGGGCCTTATCAAAACTTCCTCTGAAACGGGCCTTATAAAAATTTCTAACCAACACACTAAACTTAGGAAACATATGTTATGAGATCCATAAAAAGTCCACATCGAATCCCTTAAGCCCAACAAAGTGATAAGCATTGATTAGTACACAAAACAAACTTACCTTTAACCATATGAGCTACTTAGAAGTTCAAAAAGTGCAAGATAGCAATAAGGCCATAAATTATAAATGAAAAACTAATCCTAAAAAAAGTATTTGAGCCTAAAATGAAGCCTTAAGTCCAATCCCTGTATATGTCACAAGGTGGTAAAATGCCTAACAACAATTTTAAGCCCAAAAGAAGACTTAAACCCTAGGAACACTACTATCCTAATGAGTAGGTAGAATTGTGGGCCAATCTCCCAAATTTAACCACATCATGTGAAAATTTACTTGAAAATGATGGAAATCAACTATAAGATTATAAAAATCAAATTTAAAATAAGAAAGTTACACATAATCGAATATTTAGTATAATCGGGAAAAATTTCAGACCAACTTAAGAATATAACTTAATAAAGCATTGAGTTGACGTTTCAATATATATCAAATTCTTATGATACCATATTTACATTGTTCAGGGGACTTTACTTTTGGAGATGATTTACCCCAAGACTACTATAACTAGCAGCTATGGCAAAGCGAGTAGCTCTCAATCACTTCATACTCAATTTTGTTTGTAGTATAGTTGTACTAAATTGATATTACAATTTGGATGCATGAGGGATATAGAGAAATGCATATGTTTGGTGTTATGATTTATTGCACTGCATAATAATAAACAACCATAACCGCTTGTTTGTTTAGATTATGTACTGTTGTTATGGTATGAAATTGTTTGACCACTAAATAACTTGACTTAAGTAATTACTTGATTATGAATTTAAAATGAGTCATGCATAGCACTTCTTTGCATCATATTTATAGCAACCGCTGCCTCATGTAGAAAGTGGGAAGAGACTCATAAGAGCAAGGACTCCTGAAGGGATTAGTTTAGGTAGTGATATGCCATATTATTGAGTTTATGTCCTAGTCAATGAGCTTACTAGACGCCAAGGAACGCTAACTATTTGGTTAAAGGCCGTATCTTGTGACTTTCGCTTAAGGTGTGTGATATAGATTCAGGACACAACTATATTGCTAGACCTAAAACTTTTGTTTTGAAAAAGGATCGTATTTCTCATTAAAGTAAAGTACATTTACAAATATACGATATATGTAAATAAGTTGATTTAAGCACATATGTGTAATTTGCATAAAAACCCAGGTGCTAGAACCTGGTTGTTGATTTGTCTCGGTCAATAATCTCCAACCTCAACTATAGAGAGAGAAATTTCTAAGTTGCATGTATTGTTTGGCATACGGTTTGTCACATGTATTCATATGGTTGCTAACGTATATATATATATATATATCTATTATTTATAAGGCATGTTAAAGGGACTAACTCAATAAGAATAAGTTTATACCTTCTTAGATTCCTTTTAATATAGGGTCACTTGTTCGCCAAGCCATGCTGTAGGATGCCTAAGGTTAGTCTCAACTTAGGACGGGCTGTAAGTCGATGGAGTAAATGAGGGAACTATTTGGTTTTTAGATTTGGCATTATGAATTTCTTGTTGTAGTTATGTTAAAATTTTAGTAGCTACTTGAACTACTATCACTCCTATTCTTTTGGGAACGTCATGTTTCACCATTAGCATTATTATTTGATAATCGATTGATTATTTAGTTAAAATAATAGTTTGTTGTGACACTATTTGTCTCTATGACTAATAGCAGCTAAGAGTAGAGTAGCCTAGTACATTGTATGGAAGGGCGATGACTGATAAGGGAGTAAATTGTTGACCTTCGTATAATGTACAGCAATCTATCATGACGTAGATACTATCCAGGTCATGAAACTGTGCATCCTAATTTCCTTTTCACCATTGAGCTCAAGATTTAAGGCATATCATAAACAAAACTAGGCAAGGACAATGGAACTTTTAAGGAAATAAAAGGACTCATTTTTCAACACATTGAACCTTTAAATAGAAAAAGATAAAATATTTAGAACTTAAATAAAAGGAAATTTAAAAGTCAAGTATTAAATCTGTAGTTTCTCTTATTAATATGGATGAAGTGATAATTTATATTATTATAAGAATGAAAAAAAATTATAAGATTCTAAAGTATCCTAAAGTTTGTAAGTCTTATAGGATATTAGTTTCAATGTTTGCATATGTTTTAGGAATGAAAACCTTAGAGGAAAGTATGGGATAAGTCTATTACCTTATCTAATGTGATATCTCACAAATTAGCAATCAGGATATGGATATTTGAATATTACAGCAAAGCCTTGTTCTTGTATGATTAGAGTCAATAATTAATTAAGAGTGTCGAGCCTAATTTTTCGGTTTTTGTTTAAAATTGACTTCTCATTTTCTGATTGATACTAAATCTTAACCCATTTAATATTAATTCTCAACTAAAGAAATCGAGAAATTCCTATTTTTTATTGAAAATAATTTTTGGAGTCGCTACCGGACGGAAGTAGGGAAAAGAAAAAGAAACCGTAATCAATTGGGTAGATTGATTACGATTTGGCTACCGGTATTTGATTTTAATATGAATGAAGAACCAAAGGGTTCTAAGTTCGGGGGCCGACCTGTTAAACCCTAATGGTTACCACATTTATTTACCGAAATTAGGATTATTTTTTTGTTATAATATTTTAAAATAAATAAATAAATAATCAAAAGAAAAAAAAGAACCTAAGTTTCTATAGATTTTATCGTCACCTCCGAAGGTGCCTACGTACCCGCTAGCCGGGATCAGACAATCGTAGTTCTTTTAAAAAAAAAAATTAGTTTATTGATTGATTTTAATTTTTGAAAACCGACTGAGTTTACGTTTTAATTGATTTGGTTTATTTTATTTTATTTTGAAAAAAAATCTAAAGGGTACTAATTTATAAGTGTTGTTGTTTTATAAAAGATTCTCTAAAAATCCTATTTTTTAAAAGGTTCTTTTATTAATTTTTTTATTTTTTATTTTATTTTTTAAAAAGACAACTTTCTATGTGATGATCCCTAAAAATAACCTAATCTTCAAAAAAAAAAAAAAAATCATAATCCTAACAACCCCTAAACTAACATATATGTAGGTATACATCTATATTGGAAACACTTACTGGAATTAATACTTAATCTATAAGAAAACTAATATTAAAAAACACCTAAGTTAATATATATGCATGTATATCTATATTTCATTATTAAAGAATGATCTACCTAAATAAATTAACAATATCAAGAAATAAACTTGATATAAAAACTACTACTAAAAGTTCCCTAAACTGAATGCTCATATATGTATGCATACTACGTTACATGACTAAAGAACTAATAATAATAATAATAATATAATAGCAAAATAATAATAATAATAATAATTAATAAGTATTTTTTTAAAAAAAAAGAAAAACAACAAACTTGAATTAGTATTTGGTTGTATAGTGCTGCTCGATGCTGTCGTCGATGATTTGCAGCTGATTAAAAGTAGCGATGCTTGAAGAAGCAAATTCGTACGTAGCTGTGTATGTGCTGGAGTAGTGGTTGACGGAGCAGCGTCGTTCGTCCTCGGCTTCGTGGGCAGCAGTGCAATGTACTCGTATATGCAATGACCGTGGCGCTACAGTGGATAGAAGTTATGAGCGTAGCAACGGTGTGATGTGTAATTAGTGATTAGCAATGGGGCCTGCTTAGTCACGGATAACAGCGGCACAATCGTGGGTTGTTTGCAGTGGGGGTCACGTATGAGGCGTGGAGTTTAGTAATTACTGTACGTAAATGGACTGTGGCTCGTGGTTGGGTTTGCGGCTGTCGTCTGTGTATAAGCAAATATTAGTTGGGTGGTCAACAGCAAGCGTGAAGCGTGCGACTTGGTCATGCATAGTGAATTGCAGCTTGTGCGCATATGAACGCCAACGCTACTGCAACGTATAGATTGTGTTAAGTGCAGTGAGGTGCGGTCAGTTGGTTATCGGAGTTGCGGTTTTGGAGCGCAGGGATTTACCTATTGTTCGTTGGACAAAGGGGATGGAGTTCAGGTTGTGACTGGAAATTGTAAGCAGTGAACTTATGTGCTAAGCTGCTGTCGAGGCGAGCGTATAGTGAGCTGTGGTCCGTGTGTTGAAGACTGAATTCAGAGTTGGATTGATGTTAGCGTGGCCATAGACGTGAGTGACAGGAGACGTGAAGGTATAGTGCCATTGCGAATCTGTGCACGGGCAAATGTGTTCTACAGCTGATTGATGCAAGGGGTGGTCGGAGAGGATAAGGTACCATCGCGATTGTGGCTGGTCACTCGAAGTGTGCTCGTCGTATATTGTGACTGGCTACTATTGCGCATGTATTTATAAAGTCCTAATCAAATCATAATTTGATAAAAATTAAATTAGATACGACTAAATTCAAATTTGATTTAATAAAATCAAACTAAATTTAAATATTCTCTAATTATTCAAACGGAAAAGATTTGACTAGATATGATCTCACTTATTTATTTCGCTTTTTGTAAAAGATTGAAAAATAAAAAAACATATAAGTATCTTGTAAGATTCAAACTTGTAGCTTCAAATTAATTCCATATTAAATATTTCAATGCTTATCCGTTAAGCCATTAACCTATGTCTTAATTTTTAGCACAATTGAGTTTAACTTAAACTACGCGACTCCCTAAAATAATTATTTAAACTAAGCTAAAAATAAAATTATTTGTCCCTAATATAAGCTATTTCCTAAAAGTCTACAAAATCTTTATAATTTTTCCTTTTCTTTTCTTTTTTTTTTGTATTTTCATCATTTGTTAAATTTTATTATTTTTATATTTTATTAATTAATTTTTATTTTTATTATTATTTTATTTTTAAATTAGGACCCTTTTTGTAAAAATAAAAAATAAAACATTAAGATTACAGAGGGGCAAAAATAGGTGTTTACAAAGAGCAATTGAGAAAATAAACTGATTAGATTAAAAACTTACAAGAAATATGATAACCCTAATTAAGGAATCTTGTATGCTTGGAAGTAAACAATATAATAAGATATCAACAATATAATCAAAACAGTGATAGCCTACTTTATATGAGCCCTTAAAATTGCATTTAAAGTAATCATACTCAGATTTAGAGCTTTCGAGAAAAACTTACCTAATTGAGCTTAAATTTTATGATTAAGTCAAAAAAGTTAGTTAAAGTGATCCAGTGAAATTAGATTTTAAAGATAATATCCTAAAGACCTAATTTCAATTTGAGAAGTACAATTATTCAAAATAGCGTAAAACTCGTTGGAACTCCTAAAATCGAGCCTAAAACGCAACGAGGGTTTAGAGATAAGTTATTTAAGTTATAAAAAGGAATAATATTTCATAATATACTATATAGATATATGTGTATTTTTATGAATATACCCGGTATATATAATAAATATACCTATAAATTAAATTGAAATTATATAATTATATATAATAAACGATAAATTCTCAAAATTAAATAAGAAATATATTTTAAAAACAAGAGACATGACAGAAACATGATTACATGTATATATATATATATAGGATATATACCTGTATATTAACAAAATTATTAAATACTAACATAAAATATCAAAATACCCTAAAATATCATCTAAAAATTATAAAAAAGAAACAACCTGGAATATAACTAGAATAAATGTGGAGTGGCTTAAAGAGGATAAGCGGCCACATGAAAAGCAAATTTATGAAAATTTGGCATCTCATACTTGATTTTTACACTTGTAATTAGGGGAAAAATTGCTCAATAATTAAGAAAAAAATTCTAGCCAACCTAAAACACTATAAATAGGAGACTAAGACTTAAAGTTCACATTTTGGAAACTAAGAAAACTTAAGAAAAATTTTAAAAAAATTTAGAAAACTTTGACCAAAAAAACGAAAAATAGAGCAAAGTATTAACCTAGCATGGATCCCTGACCATCTGATAACTTGACATGGAGCCCCACCAAACCTAAGCTGAGCTATGCATGCCCTTGCTAGTCGACATACCTTTATCTGGCTAATGGTAATTGGAGTACCGACAAACAGGTTAGTCAATTTTTACCTTATTTTTTTTATAATTTCTAAAAAATTAAATTAAGTAAAAAAATTATATCTAGGTTATTATAGATATAATTTCATGTTGCAATTTTATTTTTGTAAATTTATGATTATTTTATATACTTTCTTAAGAAAGTCACTATTCATCCAAATTTTGAATTTCAAAATAAATACACTAAATGATGTAGTTTTCATCTAAAAAATTTTATATATAATACATATTCTATAGAGTTAATTATTGTGTAGCCTAATTTTCGATTCATGGATTTTAATAATTATTATATTTTTTGACCTAAAAATGATTAAAAATAGGATAAAATGATGAAATAAATAGATTTTTATTAAATTATTAATAAAATTGGTAATTACTAGCCTTTGGACACTTGTAAAGATATTAGGGATTGTTGAAAATTATTTCGTATAAAAACAATATTATTTATGTAATTAATCATAATTTAAGGGAAAAATGTAAATAAGTGTATATATGAGATAAACTGATAGCATGAAATCATATATTGATTGAACTCCCCATATTATTAGGAGTCTAAAAAAATTTTTATGGAATTATTTAGTGACCCGAGCTATTTATTACGAATTTACTTAGTAAAATAGCTTAAATTAGAAATTGAGACACGTTTTTAGTAACAATAGGAAAAAATATAATAAATATTGAAATAAAACTTATACTTGTACATGATGGTCAGGTTTGATAAAAATGAATTTTTAACCTATTTAGTGATAGTTATATAATTGGGTTTTGATATATACATATTAAGGTCAAATGATACCTATATTAGAAAATTATATAAAATATAGTCCAATTACATAAAATGAATATAATTTAATAATACTTATTATAGGAGCATATAGATATAATATAAAGTTAGAAATACCCTTTAGAAGTCCTCTTTCAAAATAGAACCCATAATACGTATCGTTAAATATGTACGAATCCAATGACATTATTTTTACAAAAATAGGAAAATTTTAAATAATACAACCTATATCTATATAATATTGCAAAAATTTACATACTACGATAACCTGATTATAATCGACACATAAATTGACTGATTAAAGATACGTTTCGATATGATTAAAACAATATATTATACGTAATAGTATGACTACGTTTATTATTCATACTTAATAACTTAACTTAACTTATATAATAAAATTATATTTCACTATATAAGGAAAATAATAATATACCTTAGATATTTATATTTATATATACAACTTTAGAAGGAAATAAAAGAATAGATAAAACCTTGACGTTTTCGTAACTTCTACTAAAACTAAATGTAAGTTTTGTATATATATAGGGTCTTTTAGTGAACAAATTGTCAATGATATGAGTTTTCCACGAAGAACGTCTAGACAAGTAAATGGAATTAATGTTTTACAATATTTTGGGGTATTATTTCAAAATATTTAGAAACTTTGGTACGTATTTCTTATGATTATAGTTAACTGTTTATACGTGTATAGTGCCTATGGTAGAGACTTAATTTGTTGTGATGGAAGCTGAACTCCATGTTATGGTTGTTTTATAAATATTATTATGCTCGAATTATTTGAACTTGGTTGATCACCTTAAAAATGAAGTAACCTAAACTCAACTTAATATCTAACTTGATATACATTACAACCTACTAAGGGTAATGGCTAGGATTCTCAAGCTAAATACATACTTTTTTTAATGAGAATAGTTAAAATGGTCATTGACTTACCCTTAACCAAACTAAGTGACAAAAGAGGAGGTCGGGACAAAGTTGAGGATCATGGTTAGAAGGTGGTCACAAGAGAAGAGTGTTCTCCATTACACAAACTTTGGTTTGGTTTTGATTCAAGAGTATGTAACATCAAACTTTTCAACACAGATTAGAGCGGGTACAATTTCTCTAATCTCATAACAGATTGGATAACGTCATGTGATAGTATTTACTTGTACACGCACTGCATTTAACTAATCTGGTTGAAAACCCTACTTATGATGTACTGAATGTATACTTTTATCTTTGTTCCACTTGCTAAGTAAGTTGTCGTTTACTCCTCTATAGTTTGTTTTGTAGATTCCAAATAGATCCCAAATAGATTATAAGTACCTATTTAAAACTAAAGCACTAGCAAACTAGAACAAGGAGTGAAGTGTAACAAGAAATGGTCAGTTATTATCCTTACTATTGACTTTCTTTACTCTTAAGGAAAACTATATAGGACTTTTTAAGGAGCTTGGTAGTTTTCAATATTCTAGTTTATATATGAAATGATAAGTACCTATAGGATTTATTACCACTCTTTTTGTAAAGTCAAATCAGATGTTTATTTTTAACAAATTATTTTAAAGGATTACTCCATAGGTTTATAATGAACAGGTATTGAATTGGATGGTTTAAAAAGGCAGAGTTAAGTACACCTAGTATGAACTAAGTCTAAAATAGTTACTGTAAGAACAGTTTTTATCTTAGGATAGCTCAGACGGCGAGACTGTTACGGCTCTAACTTTTCGAGATGTGACATCTAATATATTTTTTTTATAAAACTCCAACATTCCTATATTTTTACTTGTGTTATTCACTTAATTGGAATTACATGCAAATAATAATTGCATCAATTAAAAAAAAAAGAAATAACAATTGAACCATGATAATAAAAATATTGACACACATCATTTTTCTAGTAAATTGTTTAATTAAAATGATGTTGATTGGTGTCACTAAACTGAGGCACTAGTTGAAGCCAAATCTAGTCATTGAATTTATATGGAATCGATACACTAGTCTCTTACTTGACATAACTCAGACTAGTGGGTCTCAAACGATTTAAGGACTTGTTGAGTTTACAAGTCTAAGGCAATTCGTTGCCCCAAACCCATAGACTTAGGTCTTAGTTTAATATGGAAACAAAAAGAAATCAAAACAATAAAACACAAATAGTGAAAATTTACACTACTTCCATGTGAATAATAAAAAATTTTTCTTAGTTCAAAGTTTAAAAATTTAATGTATTGCTATTAACAATATAAGAAATAAATATTCCTTTAATACCAATGTAATTTGGCATATAGATATAGACTTTCATTTGAAAAAAATAAAAACTTCTAATTTGTTATTGTTTACTAATGTAGAACTATGCATCAATAACTCTTTTGCTTTTCTTGTCGTGCATTGCTAATATCAAATTATAGGTGAGTTAAAATTTAGTATAAGTAAGAAAGTAAATACTTTTTAACTATTAAAAATAGATAAGCTACAGATAGTTAACGACCTTCTTATTCCAATAGGTGAGCCTCTCCAATGCTTGCAAATCAATTGTCACTTCCTTCTAAACACTTCACTTGTAACTAGTTGCTAGTGGCTACTGTATGACCCATTTATTTCGTGATAGCAAGCATACACGACAATCACAACCAATGTTAAAGGCAAAAGGAAATTACATATAAGAAAATAAATGTTTATGATCAAACTCAAATAGAGGATAAAACCTTTTTCTAGCTCAAATAGAGGTTGATCGTTATGCAATGTAGTGTAGATTTAAGATCACATTAATAGCTTAAAGAGAGAACTATCTTCAAGTTCATCCTGATATCCATCCCCAATGCACATCAACTTCTAGTTGATTTTCAATAATTAATTTAGTAAAAAAATATTATTAAATATATTTAATTACATAATATAACAAATGTAAAAAATAAAAAATCATAAAAAATTACCTAATAGCCATGGTTGGCCATCCATGGGCGGTTGTGCACAATCTAGGGGCATCCTCTACAATTAACGATCCATCGACCTTTCGCCTTGAGGTTGCTCACCATGGTCATTTCAACATAATGTGAGTCACAACCCTTTGCCTTTGGAAAGAAAGAAAGCAATTTAGCAAAAACCCCCCAAAGAGCTGCGGTTATTTGATGATATTCCCTTTCTCCGATGGATTGCGACCCATCATACTGGAACGACACTTTGTTAGTCACCATAAGGCCAAGGATCGAGTGTTTTTTCTTTAATTTTGAAAACTTTAATTAGATTATTCAATCAAAAGATATATAACAAAATTATTTTCTCGAATTAATTTTTTGGGATCAATTAGAATATGAGACGTACCAACAAATGAAAGAAATTTTGGTAGACTTGATAGTAATCCTGTTTTATAGAAGCTAAAAGACAAAAATAATAAAAGTAAAACCATAAAACCCAAAAATAATAATAATAATAATAATAATAATAATAATAATAATAATAATAATAATAATAAAACCTTGCCAGACTCGAACGAATGATCGATTCAGATATATAAAGAGATTAATCAAATTTAATCAGAATATGAACAAAAATTAAACTGATGTCGAATTGATTAAACTGTAAAGGTTAAATTTAGATTTAATAATACCTTATAAAATATTAACACTTTTTTATTTTTTTACTTTTTACTATAATCTAGAAAAGTGGAATCTGTATAGGAAATTTCCTCGTGGTACACCCAAGAAAAGGACATTTCGAAATTAAATCTTTCCTCAAAAGTGGAAAATTCATAAAGGAGACATTTATTTGATAATTATAAAGGCATTATCTGTCTAGACAAGTTACTCTCCTTTCCTCGCGGATATGTCTAACTAAGGGTTAGTCATGTCGCATTACACATTGTTATCGGTGCAACGAATACTCAAATATCTAGATATTGTCGGGACTCGGGAGTGGAGTAGATGGCCGACTTTCTTCAAATTCCATTGGCCATTGGGTCATGCTCGTGCGAATTTATCTCTCATCTTGATATTATTCTCTTACCAATTAGATATTTTAATTTATTCTCAACAATTGGGGAAAAAAAAAGGATAATATATCACATGCATTATAATTTGCGAGAGATAAATAGATGCATATAAAAGAAAACTATTATCAAGTATCAAATACATTTACTAATTAACAAAATATTAGATCTTTTATGTATTTAATTTTTATATAGTATGTATATATTTTTAAAATGTGAATGAGGTAAAAACACTATATAGAGATTTAAACTTATAATTTCAAATGCATTAATTGATTGATTCAAGATGTTAAACTTTTATATATGAAAAATGTTAATGATTTCCCTATGTCTATATGTTGAGGGTTAAAAAAAAAAAAGTTTTTGAGTATGAGGATAAATAATTGCTCATAATTAACAAAGGAAGTAAGGTTCATGCTAGGAGACCAACTCCTCATGAGATTCAAACTTGAGAGTTATAACATTCTAAGCCAAGGTATCACCATTAAGGTATACTAAACTATTATTTTTAAAATTATGAAAAGTTTGTCCAATCAAGACTTTTAACCAGTGTTTCAAAGCATCGATTAGCAAAAAGAAAAAAAGCCTATTACGCCATTCGGTATGTGATAATCATTTTAATCTTTCTTAGAATATAATCAACATGCCACGATGTAAATGTGGCTTAGGTTGGGGTAGTTAAATCATATATGTACATTTTTGTAGCATGCAAAGTGTGAACTTCTCTTCCTTTCATTATTGCAGGAGGTTTCTCTATCACTTTCACATGTTCTTGACAACTGGTTTTAGGTGAAGGGGCCCGCATACTTGGGATTGTGGAGTTAGACCTTCCCATTAGGCTGGTCCGGCCTTGAACTGGCCCAAAGAGGGGGATTCCAAGTTGGTTTAACTTTTGAATTTTTTTTTAATATTTAATTTTTTTAAATACATTAACAAATTTTAATAGATTTTTTTTTGTTTTTTAAGTGTACTAATTTATTAATAATTTTAATTTTTTTTATTAATTTTTGACTTAATGTGATTTTGACTTTTCGTATTTTTTTTCTCTTAAATTTTATTTTTTCGTCATATTCAAGTTTTTTACATTGAAAAAGTTTTACAAAAAAAACATACATTAACTTAAATTGAATTTTCGATCTATTATTAATATATAATTAATTTATGATTAATTATTTATCATTAGTTTAATAATATTATTTTTAAAAAATTACCATTCATTATTTCAAAGAAAGTAGTTTTAACACGTCATAACCTAATAGATATCGTTCAATTATTTTATTTCAATTTAATAGCTTCCCTTCTCTTTATATCTTTCTTCTTTTTTTTTTTGGTGAATCGACTAAATTGACCCACCGATTCAATGATAAGCCGACTCGGCGGTTCATAAACTACT
This sequence comes from Lumnitzera racemosa, assembly GCA_024138005.1. Lineage (NCBI taxonomy): Eukaryota > Viridiplantae > Streptophyta > Magnoliopsida > Myrtales > Combretaceae > Lumnitzera > Lumnitzera racemosa. Next base: position 8,575,849 of record JAMXBC010000008.1, on the reverse strand, counting down.
TGTTTGGGTGGTTCTAGCATTAGGCATATAATGCCTAGCTACTTTGATCTGTTATACCAACTTTTTTTTTTCTTTTTCCTCTTCCTAACCAATCCATAGTCCTCAGCCACTTTAAAACCTAAGTCACGTAAGTCGAATCAACAAAGTCGAATAAAATTTTTCTTCTCATTTTTCATTGAAATGCCTTTTTTTCTTGTTGGTGCCTCTCTACCTTTTAATTACAAACTAAAAATCAATATTTAATAATACGTTTAATTTAAGAAATGAAATAAAATAGAAACATAACGATAATTCTTAACTTATAAAAATTGACTAGTAATAGCTATTTATTACAATTCTTTGAAATCTTACGGGTACATAGGAAAATATATTTGGAAAAAAAAAACAAAAAATAGTTATTCCTTCGATCTAATGAAAGAATTGTAATTCTTCTTTTCACGATAATTTTAGTTTCACAAAATAATTATTCCATCAATTGAATACACAAATAGGTCTGCAAAAGAGAAATAATTATTTTATTCTATCCTACCCTAATACTCCTACAATTAATATATTCTTACTAAATAAGCTTAACTAGACTCATTACCACAATTCTAAAGGGAAAAATTGGGATAATTGCACTTTCTCTTGTAGATAGATCCTCAAATTTGAGGGAAAAAAAAATAGATAAATTAAACCAAAACTAGCTTTTTGAGACCAATTTCATTGGGTATAACTATAAACCAAGTTTAAACTTAAATTTTAAACTTAATCGAGATAATGTCAAGTTTTTAGTTGTAGCACATCACGTCGACCCTTTTTCTTTCTTTCCTTGGGCCAAATCACTGTGTTGTCTTCACTTTGACTTGTTTACGAGCGATCATAAATGCCCGCTGATAAAACATTAAAAAGGACGGTAAACAGAGTGGTTTTAAAGTTTTTGTAATGGATTGAGACTCTGTGCTTATCTTTAAAAACTATTTGAAGATGAAGTCAAACTTTAAAAATTTATATGGTTTATTAACCTCGAGCGAGTAGTTTTCAGAATGTATTTGAAAATTACCAAAAGATATTTGATATCAAATAGGCTGATGTTTTGGGATGGATTTCTTGCAGCTGACCAGCTAAAGGGACAGGGCATTGTGGTATTCATGTTTAACAGAATGTCTAGTCAAAATGCACTTGCGCCGATATAACATGTTAGCCATGTCGTATGTATTGTGGTGGTTATGACCAGAAAGATATACCAAATTAACTGCCCACTTTTTCTGTTTTTATTTCACTTAAACGCTGGTTATATATATCCAGATTGTGTCTTAGATTAGATCAATTCAATTTCGTTATGAGTTGGATCTCTCTTGGTTTAGAAGACATCAAGAGAATTGGTGAGAATATCTTCTTTCCTTTTTTTTTTTGTCATTTATTTAGCCACTTATATCATCATTTTCCTAGTTTCTATTTCTTTAAATCTTTTTGACTTTTGTTATTGCATCCAATTACAATATTTTTATTTTATATATATATAAATATGATATAGTTGGAAAATGTATCCATCAATTCAATTATTAGTACTAATAATACTTAACTTGAGTCTTAATTTTTTTTTCTTTTAAGTATAGATCGATTCAGTTAGTACAATGAAACAAATAACTGTGAGATACTTGTTGACAAAAATTTAGAAATATATATCTTTAAGTAGAATTATTATTATTATTATTATTTTAAATTATGTTATTACTTAAAAAAAATTTGAATTTTAATCCATCTTAATAAAACACTATTGATTATGCAACTAGATTACAACTGAGTTATCATTTAAAAAAAAAAAACTAAAAATGGGCTAATAGTATAGGCTGGAATTGTTACGTTTCAGCAATAATTGGGCCTCCTTTTTTTGGCGCAAGATGGGGTATAATTAAAGCAGTTGAAGTCAAAATACACCTACACAAAAATAAAATAGTAGCAGTATAAAAATATGTTCTGGTTTTGACCAGACATATAACAAACTAGTTACTACCTTTTCTCTGTTGTAACTTCTTACTACACTAATCATAGTTATTATTAAATGCTATAAGAAGTAAAATTGAACTTAAAAGTCAAAATTATTATAATTTAATAACAACATAAATGTTGATTTTTTAATATTTAAAAAATATTATGAGATATAAGGTGAAAGCAGTTTGGAAAAAGGGAAAATAATCGCACTTCAAAGTTTGGAAAATATAAGGTTGTGTTCCCTCACTTTTCTATAAAATATTGCTGTCACTGTCAAATATGGATCCTAGCTATATTTATTTTATTTTATCTTATATTATTTGGCCAAGCATTGGTATATTTATTTAATCATATAGATTTACATGATATTCATTTTCTGCTACAGCCCGCAGACACAAGTCGAAGACGAGGACTTGAAGACTTCCACAGGACACTCATTAAAGCATCACTTTTATTCTCTCACTTCCTGCATCTCTCTATCTCTCTGAAAAACATGGCAGACCCCGAAAAAGCCTTCCATCCACCTCCCAAAACCGCCACCAACGGCAACTCCACCACCGGACCGCCTACCTTCCCCGCCACAAAATCTCAACTCTATGGCGCTTCCCGCCCAACTTACCGCCCCCAGCCCAAACCCCAACGCCGCCGGAGCTGCTGCTGCACTTGCTGCCTCTGGACAACTGTCCTCCTGATCCTCCTCATCTTCCTCCTCACCGCTGCCTCCGCTATCTTCTACCTCCTCTACCGCCCTCACCGTCCTTCCTTTTCCGTCACCTCTCTTAGGCTGTCTTACCTCAACCTTACTTCCTCCGGCACCGTGTATTCCAAGTTAAACCTCACCGTAACCGCCAAAAATCCGAACAAAAAGCTTGAATTCCTCTACTCTCCGGTTAGGATAATGATCTCCGATGCGAATTCTGATGTAGGCATCGGCGACGGCGAGATTCCGGCGTTTGTACACGGGAAGAGGAACACGACAGTTTTGAGGTCGGTGATTGGAAGTAATGGAGAGAAGCTGGAAGATGCTGAATCGGAGACTGAGCTTAGGAAGAGTTTGAAGAGCAAGAACGGAGTTGCGTTGAAAGTGAGGTTGGATACGAAGGTTAGAGTTAAGGTTGGAGGAGCGAAGATGCCGAGGATCGGAATTAGAGTGATCTGTGGTGGAATTAGGGTTTCGCTTCCGACCGGGAAGTCCCCGGTGACGGCGTCGACGGCGAATGCGAAGTGTAAGGTGGATACAAGGATTAAGATTTGGAAGTGGACGGTCTAGTGAAGGGCAAAAATGTAGACGGTGAAAGGGAAATGAAAAAAAAAAGAAAAAAAAGGAAAATTTTAAATTCAATTCAGTCATTTAGTAAAGGCGACAGATTGACATTTTTATTTTAGTTTACTTTTTTGTTTTTGTAATTTATTTTTATATTCATTTTGTGAGATATTTTTTAATTTTTTGTATTTTCTTTTAATTTCAATTTGTGGGGGGGGGGGTGAAATGATTGACACGATTGAAACGTGTAAATGTGAAAACAAAGAAGCTTGTTTTGGTGATTTTTTTTTTATATGTCTATAAATATATATATATATATTATAATAGATATTTGGATGGATTGGTGGTTAGTGAGTATTTTATTTTATCTTGTCTTTTTGGTATATGGTTGTAATTTGTTTTCAAAAATCAAAATCAAACAGCTGTATGGTGTATGATGATTAATGATTGATGACTTCTTCTCGTAGCTTTGTTATTATTATTATTTTTAAATATGAAGTAACATATCTTGAAAGCTACCCACATTTATATATCTTGAAAAATGTTCATAGTATTAATGTCGTCCTATGACACTTTATTTAAGTCATTATTACCATTTAATCATAAATTCTTCTTTCTTCCGTACTTAGTTTGAGACGTCTACCCTGTTGAATGGATTTTCAATAATGCAATTGGATTTATAAGTATAAATAATGATTTTAAAATATTGGAAATTAATTAAAGTGTTAAATTTTCGGTAGTTTAGAATTTTTCAAAATTGCTTGGATCTATTATGACACGATTTGGATAAATTGTTTTTAAGATAAAATTTTGGTCTCACTTGTGCAACTAGTCGGCGTTAATTGTAAAATAATCCAAATGATTCCCGATGAAGATAAAATTTTTGTCTTACCTAAACATGTAATCCCGATTTATTGTGAAGTGATTTGAACTACCCATAATTTTCATAAAAGAATCTATGTATTTGTTCGTATGTAAAAATTAAATATTTTGCTTGAGCTGAGGAATCTTTTAATAATTGGAGTTATGTCCCTAATTTGAGTTTAATCTTGTGATTAAAAAAAAAATATGAATGTCTTAATAGTTAGAATCTTTGGAAGAGTTATTGCTCACCAGTAAAAGGCTATAGTAGTGTATATTCTTGTTATTGTTTGGTGTATTTTTAGCACGATTGTTTTCCAAATATTCCAACACTCATTGTTTTCTCTCAAACTAACAACTTTGGGAAAGAGAGAGAGAGAGAAAAGAAGCAATTTCACATGTTTATCTTGAGCAAACTCCATATAAAATGTGAAATATTCATGTTCTTATAATAATTAGTTGTATCTTATAAGAAATACATCTATCTTAAGCAAACTCCATATAAAATGCATAAAACTTTTTAAAAATAGTGATTATGCATTTCCATTTATCTGATCTCAACATATAATAACAGTTGCACCACCATGTTCACTTGGAGGGAATTGAATTACTATTCACTCCCTATTTCCAATGCAACCCCTCATACTATGTTCACATGGATTTTTGGGCCTTGTAATTTCAATTCCCATAAATTGCCATTCTTAAAAGCTGCTGCATTCATATTCCTCACCCAACCTAAAGAATGCTAATGATAGCTTATTTTTCCCATCCGTATTCCTTAAACACCCTCATCAGAATTAGAGAATCACTTTATTACCCCTAAAAAAGGACATCAACAACATGTCGTCATTGTCCTCCTCTCATGCGTTCAAGTGAAGATCAAAGAAGACAAACCGCAATATCATCCTCCCTTCATTGTCAAGCTGCCATGAAGAAGTAATGTTTTGGTGTATTTCCTCTCGTATACATATGCAATTTGTGTTGCCTTTTACTTCCTTTTTCAATTAATACAGTTGCTATTGCGCAAACTGGACCGAATCAACAAAGAGACAATGTTTTCCACTAATTTTTCATGCTGGTTTGTTCGCGGGACTCTTCACACAAGGTCACTGTAGTCGTGCTTCGACTCCTTTCCCCATTTCTTCCTAATATGCTAAGTCGTAGAGATCTTCATGTTGGGTTCCAGTGATTTCTCCGAAGTTTGGAGTTGGGGTTTGTGATTGGGATGTGTTCTGGTAACGAGGTTAAGGTTCCAAATTAGGGGTAATATCTAAAAACAATGTCTTTGATCTAAAGTTTTGTTTGTAATTTCATTTTTCACTTAGGTAGGGGTATTTTTGGTATTTCTCATTGTGTTCATAGGTTATTCTAGGTCAAGTTTTATGAAATGAACAATGTCATAATAATTTAATAACACTCTACTAAACACCATAATGTTCATTCTCCACTTATTACACTTCTATTCCATTCCCAAGTAATAGTAATTTTATTCCCTTCTCATTTCATTCAATAAACTAAACGTGTTATTGGTATTTGGAGATCGGTAAAAAAATCTAAATATAGATTGATATTTTGTACACTATTTGAATACAAATTTATGAAAGTTTTTAAATGCATGGTGTAGATTTAATATTTTAATTGAAGTTATCACATGGATGTGATATAAATCTTATATTACATATGATCTCAATGGAGTAATTAGTGAAAAACATTTGAAGCAAAAATTTTGGAGATAGATGGTAAGGAGGAGAAAAAAGCAGCCTTGGTGGCTTAAATATACTTATATTAGGTGAGAGATCTATCAAGTATGAACCTTACTATTCTTGATAAAGTATTAACTTGCTCTTAGGTTTAATGACATCCATAAGATCATGTTGATAATCAATAAAAAAAAAGATTAAGCTTGTTCATTTAAGATTATTGATGAATGTGCTATAAGCTTAAGGCCACTAACTTGCCTTGTTAATTGTGTAAGCCTATTTGAGTGAGATTGAGTCCAACGATCCTTCTTCTCATCCCACTAAATCAAATCTTTTAAGTATTTCAATTAAAAGTCGAATTATTTAGATCCAATCACTTAATTTAAAGATTCTAAGTTTAAATTTATAATAGGCTCGATTCACTATTTTATGGTGACACTAACCCCCTAAACATGGTTATCTCACTTCATCGTATTGTAATCTATAAAACCTCGGTCTATATAAAAATCATGCGATAAAAAATCGTTTGTAGGGACACATGCAAATGCATCGTCAAACTCGAACGTGCAACTCATAAATAACAAAGTCATATATGTAGAAATTTTCTGGTGGATTGGATGCATCATTTGAATAAATGTTATCACCATGATTTGATTGGAATTCCTGGCGTAATTATTTGGCATCACCAGTAGCAATAGAATAATTAAGACTTATGATATGTGGTTGAGTTTTCCTTTACTTTAACAATACAGCTGTTGGGGACCAACTCCTATTTGTATTTGGAATATTATGGGTTGGGTCCTGGTTTTCATACGTGCGTTCTCCATCCACCTGGGAGGTACTTCAAGAACAAAATACGTTGAAAGAATCAGCCCCCACCTCCATGAAAATTCGAATTTTATCGAATATCTTCGAAGAGATTGTGAATGGGATAAGTTTAGATGTTCAATTGGAAGCTTTGCTAGGTTGTAACTATTTGGAAATCCTAAATAAATCGAGGTCGAATGCGTTGTCAAGTCAAACTTTTTTCTTTTTTTCAGCCGAACAACATGAATCTCGTTCAATGAAGTACGCCAAAATATGAGCACGCATGACACTAGAAATAATATTGCTTTTATAAAGTAGAGATACAAAAACAAGTTCACAAATACCATTAATATCTACTAAAGTAGTAGAAATGAAGGCGTTCAACGTTCCCTTATGGGGATAATATTCTGGGTTCTTTTTCTTGGAGTATGGAATGGGTTACTTCAGTGCCACAGAGTTTAGTTCTTAAAGATTAGCTTGAGGTATTTTCTCAACTCCTTATTAATCTGCAATAAAGATTTGATTAACTAATTACATATTCGAGAATCAAAAACTTGTTAAAGAAGTAGCTCGCATTTCATTTATATAGGAATTTAGAATTGAATAAAGAATTTTAAAAAATCGAAATAAAAAGAATGAATCAATAAAATGGTGCTTGGTCTTCACTACTAATTTGAGTAAAGAGTAGATCTTTGTTTAGGATTTTAACTAATATTATTAACTAATCGTAATAGTCTTTATTAGACCATGGAATTTGATTCACCTTAGAATATTTCGTTTCTGAGTAAAAAAGTCGTTTTTCAAGTAGTCTTTGATGCCATCTTTTGTTTGAACTAAAAAAAAATTTATTTTTTTGAAAATAAAAATATTTCTCAATGAATCGTATATTTGTAACAATAGGAACAAAAATTTCTCAATTCCAATTGAATTATACCGATTCTTTTGTGTAATATATCTGGAAATCCCTATTGATTCCTTATTAAGAGCATTTCGACTACAATTGGTACATTCTAAAATAATCCTTGCTCGGATATCTTTACCCTTGGTCATGTACCTCTTTTGAGTTTTTGATTCAACTAACTCTTTTATTTTTTGAATGAAGCAAAAAGAAAAAAAAAAGTTGCTAACTCAAAATGATGAAAGATTTCATTGCAATCATAGCATAATTGGCAACTTTTCAAGTAACTCCTCAACCTAGAGTTTAGCCTAAGAAAGCAAGGGCTATAGTAGTTACTGAATTTTCTACTAGGACGTAGACAATTGTATGGGTTAATGCCTGTATGCTTAATCTATGTAAAGTAAGTGTTCTATTTAGCAATATGAGATATCTTACATAATTTCTTGTAATATTTCTTAATTTTATTCGTATAAATCTACTTAATCCATACATCTCTATTCAAGATATTGATAACTTCTCACATTTATTCTATCATAATAATAACTATCCTATACCATAAAACCTAATTGGTGATCTATTTATGATTACTAATACTTATATCATAGTAAATTATGGGATTTTACTGGTTCTTTCTTTTACTTCAACAAAGGAAGTGTGGGCTTTTTTGATATAAGACATATCTCTTAAATAAAGATAAGTAATATCAAATGATGGAATAGGGCTATTAAACAAACACATCTCTTAAATAAGGACTTATATACAACTGTCACCTTAAAGTGGAGGAGAAAAGCTATCAAATGGTCGACCAAAAATGATACTAACTCTAAATGAAATTGTTATTTTAATTAATATGTGGAAAAAAAAAATAAAAAAGTAAAACTTTATACGTGTGTGTCAAAAACAGAGCCACAGCCCACAGTAATCAATCGGTATTGCGTTACGCTCATGATTTCGGCACATTCATCATTTCTCAATGGTCTCAAAGCCCTCTATCAGCGACCGTTCTTCTTCCACGCGGACGGAGTTGCCTTCTTTCCTTCCGTTCAAATGAGCGGTCATTGGATGGACAGCTCAGCGAGACAATATATCAAATCTGAAATCTGTCTTTTGTTGGGTGCCTTCTTTCGTATGAAGACTCCCACCGCTGAATGATTTTATGAATTTTTTTTGTGTTTTTAACATTTATTAATTAAATTTATTTGTACATTATGGCAGCCAACACATAAAAAAAGTGGCTTCAACAGCTGTTCCAAAGGATTTAGATACTGACTTTTGAAAATATAGGAAGTCCCTAAGGTTTTCGGAAGATATCCATATAATTTATCCATAAAAATAATTGTTGGATGTTACGTAACTGTTTACCAAAAAATAATGCTTCTTTCACTAGTTAAAATGACCTTTTTGAGGCATATGTTTACCATAATCATATTTTCAACTACGTAATTTAGTAAGTTTTTGAACATACTGCTAATAAACAACACAAAATACATTTGAAGGTTTAGCCCCTCCCTAACCCTTTTTAAATCCGTAAATTGCAAGATAAAAACTTAATTACACTCTCAAATGTATTTTGATATGGAGAAGTTCTTTACTTGTTGGTATCTTAGTAGAGTTATGTAAACAAGTCAAATTGAGGCAATAAAATGACGGATTGGAATTTGAACCTAATTCAAAATTTCAAAACTCAAGTTTGATTTAAAATGGTACTTAATAAATTTGAGTTGAATTTAATTAAGTTTTGCTTAGGTTTGCCTTCTCAAAAAAAAAAAAACTTTTTTTTTTCAAATCAAAATAACATAAGATTAAAACTTGATTAAACTCAACTAATATTTATACTCAATTAAGCTCATGAGCTAACTAAGTTAAAGATTGTGAAGCTTGAGTATCACCTAATAAACTACTATAGGTGTAAGGGTTTGAATGTGAGGATCACTTGCCATCGTGTATTGAGTTGCAATACGTATAATTAAGCAAATAACTTGAATTACACGTATTAGAAGATCAAGTGAGGTAAAATCGGGAGGAAGAGGAGTAGCTAATCTCATTAAAGCTCTAATACATACAATAATAGGTGAAGGTAAGCGATGGTATCAAACTCCACAATCGATTAAGAATAAGATGTATATTTTCTAAGGGATTGAGCATTTAATTTGTTTGATTGGGGAATTTGGTAGAGTAATAGCATTAATTGAAGCTTTATATATATATATATTTATTTATCAAAATGAGGAAAGGAAATAGGTATTTATAGAACATGATCATTGCTTCCATCCATTGCATTGTGATGATGATTAATGGCTAAGATTAAACTAATGTGCCTAGGAGCTTAGTAATTACTAAGGCTTATCGTTGGTAATAGTAACCAAATAGGTCCCTTAAAATATCGAAGAAAAGTAAGATGGAAGGGTCAATAAACATTATAGCTTCTGTGGAGCTACTCAAAGGATATAACGCACCAACGAACACAACATGACTTAACATTTCGCTTGATATAACTCATAGGCTAATGTTAAAATCCACTCACTGCTAATTTCAAGTTACTCGGCAAAATTAGATAAGAGTATAAGGAAGTTGTACTCGGAGAAGGATATATCATAAAAACATGTATATTCAATATCTGTAAGAATGTAAGATGCCTTATAGTAAAAGGACTATTTATAGTAAGGACGTTAGGATAACAATACAAATAAAGAAAATTATATAAAAGAAAATGAAAAAGGAGATTCCTAAAATGTACGAAAAGGGTAAATAAGACAAATGAAGAAAAATAAATATAGTATAAATGTCAGAAAAGTGAGGACAAGTGGCGGCTTGTCATTGGGTTCATATTAGTGATTCTTAGGGCTTAGTAGTTGAGCTACGATGAAGTTGTAGTTATTGTAAATAGATGGTATTTGGAATTGTTGAGACAAAAGAGGGATGATGTTGTTCTGGAGGCTGAATAAGTAGAGCTTGGCATGTTAAGGCCTCGTCTTCGACATTAGGCAAGTCGGTAATTGGGTAAGGATCTATGTAGAGAAGAATGTGTCTAAGCTGAGACCTCAAGGTATTCATCTACTATCCTTCCGTGTACTGCTGCCCCTCTTTAGTAAGCCAACGTAAGAGTATCCTCTTCGTAAGAAACTGTAGGCCTCAAAGGCATACACTAGTGAAGGCGCAAGAGGTTGACAGTCCATCAATTCCTCGAGGATGTTGAAGATTTGTTATCAAATCTTAGTCATCTTCTTCTTCAGGCACATAAGGAATCAAGGGATGTTGAAAGTACAAGATATTCTGTATCCTTCTGGTAGCTTAAGTTCATAAGCGTTATACTACAGGATCTTAAAAGGTCCACCTGACATAAGGGATAACTTGTTTGTCTTCTTCCCTAGAAAAAACTCCTTGGTAAGGTAAATCCAAACAAAGTCTCCTTGGTTATAAATGACTTGCCTCCTTCCTCTGCTTCCGTATTCTTTCTATCAAGCCACAATCTTGGCTAGTAAGTGTAAGTCCCAAAACTAACAATCCGAGGTTTCGATCGGTGGAAAGACCCGATCGAGCCTAAATTATAAAATAAAACTAAAAATATTTGTAAACTGATCCTGTAAGTTTGAATTTAAGAAAATATGTAATAAAATAGAAGATTACAAAATCTTCAAATTTTAAGTATATAACTCATTATTTATCGAAAATGCGTAAAATGCATTCCGGCACTTAACGAATCGCTAGAGATAAATTATATGTATACTAAAAATTATAAAATAACCTAAATAATATTTAGGAATATTTATTTGTACTATATATGAATTTACATGTAGGTATAAATATGCGTAATTACTTAAAATACGCGAAATATGCCAAAATAATACTAAATACTTAAAGAAAATTCATAATTAATTAACAAAAAAAATCAAGAAAAATCAAGAACGATTCAAATCAGGTCGAGGCAAGTCAGGATCTGCAAAATAAAAATTAAACAATTAAAATTAAACAACACAAAAGCTAAAAATCAAGGAAATTGGGTAAAGTCATGTCTAATTAATACATAAGAATTACAAAAATCGTCTATAAATAGGAGAAAAATTTCCAGAACTCATTTGGATAGTTTAGCATTAAATAAAAATAGAAAGACTCAAAAATTTGAGAGAAAATTTAGAAAAAAAAAAAAAAAACTGTGCAGATAGGGCCTTTAAAGGGAATTCACATCAGAAGAGCAACTGGGAGTGGACGGCCACTATCACCACATGGTGGTAGCAGTGCCCAAGCCAACCAACAAGGCCAAGGCGACCAAAGGTGGCCAGAGACACCTAGACCGGTGAGTCCCTCCTTTGCCGAGATTTTGAATAATTTTGTAAAATTAGTTATTTTTCTCAGAAAAATATGAAACTTATTATTTTGAGGTTTTCTTGTATGTAGATTTAGAGAAAAATAGTGATTTATTTTAATTACGTCTGAAAATATAAGGTCCTTAACAAATTGATCAAAACTGAGCATGATTAGAACGGGAAATAAATAAGCTTAGGAGTGTAGTTTGGAGCTCAATTTTTTTTTAGAATGCTTATGTGGTATAGAACAGTGATATGAAGCCATTTTTATAAAATTAATTTTTGAAATTTTTAAGTTAATTTTTAGCCCTAAAATGGTGGAAAAACTGGATAATTTTGAGTTAATTAGGTGATTAAGATACTAATTACTGATTTATATAGTAATTAGATGTTTAGGTATGTTAATCTCTGATGTGGAACCCTAATCCTAGCCTTTGGAGTATTAAGTATAGTTAATTTAGGAAATTAGGTAGTTATTATAAGAAAGTAGTAATATGTGGAATTGGAAATTGATAAATCTAAAAAATTAGGGTTATTAGATAAAATTAGAGTAAAAATTAGAATAATATTAAATTTGAATTAAGCTTCAATTTTAGGTAATTATATAAAAAAGTAAGATTTTCTCACATTGGGGGTAAATCCGATACCCTAATTAGGACTAGCGTGCATCGAATAACTTAGAATACTAAATTAAGATCTAATAGGATATTTGAATACTCAAGCTTAATGTGATTAATTTCACATTAGGATTCAAGCATATTTAGGACTTAGAAATTGAACTAGAACCTAATTTAAAAAATTGATACGGAAACCGAACCCGAACCTAATCCTAAACCTAGAATAATTGTAAAAGACTTAAGATCTAAATAATTAGATATATTAAACCCTAAAAAAAAACATAACAATAAGCATTATAGGAGAAAATGAACCTATAATCATTATATGAAAACTGAAACCACGGTTGTGTTATAGGGATGATCAACGATGGCCTGAGCAAGTCGGACCTTGAGTGAGTGAGCGAGGAGTCGAGGTAAGTTGGGATTAATACAATGTTGTATTTTAGGAGGCTTGAGATTATGCTTGGTTGTGCTTGTTAGATAGTTGGATGTGTGCATGTAATTGATTATGGGTGATGCTATGATTCTGTTTGTTGCTTTGACATGTATTGTATAATTTGTATGAAATGATTGATCACCTTAAACTAGACTTAATCAAATATACGACCAGTAATCATAATCGGAAATGCATGGCAACCCGTTAGGGGAACTTAGGACTCTCCGACCAAATACCGACCACTTCGAAAGGGATAGCGCAGGATTGCAATTGGTCCCTTCTTCATCCTTAGCCGAACTAAGTGACAGGAGAGGAGGTCGCAGCGAGGGTGAAGTCAGTGGTTCGAAGGTAGTCGCGGAGGAGCAAGGTCTCCATTGCACAAGCCTGGGTTTGGTCATGAGCTATTGCATTAATGGCAACTCCTCAACTCATATTAGAGGGGGTGTAATTTCTCTAATCTTACGATAGGTCGGACATCGTCGTGTAATGGCATTTGCTTGCACATGCATTGCACCTAATAAGTTGATTGAAAACCTTATTGTGTTTATGATATAGTTTTAAGTCCTCCATCCTAACTTACTAAGCTGTGGTTACTCATATCCCTATAGACGTCGTGCAGGTGCTGACTAAGAAGCGGCAACAACTACTCTGAAGTTAGCAACCATTGGATCCTAGGGAGTGAGGAAAAACATTGAAGAATCAATACATATTTTATTACATTTCATTTCTGAATAATGTATAACTAGGAAATATGTTACGGAGAATTATTATAAACTTTAATTTCAATAATTGAATTATAATGTATATATATATATATTTTCTCACTTTCTTAGGTAAATAATTTATTTAAATTACAAACTGTTTACTTCAAAGCGGGTTAGTTGTGGACGCCTTGTATAGATCAGGTCTAAGATAGCGGTTGTAAGGCCAACTTCTATCTTATGATGGTTTACATGGCGGGGCTATTACGACTCTACCGCTTCGGGGTGTGATAGTAGGTCGATAACCTTCTAATGAAATTTATAAAACTCTTCGGTGCATTGTAGGCCAGATTAACTTTCGCCTTGAGAGGTTGGGTAGATAACCATGTCCAAGGATAAGTTCAGCTTGAGTCCATAGACAACCTCAAAAGGCAACCTTTCTATCAAGCTATGAGTGATGCGATTATAAGTAAACTCAATAATGGGTAAGTTAAGTAGATAACCATATCCAAAGGTAAGTTTGGGTTAAGTCCATAAACAAACTTAAAAGGAGACCTTCCTATTGAGCTATGAGTGATGCAATTGTAAGTGAACTCAATGATGGGTAAGCATAGATCTCAATCATGTTGATTCTTCTCAATAGTATCTTAAAGGACGTTATCAACTGTTCTATTTGCAACTTTTGTCTGACCATCTGTCTACAAGTGGCAAGAAGTACTAAACATAAGCTTAGTGTTAAGTTTCTTCCATAGGGCTCTCTAGAAGAAGCTCATGAACTTCAAATCATGATCAAACATAATATTCCTCGATACTCCATGCAGCTGCACAATCTCTTGAAAAAAAAGGTTAGCAACATATAAAGCATAATTGGTTTTGTGGCAAAGAATGAAGTGCTCATAATGAAGTGGCAAAGAATCATATCTTCTAGATGTTTTAGGTAGGCCAAGCATGAAATTCATGCTCTGATCGGTCTATGGCCTTTCAAGTATAGGCAGATGTGTGTACTCCACATACGGCTCCTTCCTTCCTTTTGCAAGTTTGCATACCTTGCATCGTTCAAGTACTTAGCGTACACCCTTCATTATCTTAAGCTAATAGAAATATTTTTTCAGCAACTCGGTTGTTTTCTTCTCACCAAAGTAGCTAACTAAGCCCTTAGCATGGGTTTCTCGGATAAGTAATTCCCTTGCAGAGCCACTCGGTACACAAACTTGTTTCTCCCTCACTAGAAACCCTTGGCTTAAATAGAATCCATCCACTACTCCTCCTACGTGGCATTTAACCAATAAGGGTCCAAAATACGAATCATGCTCGTATTAATTAAGCAAGGTTCCAAATCCAAGTATCCTTACTTGTAATGCCATAATAAGAACATGCCGACGAGAGAATGCATCGGCTACAGTATTGGCATTCCCCTTCTTGTACCTGATTACATAATAAAAAGTTTCCAGAGACTTAACCCATTTAGCATGACATCGAGAAATTTCTTGCTACCCTTTAGGATGTTTAAGAGATTCATAGTCTACATAGATAATGAACTCTTCTGATAGTAAGTAATGTTGCCAGTTTTAAAGTGCTTAGCAAAGGCATAAAACTCCTTGTTATAAGCTAAGTAATTTAGTATGATTCCTCTAAGCTTCTCACTAAAATAAGCAACTAGTTGATGTTCCTGCATAGGAAAAACTCCAATGCCGACTCCAAATGCATCACATTCTAGTTCAAATACTTTCTTAAAGTTGGATAGGATGAATATTAGGGCAGAAGTCAACTTGGTGTTAATCTCATTAAAGCTTCTCTAAGCTTTCTCAAACCATTTGAATCTAGAGTTTTTCCTAGTTAGCTTTGTTAGTGAAGTAGCTATAGAACTAAAGTTCTAAATGAATCTTTGATAAAACAAAGTTAAACCATGAAAGCTCCTTTCTTCGGTAACACTAATTATCATCGGCCATTCAAGAATAGCTTTAACTTTCTTGTCATCAACTTTGATACCTCCTTCAAAAACAACATATTCGAGGTATACTATTTCGCTCTAACAAAACATACATTTCTTTAAATTGTCAAATAAGTTCTTGGCATGAAGGATATCAAACATAAATTTTAAGTACACGATATGGGAGATGAGGTCAATACTGTATACTCGCATATTAGTATATCATCAGAGTATACAATAACACACTTACCAATCAATGTTCTCAAAACATGGTTCATGAGTCATATGAAGATACTTGGCGTATTTGTCAAATCAAATAGCATCACCATCCATTTGAATAAGCCATCATTTGTCTTGAAAGTAATCTTTCACTCATCTCCAAGTCTCATTCATATTTGATGGTAGCCACTTTTCATATTAATCTTTGAAAAGACTTAGGAACTATGTAACTCATTGAGTAGATCATCTAATTATGGGTCGGATATCGGTATTTAACAGTGATTTTATTGATTGCTCGACTATTAATGTACATTCTCCATGAGCCATCATTCTTTGGTACTAGAACAATTTGTACAGCATAGGGACTTATGCTTTTTCAAACATATCCGTCGATCACTCTACTCATCAACTTGGTTCTTCATCTCAGCAGCTTACTCAAGGTTGAGCTCATACAGGTTGGTTAGGCAGAGCAACTCTAGGTTAAAGGTCAATATAATGCTTTATACCTTTATTAGTGGTAAACCTCCTAATATCTCTATAGGAAATAGGTCGGCATACTCTTATAGTAAAGTTTGCACCTCAGCAGGTAAAGCTTTGGCCTCTCTCAATTCTAAAAGTTTCTTAATTAACAAGAGCACACATTTTTCCGTCTTGGCATCACCAGAAAATTAGGCTTGAGAAATCATTAAGGACTTCCGCTACAGTAATCGGATGATCTTCTCTTGTGATTGTTATGTCCTGAAGTTGCAAAATCACAACAATCTTGACGTATAAACTGACTTATGACAATAACTAGCTTTACAGTATGATAGGATTCCAAGTATTGGCCTGATGCCACAATAAGTAATCGTAGGATTAAATTTAGTACATAAAGTTTAAGGTGATCGGTTAAAGGATCCGATCCAACCTAACATAACTTAAATTATAAACTAAAGTTAGAAATATTAGTAAAAATGACCATGTAAGTTTGAATTTAAGAAAATAAATAAGAAAATATAAAATTTTCAAATTCTAAGTATATTATTTGTTATTTATCAAAAGTACGTAAAATGCATTTCGATAACTAATAAATTATTAGAAATAAATTATATGTATACTAAAAATAATAAAATGACCTAAATAATATTTCGGAGTATTTACTTATACCTTACATGTATTTACGTATAGTTAGAATATGCAAAATTACCTAAATTATCCAAAATTAGCTATAAATTTACTAAATAATTAAAGAAAATTATAAAAAAATTAAGGAAAAATAAAAAAAAATTCAAAGAAAGGGGAAAAGAACCAGATCAAGTCGTAGCAATAAGGGAAGTAAGAAACAAAAATTAACCAATAAAAAACAAGCAACACAAAAGGCAAATTAGAAGAGATTTAGGCATTGTCTTTACCTAATTAATGCATAATAATTCCTACAAAGCTTTATAAATAGTAAAAAAAAATTATAGAGCTCATTTGGTTAGTTAAGAATTGGGAAAAATTGAGAGCATCGATTAAGAGAAAAAAAATTAAGGTTTTAGAAATTTATCCTAAATCTGTGTAAAGGGAGCAAGAAGGCCAAACCCACACACCAACACCACTACCCCACTCCAAACCCACCACTTGGACCTGCCGATACACCCGAACCCGTGTTGGAGGCCAAAAAGCTTTCAAACCAGGTGATTCTTACATCTCTTCGATTTTGCAAAATTTCTTGAAATTGTTTATTAAGCCCATAAAATTATGAAATTTTGTATTATGATGTTTTATTGTATGTAGATTTAAAGAAAAATAGCAATTAAGTTTAATCACGTCTATATATATAGGATTCTTAAGAAATTAGACAAAACTGAGCATAATTAGAATTAGAAATAAATAGGCTTAAGAGCGTAGTTTGGAACTCAATTTTTTTCTATAGAATGCTTAAGTGATATAAAACATTCTTTGAAGCCATTTTTTAAAAATTAATTTTCGAAATTTTTAAGTAACTTTTTAGCCCTAAAATAATTTTAAAAATAGGTAATTTTGGCTTAATTAAGTGATTAATTACTGATTTAAAAAGTAATTACATGTTTAAGGATGTTAATCTTTGATGTGAAAACCTAATATTAGTCTTTGGAGTGTTAATTGTAATTAATATGGGAATTATGTAGTAACTAAAGGAAATTTAGGAATATGTGAAATTGGGATTTTAATAAATATAAAAATTGGTTAAATTGGATAATATACTAATAATATAAATACAAAATAAATCTGATACAAAAATTAATTTTAGGTAATTGGATAAAAAATGTAAATTTTTCTCACATTAGGAGTAAATCTGGTATCCCAATTAGGATTAGAACATTAAATTAAGACCTACTATGATATCAAAATACTCGAGCTTAATATGATTAATTTCACATTAGTATTCAAGTGTATTTAGGATTCCTCGTAGTTAAAAACAATTTAGAACTAAAACTACAATCTGATTTAGAAACCGAACCCCTTACTAATATAGAGTGAATCATTAGTAAATAATAGGTATATATGAAAAAGTGAGTTAAATTATAACTTAGAATGTATCATCAAAGTATAAATACTAAAATGATATATTTGTATTATAGGATACCCGAAGACGAACCAACTTGCAATTAAGTGATTGAACAACTGAGAATTCCAGGCAAGTTGGATTTATTACTTCACCG
This sequence comes from Lumnitzera racemosa, assembly GCA_024138005.1. Classification (NCBI taxonomy): domain Eukaryota; kingdom Viridiplantae; phylum Streptophyta; class Magnoliopsida; order Myrtales; family Combretaceae; genus Lumnitzera; species Lumnitzera racemosa. Next base: position 8,557,472 of record JAMXBC010000008.1, on the reverse strand, counting down.
TATTTCAAGTATTATTTTAGGATACTTGGAGACTTAGGATTGTGTATGATTGTGATTATAAGTAGTTTTATGAATGTGCTTGCGTATTTGACTTCGTATTGAAATTTGTGTTATGATTGATGATTGTAATGACTAGATTGGTGTAAAATTGTCTGAATACTCTAAATTGAACCTAATCTTATTCGATCTTAAAACCCTAAATTGTTGTGCATTACAACCCTTTAGGGGATTATTAGGATTTTCCAACTAAACACTGACACCTTCGAAAAAGATAGCATTGGATAGCAAATTGGTCTTTTCCTCATTCTTAGCCAAACTAAGTAATAGGAGATGAGGTCATGGTGAGGATGGGGACATTGGTTCAGAGGATAGTCTTAGAAGGAGCAATATCTCTATTGTACAAACCTGAGTTTGATTGTGAACTGTTGCATAACATGAAAACTGCTCAACTCGGATTAAAGCGGGTGAAATTACGCTAATTTCACAACAGATTAGACGACATTGTGTGATGACACTTACTTGTTGCATTGCATGAAAATAATTGTTTGATAATCTTGTTTGTGTTTGGATACATTCATAAGTTTCCAATTCAACTTATTGAGCTATAATTACTCATACCCGTATAAATCCTTTTGCAAGTCTCGATCTCTGATTACTTTGATTAATATGCCGCCCTACAACTATTCGAAGGTTAGTTCTTTTTAAAGCCTGGGGATGTAAGGATCAATGTCACGCCCTGAAGCGGTAGAGTTGTAACAACCCCGCCGTGTAAACCATCCTAAGATAGAAGTTGGCCTTACAACCGCTATCTTAGACCTGATCTACACAAGGAGTTCACGACTAACCCGCTTTGAAGTAAAGAGTTTGTAAGTTATTATCTAAGAAAGTGAGGAAATTATATATATATATATAATAGAATTCAATTATTACAATTAGCGTTTTCAACGATAATAGCTTAAACCTTAAAAAAATATATGTCTGTTCTTCAAATGTTTTTTCTCACTCCTCAGAATCCAGTAGTTGCTAGTTTTAGAGTAGTTGTTGCCGCTTTTTAGCCAGCACCCGCACAATGTCTATAGGGATGTGAGTAACCACAACTCAGTAAGTTAGGATGGAGGACTTAAAACTATACCACAAATACAACAAGGTTTTTAATCAACTTATTAGGTGCAATGCATGTGCAAGCAAATGCCATCGCACGACGTTGTTCGGCCCATCGTGAGATTAGAGAAATTCCACTCACTCTAATCCGGGTTAAGGAGTTGCCATTAATGCAACAGCTCATGACCAAACCTAGGCTTATGCAATGGAAACCTCGCTCCTCCCGTGATTACCTTCGAACCACTGACTTCACCCTCGCCGCGACCTCCTCTCCTGTCACTTAGTTCGGCTAAGGATGAAGAAGGGACCAATTGCAATCCTGTGCTATCCCTTTCGAAGGGGTCGGTATTTGGCCGGAGAGTCCTAAGTTCCCTTAACGGGTTGCTACGTATGTCGGATTATGATTACTGGTCGTATATTTGATTAAGTCCAGTTTAGAGTGATCAATCATTTCATACAAATCATATAATACATGCCAGAGCAACAAACAGAATCGTAGCATCACCCATAATCGAGCACATGCACACATCCAACTATCTAACAAGCACAACCAAGCATAATCTCAAGCCTCCAAAATACAGCATTGTATTAATCCTAACTTACCTCGACTCCTCGCTCACTCACTCAAGGTCTGACTTGTTCAGGTCACCGTTGATCATCCCTATAACACAAACGTGGTTGCAGTTTTCATATAATAATTATAAGTTCATTTTCTCCTATAACGCTTATTGTTATGTTTTATTTAGGGTTTAATATATCTAATTATCTAGGTCTTAAGTCTTTTACAATTATTCTAGGTTTAGGGTTAGGTTCGGGTTCGGTTTCCGCATCAATTTTTTTTTTAAATTAGGTTCTAGTTCGATTTCTAAGTCCTAAATATGTTTGAATCCTAATGTGAAATTAATCACATTAAGCTCGAGTATTCAAATATCCTATTGGGTCTTAATTTAATATTCTAAGCTATTCGGTACACGCTAGTCCTAATTAGGGTATCGAATTTATCCCCGATGTAAGAAAATCTTACTTTTTTATATGATTACCTAAAATTGAAGCTTAATTCAGATTTAATATTATTCTGATTTTTTACTCTAATATTATCTAAATAACCCTATATTTTTAGATTTATAAATTTTAAATTTCACATATTACTAATTTCTTACATTAACTACCTAATTTCCTAAATTAACCATCCTTAATACTCCAAAAGTTAGGTTAGGTTTCCACATCAGAGATTAGCATCCCTAAACATCTAATTACTATCTAAATCAGTAATTAGTATCTTAATCACCTAATTAACCCAAAATCACCCAATTTTTCCATCATTTTAGGGCTAAAAATTAACTTAAATTTTTCAAAAATTAATTTTAAAAAAATGGCTCCGTAGCACTGTTCTATATCACATGAGCATCCTACAGAAAAAAATTGAGCTCTAAACTACATTTCTAAGCCTATTTATTTCTCGTTCTAATCATGCTGGGTTTTGATCAATTTGTTAAGAACCCTATATTTTCAGATTTGATTAAACTAAATCTACATACAATAAAATCTCAGAATAACAAATTTCATAATTTTATGGGTAAAATAACTAATTTTATGAAATTATTCAAAATCGGGGTAAAGGAGGGACTCACCGGTCGGGGTGTCTCCGGCCACCTCCAGCCGCCATGGCCTTGTCGACTAGCCTGGGCGCTGCCACCACCGTGTGGTGGTGGTGGCCATCCACTCCCAGTTGCTCGTCTAGTATAGGTTCCCTTTAAAGGCCCTAATTGCATAGTTTTCTTTTCTTTTTTTCTGATTTTCTCTCAAATTTTTTAGTCTCTCTATTTTTCTCTCATTCTAAACTATCCAAATGAGTTTTGGAAATTTTTTCCCTATTTATAGACGATTTTTGTAATTATTATGCATTAATTAAATATGACTTTGCCCAATTTCCTTAATTTTTTATTTTTGTATTGTCTAATTTTAATTGGTTAATTTTTATTTGATAGATCTTGACCTGCCACCACCTGATTTGGATTATTCTAGTCTCTTTTGATTTTTTTCTGATTTTTTTCATAATTAATTTATAATTTTCTTTAATTATTTACTTAGTTTTTGACCAATTTAGGTAATTTCGCGTATTTTTATCTACACGTAAATACATGTGGGGCACATGTGTACATTTCTAGTTATTATTTTAGTCATTCTAAAATTTTTAGTATATATATAATCTATCTCTAGTAATTTATTAGTTATTAAATTACACTTTTCGCCTTTTCGGTAATTAGTATTTATTATACTTAAAATTTGAAAATTTTATAGTCTCTTATTTTATTACTTATTTTCTTAAATTCAAGTTTACGGGGTCATTTTTACTAATATTTCTCTCAATAGTTTATAATTTGGGTTTGATCGGATCCTTTAACCGATTACCCTAAACCTTGTGTTCTAAGTTCAATCATACGGTCACTTGGCTTAACTTTAGGGCTTACAATACAAATAAATAGTCCTATATATTAATTAGGTTATTTTATGATTTTTAGTATACATATAATTTATCTCAAGCGATTCGTTAATTATCGAAATGCATTTTACGCATTTTCGATAAATAACGAGTTATATACTTAAAATTTGGAATTTTTATATTCTTTTATTTTATTGCTTATTTTCTTAAATTTAAACTTACGGGATCATTTTCCTAATATTTCTAACTTTACTTTATAATTTAGGCTCAATTGAGTTTTTCAACTGATCGAAACCTCGAATGGTTAGTTATGGGGCTTACAATAAATTTGACTAATAATTAATGTCTATATAAAGTTTCACTAGTATCTTTAAGACTGAAGGACTGATATTTAATATGTAGATCAGCCGACTGTCATGATATGATGTAGAATCACCTGAGAATTCTAAAGTAACGTCTATGTAATCATATATATATATATATATGTTGACTTGAAACTTTAATATTTATTGTAACTTTAGATCAATTTTTAATTAAACTGTTTACTTTAAAGTGAGGAGTCGTCAACGCCTTATGTAGATCATATCTATGATAGGCACTATGAGGGCAGTTACTAGCATAAGATGGTTTATGCGACGGGATTGTTACAACTCTAAACTATATCGGTGTCAGACGGCCTGCACTGCTCTATTGGGTTTACCTTGTTATGCTGAGTGTGCCCCATTCTACCTTGGTCGAGCCTTCCTATAGACCTATCCATAAACTAAGGTAATATTGGAAGACTCAATGTGCTCTGCAAGTTCTGTCCTAGCCTACCATTTGTGCCCTGCTTTGCCAGGTCTTCCTTACTATACTTGGTCCATTCTGTCTTAATGAGGTCGACTCTATTCCATTCTACCGGGTCTACTTCGAGCTATTATGCAGGATTATAGTATCTTACCAATCCACTTTACTTAACCGAAGTCGACTTGCTTAATAAAGTCTGCTTAGCCAAGATTCGATCTGTTATGACGAGGTTACTTGACTATTCCATACCAGTTTGGTCATAACGGGTCATATTAATGGATCCGACCATGCGAGCTTGGACACTACTACATCAAGTCAACTACTATCATGTCAAGTCGGCTTCGAGGCAATCATTGCCATATCAAGTTAGGTTTGGCCATTCGAGGTTGACCTTGGCAACATCAGGTCGGCTAAGGACATATTAGATCGGCCCCAGACAAGACAAACCATCCAAAAGCTCAAGTCCATCTAGAACAAGGCTCCAGGGTCTCTAACAGCTCTTCAAAATCCAATATCAACCCTTTACCAGAAAATCTTATGCAGCTACCCATTTTACTTATGTTATTTAGATTTCCTTTTTCTTGTATCTTCATTAGTTGTTGTTCTTGTTTTATTTGTAATTACTAAAATGCCACTAGGGTGTCCTTTTATTCATTTATTTACAACTTTACCCCTTTTTCTCTGTTCTCTTAGAAAGCTCTCCTCTACTCACTCTTATCAATTCCCTTTAGCAAGGATTGTGGTGACCAACCCTATCACTTGGATCAGTGCGTTACATCCGGTGAGTCTTAAGTTTGTGTATGGTTCTATGGTGCGTCATATCCGTAAAGTTAGTGCGCAAGATTTGTTAAACCATCGATTTTCATTTACTTTTCCAGCTTTCTACAAGCTCAGACCCACTCCTTAGTTTACTTATGATGCTAGGTTTGTATGTTCACCTGCAAATCTATATTACATTACCTATCATAGATATGATTTACACAAGGAGTTAACAACTCCTTACTTTAAAGTAAACGGTTCAATTAAGAATTTAGCTAAAATTTACAGTAATGATTAAAACCTTAAGTCAACATATATAATGAAATGTATTCTACCGTAGATTTCACAGGAGATTCTACATCATAACATAACAGCTAACTAATTTACATATCATATATCAGTTCTTTATTCTAAAGATACTAGCAAGACCTTAAAATAAAACTTGATCATAGACTAGTTAATTCTCACTCCTCAAAGCCTTAAAAGAGAACTAACCTCCAGATAGTTGTAACATGGCACAATAATTAGAAATCAAGACCTATAAAAAAATCTATGTGGGTACGAGCAATTACAGCTCAATAAGTTAAATTGAAGACTCATGAATGTATACAAACACAATAAGAGTTATCAAGCAATTATTCTCATGAAATACAACAAACAAGTGCCATCACATAACGTAGTCCGATCTGTTGTGAAATCAGAGTAATTTCATTCGCTCTAACCCGGGTTGAGGAGTTTTCATGTTATATAACAGCTTACAACCAAACCCAGGTTTATGCAATGGAGACATTACTCCTTCTAAGACTATTCTTCGAACTAATGTCCCCATCCTTACTGCGACCTCCTATTCTGTCATTTAGTTCAGTTAAGGATGAGGAAAAGACCAATTTACTATCCAGCGTTATCTTACCACAACCTCCTCTCCTGTCACTTAGTTCAGCTAAGATTGATTAAGATTAGGTTCAATTTAGGGTGTTCAAACAATTTTACACCAATTCAATCATTAATCATAACACAAATTCCAGCACGAAGTCAGATACGCAAGTACATGTATAAAACTACTTACAATCACAATTATACATAATTCTAAGTTTCCAAGTACTCTAAAATAGTACTCTAAATACGGTGAAGTAATAAATCTAATTTACATGAAATCCTTAGTCGCCCACTTAATTAGTTGCAGGTTGTCTAGTCTCTAGATATCATATAATATAAATACACTTTTTAGTAATTATACTTAGATGGTGCATATTTTAGATTATGATTTAATTCAATTCTCCTTATATACCTATTATTTACTAACGATTAATTATATGTTAGTTTGGGATTTGATTTTCGTGTCAGATTCCGATTCAGGCTCTAATTCGATTTTAATTGCGAGAAATCTTAAAATTACATTTCGAACCCTAATGTAACAATAATTACATTAGGCTCAAGTATTCTAACCCACTCAATACACTCTAATCCTAATGAGTATACCGGATTTACTTCCAATGTAAGAAAATTTTATATTTTTTTATATAATTATCTAAAATTAATTTTTGTACCATATTTAATATTTACTATTACTATTATTATATTATCCAATTTAACCTATTATTTCATATTTATTAAAATTCCAATTTTACATATTACTAAATTACTCACATTTACTACATAATTCCCATATTAATAGTAATTAACACTCCAAATGCTAGGATTATATTTCTACATCAGAGATTAATATCCTTAAACATCTAATTACCTTCTAAATCAGTAATTAGTCATTTAATTGCTTAATTAATCCAAAATTATTCATTTTTCTCATCATTTTAGGGCTAAAAATTCACTTAAAATTTTTGAAAATTAATTTTAGAAAAATGGCTTCATAGCACTATTCTATATTACCTTAATAGTCTATAGAAAAATTTAGAGCTCTAAACTATATTCTTAGTCTATTTATTTCTAATTCTAAACATGCTCAGTTTTGTTCAATTTCTTAAGCACCCTATATTTATAGACATGATTAAACTTAATCATTATTTTTCCCTAAATCTACATACAATAAAACATCAAAAGAAGAAATTTTATAATTTTATGGGCAAAATTAATAATTTTACTAAATTTTGCAAAATTCGCTAAAAAATTAGACTCACCCGACTCTTGGGCTTTCGACCACCAACGACAGCCTAGGGCTGGTTAGCTAGTCTAGACGCTTAATTTGGAGTGAGGTGGTGATGGTGGTCTAGTTTTAGGTGGTGGTGATTCGTGAGTTCGACTTAATTACATAGTTCTGTATAAATTTTTGAAATCTTAGTTTTTTATCTCAATTTTCGGCTCTCTCAAATTTTTTTCAACTCCCAACTAACCAAACGAGCTCCTGTAATTTTCTTGCTATTTATAGATCTGTAAAGAAATTTTAATGTAGTAATTAGACAAGACTATGGCTTATCCTCTTCTATTTTTTCCTTTTAAGCGTTTGATTTTGATTGGCTAAAATTTTTCTTTTCTTTTCCCTAGTTGCCACCACTTGATTTGGATCGTTCCTTATCTCCCTGATTTTTTTTTTATTTTTTTTATAATTTTCTTTAATTATTTAGCAATTTTCGGGCAATTTAGATAATTCTGCGTATTTCTATCGATGTGTAAATACATGTGGAGTACAAGTAAATACTCATAAATATTATTTAGGTTATTCTATAATTTTTAGTATATATATAATTTATCTCTAGCAATTTATTAGTTATTGAAATATATTTTATACATTTCCGATAAATAACGCGTAATATACTTAAAATTTCAAAATTTTATATCCTCTTATTTTGTTACTTATTTTCTTAAATTCAAACTTATGGGGTTATTTTTACTAATATTTTTAGCTTTAATTTATAATTTAGACTCGATTGAATAATTTAGCCGATCGCCCTAGACCTTACATACTAAACCTGATCTTATAATTATAAAGTTTACATTTAAGGCCTACAGTGACTCTTACACTTCATTAAGGCTTAGGGTCAGTATAATCTTCTTCCCGTCTTTTTAGAACATATAAGTGTTTTTATATCCATCATGTAACACTCTTAAATCAAATTGCCAGGAATAACCAAATAAAATATGTAAAGTACACATGGGTAGGACGAGGTAAGACGTTGCATGGTACCTCGTCCTTATATCTATCACCAACAGTAATTGACACTTTAACTTACTCGGCAATAGGTAAACCTCCCTTCTGATTTAGCTAATGAATCTTATACAGCTTAGGGTGTAGATGAGTTAGCAATTTCAAGGCCTTAACAGCTCCTAGTGGTATCACATTGGTATAACTCCCTCTGTCAATGATTAATGCACAAAGCTTGCCATTCACTTAGTAGTTTATATGGAAGAGGTTCTCCCTCTGTTCATTCTCCTCAGACACAAAGATACTAAGAGATTGTCATACGATAAAACAATATTCAAAACCTATTTCGAGTAAGGTCATGGCATTAGAATCTTCTTAGAATTCTTTTAGTAGCTAATTAACTCCTACTTCATCTTTTCTTTTACTAGCACTCTCCACTTTGAACTAAGGCTTATCTCCTTTTATGGTTATGATACATTTGTTTGAGCATTGGTTACCTACGTGTCTAAAACTAAGGCACTTACAGCAATTAGAAACACTTGATCTCTTAGGTCTTCCTCTTTGAGCTCTAACCTTGATCCTTCTTAACCTCGGACTCCTTGGCCTTGCTTTTGCATTGGCAATCATCAGCTTGCTTGGCATCTGACTTCAGCTGTTTACCATAGAACTAAATTAAGCTCGATCATATATTAACTGGCTTGACATACCAGTCCTACTCAGTAAGCTAGGTCAGTTGCTTAGCACTCGACTAATCTGATTCCTCTTCTGCCTCTTGACAATCTATGCTACTCAAATGGTCTCATATAGAGTCTCAAGCTTCTGTAATTCCATTATATTACCAATTTCAGTTCTACGCCTAGAAATGAACCGTATTATTGTTCGCGTCTTGAGTTTGTCAACATCACATTGGATCATCAATAACCGAAATTCTCAAATGTACTCGTCCACTGATTTGTTACCTTATCTCAAGTCTTAAAGACGTAAAAAAGTGTCTTATTCATAGTGTTTTGGAACAAACCTGCTCCTCATAACTCTTTTTGTCTCATTCCATGTTCAAACTTCACTTTGGGTTCTTTGACATATGTTATGCTCCTTTTCCACCACATTACTACATACCTAAAAATTCTAACGCAACCACTAGAATATGAACAACATCTTCGTAATTATAAAAGTTAAACATCTTTTCAATCTTTTCCTCCTAATCTAAGTAGTCATTAGCACTACCAAACCCCGTTAAAACTCAAAATCTGCACCTTAAGATACTCGACTCCTCTAGGAGCCCTAAGCTCACTTCTCCTAAGCCGTCATACTTCTCCTCCTCTTCATCATATTCATCTACTTCATCCAACTTAAGTCTTTTTCTCGTAACTCTGTTAACATGTCGGGTTGAAGCTGGGTTTACGTTAATAGCTTCAAGCAGTCGATTTTCACTAATCCGTCTTCTTAGCCTATCTCCCACTTCTTGGTCTTATTCAAATTTAACTCTCTCTTATAGCCTAGTCTCTATGGCTCATTATATATAAATAGCTAGATTGGCCATAATAGTAACAAGGTGTTGTATCAACCCGTCGGTAGTTCCTAGGGTTCATTGGGTGATACGACGATGCCCATGAACATCATTTTCAGCATCATTAATCTCTTCTTAAACATTAGAATTCGATATTCTTACTATAAAACTTTAGGAAATTCTCTACTTACATAGAAACTTCTCACAAACTTAGAAAATATGATTCAAATAGCGAACTAAGAACTTAGCTCTGTTTTTCAAGGGGAGAACAAAGTATAACATAACAAACACACATTATAACAAAATCATCTACTTTGAAACTTAACTCTCGGTTACAACCTCAAGCTATGATACCAAGATTATATGATGTACCTAAAAACTTAGTATTCACTAAGGCTTATTATGAGTGATAGTAATCGAATGAGTCCTTCAAGATATCGAAGAAAAGTAGGATGAAAGGGTGGGTCGGCAAACATAGTAGCTTCCATAGAGCTACTTGGAGAATATAATGCACCAACAAATACAACATAACTTAATACTTCGCTTAATATAACTCACAAGTTAATGTTAATGTTAATGTTAATGTTAAGGTTCACTTGCTATTAATCTCGAACTACTCAACAAAATTAGATAAGAATATAAGAAAATTGTACTCGAAGAGGGATATCTTACAAGAATAAGTATATTTAACATTTGCAAGAATGTAAGATGCCTTGCGATTACAGTAAAAGGACTATTTATAATAATTCCTTTAAGACAACAATAAAAATAAAAAAAATTACATAAAAGACGATGAAGAAGGAGATTCCTAGAATGCATGAAATGGGTAAATAGGACAAATAACGAAAAATAAATATAATACAAATGTAAGAATAGCAAAGACAGGTGGCGACTTATCACTAAGTTCATATTGGTCATTCTTAGGGCGTAGTAGTTAGGTTGTGATGAAGTTGTAGTAGCTGCAAATGGATAATACTTGGAATTGCTAAGATGAAAGAGGGATTTTACTGTTCTATAGGTTGCATAAGTAGATCTCAGCATGTTGAGGCCTCGGTACTTATCATGTCTATAGATTGGAGTTGAGCTTGATGCGCAGTCACCTTAGCCTTGACATTCAGCAGGATAGCCTTGGCACTAGGTAAGTCGGTGATTGGGTGGGGGTCCATGCAAAAAAGAATATGTCCAAGCTGAGACCTCAGGGTATTTGTCCATCATCCTTCTGTGTATTAGTGTTCGTCCTTAATAAGCTAATGTAAGAATATCCTCCTTACGAGAGACTGTAAGCCTTAGAGGGGTGTACGAATAGAAGAGCTAAAGGTTGGCAGTCCATCAACTTATGGTGATCGATAACTAGAAACACAACATGACCGTTAATTCTATCTGTTAGATTATGATGGTGATCAATAACTAAGATTAAATCCTTTTTTACGAACTTCAACTTGACTCCTTTTATGGTTTCAAGCCTAATAAAGATTTTATTCTTTAGTGTGAACCAAACCAAGAAAGGTTGAATCAAATGATCTAATTCAATGAACCCTACTCTAAGCTTACCATACCAAATTTTCTGTAATTATCTTGAATATATAGTTAAATTCGCTTAATTATTTAAATTTAAAGTTTAAATTCAAATTTATCCCTCTGTAACTACTCAAGAAATTTGAGCTCGAGCTCAACTTGACCATTATCAGAATCGACTTTTAAGAATGATTCAAACCATGCTCGAATCCTTGTATGGTAGTGTACTGCTCATCTTAAACTGGAGCGTGAATCTTTCCTATAGCGACAAATATATATTTCCACATTTCGTATCTCCGGGTACATCATCGTCGATCAGTGCAATAATGCACGATGCATAGATAATACAATCTGGCTTTTTGTTTAATTATAAATTGTGGTAGCATGTTAGGCCATATTTAACCTCAAGAATCCCGTAAAGTCTTTAAGAACACATACACAATATTCCTAAAAACATCATGCTGTAGCCCACATATCTGTTTTTTTTTTTTTTTTTAACAAGTATAGCACTCGGGAAAGAAAAAAAAATAAAGAAATTTTACAAATAATGATCCTTCGTTAGCAATCAAAATTTTCATCCATAATTCCCTCAGAGAGTTCGTAGCCTAAGACATCTTTTTTAAAAACCTGATATAAAAATGACCTAAAAGTTTTATTGACTTCATTTATTGATCTACGTAAGTATTAATAATTTAATATTATCAGATCTTTTTTCATCCTGAAGATAATGATGCAAAATAGGAACAAGAGTAGAAGGGTGGATCTAGAAAAGATAGAAATAGAACTAAAGACTTAATTGGAATTATTCTCTGTTGTTAGGTTGAGATGATTATTTTATATTTTTAGTTTTAAAAAATTAATATATATATATATATATATAAGATAGTAGTTGATACATCCATATTATGTCTGTAAAAAATGCAAAATAAAAAAACGAAAAGGGAGAGAAAAAGAGAAAGAGAAATATAGGTGCAATTTATAGGAGAAAGTAAAAAAGTGGGAGAGAGAAAATTTAAAGTAAGTAAAAAAATGAAAAGAGAAAAAAAAAAGTAAATGAAAATATTTATCTATTAGTTATAAATTTAACAGCTTATTTTATTATTAGATTTTTTGTTAAATAATAATAAATGGAGAATAATTATATAATTTTAAAAAAATAATTACTTAAATCTTAATTTATTTTAATAATATAAATATATAACAAGCGTATTATTTTAACCTTCTATTTCTTCATAGCTTTGAATAGTAATAAGCTTGTAAAGTAACTTTCATAAATTTATGACTGCGAGTAACTATGATTTGAAAGAAGGTTTTTATGCGGAATCACTTGCCGAATTAGCTCGGAAGAATTATCGAGTTATTTAACATTTTTTCGAATTTCAAATAACCAGTTAGTTGCCGCATTTTGGCCCAAAGGGTTCAAGGAAAATAGTACATCATGCTATCTTCTCGGACGATCCCAAACGTGGAAAACCCAGGAGAGCCCAACTACCATCCATCATCCATGTATGATCTATGGCATAATCCAGATAGAAATAACCATCGAAATTTCAGTTATTCACTACGAATTTTCTTTCTTTGTATTTTTTTTTTTAATAGAACAGAAGTTATATTTAATAAAATTTAAGGAACAAAATATATAGGCGAAGGCGAGGGCCATTAACTAAATAATGCGCGCGAGTACATTTCATCCATTTAATATACAACTCTATATCAATAAGTGCAAATCTTAGAGTTTTTTAGGATAGAATAACTTAAATCAACGAGAACAGCAAAGAATCATTTAACCAAAATAAAATCAGTAATATATGACTCCACAAACACTTACCCAAAAAAAAAAAAAAGAAAAAAACATTGTGACTCCCCAAACAAGTCAATTTATTTTTTCTATTTTACTTTCTTTTTTTTTTTTAGTATGGTTCAATTAAGACTCTATTGGATTCATCTATTTTTCCGTGTTATTATTGTCTACATAAATTTTTTTGTTCAGTAAGAATAAAATACTAAAAAAAATGAAAATATTTTTAAGCCATGAACCTAATTCATAAGAGTGCACCCTTCTTATACATGATTGGGCACACAATAACCCTGTCATGATATTAGTATTATTAACTATAGCAAGGTGTTTTTAGAAACCATTCAAACGAAACCAAACTGAATTAAATCATAGTTAAAGGAGTCCTCAGATGATGGACTTCGAAAAGAAAGAAAACAACTATATATGTCATTTAGTGGTTTGGCCGAAAAGATACTAAATCTGTTTCGTATTCTTAGACATATGAATTTATTCAATGCAATTACTGGCATAAGGACAAATATTTCCAGAAAGGTCTAATTTTGTTTCACTATGGATGACACACACAAAAGCAAAATGAAGTTTCAATGCCAATTCAAGGGCCCAATGCCTATTGGGCCCCTGACAGAATTATTTATTTGTGATTAAACTTTGAGATTATATTTTCTTAGGATGTAGTGCACTATTTACACATTAAGGGCTTAGTGGATGCCGGCGCGTCAGCCATCAATGCCCTATGCTGGTGGTGTGATAAATAATGGTAGGAATAGTGAATCACAAGGAAGACTGTTGGCTGGATTAAATCTGTCTCGCCGACATTCTTTGGACGACTGGAAAAGATTTAGCTATATTATATAAATTGATGAATATATATATATATAATAATGAAAATTTTTATTTTTTATAAAAAATATTAATTATATTTTTATTTATCAAAATTTTATTATTATCTATTCGTAATTTATTAATTTATATAACGTATTGATACTATTAAATCTTTTCTCATACATCCGTCGTAACAATCATCTCTCACTTGTATAACTATTTTCATCATTGTACTACAATTGTTTATCATCATCAATCGCCACATTATTATTATTTTCATACAACTATTGATGCCAATAGTCACGATAATAGTTATTAAAGTGATAGTTTTAATCGTAATAAGATGATATCTAAAGTGATAATGATAATTATTGATGTGACAATATTGATAGTAACGATCTTATTCTTTTAAACATGAAAAAGAATATTGATATTTATCACCTTATTCTTAACTTACTACATAATATAATAAGAATACAAAGTAAATCATGAAATAATGCAATGGAGATTCATATGAACCGAAAGACATGTGTCGTGGCCAAAGTAAACGAGGGGTTTTAGCTTAATGATATAAATAAATGTATTTATTAATGATTTTGGAAAGAGGTGGAGACGGAAGGGAAGATTTCCATCGTCGATGAGGACAGAAGCAAGAAACAAACGGATGAAGCTACCTTGTAGTGGCAGTAGTAGTAAGGACTAAGGACAAATGTTTTTTCGTTCTACGAACTCACTAAATGATTGGAAAGGACAAAATACTTATCATACTTGTATCATTATCTCTGGCCTCAAATTTATATTAGTATAAAAAATATATGAAATTGAAAAAGATTACAAATAATTAGTTATAATATAATTATATTTATTTTAAAAATATAAACAGAATAGGTTTAGAATGAGTTATTGGATTTTAAAACCTATTCCATTAAACTAACAAGTTCCCTAAATTTGTCATCAAATCCTATCAAACTTTTAACCTTATACCTAAAAGCTACCTCACCTTATTGAGTATCTATTGCTCAACTCACTAAATCCGTTTATAATTTTTCCTTAACCAAAAGATTATTTTTACTCTATTAATCGTCACATGAGAAATTAATTTATAAAACATAGATAACATAATGAGGAGTGAAGAATCTATTTATTGTGGCCTTTTCATCCTACATATCTTGTATCAGCATTAGTAGAGCATCTAGTAATACTGTTATAAAATAAGTTTAATAATCTATCTAGATTCTACCTTAATTTTTATATGTTTTGATTTTATGAATATTATCATCAGTATGATTTGACTGATAGAGTTAGCTATGATTAAACCTTATGCGTAGTATTTGTGGGCTTACAAAAGAAGGTATATTAAGGAGTATCAAAATGTTATCTAACATAACTATTTTGATATTTAAGTTAGTAATAATTCGAAGAGAGTAAGAGATTAAGGGAGCTAGTCAACTTTTTATACATAATATGCAAGGGGAGTTAAGATGTGTAATCATTGAAGTGCTTAGCTATTTTATAGAGAAGGGCTAACATGAATCTTGGAGTATGTGCTGCATATTGACATACCCATTAGGTTTGGTAAGCGGGATCATGCTAGCCATCATGCTCCAAGAATATAGAGGTTTTGTTGTTGATTAAGTCTTAAAACCTTATCTTTTTAGTTTATAACTATCATAACCATCCTAGTGTGAAACTGGAGGCTAGTGTCTAGTCTATGTATGGAAGCTCCTTAGGTAGATTAGTGACGTGGTATGATAGGTTAGTCAATAGGGAAATATATTAGTCTTAGGCTCGAACAAGTCAGTGCAAGGTCTAAAGAGATCGATATAAGCCTAAAAAATTCATGTTCAAAATATTCTATTAATAGATATAGTCTACGTTTACGTCAAATTTATTATTAACTTAACTATTTCTTTATACTATATAATATACACAAACCACCTTCTCTTAGCAAAAAAAAAAAAAATCAATCATTGATACATCAATATAAATACTAATAGAAAATAGTAAACACGATCAAAGTTATTATCAACCCTATTTTTATCTATTCATTATTTTAGATATTAGAAAATTTAGTTAATATTATATTAGTAAGTTATTTATTTTTTAATTGAATAATAGGTTTTCCATCGAATTCTTTTAATATCTTGAAACTCATTTAGAAAAATTTAATGGGTTTTTTATTGTATCCTAAAATCCTATCAAATGGTATCCTATAAAATTTTCAATAAATTAAACAGATCAGATACTTTGATATATTTATTCACATTATTAATATATTTATTTGTATATTATAGTTGTATCTTTTGTATCAGCCATCATGTTATAATTGTGCTCTCTCTCAATAATCATACGTTAGTGTGTACGATTGTCGTCCTTAAAACATTAACAAGAAAAACTTGTGCCTGGAAACATCGTGAGTAATATTTGGACCACCAAGGACTTCGCAGATCTCATTTTACCACGACGTTGCATTCACATGGTAATGAAGGGAGTCGAATTCACCGACACATTTGGGAAACACCAATCGATACGTATTTTGAATGAATTTGCATAGCGGTGCCCATGCCCGAAGCTTCTTGATGTTGGCTTCGTGGGCAATTCAAGATAAAACCAAAGATACCCGTTCGTTTTTTTTTTTTTCTTAGAAATATATAGATATTTATACTGGGGACAATTTGTATGTTAGGAAAACTTTGTTTAGTACAAGTTTGCTAGAGTGGCCAAACCAGATGAGGCTGCTATAGATTGAAATAGTTTGAAATACTTGTTCTAAATGAAATATACATAAAGAAAATATCCCATTCATAAATGTTGCGAGTACTTTATATGTAAAGTCTGGAAAAAGAAATCTATCACATTACTTTGAATTGATTATATATATCAGAAAAAAAAAGTGAAAAATACATTTTTAGTTATCAATATTTTGCCACTTTTTTATTTAAATTTCAAAACATTTTTTTTTTTAGTCTTTAATGTTGCCAAACGGTTATAAAACTGGTCATCGTTAATTTTATCATTAGTGTTTGACATGTAGATATATAGCAATAATTATTTGAAATAATTAATTAAAATAAATTATAAATTTTAATTATTAAAAATAATAAAGAAAATTACTTTTTAAAAAAGTAACAAAATAGTTTAAAAAATAGAAAAGAAAAAGAGAGAACCAACCACCCCTGCCTTAAGGTGGCATCTCCTCCATAAAATTATAGATAGGTTATGATCCATACATAAAATAAGATTTTTAAAAGTGGTTACTAGTCACTCTAAAGTTAAGGGGTAACTGGAATAATATTTTATTTACTTTTTTAACCTTTATCTTTTCTAATTTTTTCTAATATTTATTGTTATTATTTTAGTTAATTAATAGATATTATCATATCACTTAATTGAATTAATTAGATAAATAGAAGCGTACCTAAGGAAAAAGTTAAGAATATTAGGAAGTTTTAATTTATTAACTTTTATAAATGTTGAAAACTAAAAAAAAAATCATATTTTAAATAAAAAGGTGATTCAACGTTAAATAGTTACAACGTACTCTTTCATAGGTTAAAGGATGAAAAAAACATAAAAGATAAAATAAAATGTTATTATATTATTAGATTCAATTTAAATAATTAATTTAAATATATCAAAAGATGAAATATTTAAGGAATCGAATTGAAGTCAACTATAATAATCAGATCGATTTTAGAATCTGTTTAAATGCTTGGGATGGATTGGGGTTTGATAAGACTATTTTTGTTTAGTTTATTAATAAATGCATTATATACAGGCAGTTGCTATTTTTCAAATAAAAATACTGTACTGACAGGTGTAAAGGACGGAATTAGTGCACAGTATTGCATGGCTCCATATTGCAATCATTAGTCAAAGTCTCTTTGAAACTATCGAGAAAAACCGATGTGCATAGGAAAACGAAAATCGCATAATTGCTTTTCTGGCAGAAAATGTCATAAAAATTAAATGAAAGAAAAAGAAATATCTGAGGGACCTGGATCAGCTATCCATAACTTTTTAGATGATTTATATAACTCGTCTTTAAAAATTATTCGAAATATAAATTTGCTTTATGGTTTCTTTCTAATAGATTGACATGCATTTCGTTTTTTTTTTTTTTACAAAAAGGATCTTCTAAATTTGGAAAGAGAGAAAGAAGTTAGCAACCGTATATTTTAACGAAATTATTGTTATCGTATTTTAGTAAACATTATTATAAATGATGCTTTATAATTGTAGTTTCCACCATTTTCCATTCAGAGATTAAATAAATAGATAAATAAAATGTTTGCATCAATTTCTTCAACTTTTTTTTTCCACCATTCAATGAAGTTATTAAACATAATATTTCATTTCCTTCTATCTATACATATCCAATTACAGTTTGAAAAAAAAAAAAAAAAAAAACCACATAGCCAAGTACACCGAAAGCTTCTAACAAAATCAAGTGATTCAGATGAACAAATATTGAGATTGCTAGTGTAAAACATGTATGGTTGAATGTGTACGATCGCGTGTAATATATGTTTTTGATTTATCTTATAATGTTTAATTGTATAGGTAGTTGATTGTGTTGGTTATTGTTGTATAGTAAGATCTTCTAGTAGGGAGGTTCCCTTTATATAATCGACAGTAATAAAATGAGTCATGTCTTAAAATTTGTACTTGCTGCAAAGCATAATGATTCTTCATAATTTTGCTAAACATATCGATCCTACGGTAAAGGATCATAATGCTTATGATGATTTTTGTAGGAGTCATGCTGGCGCGATTATGTCCGCTAATTGATTTAGGTCGTTCGTAAAAATAATCTGATTAGATTAAAAATTTACAAGAGATTTTGTAATCTTAATTAAGGAGTTTTTGTAGACTTGGAATTTAAACATATAATAAAATATTAAAAATATAACTAAAATAGTAATAATTTAATATATTATTATATTATTGGTAACACGTGAATTAGATTTTAGAAATCAATAAACACTTAGAGATAAATTATAGAAATAATATAATTAATATTATACATAAAAAATAATATATAAAAAATATATATACACATCGGTTATAATTATTATATAAATATATGAACTTATAGTTGTTGAAAATATTCAAAGGTGCATGAATATTATCAAATAAATAAAAAAATTATCAAGACAATTAGTGGACATGGGAAAACAAGGAAAGAGGTGTGGCAAATTGTAAAAGTACTTTAAGGACACCTTATCATGGGATTTGGACAAAAGATAAAATAAAGAAAATGCAATTGGCATAAGAAAAATCTCTCCATTGACAAGACTACATTATAAAATCCTAGGAGCATTTATAAAATAAAGTTTGGATAGTTTATTATTGGGGAAAAATATTGGGAAAATATTAATAATGATTTTTACAAAATTAAAAAAAATAAGGCAATTTAGGGTGAAATTGGAGTTCTTGGTGCGAGCCACCACTTAGGAGTGAACCTAGCCACCACTTGGGAGTAAACCTAAGAAGACAAAAACCCACCCTCAAAAGGTGGCTAAGGTGGCTAGAGTTGCAAGTAATGGTAAGTTTTGGTTTTGGCTATTTTTGATTCTATTATTCTAAAAATAGCAAATGAGTTTTAAAAATTTTTAAATTTAGTTTCCTTACATATTTTTGTATGAAGAATTCAAATGTTCAATCAAATTTTCAAAATTTTAAGTGTAGATATAAGGTCCTTAAAAAGAATATCTTATACAATAATTTTCGATCGGATTTTTAAAAGACCAATTCATATAGTTTCGATTTGAAATGTTATGGATATACTCTTAAGATATCATATTTTGATGTTGTGTGGTTAAATTTTTAAAATTGAGTTTCTAAGTTTTTAAGAAAATTTCGTTTTTATGTAATCAATGTGCTAAATAAGGTATTTTGTTAAGGAGCTTAAGTAATTCTTTACAAAACCATATTATAACCCATAAATATCCACATACAACGATTGAAAATATTTATTTAAAAGTTTAGAAATGACAATTTTTAAGGGTAAGGGAGTATTTAAGGGTTTATGGATTAATTCTCCCAAAGTTTTAATGCATATGTAAATCAAATGACGATATAGTGAATAAGAGTATAGATGATTAAAGTATTAATTGATACTTATTATATATGCAAGGTTTAAACTTTTTAAAATGTAAGGTAAGTGGTATATATATGCAAAAGTTAGATGTACTAGAAGTAGTAGCAGTGTTAGAGATTATATTAGAATGTAAGTTAGAATGTAATCTGATGTAAATATGTTGAATGCACTAGGAAAAATTGGGTATATACCAAAAAGTGGCTTATATTTAGATTTTACTATTTCTAAAGATAAACTGTAAGTCAGAAATTTCATAAATAAGAATCTAATTTTGGACTGAAAACTCAAAAACTCTATCAGAACTAGGTTAGAATGTAGTCTGGTATCTAGTATTCTTGATCACACTAGGAGTCTGACAATACATCAATCAGTGATTTATATATGAATTCTATACCTTTATTAAAGTTAGAGTATAAGTCAGGAGACACTTAAACAATAGCCTATACTATAAGACTGAGTTAAAATCTAAGTCAAAAAGTAGTTTGATAGAAGACGCTAAAGGTAAGAGCAAAAAAAAGTTTGAAGATGGTTGGTACTAAATATTAGATCATTAGGAGTCGGAGAGTAGATTAGAAAATTGGTTGATTATGCCTTTTTAAAAATTTATTGAAGGCAGAACTTAGGTCGAAATCTATTAGGCAACAACCTATGTCAAATTAGAAACTTGGTCAAAATGTATTTAACTTAACTAATACCTAATAAATACCTTAGAAAACTTACATAATACAATCGAAAATATACTTAAATGTTCATAATGAGCATATATGTTATGTATTGGTTGGAAACTAAATAGATTATATTGAATTTTAGGGATAATAAAGGGGAAAAAAAAAGTGACATACGAGGAGAATGAGCATCGGTATCCAGATAAGTAGGATTAATGTTTTACCATACTTTGAATTATTATTTAAAAATATTTTGATACCTTAGTATATGTTTTGTTTGTGGTTGTAAGTTAGTTGCCTATGCGTATGTAACGTGTGTACTTGAATATTGTTGTGTTATTTTGAGTGCTAGATTTATGCATTGATTACTTCATGACATTACTTACTTCAAACTGGTTGAAATTGCCTAATCACCTCTAAAGTAAACTAACATAAACTCGACTTAACTACTAACTAGACCTACATCACAACCCACTTAAGGAAACGATTAGAATTCTCCAACCAAACATGGACCTTTCATGATATTACTTACTTTAGATTGTTTAAAATTGTTTAATCACCCCAAAAGTAATTTAATATAAACTCAACTGAACTACTAATCGGACTTGCATTGCAACCCACTAGAAGAAACAATTAGAATTCTTTGACCAAATACAGACCTTTTAATAAGGATAGTATAAATGGCCTTCTTCTCACCCTTAGTCGAACTAAGTGATAAAAGAGAACGTCATAATAAGGTTAGGATCTGTGGTTCAAAAATAATCTCAAGTAAAGGGTATTCTTCATTACACAAACCTCAGTTTGGCTCTGATTTGTAAGTGCACAGTATTAAACTTCTCAAAACTTGGATTAAAGCGAGTGCAATTTCTTTATTCTCGTAACGACTAATCAATATCGTGTGATGACATTTGCTTAAATATACATTGTATCTAATTAACCTTACTTAAAAACCTTGGTTGCTTAATGTTAGATATGAGTTATTATCTCTGTTCTATTTCCTGAGCAAGTTGTTACTCAATCCCTCATAGCTATTTTGTAGGTTTTCCAATAGATTCACCAATACTATTTCAAGTTCTAAAAGATTAGAGAGCAAGATTAAAGAGATTACCCGACAAGATTTCTACTTGGTTTATCAAATGTACTAACCTCTAGAGAAACTAATAGGGTCTCCTCAAGTAATTCCTAGTTTTTAGTTAACGAGATTTGTTCTATATTCTGCAAACTTGTGATTTTTAGTAAAATTCTCATAAGCAATATATCTTTTCATAATAACGTAGCTCTTGAAATTTTTAATAAATTCAAGATTTCATCCTTCTTACGATTTATAAAACTTGATTTTTCCCTTAGAATTTAAGCTATAAAAATTATTTTTAGTAATTATTTTGAAAAGTTACAATACATGTTGATTCTTACCAGGTACTTAATGAAACATTTCAAAGCAATGAAGTGATGAACACCTCGTATAGGTTATACTTATGCTAGCCAAATATCTAATGTAAGTTAGTTTATACAATGGGGCTGTTACAGCTTCCTAATTTGGCGTGTGATAATTTTTATGACATAAAATTGCATGTTAGCTATCGATGGAAAAATGCATTTTGCTTAAGTGTTACAAAAGTCCTAAGGTAAAGAGGGTTTAGAGAAAGGTAGAATTTGAAGGGTTCAAGAAGTACACAATAAGGTGAAAATATGCCATGGGTATCAACGTCATATTATGTATCAATATTTGTGTGGTTAGATAACGTCATTTAGGAATAAGGTGATAAAGCCTCACGAGTATATTTAGTGACATAACTTGAAGGCAAGTGGTTGACAAGGTTAAGTTGAAGGAGCTATGTTACAGGTACTACATGCGCTAATGTATGAGCAAGAGTTGTGTAAATTCAAGTTAAATTGGATGTGTTTGTCTTAAATTTACATGAAGCTTTAGAATGAAAGAGCATTTAGGCAACGGACATTGAAATAAATTGCCAATTATGTGTTTTGAAGTTTAAATTATATGTTTGGAAAGTTCAATGATTAACTAAAGTAGTACCTACGCTAAATATGAGCAAAAGAGGGAAAATCGTAGAGTTTAAATGACATAGCATGTAGCATGATAAATACAAAGAGGTGAAAATAAACTTGTATTGATTCCAAAAGATTGTAAAAATAATTGAATCATAAAATATTTATAGGCCAATAATCCTAAAATTATTATGTAAACTAAATAAAACCTAAATCCTAATAAGTTAGTAAACAAATAAAATAGAGACAAACTTTATTAACATAACACTAAATCTCCTAAGCAAATATCTTTATAGAATATGTATATTTGACTCATGAAATAACGCCTAACAATAAAGCGGCTCGTTCTAAGCCATAATAAACTCAAATCATTTTTTATTGACATATTATGAGCTTCTTAACTCTCCATATGCAAAAGTTGCGGCCCTTAAGGTTGATCATCAAATCTAAATAGAAAATTAGAAGGTATGAGCTTTTGGTTGCTTTTGGATGGCTTCTACATATCTTTGAATTCTTTAAGTTCTAAATCTTATGACTTCTAACCTTGTTCGTCTCTACTTTTGTGGACCTAATTATTCCATGTATTGCAAGCCTAACTTATTTGCATCATTACATAGAAAACGTTCAAACCATTCATAAAAGGTTCGGATTATTCCTTGATAAGGGCAAAAGAAAAATTAATTGAGCAAATATATCCAAAGATTTCAAATGCTTAGGACCTCAAGACCTTCTTGGTGTAACAATAGAAAATGCTCTAAATCTCTTTTTTAGATGCTCCGGGCCTTTGTGTCTAACAACAGAATCTTATCGAATGTCGTATTTTGCTTAGTTGCAACTTTCGATCAAACTTTTGATCGATTTCAAGAGTAAAAGTAGGGTAAACAAGTTGAAACAATACAGTGTTCATCTTAAGGTTTGGCTCGAAAATTTAAAACTCAAGCTAGGTTAAACTTAAAATTTTGAGCTCAAAGTAACACTCAATAAGCTTATGTTCATTTAGATTAAGCCTATTAAGCTCAATTTATTGAAAAAATTATTTTTTTTCTAGTTATAGTAGTATTAATGTTCAAACTTGACTTAAAATCTACTTATATTTATAACCAACTCAAACTAGATTAATCTTGCAAGTTTGTTGAACCAAGCATTATAAAGCTCAAGCTCAACTCAGTTAACTATTTAAGTAGTTTAAGCTCGAGGTCAAGGTTGATCTCGATTCAACTTTTCTCAGATCGAACTCAAGTAACTTATGAATAGTTTGATTTGTTTACATCCTTATGTAAGAGTCATATCCATCAATGACTAAGAATCTAAATTTCTTTCTAACTAATGAAAATTAAATCTAATGGATAAATTCAATTCATGAAAAATCATGACTTTTATGAAAAGTCATGTTCTTTAAGAATTATTGTAACAAAAAATATGTGTTACTTCTCTATTTTTGTAGAGCTTTTTAATATGAATTTTCTCTTTTTTTTTCACTCTCTCTCTCTCTAACCTATTGGTAAACACAAATGCTTATATATATACATATATATATATTATAAAGTGTGATTTGATACTTGGATTATTTTCTATTCAAGCATCAAGACTTTGTTGTATCTTAAAGGAATACCGCATCAAAACTCTTATAGCAAACTTAGCATGAGAGACATAAATTTTCTAATGAAAGACAATTATTGATGCCTTAGGGCCCTTTTTCTTGTTTGCATCACTAAACCAATCATTCACATATATTTTCCAAACAAAGAATCGGGCAAAGGGATAAATGGCAATTGTTATGTCCTTACTAGTTAGCTATTTTGTAATTTCTTAGAACCTAAATTATTTTCTATTATATGCATTATGGTTTAACTTCTTATAACTATGTGTATTAGGTAGAGTAAATGAGAGAAAAATGTTATTATATGAACTGTTTGGAGTAATTAAGTGCTTTGATATTATAAAAGAATCATCATACTATTATTGTTATACTATAATAGATTAATTTAATCTTAGTCATAATTCTTTATCCCCACTTTTTAGCGTTTTCAATATGAATTCTATATGTTTTTCTTTGTTTTTTTCCCTTGTTACACTTTTTATACTCTTATGCCTTGTGATGAATAACCAAAAATCCATTTCTTATCGACTCTTAAGAAAATGTTCCTGTTATTTATAGTTATTAAATGTTTAATTATATTACTAGCGGTTGATCTTTGAGTCTCCTTCTACCATCATTATTTGGTGATGGAGCCAAAAGAAATTGACAACCAATTAGAGCAATAATCTAATCAAAACAACTATTTCTCATTTAACTTTCTTAGCCTGTGGTCTTTATCTCATGGAGGAACATATCATAGACAAAATATTTTTAAGAATTAAAAATTCTCAATCATTTTTTTTTTATCATTATACTAAGTTAGTTATCATGAATCAATTAAAAATAATGTTGTTAAACTTGAATTGAGTTATACAATCCAACTTAGCTAGATTTAATCTAACAATACAACCAGTTTTGTCCAACCTTAATTTGATCTCTAATCGAATTAAATTTATCTTTTTAACTTTTGATCTTCTTAAATATCCAATACTAATTAGAAGTTAGCCTATGTTCCTTGTTGGACATTAACAAATAAGATTGAAATAAATACAAGTTATGAGTTTGTTAAAATTCAAAACACAGAAGATGAGTGTATGCAGGCTGGAGCTATGTTTTTGTAATATTCCAGATTAAAATTAATGGAGCTCCACTATTTTCTTTTTTGCCTTATTATTACCCTTTTAATTTTTTCTTTTTTCTTTTTCTTTTTTTTTGCCTTTTAGTCGAATTATTTTAGCTCCACATCTCATGTGATTTGTCCTTCTTCTGTCAGTTCTGTCCCCAGTAGATGAATCACTTTTGCAAAGTAAATGTGATTACTTTAAATTTCTTTTAATCCACCATTCCTTAGAAATGGGGTCAAAAGAACCTGACGACCAATTAGATGAATAACCTCATTAAAAAAGATTTTGTGAAAGAATTGGATTTAGCAGAATATTATTACTTTGGTCCGTACGAGAGAAAAAAGAAAGGGGAGGGAACTATTTTCCTTTTGGACCAGCTCATGATTGATATTGTATTAACCATAAATTCCATTTGGCTAACAACCAACATTTGGAAGCTTGGACGGATAAATTGTCACAACGCAATCAATTAAAAGCGAAAAAAAAAATCAAGAAAATAGAAAATAATATAGTGATTTTATATGAAAATAAAAATTATTGGGAAGAGAATATCAAATTCATTATGTAGAATAATGTGCTTTAGCGTAAGAACAATATCTCGTTTATTTATTAACTCTATTAGAATTCTATATATAAAACCTCGTATAAATCAAATGCATTTTCGTCTTGAGCTTTCCAAATCTAAGCATGAGTTTAGCTTATAAATAACGTGCGAAAAAACGAATGAAAAGACATCTAAACAGATAAAAAAGAAGATTATCTTAAAATATTCTTCTCACAGAAAGTATAAAATAAGGGAGACCGTTAAAATTTTGCCACATATATATATATATATATATATCGAGGCCTCCTCCAATTGAAGGGATCGAAAATCTAACCATTATCCCTCTATTACTTACTATTAGTTATTTATTCATCATCACCCTATTGGCCTGAGCATCAGGATGCACAGACGCAGACAACTTCAACATTGTCCAATAGCTCATAATTGCTGGTTGTTCAGACCTAATCTGCATCATCAAAGCAAATAACAGGCCTAACATTTGTCGTTGAGAATTCATATTCAGCACATCTAAACAAAGCAACAAACTAATATCGATGTAAAAATCCCCGTCGATCGCCACCTCATTGGTTAGTATCACCTCGATCAATGATTCTTCGTCTTAGTCGACCGTCACACGTCTAAATTTGTATTAAAAAAATAAAATTAAAGAAGAAGTTTCGGATCTTGCAACCTTTATAGTGTTGCACCTCTGCCAATCCTTCTTAGCAATTCACGTAATTAGTAATTTGTGCCCTTTAAGATTTACATGTCTTAAAATATACCAACGAAGATGGTGAAAATTAGTATTTATATGTCTTAATTTTAGATCTGTAAACAACTTAATGAAAAATTCAAGGCTTAAAAATTGGTATAGGCTTTCATCTTTGCACAATAGAAATAAAATAATCCTGTAAATTATATTTTCTTCTTGGTTAACTGCAAATATAGTTTTGCATTTAACTGAGGACCGCAAATACATCATTAGTCAGAGGGGGAGGGGGGAATTTACGATTCCATTCTATGTTATCTTTTCTTCATCCTGCTTTAAATTAATTTTCCAATTAGTGTAAAGTAAAAGAAAAAAGGAAAAAGGTAAAATTAAAAGAAAAGAAAGAATATAAAATACGGTTGTAGTATCTCTCTTAAGAAGGCAACTCTTAAGAAGGCAACTTTTGCTTTTACACGTTTGATGTTTGGATAAGCTCAGAGTAGGATAAAAAGTATAGAGAATAAATGTGCATCTTAAGGTTAAAAGGTGATTATAATTGAGTGCTATAAATATTAATTTTAAAAAAAAAAATAGATTAAGTTCGATTTTTTCTTCTCAATATTTATAATATAATAATAGATAGGGAAATAAAAATGCACAACTAGTAATGCAATATAGCTCTAATTTGAGTTTTTGATAGGGAAATAGGAGGAGAGAAAGTAAATATGTTAGTTTAAAATGTCAAAAATAATCTTTATGTTTTTTTTTTTTTTTAAGTCTTGTAAAAACATTGTATTTTATTACTTTCATATGCGCAATATAAGAACTTAATACATTTTAGTGACTCCAAATGAGATGTTTGTACTATTTTAGTAACATTATGGTTTTATTTCTTTATTTTATACTTAAAAGATTATTAGAAACAATTCTAGATGATATAACCTAATAATCTTTTTATAATTATACAAACATATACAATATTTTTCTACCACGATCAGTCATAATAAACTAGAAGAAGTACATCCGTGTTGAAAATTGTAAATAATATAAAGTTCCTATATTGTTCATATGAAATTATTCAAAAAATCGAGATAGTTTGAAAAGTGTAAATCATATTGTAGCAGCTGGACGCCGAGAAGTTCACCTCAGTACAGTCCCTCGCATTGAATGTGGAAATCTAATAATGCAAACAAAATCTTCCAACATAATATCCCATAGTATTTACTGGTCGGTTCAATTATCCATGCGGGCCCCCTAGTATGTGGTCCCATTTCGTACCCCCCAAAACCAAAACCTACCAACAAGTTTTTTTTTTCCTTTTATTTTCCTTTTTTACCCCCTCTCCTTTTGTTCCTTACGATGTTGGCTAAGATCTTCGTCCCACGTACTAAAATACTCGAGTTCAGAGCTCATGAATGGATAGAGATCAATATTCGGATGAGCCAGTAATTTTATCATACTGCTATTTATTCGAATCCCATTTAACCGATCAAGTTATGAGTAAGTAATTAAGCTCGAAAGATATATTTTGAATAATAATTTTTTGAAAAGAGTTTCTATAAAATAGAATATAGATAGGGGAATGAAATTGGTATATTGAATATCCATTTTAAAATTTATACTTTGAAACATATAAAGTATAAGTTATAGATACTCTATATTTACTCTTTAATATTAATTAAATAAAATTAATAAATAAAAAACAATACATTTTTATTAAAGTAAAGCAAAAGCTATTCTATTGAAATCTTAAACTAAATACTTATCGATCCATTTCTTTTTATCTCTATTCTTTAGTCTTTATTCCATTATCATTTTTTTTTTCTACTTATTTCCCCTCTACTAAATGCTCTGAAAAAGGGAATTTCAGTTTTTAGTTTCTATTTCTAACACTACCTATAAGCCCCAAAGTAAGTCCATTACTTATTTAATAATAGAACAATTTATTTGTTTTATGCTTGATGAAATATTTAATATTATTACTAGAGTAAAATTTGATTTAGAATATTTTAGTTTTGAAGGATTGATTAAATTTAGCAATTGCTTTTTTTTTTAAAAAAAAAAGAGTTGAGTTTATTTTATATTTTTTTTAAAAAAATAGCTATATTGAAATTTATAAGAGAAAAAAATTCTATAAGTTCTATAAGATATTTAGTACCTTTTATAATTTAAGGAATATAAGGTGATAAATGGTACCACCAGGCAAGATATGGATAAAAAAATTTTGAAACTTCTATCAAATAGTAGGATATGAATAAGCTCTAAACCTTATCTATTCTATATGTATTTACTGTTAACTAATATCACATAAATCTTTGAACAAGTATAAACTTTACTACCTTTAACTCGGTTAACTATTCAATTTATACTTGGCTAAAAAAAAGACTTGTCACATTAAAGCGACTTCAATTACACAAATCAATCATCAAAATAAATCTAGGCATAAAGCTAGGCATTTCACCATATTGGGCCTATGTTTACTTTGTTTTCGTGAAGGGAAGTTGAACAACAAAATGAAACCCGATTTATAAGATATTTATGATCCTTTTTCCTGTTTGATTTGCCTAATCTTTCAGCTTCTATAGTTCTTTTTAAGTAGTGATATGACACTGCACGTTATATTAAATATGGATTAAATCTTGTGGTGCCAAGCAATAGTCATAATTTAGCTCGAATTCAATAAAAATATTTGAAAAATTATATGACAAAGGAGGAGTAGATCTAAACCTCCAAAACGTTGAAATGTTTTTTTATAAATTATTTTTAATATTATATATATTTATAGTTCTCCTCCAAGTTATTGCTAGACTATTTTTAAAACAATAAAGACAAAGTTAGGAAGATTTCTATTAAAAATAAATAAATTAATACGGATATAAACAGAATTTTCAATGAAAGGGATAGGACGGACTCAAAGGAGCTAGGTCTGTATTTTATAATTATTCCTTCAGTTTCGCAAAATTAAAAAAAAATGTATGCTTTATTGTTGAAGGAGACATGACATGATTCCAGATATTATCTTAATGTAATCCAATGGACATCCCTTTTTCTAAAGAGCCTTTTACTCCTCAATCATTTTAAATAACGTCAAGCAAGTGTGAATTAAATAATTTTAATACTAAAAATATTTCATTTTAATGGGATGAATTTGTTTGATTGTCCTCTTCTTAAAATCATATAATAATTATGAAAAAATAATAAAAAGAAAATTAACGAGTATTTCAAAAAATGCAAATGTAAAATTTAAATGTAGGAATTTTTAATTTTTTATACATTAGTCTTGTATAATAATTAATATTAGAAAATATGGTAAACTAATTTTTTTCACGTTTTAGCAAGTGTTACGAGCAAACGTAATCGGATCCAATATTACCATGCATGTATCATGTTTCAACGCGGTAACACCCCCACCATTATACTTTTTCGGACCACAGCCAAATTATTTCAAACCATGACAAACTAAGTCCTAACTATAACATCGAAAGTCTTCAATGTTCTGTTATCAACTCACCTTAAATACTTCAAAACATGTCTTGTATTCTTCTCACCTAACAAAAGTCCTTGGTATTGCTTGTGTAATACTATTTCTAGGTGGTCTTCTTTAAACCTTTATGTACTACTGTTTATTGCTTCAAAAGTTGAGTACCCATGTTTTGTTTCAGTGTAGTGAAGCAAGTTCACTACTGGTTCTTCGTTTTTTCTTTTACTTACTCACTTGGGTCCCTGCAAGTCGAGAGATCTTGAGAGCTGATCTTAATGATGATGAAATTATTATGTCTCATTGTCCATGTTTTGATGATTCATGGATCTGCAGGTATGTTTTTGTTCAAATTAATTGCACTTTATTTATGATTATGTTCTTTTCGAGTCTGTTCGAAATGAAGTGGTCATCTGATAGAGAAACCGCATTCTGCCTAATGAGATTTGTGTGATCATGTAGCTGCATTGTTTTGGTTATACTTTATTTTTGGAATTCTCATGAAATTGCAGAACTTTTTTGATACTTTCCGTTGATATCTTGTGGGTTTTGTATTTTTAGAATTGTATGAGGACAAAATGTATCTTGATTGGTTTCATACAGTGAGAAGTACATGAATATAATCTGCATTTGCGAGCCGATGGATCGAACCGTGATATGTGTTTGTTTCGCGGGAAACATTTTCTGGGTTTTCTACAGGATTCATTGTAATTAGAATTCCGGAATTGTCAAAATTTACGATAATAATTTCAAGAGTTTGCGATTACTAGTGACTTTTAAAATGTACGATTCCCTTCCAGAGCCGCTAAACCCTCTAGATTTAAATTTCCCTTCCAACCGAGTTGGTCTTTTCTTTCAAACGTTGGTCTTCATTACAATGGCTACCACAATCTTAAAGATATCGTTTGGATCTGTCTTATGAAATGGCAGCAGACTCTTCCTCGGTTGCTATCCCGACGAATACTCACCGTGCTGGCTGGACCAGGAATGGGAAGCTACATGGTGCACCCCCAAAGGAGGGATTTCATTACCCAGCCCACTCCCATGTGCATGGAGCACCAGTTAAAGGTGATTAGAAAATTTATATAATGAAATCTCAAAGTGCATTATCATATCTATATGGATAACCGTTAATTATTTAGTCCCACAACCAACTGATCTAAACATTTAAGCTTGTAGATGTGACACGAGCTTCTAGATTCATCAATCAAGACCTCTTGTTTTGATGTCATTTTTTAATTTCACTCCACGACTAACAGAACATAATATTAAGCCTGAACACCTGGTGTGTGCTTTTAGCTTTAATTGCTTGACAGTTACTAAGTGAACTTTTTGCAATTGCAGCTCCACAATTACATAATCCTATGAAACCAGCAAGCATTGCCGTTGCACCATCTATGCCTTCCTTTGAGAGGCATGGAAAATCAAATGTGCATGGTTCTGCATATTCCAATTCAATCTTGTTACATAAGCATCATCGAGGTAGACACAAAGTGAGCAGCTACTCTTCAGAATCATCAGCATTTGCTCCACAACACGAGGGTCTGAACTTTACATAGAAAATCATGGATTTAATCAAAAACAGCTTGCATTACTGTACATGACTCGTTTGATTTTGTTCAACTTTTGGAACTCAGGTCCTTTAGTTGCACCATTTCGATCTCCATATCGTCATAGAACAAGCCATTCATTTGCGTTGGCACCTGCACCAGCACCAATAGGATTAACAGGTTAGTCCATCAGTAAATTGATTCGTTTAAGTTTTAATCACTGAGTTAAACTTACATGAAAAGTAATTTGTATTTTTCCATATTCTTTTCCTTTTTCAAGAGGCCAGTGATTCCCCTGCAATTCCCCCTTTATACTCGAAGAAGAAAGTGAGAGCCCCACCAACATCTCCGGTTTGGAGGCTCCCTCCTCCACCTCCAAATTCAGGTATGTTCTACTCAAACCGAAACTTCTATTACAAAAGGCATGCAAAAGATACAGGATACTTGACTGAACATTTCAGTCGCGCTATCTCTAAGATGGATGTGATGGAACTCTTAATTATCATGGTCCTTTAGGTATATCGCCTTGGAACTCATCAAATGTCTAAGGTTAAGCTTTCTCCAAAGTGAGCAATCCTAAGATGGGTAATCCTTGGGAGCAATTGCACCAAAGGATAAAACCATGAGACATTTTAACAGAATATATCTTGATGTGAAGAGTTTCAGCTGTTTTAGTAACTTCTCACCAACATCATAAGTTGATTAGACCAAGTATTTGATGCTTCATGCAGATTGTGCATCAGTAACATGCACAGAGCCATTAACAAACAGTGCCCCTGGGTCACCCTGTGCATGTGTGTGGCCGATTCAGGTGAAACTACGCTTTGAGGTTGCATTGTACACTTTTTTCCCTATGGTCTCTGAGTTGGCAGAGGAGATTGCTGCCAGCATTTCACTAAATCATAGTCAAGTGCGTGTGATGGGTGCAAATTCTGCCGGTCAACAACTGGAGAAAACGACTGTCCTGATTAACTTGGTACCACAAGGCATAAAGTTTAACGATTCTTTTGCATTAACAGCCTACAAGAAGTTCTGGCACAAGCAGGTTGTCATAAAGCAATCCCTTTTTGGTGTCTATGAAGTGTTATATGTTCACTATCCAGGTAAGCATGCTACCAAAATTGGAATTATCTTCTTTGGAAGGAAAAAAGGTCGTCCCTTAATGTATTATAGAAGAGGAAAAAAGGAAAGAAAGATTTAGGGCATAAACCTAATTTCATTAAAGCATAAATGTTCATAGTAATCGAAATTCACCTTTACATCCTTCTTAGTTACCTTGAATCCACCACTTGAAATTTTGGGCTTACTTGGATTTGCAGCCTTCCCTCAATACATTGCAATTGAATTTATCTGTTTGAGTTGCGACACGGTAGTAGAGAAAGTGAACAGGCAAAAAAGAAAAACGTCCCCAATTCTGATTTTGCAAAAATTTCTTTCTAGATTTAACCCAAAAAAATGTCTTACGGGTTCACATGTTTTTGCTAGTTTTTTTAATGTTGTAATTCGTATTACTTGATCTGTTGCTCAATCTCTAACATGGATTCTCCTTTAAATCTACTGCTGCAGGTCTTCCACCTTCTCCACCGATGGCCTATTCTAGCAGCATGTCAAGTCATAGTCTCCCATATACTGCACATGGCAACAATGATCAGGCAATAAAGCCATTAGGAGTTGATGTTCCCAGGAAGAGAAAAGAAAGTCATCAGAGAAACATGATTGGTGTAATTGTTTTATCGTCCTTCCTGGCATTGATCATAATCATGGTTATCATTTTGGCCTTATTGTTGAAACGTCGAGTTCCTGTTCAGCAATCTGAAAAGGACCAAGGCTCTAAACTATCCTCAACTGTGAAACAACTAGGTACTGCCACCCATTCGTTCAAAGTTTTTGTTCATGGTGCAATGAATGTCAAGAATAAGGCAATATCTGATTTCATTTTGTAACCTAATGTCCCATAAGTTTAATCTTGGTTGCTCACATTCATGCCACAACCAATTGATCTAAAAAGCTTAAACTTATTAGATTTGATGTGACCTGTATTTGTTGGTTAATATTACCCCCCTACTTGTGAAGTGAACAATGGTTTGAACTTGGTACCTCCTACTCTACCATGATAAATCTTTAGATATATGACTGTCTAGTTCAAAATCTTGAACGTAATAGATCCATGTTAGCTTTTCATATGTTGTACTCAACACTATCAACTAACTAGTCTAGTAATTCTCCACTTATTTATGATATAACTCATTATATCTTTACAGGTATTGCCAGAGATATACCACGTGTAAAGAACATATCTGTGCCAGCATCAGTACCTTGTCGTTCTAATGGACTAGCATGCAGAGGACATGCCAAGATATATACCTCGAATGACATAGAAAGAGCTACTAACAATTTTGACCCTTCAAAAATAATCGGGGAAGGTGGATTTGGAATAGTATATCGCG
Source organism: Lumnitzera racemosa (assembly GCA_024138005.1). NCBI lineage: Eukaryota > Viridiplantae > Streptophyta > Magnoliopsida > Myrtales > Combretaceae > Lumnitzera > Lumnitzera racemosa. Next base: position 8,523,438 of record JAMXBC010000008.1, on the reverse strand, counting down.
GTGTTTTAGCCAATGGACAGGAAGTAGCTGTGAAGGTTCTAAAAAGAGATGACCGGCATGGAAGTCGTGAATTCTTGGCAGAAGTTGAAATGCTCAGCCGTCTTCACCACAGAAATTTAGTCAAGCTACTAGGCATCTGCACTGATGAACGCATCCGCTGCTTAGTGTATGAACTGATTCCCAATGGAAGTGTTGAATCCCATTTACATGGTACGTGATAAATTTTGATCTCCAACCAGCTAATTCACAAGCTTAAGCCTATTGGATCTGATGTAGTTTTATAATTGTCGGTTAACAGTACAGTTATCGACACTAATAGATATTTATTGCACAGTCGGTGAGCAGGCATTCTAATGGTCGTATTTATGAGTTCATTTCTTTTCTGTCTCGAATTATTCTTACGCTCAGGTTGTGACAAAAAGAATGGTCCGCTGGACTGGGGTACCAGAATGAAGATTGCTCTTGGTGCAGCACGGGGTTTGGCCTATCTGCACGAGGACTCTAACCCCAGTGTCATACACCGAGACTTCAAATCCAGCAACATTCTGTTAGACCATGATTTCACACCTAAAGTTTCGGATTTTGGATTGGCTAGAGCAGCCATGGATGAGGGAAACAAACAAGTTTCTACACATGTCATGGGAACATTTGGGTACGTAAACATGATCTTATCCAATGAAAATCTTTCTTTTTATAGCCATTTTCCCTATAAATAAGCTTGTTCATTTCTATTTCAAAAAAGAAAAAATGTTTATACAAGCCTAGGGCTCAGTTCCTTCTAAAAGTAACAAGACATTCTGCTAAGAAATCTATATCGGCTTCTGAAAATAAAAGACCACAATTTCCTAATAATTAAAATGACAAACTAAATCGCTTGTTTTATTTCTTACTATTATATAACATCTTCCTCGTGCTTCGTTGTCATTTTTTTGTTCCTTGTACTTTTAATTCTAATAACGGTATCTAATCTCGTCAATCATTTGCTTCTTTCAGTTACTTGGCCCCAGAATATGCAATGACTGGCAATCTTCTGGTTAAAAGTGATGTATATAGCTATGGTGTCGTCCTTCTTGAACTCTTAACTGGGAGAAAGCCGGTTGATTTGTCACAACCACCAGGTCAAGAGAACCTTGTTGGATGGGCACGTCCACTGCTTACAGACAAGAAGAGTTTGGAAACAATCATTGACCCATCCATGACATCTAGTGTCTCGTACGATAGCTTGACAAAGGTAGCAGCAATCGCCTCAATGTGTGTGCAACCAGAAGCGTCCCACCGTCCTTTCATGGGCGAAGTAGTTCAAGCCTTGAAGCTTGTCTGCAGTGAATTTGAAGAGCAGACTAACGAAAGTAGTAGACCGAAGAATATCCTTGATGGTGTAGATATTAAGATTTCTAAAGATTCTTCTAAGACCAGAGAAGATTCTGCTTCTTTCTTCAGCAAACAAAGACCTCAGAATGGTTCTGATCATGATGTGAAACTAGCATCACCAGCATCTGACTTCCTTGGAGCAGAAACCGGGAATGAAGACAAGGAAATTCTGTCCCCTATAAGGCATTGCAGGTCGGGACCTATAAGAACAGAGAAGAGCAGGAAATTTTGGAGGAGACTTGGCAGTTCATCTAAAAGGCAGCAAGAGTGAACATGGAATGTCCTTAAAGCTTTAGCCCGAGACCTACCGAGGATTTCCCCTATTCCTTTTTAAGGCATTTCTCGTTTCTGCTTTTAGACAGACGAGAGAATGTGTTGTGACAAGTAGATTGATTTTGCTATACCCTTATGTTCTAGTGAAAAGCTTGTAAAATCATATGGATACAGGATATTTGATACAAGGTATTTCTCCTATTCCTTTTTAAGGCATTTCTCGTTTTTGCTTTTAGACAGACGAGAGAATGTGTTGTGACAAGTAGATTGATTTTGCTATACCCTTATGTTCTAGTGAAAAGCTTGTAAAATCATATGGATACAGGATATTTGATACAAGGTAAGTACACCTATTGGTTTTAATATAGTAGGTGTGAGTCTGAGTCAATTCCTTAAAAACCTCGAATACTAATACTAATCTTATCTCTATTATCTAATAAAAAAATTATGATGAGTTGAATGAATTAAAAATATTAAAATTAACAAATTAATCTAATTATGAGACTTGACTAAGTAATTTAGGAAACGATAAAATTAAAAACAACTTCAAAAAGGTAAATAACGTATTTAGGAATTATTTCCGTATTTAACATGTGACCATTAAAAATATATCCAATTTCATTTCTATTATTCTTGATTAAAGGAATTCACAACTAAAGTTAACATGTTTCTCAAGTATATTAACCATAATCCTAAATTATTTAGTAATATAATTTAGAATCGCATTAATATACAATGAATTTTTACACAAAAGAACAATTTTTCAGAAAATCATATAACTTATCTCTAAATACACATGCAATTCTCTCCAATTATGTCAAAATCTCATTACACATATAATTTCTTAATCATCATGCATAATATCATAGGTTGATACCTTATAAATATCAATTAATAACGAAAGCATATAATTGAATCAAGAAAGATAGAAACTTTATTGAAAATTATCAATAAATTTAATAGTCATATGAAATCTTAGGTTCCACAATCCTAAATATAAGAATCTTAAACTATCATGATGAAATTAAAAACAAATTGCAACAAAATCAAGAAATAAAATATGAAAAACTCCTTTTATTGATGAAAAATCTCTTTAATCTTAAAGTTAGATGTTACTTCCACCTTTCTCTCTTTTTTCTTTTCAAGTCTCTTCTTTTTTTAAATATCCAAGACATAACCTGGGATATAGTTGTGTCCTCAGGTTGTGTAACTTACTAACCTTAGCACAAAAAATCATCTTGCATGGACACAATCTAGGATACATCACAGCCTGGGAACATAGTTGTGTTCCAAGCTGTGTAACTTTCTAACCAAAAATTGCTACTTTCTTCTATTGTCTATATAACTTCAAAACTTCATAACCCATTCATTAAACTCCAAATCGAGTAAAACTTAATTTCTTTTCTTCGTTTTCAATCCGAGAACGCGTTCAAACCTTAAAATCAAAATTTTACTCAATTAAGTATTAATTTCTTTAAAAAAAAAAACAAAGATGTAAGGGAAATACTATAAAATTACCATGTAAAATGTATTTAAAATAAAAGTTATCAAACTTCCCTATACTTGAGCATTTGCTTATCTTCAAGTAAATAAATCAAAACAAAATTTTGAGACCAAAAACGCTAAATAAAATTTAATGCTATCTAAGAAACCGATGAACGAATATACTTAATCAGAAGAAAAGTAAAGAAATCATTTTCAATTAATTTGCAATAATAAAGTCAATCAATTTCATCTTTAACAATGTCATAATTTCACCTGACCATATTCAAATGCTCCAACAATACTTAATACTAGAGGTCACTAGTTAATTTATAGAAGCCAAAGTTTACCCGAGTTATTTAATTAAGGATTCCTAACTCGAAATTGGATTTAACATCTCGCTAGTTGGGAAAGAGTCATAAAAATTTTGTCCATTTAACTAAAGTGTATACAATTCTCTTCTCAATCTCGTTAAGTACCATAATCCAAAACAAACACATTTTATATCCACTCATCCTCTAATCATCCCCCTAGTTCATGATTTTGTTAGGAGGTTTTTTAATTTATTTTATTTAAGCACAATTACCTTTAATGGACAATTGTATTGGTAGAGGGAAAAAATCTCGCTTTTCAGACAGACTAAAACCGATCCATATCAACTTATCCCTCATATTAGTAGCAGGAAAAAACCTTACTCTTCTGACGGATCAAAGCTAATCCATACCAATTTTTTTTTTCATTAGTATTGGCATTGGGACTCAATCTCGCTCTTCTAATGAATCAAGACAAATTCATACCAATTTTTTTTTAACTATTCATACACTTGTTATTACTTTTTACCTCCAATCATTACAATTTTTTAGGGATTTCTCAAAAGAAGAATTTCATTTGATTGTTTGTTTGCTAGCTAAAAATTATAGGGCTCTAAAAATTTCCAAGAGAAAGGTATACATTAAAATAAATTTAAAAATAACCATGACTAACTTTCAATTAATAATGTTATTCCAACCTCAAGTCCTAGAGTCTTGAGCTAAATAACTCGTAACTTTGCCCTCCAATGATTCGACTAATCAATACTAGTAAAGTATAATAAGATCAATAATAATCAAGATAAAATAGTTAATTTGGCCCAATACTTCAAATTCCAACACTTATTAATCACCTATTGAAAATTAACTTAAAAATTAATTGGGTTAAATGTGAATAATTGGTTCCCTAAATAATAACAAATTTATACATATCCCTTCCTTAAACTTAATAACGTAGATTGTCCTCAATGTACGCTTAATAATCAAAGTATAAAAATCAAAAGCGAAAAAGGGAAAAAGAAAAATAAAGGATAAAAGGAAAGCTGAAACTTCCCTAATTTAAGCACTTTGACACCAAATTCCTTGAAATTACCATGCTACAAGATTCTATCCATTGAATGCCTAAAGACCTTACAAAACAAAGAAAATGAAATGCATCAAAGAAAAATAAAGTGAAAACTAAAATCGGAACTACTCCTAAAAATCAAAAACTTGAATTGCCTCCACCAAGGTCCCATGGGAAAGTATCCCATTTCCATAAAGCTAAAGAGGATGTAGGGAACTCTTTTCTTAACAAATATATACTCAAGTGTAGCTCAGTTCTCCTGAAATCACTCATGGTAGGTTCAGCAATAGGAGAAGATTTAATTATAGCTATTTCCTCAAACTCGACAACATATCTTGGAAACTCAAAGCATTCCATCTCAAATACTACTTCTTCTGCAAAAGATTCATAATAAGAAAATAAAGAGGGCTTTATTTCAATTACATTAACTTATTTGTCAGCCTCTTTAATGTCATTAACTGAGGTTAAGAGATTCTCACACTCTTCACTCATGTTATGAAGCACTTTTAGATTATGGGAGTTAATGGTTACATTAGTGTTCTTCGCTAACTCCTCTTTACTCTCAAAACATTTTGCTTTACATTCATGGTTGATAGAATCCTCTAGATTTGCCAATACCTTTTCTCCTTCATCCACCAGCTCACTCTCTCCATTACTTAAGAATTCTTTCATGTGTCTTAAATGACCACTCTCTAAAAGAGAGTTGAAAGACTCATTCTTTGAAGACCTAAAGTGATATAATAAGGTAGTTAAGGGTGGTAAAGGGGTAAAGCTACTAACTTCAAAGGTGCCATACTTCTCCCAATGTTTACTAGCCAACTCTATCATAGTTTTTTCTTGTAGCCACTCATTTACCTATATACTAGGTTGATATGAAAAAGCAATTTGGTTATAGATTGGGTCATTAAAAGTGCAAGGGTCCTTGGTTTCATATTTTTCCAAGTAATCTATAAGAATTTTCTCTAGAGATTTCTTTTTGGGTTGCTCTCTCTAGAAATTGGAATAATGTGTATGTTGGGTATCGAGATTAAAACATTAACAAAAACAATAATGATACCCACAATATCGACACATATCCTCATAGTCCATGGGTACAGGTTCCACATAATTGCTACAAGAAGAATTCCAATAGCTATCGCCTTGATTGCACAAACCATACCCCATATTAATCTTAATAGCTAAGTCAATTCAAATTAATAAATTAAAATATCCTTAACCCTAATTCACAAACAATAAAATAGAATATGCAAATGCTAAGAAAAGATAAACTAGAATGCAAAATCAAGAAAATTTCAAAAAGCCATCCTCTTAATTTCAAGATCAAATTCGATCAAATCTTTTGATTGGCTTCTTGTCGTAAAGAGGAAAAATATAAAGATCAATAGCAACTTAAAACAATTAAAAAAAAATAATAAAAAACTAAGATAAGAATGGTTAAACTAACAAAGCTATAAGTGTTCTTAATATCGAAGTCCTTAGCAAGAGCGACAAAAACTTGATACAAGTTAAGTGCACCCATCAGTTTTAATATAACGAATATAAGTCCGAATTGATCCCTTAGAAACCTCAAGTACTAATACTAATTTTAACTCTATTATCTAACTGGAAAATTATGATGGGTTGAATGAATTAAAAATACTAAAATTAACAAATTAATCTAATTATAAAACTTGACTAAACAATTTAGGAAGTAATAAAATTAAAAATGATTTCAAGAAGGCAAATAACGTATTTAGGAATTATTTCCCTTAGTGTTTAACATGTGATCGTTAAAAATATATCTAATTCCATCTCTATTATTCTTGATCGAAGGGATTTACAACTAAAGTTAACACCTTTCTCAAGCATATTAACCCTAATTCTAAATTATTTACCGGAATCTCTTCACTTAGTAATATAATTTAGAATCGCATTAATATACAATGAATTTCTACACAAAAGAACAACTTTCCGAAAGAATTATATAACTTATCTTTAAGTACACATGCAACTCTCTTTAACTATATCAAGATCTCATTACACATGTAATTTCTCAATCATTATACATAATATCATAAATTGATACTCTAGAAATATCAATTAACAATGAAAAAACATAATTGAATCAAAAAAGATAGAAACTTTATTAAAAATTATCGATAAATCTAATAATCACATGAAACCCTAAGTTCCATAATCCTAAATACAAGAATCTTAAGCTATTATGATGAAATTAAAAACAAATTACAACAAAATCAAGAAATAAAAAATGAAATATTCCTTTTATTGATGAAAAATCTCTTTAATTTTAAAGTTGAGTGTTGTTTCCATCTTTTTTTCCTTTCTCTCCAATTCTCTTCTCTTTTTGAATATTCAAAATTTATGTGCAAAACCCTCATAAGTACTTATATAATATATTATGAAGTTTTTTTTTTTCGTCACTGAACACAACCTGAGACACTTATCATCCTTCATGGACACAGCGTTGTATCTGATACTGTATAACTTTCTGACAAAAAATTATAAACTTCAAAATTTTATAACCCATTCATTTGAACTTCAAATTGAGTAAAACTTGATTCCTTTTATTCGTTTTCAATCCGAGAACGCATTCAAACCTTAAAATCAAAATTTTACTCAATTAAATATCAATTTAAAAAAAAAAACAAATATGTAAGAAAAATACTATAAAATCATCATATGAAATGTATTTAAAATAAAAGTTATCAATATTTATAGTAATGTCTCTTTATGGTATATGATTGGAAAAGTGGGAGTACAATCGGCGGTGTTAGTTTCTTTTCTTCGCTGGCTAAGATTAAGGTGAAATGTAGCCAGAATTAATTTGAGAACCCCACATTTTCGCCATCCACCACCTATTTCATGGTCCTGTCAAAACTTACTCTCTCTCTCTCTCTCTCTCTCTTCTTCTTCTTCTTCTTCTTCTTCTTCTTATTTTATGTTTACTCCAATTGGATTCAACTATGGTTAAATTGCGCTCAAACTTGTTGAATAGTCTATTAAGTGAAGCACAAACTTCACAACATTTGTCTCCTTCAGCCTAAATAAGCTTGAGTGGAGCCAATTACAAGCTAAGAGTAATTTGACATCAAAACAGAACAAACTTAATCTAACTTTTCAAGTAAAAATTATAAACTCATGTAGAACCCTGTATTAAAATTCTAAATTACTCGACGAGTCAGAATATGCAGAGTTGAACATCACAGAATAAGAAATCAGATCTCGTTTAAAGTTTTCTTGTAAAATATATGGAAAAGATTATCATAATCCCTGTATACTTTCTCCAATTTGGAACATTAGTACTGGTTTTATTACCAACTGTTTAGAATAGAAAATTTAACCAAGACCCATCTTCGTTATTGGATATAATCATAGAACGGAATATATATATCTATATATATAATACATAAAACATGTTTGTGGAAACCGAAGTGTGCATTGAGTGAGTGAGAGAGAGAGAGAGAGAGAGAGCAATGTGTCTGATATGCCATACAAATCAAAATTTCACTAGAAACAGATACATACTTCTCCTCTAGAGAGTTTTTCAGTTCCTCTTTAAAGTTCAGAAATATAACCTGAAGACAAGCGTGACCTTCCCAATTCTAAGTTCAAAATGATTTCCTCATATGGCCCTATAGAAGACTAATGCTATAGTACAAAGGCACAATACCTACCAGCGCAATCAGCTGTCAAGTCATTCAAAACACATTACTCCAGAGGTGAAAAAAAGAGAGAGAAAAGCTTTCAAATCTTATACATTATGATATAGCCCACAGCTCAACCTTGGACCAAAACCTCTGTATGGTGGCACCGTAGTAAAAATAAATGCCTTCAAAACCCTTCTTGCAGGTTTTTAGTGAATTGCATGGCCAACACCAGGGCTCTTCCTCCATGTGGAGGAGTTATCAAACATAAGAAACTTCCATCAGTTCAGCACCCTCGTCTAATCTAATCTTCTTTTGAAGGGCTTGAGTACTCATTTCCACTTTCTGCTGTAACTTGAGACGATGCTGTAGAAGAGAAACTACTAGTAGTACCGTTATGGAAACTCCTGGATCCTAGCGCAGGATTTGGCTGGGGATTATTTCCAGTTGCCAATTGCCCTTCCTCTGCAAGTTTCTTAAGAAGGTTCATGATTGTGGGAACAAATCTACTAGACAAGGCTATAATCCCAGTTAGCTGAAAGAAAAACACACAAATTCAGATATTAGTATCCACGAATTATATAAGCATAACTCGTACAATCAACAAAAAGTGCTATAGTGACTATCAGAACTATTGTACTCAGAGCCCTTTGATATCTAACGGTAGTACCATATTTCTGTCTATGTGCCACAAAAAAAATGCACGTAGATATATTATCTATGCGTGTATGTGTCTGTCTGAAGTTCAGGAGTAACTTTTGAAGATTTATCAGATCAAGCATTCATTTAAAAGTTGAAGTCAATTCAACTGGAAAGCAAACTTTTCTTTGAACAAAATGCTTCACAGAGTACACAGAAGATTCAAGAACAACACGATGGAATAAAACCCAAAGCTAGAAAGTGACACTCACAGCGCCATGGCGGAACTCTCCAGAGACATCAAGCTGTACCCATAGTGCCTTGGAGAGTAAGTAACCAACAAATAATACAATCATATATAGCGGGTTTCTGAAAGAATGTATTGAGCACTGTCAGAATAGAGACTTCCACTGCAACATACACGCTCGAAAAGAAAAAAGAATTAAAAGGATGGAACACAAGATACCTTAACAATGTCATGAATTCATTGAACCCAAGAACAATGATTGCAACAATAGCCCATGGAGGAGGCATCCAGTTGTTGTTGCGCCTGTTAGCCTCCTGATCACAAACATAGAGGAAGGGATCAGCCATCTATGAAAGAGCACTTAACGAGGAATTTGGCTAAAATGAGTGAATCATAAAACACAAACACCGGATTCAACGTTTTTAAGCCACCAAGGTTAAGCTGGGATGGAGTACTCAAATCCAGTTGAAAAACAAAAATTTGAATGCGTCAACAACCGGTTAAAAACAGGCAAATCCTCATAGAATTAATAACGCACATCAAACCATTTCACTTGGTCTAGAAGCTGAAAAATATTCTAACCTACAGCCTGATTCCCAATTCCAAATAACTCTCATTCTTCCTCTATACTCACTTTTCACTTTTTAACAATTCACTCTTCTCAACCAAGGAGCAACCGGAATTTACCCACAAAATATGGCCCAAGTAGTAGTATGACAAAGGATCTGAGCCTTTGCAACTGACTGGTCCCCTCAAGTGACCTTTAATGATATTCTCCATCAGCACCATCCAAATTCATTTCATAAACATTGAACCAAAAAATGTAACAATAGGAGGGAAAGGGAAAAGAGAGATGCCTGAGCAGAAATGGCCTGAGAAACCGTGTACTCGGTCTCTGTCTTAAACTGCCTCCACAAAGATTTGCACTGAACAGGAGTGATCAAGGTTTTCGATGATGGGACCTGCAATACATGATGGATGATGAGCAGCTGAAAGAAACTTAGCAAAGGAAACTCAAGCAGAACAAAGCTTCAGGCCTTACTCATACACAACACCGTCATAGAAAGCTAGAATTTTCCACATAATAGTGCTCATCTAGCAGATAAGTTTGTGCAACTGTTTAAAACTTATTCTTTAATGGTCTACAAGATCAAATCATGCAGTTTCTACAGCTTGATGTTAATCATATATGTATTTTTCTATTTCAGCCAGATAAAGAGAGATCAGTAATTATCAGTCTTGACTGCAATGAATATCTAAAGAGAAATATTCAGTATAAACAGAGAGCAACCTCTTCCCAAGTGCTTGAAGCCAGTGGATCAACTGTTGTAATGCTCCGGTCAGTTACTGTACCACTACTCTGGGGTTCTAGCAAAGCAGTAGATAACGTACTCTCAATCTTGTCTGGCTCATCATCCAAGCGAATTGCCGCCATTACCGACAGCAATTTCAGGGACTGCCACATTTAAACCAAATAAAACGGCATGGCGAAACGCAAAATCAAAGGTTGACCCAGGAAAAATAAATAAATGAGACAGCTAAGTATGTCATACTGCTGAGCGACCAGTCTTGGTGATTGCTCGAATATCTTCTTTCCCAGTCCATACTCTTGGCATAGACTCAGCATCATGGCTAAACAACATTGAGAACCTGCATAAATAAGATTTTAAGAAAAAAATCGCTTTCGGTTGAAGTTGCAATAACCCAAAACCCAATCCACATCCAATAGTGCCATTGTACCGTTCTTTCATGCGCATCAGGACTCTTCCAGCTTCTTCCTTCGCCTTTGATTCTACCACACCTCTTGCATAATCTTGTAAACCAGCAAGCATCTTTTCTTTGGATTGTTCATCCAAGTCAAAACCCGAAAGTGCATCAGAGAACTGAGAGACAGCTGATTCAGTCTCACGCCTAAGAAGTTTCCGGATTGATGGCCAAGTCTCATCACTAGCTCCATCTAAAAGAGCCTCTACTGGCCCTGATAATGCCTCAGTAAGTTTTGCCTAAAAATGTACCATAGCAACTAATTAACTTTGATGCACGAACTAACGATCAAGAGTCTGCAGCATTACCATAATAGGTAGACAGAAGAAAGAGAAGCCTTATAATTATGATACCTCATACTCTTTGGTAAGTTCTGAGAGCTTAGCAGCACGAACTGAAGCAATATGTACATCAATATCACGCCGGAGTTTCTCTCTTGCTTTTGATGTGTCCCAGTTTGCTTGCTCAATAACAGCATCTGTCAAAGTATTGTTATCATATAAAATTTAGTTTTGTCAAATTCCATGCTCAGAAAGCCAAAAATAACCCATAAACATTGAAAAGACACCACTCTCAATTACACATTAGATCGCATTCATCAAACCCAATCCCACATACACATGGAGAGAAAAGGTATCAAGGTTGATTCTCAGTTGCATCAAGCAGGTTCAATCAGGAATGCTATGATTACACGTATTCTACAGAAGTTTTAGATAAGGTCATGCCTACATTAGATCTTTCTCTATAACTATTTTAACTTTTATTTCTAGCTGTCTTCAACACACAATTACTCTCTCGCGTAAGGTAGTACATACCTGCACACCCTTCCTCAAACATAACTATAAATGATTTAGACAGATTCCGAGCAGTTGATGAAAATGCTTCTCCTCCATTTAAGGCCTTATCAAATGCTTCCTTGAATTTTTCCAAAGTACCAGACCTCAAATGTCCCAGAATGGAATGGAAAGCAGGTTGCACAAGCTGACAAGAAATTGTAGAGTATGAGAAAATACAGAGTAATATGCAGCTAAGCCATGGGGGAAAAGAATTAAGTAGAGCAACAGGATATAATTTTCATGCAGAGCATCAAAAGCCCAGTTCCACAATTCTACCCAAACACCAGAAGAACATATATCACAATTTCAAGCTTCTAAATCAAAAATCCAGATATGACAGAAAATGTTGAAGTCTCCGAAACATACAATAATCTCAGTAATAGGAAAAGGACTTGCACAATGCTTACTTGTAGCAGCTTTTCCTCAAGCTGTGCTCTCTTTGCCGATCTGACACCTTCATCAAAATATATAGCTTCTGAATCATATCTGCGTATACAGTTAGACAATGAAATAACAGTAGGTTAATCCACCACTTTAAGCTGTAAAGATCAAAATTAGGACTTCTCCAAGCAACAACCATAAAAAGTATTTAAAACAACTCCAGTACAGTCAGTTTCATCTATCGCACTGTAGTGCTACCAAATTATGCTGTAAAGAAAACCTAAGTGAATTTTGTTTAATAAATCACTACAAGATCTTAAATATATATATATATATATTATATATATATATAGTTCCTTGAAACAAAGAACTAGTCAATTTATCATTCGCATGTCCCAGAGTGATGCACTATCATTGTTACTATTTAATTTTGCAGATCAAGCATTCATCTATCCCAATAAATATCAATCTTTATCAACATTAAAGCAACACGTGCATTCCTTCCCTTTATTTTATACATCCTACTCCACATAGTCACAACCTTACACAGTCCACACAAGCAGTTTTATCAAGAATCTAAAAACTGAATGGTTTGAAAGTTGTAGTGATTTCAGTAGAGCTATCTACTAAAGCACATTTTCATAAATATGACACGCTTTGTGAATCGCACGATTTTCCACACAGCAACAATTATTTTCTTATGCCACTTCTTCTCACATAGTGCATTTAGACCACTAAGATATAGCAACAGTGAGATTGCATCAAAATATTCTGCAACTAACTCATATCACCAACAAAGAACTCTCCACTAGCCAATGCCATGGTTGCTTTACTGAATACTTTCACTAGCTTCACTTTGTTCTCCCTGTTAAAGAGAGGGGAGGGCAGGGGAAGACCACAACTGCTGTCGTGAAAAACCCAAAATAATCATGGTTCATGCACCTCTATGAAAACACCATGCAAATAAAAATATCAAGTGATAAGCATATACAGAACGGATCCATTACCCTGATAAGCAAGCATCAAGTATTGAGCTCAGCTTCCTTCCAAAACCAGGAACAGGTCCAGACTGGACATTTTCTTGCAATAACAGCCATTCCTATAAACATTAGGTAGATTATTATGTTTGATGAAATATGATAGAAGGATCAAACATATTTATTGAGTAAGTATAACATATAGACACTGACCTCATTTTCAGCAAAACTGGCATACTTTTCTTTTGCAATTTCTTCACAGCGCACAGTAGCCACCATGACCTAAAGATTGTTTGGACCAAAACAAAAATCAGGATAAGGATCAGCATCTAAGGGAGACTTCTGTTTCAAATTGATCTCACCTTATGAGCAGGTAGGTCAAGGTCCTTATTTTCCTTAATAACTTTCCATATTTGCTGCGAACTGAAAGAAAATCCAGAAGCAGGAACCACACCCCTTCTATCCCCAGCAAGTCCACCAGGTGCAATGGAATGAAAAAATCTTTGTCTTAGGTTGGCCACCTTTTCCAATAATAAGCATACAAAAGAAAATAAATTCACTCAAAAACTAAACTAAATAATGAAATAAAAAATTTAAAAAAGAGAAATGTCACTCATAACATCATTCAGTTGCAGCAGATACAACATTTATCGCAAGTAGGAAACTATATAGCTGAAGTGAGAGGTGATTATTGGACCACATTAAAAACTACAATATCAACATCATAACAGAAATCAGTAGAGATATGGCTGTATATTTTTGCAACAAACATTTACCAATTTCCTGAAAAGATAATCAGAATATAATCTATAATGCTTTTGCAAGAAAAATATGATCATATCAAGGACTGATTTCCCAGTCAAATTCATCTACTCATATATTCAAAAATAACCATGCAGGTGAGATTATTGGACATTTCATGACATGTGATTTCTAGCATTCCTTTTTTGGTATTCCTTCTGATTGGGGGGAGAAAAAAAAGGTTTTTTTCCTTCATGGACAAGCTTGCAAGTTACGGATACCTGCTCCTTGAATTGCTCTTCCTTCTCTTCATAACTGGAAAGAGCCACAACTTCTACCTAGAGATTCAGACAACAATAAACTAAATATTATAATTTCTTTTGAAAGATATTATTTATTAAAAAGAAAGAAAGAAAGAAAGAAAAACAGAAATCTGGTAGATGGAATGCAGAGCCTACATTGAAAAATTCGCTAAGTGGAGTCTCCTTGTGAGCATGTGGCTTTGGCACAGCGTCCCATATCTGCAGGACAAAGGTATTGTAAATTTAAATGTTCAGAGATGGCAAATAAACACAGTAATTTACAGAGAAAGCAGTGACATTACCTTCTGGACATCTTCCCTTAGAATAGGTTCTAGATTTTCCAATGGAGTCTGGGCAAGGCAAAGTCATCAACCCCAAATCAAACTAGTGAAGCTTAATAGCAAGAAGCAGATTAAACAGATGTAGAGATATATTGCACTACAATAGATGACGGTCACGCACCCTTGATTTATCTCGAATAACAAACATCAATGTTGTTTTACGTGGACTGAACAATCGCATCATGACCTGTGATAACACACAAAATCATAAATATTGATTCCACACAGTCAAAAATTAGTAATATCTTCCAGCAAATAATGCAGTAAGCACCTGGAATACAGTTTTTAGAAGAGGCTTATTTGCAGCTTGTTCACGTCCAATATCATGGCACCACCTGATAAAAGTCAAATAATGAATAAAATGATAGGAGCAAATCCAAATATTCACTCAATACTTTAACTCAACTGCAGAAACAATTGCCAGGAAAAAGGCTTACATGTTTATGAGCACAATATCAGAGACAGCAAGAGCAAAAAGAGAACTTTGCTTCTCAAATGCAGTATCATCCTACAACAAAGATGGACAAGCTTAGAAGCCACAACAGATGCCAACTACTCTAACACATCCTCCTTAACACTCCACCATATGAAAAGCTTTGTAAAAGAAACAAACAAATTCATTCACTGTTTTACTTCGGTCCTCAGTCCAAGTTAAATAATGTCAGGACAGAGTTAGAATTTATTGTTACTCAGGATAAAGAAATCTCAGAAGGACACAGACTTAGAATCAGCTAAACAGCCTTACTATCTATCTCCACATAAAGCAGCAGCTTGAACAGAGAAGTCTCAAACCCCAACAAGTTTCAAGAAGTATCATCTCCAGCAAGGTCTATGCATACTTATAATTTGCATACATGACATCTAAAATATGTGCAACAGCATAGAGATATCAAGTGTACAATTATTTTAAACAGATCGATACATCCAATAGGGAGGATCATAACAAATAATCTGGAGCATATATTCCAAAATATGCATACAACAAAGTAATACTCTAGGATAACCATGAATGAAGAGCTGACAAACTGCTAAAAGCACGTTAAGGCACATGCAATGCCACACATGAATGTGATTATGTTTATAATTATTGGAGTAGCAAGAAAGGGCACCTCTCCTCTCTCTCTTCCATCAGTACCCTCCAAGTCCATTACTAGAGTACAGGGTTCAATGCCTGCGCCTCGGGCCAACCAAATACCTTTGGTGGTTTGTGACCTGATATTCAAAAATGTTAGAACCGTAAGTTATAATAATAAACAAGATCTGATCCAATGTAAAAGCACCCCAACACAGACCTTCCTCTATAAGCATCCATCTCCCTGAAGTTAGTGCCAAATAAGTGATTTAATAGCGTGCTCTTCCCTGTCAAATCATAGCAGAAAAATGTGAAACAACTTCATGTGCATACAGGAAACATGCAGACTCAAATCCTTGCAATCATTAAACAATGATGACATTGATAGAGAATGCATATGCATAGCAACAATGAAACCCATATGTATTAGAACAGATTATTAAGATTTATTAATCAAAAAATGACTCCTCACGCCAGAAAAATGTTGAACAGTAACATAAAATCCAACATGAAACTAGATACTTACCACTACTCTGGGGGCCCATGATGGAGACAACAGCGTATGAAAGACCACATTCTCTCAGGTTAACTTTCGTAATAAATTCTTCAAGTCCGGTGACATTAAACACTCCATCTCCATCAATCAGTTGAGTTGAACAACAGACATTTTCCGTACCTTAAAAAATGGCATCCATATTATCAATGAAAGCTAGACACTAAAGGAACAATGATAACCCTTATTCAAAACAATCAAAATGGCTGTGCACACTATGGAAGTTCAAACCTTTTTGAAAATGCATCAAGTAAAACACAAGCAACAAAAATTGTCTAAGAGGCTGCTGATCAGTCTTTTCTTTTATTATCCAGCCAGTTGCAACCCAATAAATAAAAAAAATAAATAAAAAAAAAAAGAAAAGAAAAGAAAAAGGACTTGCAAGATTTCCAACCAAAACACCACCCATATATCAGCAGAACTTGCAAGCAATCAGCATCCTTGAAGAGAGTAAATCTCAACAATCCCTAGAAATACCCCGCCACAACTACAACTTCACTAAAAACCACCACCCTTTTTCCAGATAAGTTCAGAAAATTTATCAAAAATTCACCATAACAAAAATATTAAAACAAACCATAAATAACTATTTGATTCAATTTTCGATACTCAAAAACTTAAAACCCATAGCAAACCTAAAGTTCAAAACTTTACCCTAGACCCTAATCAAACTCAATAAGAAAAATGGACAGCTTTTTAACCAAATAGAACGTTGTAATCAAGTTATAAAGAGACTAAAAGAAGAGTGAATGAAAAGCCACTACTGCAAAATTAACCAAAAAATGGACACCCTATAACGATCCTAAAGTTCACAACTTTACCTCAAACTCTAATCAATGGCTCATAGCAGATTCAATAACAAACACAATAACCAAATCAGAATTAACAGCAAACACCAACCAGGTTATCATATGTAACTTTGCAATCAAGTTGAAAAGAGACTAAAAGACACGTGATTGGAAACCCCAATGCAAAATCAACTGAAACATGGAAATTGCAACATAACTATGATTCATTTCTCAATGCCCAATGGCTCAATACTCCAAAAAACCTTAAAAGATCACAACTTTTACACTAAAACCTTCACAAATGAAGGGCTCAAAAAACACACTCAACAGAACAAAACTAATCGAACCAAATACACTAAACAGCTAACAGCAAACGTCAAACGCAAAATCAACAGAAACAAGGAAACTGCAACTTAAATTTGATTCATTCTCGGTGCTCAATGATTCCCTGTAACAACCTTAAAGTTCACAACTTTACCCTAAAGCTAATCTTCGACACCAAACAGATTCAAAAACTGATAGACATAACAGATCAAAATCGACCAAGTTTGATTGCCCTAAACATTTTACACAAAAATCAATCAAGTCATGGATTGAACGTTGCAATCTACCTAAAAGGGAAATACAAGAAGTGTAAATGGAAACATCCAATTAAAAGATCAAAAAGCCGGAAATTGCAGTTTAAGATTGATTCATTTCTCAATGCCCCATGAATCAATATCCCTACAACAATCCTTAAGTTCGAAAATTACCCTAAACCTTTATCAAACTCCAAAGATCAATATAAATAAAACTAAATAACCTAAACAGTTAACAGCGAACATCAATCAACTTATCATATTGAACATTGCAATCAAGTTAAAAAGAGAGAAGAAAAAAAGTATAGTTGAAGAGCCCTAATGCAGAATCGACAGAAAACATGAATGAGAAGCAAAATTAAGGGATTAATTAGGGTTAAGTAAAGAGTAAATGGTGTAGTGAGTGAACTTGCAAATGGATCAACGAAATTGAAATTGAGAAATTACCCATTGGAATTGGATCCAAGATGGAGAGATTGAGTTAAGGGAATCGAGTTTGGAGAGGGTTTTTGGTGAGAGATCGGGATGGAGAGATAGAGAGAAGGAAATAGTGGAAGAGGATCGGAATTTTAAGACGGACTTTTTGTTACACTGGTTTGGTTGCTTTTGAATTTTGACGATGATGGAGAAAATAAAGTTGCAATAAGAGGAAAAAGAATAATGAAATTGATGGAAAATAAAAAGTGGAAAGAAATTGTTTTTTCTAAGCAGCCTTTGGCTTTATGTTTTGTAAGAACTAGCCTTTTTTTTTTTTATTTGTAAGTAAGAAGTAGCTGATGTTATAAAAGTATTCATTCATCAGACGATAATTTACATACAAAATTATCTCAATTAACGTGATGACCATACCTATTTCATAAGGCTTATCTTTATTTTTTAATAACCAGTTTCATATCACCGTTAATTTATATTTTTTTAAATTTAAATCATTAGATTAATTATAAATTAAATAATTTAGATTTTTAAAAAATTATAAATAAATGGCATAATATAAAGTAAATCGACACCATCATAATGGAAGAAGAGACCATAAAACCCTCCTGAAAACATAAGTATATATTGTAAAAATCTTAAGGCTATTATTATATAGTTATACAATGAATATATTTTGCATATTGTAATTTTATATGATTATGGTAAGAAAAGAAAAAAAAAACTTTATATGTAATGGTTTATTTCTCATTAATATAAACTGGTACAATATATTTGAAAGGTTTTAATATTTCAAATTATGATAATGGGTATAATGGTCATAAATTGTGAGAATATAGTATAATGGCTATACATAGATTCTGTCCTTGTGCATTAAGTAATGGAGAGGTGGTATCTTTTTTTTTAGTATCATAATTTATGTAAGGTTATTTCTTTTTGGTAGCATTTGGCTACGGAATTTTTGTAGTATTGTACTAAATAAAAAAAGTTAGTTTCATGTTTGTTTTGTAACTTTATTTAATGATCGAATAAAAAATCAGATTGATAAATTAGGCAAAATCTCGATCTTTCATCTATATTTTATCTTATCTATATTATAATATAAAAATAAAATTATAGAATGAAAACAAAAATATTTTATATTCTCAAAAATATCTTTCCAAATTTATCATATATGTATGGTTTTTTATTTAATATAAATAATTAATTTTTTAATAGCTGGTAAATCTACAGCTTTAATTATATAAATTCAATAATCCATTCAAATTATATTTCAAATAATATAAAAATATAATTAAAATATATATTAGACAATATTAATAGTATAAATGTGAAAATATAATAATAATTCAATACTTGTGTATAACAAACAAATGATAACACAAAATTTTATGCTACAAATCAAACGTGCTACTATAAGCTTGAATTATTCAATTTTCCTTATACTTATTTTATCTAATCCTCTTTGTCTTATTCAATTCTTATAACCAAATATTACCTTAATTAATAAGAAAGCATATATAATAACTAAAAAAAAGTACAAATAGCTAAAAGTTTTCTTTTCTTTTTATTAAAGTAATTTCGAAGTCATTTTACCTAAAAGTATAAGAAAATAAGTATTTATCACTTAAAATTTAGTAGATTACTTTTTACACTCGAAATGATCGAAAAAGTAATAAACTATCTTTTAGCATGTATATATAACTTTTTTTCAATTACATTATATATTATAACCTAAGGAGGAAGATTTGAATCAGTTTATTAGAAAATTAATATTCATATTGCTATATTAAAATTGTTTTAGCAAATATGAATATAATTAATTATAGTTAATTGATAACTTTTCAATGATTTAGTATTTATGAGGTGATCACATGTTTTCATGAATTATGAAATTAAAGTTCAACTATGTTCGCTAAACGGCTATGTTTGGGAGATCAAAATTGTAATCAACCCTAAATTAACTTAAGATTTATTCCATTTCCATGGAATGTTGCTTTTAGGAGAGAAAAGTCGGTAAAGGAGAGATGATAAGATTTGGATTAATAAATTTGAATATTTTTATTATCTAAACAAGAAATTATTATTTATTTTAAGGATTCAAACAATTTTCTCGTAAGATGGATCTAATTTAAATCCATCACCCTCTTAATAACTAAAAAAATCTTCTAACGATCAAGGCTAACTATTGATGGATGGTTAAAAAACAAAGGCCATAATTGTACACACTCCCGGCCTATCAATCAAGTATGCCTAGATGTCTAAACTTTCAAACTGCATTTCACAGCTAAAAATATACAGAACAATCTCAAACAGTTGTTAAAATATTGATATCTATGGAGTTTTAGTGATGGTTTAATGTTTATAAATATTTTTAAAGTTATAAAATGGTGAGTTTTATTACAACTTGAAAAGAAGGATACAAACTTAAATCATTTGATTGAAAGATTAATATTTATACTATTAAGTTATAATAATCTTTAACTATAAAAATGTTAGTTTAAAAATATAGATTTATGGTTTTGTAAAATTTCATTTAAATAGATCTTGTTTCAAATGTTTTTATAATCTTCTTAAATAATGTAAGATAAAATCAATTTTCATTTTACAATTTGAATCATTATCACTTACGTTGTATTTGATACGTGAGAATAAATTGAAATGGATCATAATTCTCAATTTCATTCTCTTTCATTATTTTTAAAAGTATATTTAAAAGTCAGAATCAAATTCCAACTTCAAAGCTTTTGAAAAGGTGGAACCATGATTCTTTTCCAACCACATTTATTATTAATCAAATTAGTTATTTGACATTTAATTTAATCATAATATTTAATAATTAAATGTACTTTTTATAATTATTACTATATATACATTTAATTTTATTCTATGGATATTTCCAAATATTGGCAAGGGTTTATCATTGCATTCTTATCTATTCATTCATTTCATTATAGACCATTTATGCATATCAAATATTTTCAAACACAAAAAAAAAAAATGATTTATTATTCCATTCTAATCCATTTTATTTCATTTTGTTCTAAACTATTTATACTTATCCAAAATTTTGACATAAAGTATTTATTAATGGTTACATTGACATTCCAACGCCATTACCGAATTATTGCCACATCAATGCAGAGTTTAAAATTACGTATTCAATGGTGACATTAATATTCTAAAAGTAATTCGTTAAAAGTAGTGCATTTAAATGGACACCAATCAGGGCCCAAAGTTGGTATCATCGTCTCTGTGTTTTTTAATTTTTATCAAATTATACAATTTGATTTTCAAAAAATAATCGCATTAAAATTGTTGTGTAAATAATATTAGTAAATCAGTGCACTCGTAATGCATGTATAAAAATTAAATTTGGTTGATATTAAAAAAATAATGCATAAATAGTTATGAAATCTATGAAAATAAAAAAAAATACAATAACATTAACACATTAAAAACCCATGAATAATTAAAGTGAAAGGAAACAACGATAGTGATGCACCGAAAATCCTTAAGGAATAATGAGCTAACCAATAATAACGGATATATGATCTGATAAAGTCTCGTCAAAACTATCTCTCCCCGGTGCTTCATGGATAAATATACGCACTACTTTCATTTGATTTTCTTTAAATTATGCATTTTTTAAAATCTTTCCTATTTTGATAACTTTGAATAGGTAATGCTAATATGGCTCTTTAGATATGAATCTTTCAAACTGATCCGAATCTAACTTATCTCTTTTGATAGGATATGTCACTTTGGGTTCAAGCTCTAAATCTAGCTTGAACTGGTCTAATAAGCTCTTTAATACTATAAGATACTGGATAAAAATAAAAAATCGAGTTAACAATTATCTTCGGTATAAGACACGTTCAATGCTACGAGCTTACTCTTCTATACTTACGAAAAAAGATTTTGCCCTTTAAATGTGTTTCGATTGTCAATATCACTTCACTATAAATATCAAATCACTTTATGTTTTTAAATTTGCTTACTTATTGCTTTCAAACACCTTTTACTCTTCAAAACAACTCATTGACTTAAGAATTAAAATAATTAGGCTTTACGATACTTCGATATCCTCTCATTATTCTATTTTGTAGGCTTACAAAATGTGTAAAACTCAATATTTATCATTAAATATTTCAAGACCATAAATAGATTATAAAGTTTTAATTAGTATTATTAAATTTGGATTTAATTGTTCATCCAAATATATGAAATTGTTAAAAATTAAGAAAAGAATTAGATTTAATAAAAAATTCTACTATAATCGAATCATATTAAAACGTAAAAGTTACTCAATTATGATAATATCTATTTTAGAGAAAGGAGATGAAAAAACAGAAAGGACGCTTTCTGGTGCCCACTATTTGCTAGCTTCTTCCCCACAATTTTTCTTTTTCGTTTTAATTACTTTTGACCATCAACTCACACATTGTTAAAATAAAACCAACTAAAAAGAGCCATTAAGACTGATGAGAATAATGAGGTCCAATTCTTTGGGGTTATTTTGGTAAAAAGATCTCCACCGACTCTCGTGGGCCCAACAGCCGTCCACCTGTTTATTTTGTCTTAAAGAGAAAAGAGGTCGGTAGCCGCATCGACACTCAATATGAGCGTGGATGCGCGGATTGATCATGACCGTACATATGTGCGATCAGCTTTGAAGAAGTAATATTAATAAAGAAGCGTGTATCTTACGTGCGTCCTTCTTGCCACACTGTGAGAATTTTAATTTTGGCAAAAAGGGAATCTCAGGCGTACAGGTGAACAGTTTATTTCTTTAATGTTTTCTCAAATAGAGGACTTATGTGGCGATATAAAATTTAATATGATGAGGAAAAAAATTAAGATTTGGATCATTTAAAACTTATCGTCGGCGCATCCGAACTCCATATGTAAAAATCAAATGGAGTGATATTAAAAAAAAAAAAGTCTAAGAAAATTTATGACAAGAAAGAAAGAAAAAATAAATAAAAGAATAGCAAATACTAATATCTTGAGAGATGATTAGTAAATAATATCCATGATAAATAAACAATACATTATTATTTACACTAATAAAAAATAATATTCGTAATATATGAATAATATACTATAAGTTAAAATATAGATGTACAATAAAATATGTTTTTTATGATGAATGTATAATGAGTTTACATAGACATAAGTTGAAAATATAGATGTATAAATAATAGGATATGTTATCTTTTATGAATGTGTAACGTGTTTAATTTATATATAAGAAAAATTGTTTCAATAGAAATTGGTTGTAGGGAAAATGGCTTAAGTGATAGTGGAGAAATTGATTGTGAGGTGAATTTGAATATTTTTTTTAACTATCATAAAAAAAAAAAATTAATTGCTTAAGAGAAACAAGATGAAAATAAGGGGGACCAAAGATTTTACTACGCATTATGCTTGAGAGGAGATTTGCCATCTTAAATTGGCTTTGGAATACAATCGATTCATATCTTGCAAACAACGAAATGCAAGGAGAGTGAGAGAGTTAATACCAAACCCTAATATTATGTGGAACAATCAAGAACAAAAAAGAAAAGAGAAAGAGATAATTCTTACCAGAGAAGCTAAGTTAGAAAGATTGTATCTGTATCTTTTTTTTATTTTAAAGCTTCCAAGAATAATGGGCTTTGAGCCTTTGTTATTAATTCAAGGCTTTATTAGAGACCTAATCGATGAACAACTTAATCACGATTGTACATATGTGCGATCATCTTTGATAAATAATACTAATGAAGAAGTGTATATCATATTGATGTTAATTTGACTTATTACGAAGCTTAATATTGTTTTGGATATATATTGTATATTTTGCAATAAAATTACGAGAAATATAAGGTGTTAGATCACTCGTACCCTCACCTCATAATCCAAAACTTTGTATTCGAAATTGTACCCATCTCATTCATTCTCAATAATCGTATTATACAGAATTATACATGCTTGCATGATTTATCCTAATACTTTTTAATCCCAAAAACATAAAGGCTTACTAATTATATGGAAACAAGACTGTAATATTTCAAAAGCTTGTTCAACACCCTTTATGTATGATTCCCATCGATCGGGAAATAATTGCTCATTTGGACCATACGGGTATGAAATAAATTAGACAAATGTTGATCATTTTAGACAAATACCGTTTGTAAAGTAATATCTCATATCATAGTTTCCACAATTGATGGTATAGTTGGTCTAGGGAGCTTTTCCCTCCAAGATATCATCAAATATGAGTGAGTGCTTTAGCACTTTAATATCGTTTTTTGAGCTTAGGACTTCAGAAAATGCCTCCCATATCCAAGTATCATATGAAGCAACAACTTTAAGCATAATTGTTTGACAATTATAATCACCTCGAATATACATTCCATGTCAAGCAACTAAGCAGTTTTTTTACTCCTAATGCATATAATCAATACTCCCTAACATACTAAGAAATCTATGTTGCTCAGCAACATTAAGTAATCACTAAACATTGGTAGAATTTCATTTGCGTGAATACTTATCACTGAAGCAAGCAATGATGCATTAAACAAAATGCTTGGCAGACTTTACTATTATGCTTTAAGCCATTTGCTATGAGTCATCTAAAGTATCTCCTGGTACTTCGTAAACTAACATTTGAATAGCTGTAGTGCACTTTTATAGTAGTGAAGCACTAAGCTTACCAATAATATCCCTCTTCTTTCTTTCTTTTTTTTTTTTTTTGAAAAAAGGGAGAGCAATCCTTCAATGCTTTTACAATATAAAAGAATATGACTTTTCTCATCCAAAATATTATGTGAAATCATTCAACAATATATACTGGGTTTTAGGAGAAGTAATTGATATATAAATGGTTATGACCCTTAAGATGACATTTATTAATATACTTTTTCTTTCGTCTTTTCGTATAAGAGCTCTTGCATAGCTCTAAGAGAATTTGATATAGAGAATGCATCAGCTCATTGTTTATTGCTCATCTTTGATATAATTAATTGTTTAACTACTTCAAATGTGCTTTTTTTCCAACTCAAAATAGGAGTTACCTGTTGATATGATACTTGGAGTGGAAAGAGAAGCATAAAGAGTTAATGGAAATAGGTAATATGGAAGCGAATGGAGAAGATGTGTTTTCATGCCTATATTTATAGGATTTCAATGCCACTAGTTTTTAATTTGTTTTAATCAATAGATAATGGCTACCTTATAAGGCTAGTTTTTTTAATTCGATTTGATCGATAAATACTTTTTTAACGACTACTTTTATAAATCTCATTTTCTAAACTAAATATACTAATGAAAAATTCAACAATGACTAGTTTTGAAGATGAATTTGTTTAACCTAAATGAAAAGTTATACGACAAAGCTTTGCACTAGTTAACTTTTTCGATAGAGCCTTACACAATTTCATATAAGAAAGCAACATAATGGCTAGTTGAAAATAGAACTAATTATTGCCTTCTTTTTTTTAATCTCTCAATGTATGTCCTCGATCCATTACCTTTGTACTTCATTCATTGATGATGTATTAGCAAAAAATATCAATTTCTCGAATTCCATTGCTTTTGGTGTTCCTTCAGTGCGACAACTTCATTAAATTTGTGTATTACCTCAACTTTATCACACTCTGTGCTATTTAAGTCTTTTCACTTTTCAAACACTCCTTCTATCACCTCAATATTTTCTATTATTCCTTTTCCTTTACTCTTAGCTACTGCTCTATTAGGTAGATGAACGACTTCTTCATTAACCTCATTATTTATAAGTGCATCATTGTTTGAGGATAAACTGGTATATGCTCTAAATATACTTATCTTAATTCATTTACTTTCACTTTTTTTAGCATTTCTAACTTGAGAGCTGCATTTTGGTTCATTATACAATATCAACCAATAATGTTCAACCATACATTGTTTTTTTTTTAAAAAAAAAAATTTTGATTAAATAAATCATGAGTATTTTTTTATATAATCATGCTCACTCTTCTCACTTTATGCTCGTCATCTTATTTGGTTAAAATAAGCTCTAAATTTCATGATATCCTTTGAAATTTTATCCCGTTGCAATTTACGTCGTGCCATGTTCTTTTTCGTATATTCTTCTCTTTTTCAAATGCTTATATTTCCTCAAACTTTGAATAGACTCATTACCAAGAAGTTTGTAGTAGTTGATTGTTCCTAGGAACTAGGTCTTTGCTGATCCTCAACCATGTGTAGATAAGAAGGTTGTTGTCATTTTGCTTCCACTTTTTCCTATGATCATCATCCCCTTCATTTTCATTATCATCATCATTTGATAAATTATTTGCATAGAAATTCTAGGTATTAGGAATTTGTATTGCCATGTGTTTGTGATAAATGTATTAATGTAGGTTGAGAAGGAATTTCTCCAACCTAAGTGTATTGTTGCATGTTCTTAGATGAAAATTAAGGACATACAAAAATATGGTGACATCATATTTCTTGGGTACTAATTGAAATTATATGGTCGATTCAAATTTTATGGCTTGTGTTTCATAAATGGAAAATTTTGAAGATATTGCAAATTTGGGAGGCTTTAAAAATACAAACTAAATGTAAAATAAGAGCTACCTTGCGAATTTGGAGTTATTTGAAAATTTTTCTTTATGTCTTCTCTTAAGGTTACAAGTTTTGTGAGTTATTGAGATCTTTTTATTGCATTGATTTAGAATTGGTAGAGATTTTTATAGGAATATAGTTTGTGATAAATAATTTGTAGTAAAATCCACACTTCAACTTATGTTTATAGGATGAAAATTTGATGATCGTTTTTCCATTGTCTTCAACTTCAAAACATTCATCAGGCTGATTAATTGTTTCAAAACGTTCATTAAAATTTCAAAATGCATACTTGCTTTGACAACACATATTTTCATAAATGTTCACTAAACTTTATTTTGTTTCCTTCACTTTTTTCATATTGATAATACTAGATAATCTTACATTTGATGTTCATTAGGTTACTTTACTTTGTTTCCATTATACTATTTGCTAGTTTTGTCTTTTCTTCTTTATTTTTCACCTTCTTTCCTTCCTTTATTTTTTCCTCTAACTTTGTCCTTGTCGATGATTTAAATAAAACAAAAATAGATAAGCTTCATAACTTATTAGAGCTATGCTCCTCTATGAGGGACTTCTCCCCAATGCATGGCCCTTCCACATGGAGTGCTTGTGGAGCACTCTGCCTCCTAGGACCTATTCATTTGGTATTTAGGTGCCTAAGAGACAGATTGCTATGCCGTCTTTAAGTTGAGGATAAGGCCAATTGGAAACCATGTATAGTTCAAAAATTAACAATAACAACTAATTATAGAGTATCATAGAAGCGTCTTTTAAGTACTCGACATAAGGACACCATAGTGCTCATGGCCATTAAGGTATCATAAGTCAAATATAAACTAATTAAGTCCTTCAACGTTATTTTTATAATATAATAATATTTGACCATTACTTTCAATGTTCCTATCCTAATCTAAGCTCCAGCGTTATCTCTATCTTCAGGTCCTAAGGTTAGAACAAAACCAACCCCTTAACATCAAGCTAAGTGAGCACAAGCATACAATAAAATATGAATAGTAACAAGTGAATTCCAATTTACATCAAATATCAACGTCACAACAATTTAGCAAGAATAGCACCAATCAGAACTAAGCTTACTATAATTTACCAATCAATAGATGCTTATGCATATAATGTTATGCCATATTAATGTACGAGACATATATTGACTAGTATCTTAATCAAGCAAAAAATAAGCGACACTTAGCACTCCCAAGCAAATTATTTGAGCGTTGCTTGACGGCTCTCGAGCAAATTATTTGAGCGGCACTTAGCTGCTCCCGAGCAAAATATTTGAGTAGCACTTAGCTGCTCAAAACTGAGTATGCAATTCTATCTGCAAAAAATAATCAAGTTTTATACAACTTGTGACCCGTAGGTCCCTTTATGCAAACCAAGCTTTCAACACGAACCTTAGGTCATCTTTTCTTAAATCAAGCTTTTAAACATGACCCTTAGGTCCTTAAATCAAAACCAAGTTTTATAAAATATGGCTCTTGGGCCGTTTTCATGCTGTGCTATGAATGCACGTGATGTAAATCAATTAATGATAATCGAGCAACACATTTCAAGCATGTGTAAGTCAATTTCAATAATAATCTAATAATAACTATCCATAAGCAATGTCTGCAATTTAAAGTACGTGTCAATTGAAACACTAATCATCAATTTATAATAACTTCACTTCCATTTGCAACTTCATATAATACCACTTACAATATGACAGATAATTCCAATATCAAGCCATTATATTTGAACTATGTCTGTCACGTACTCTTATTAACAAAACCCATGACAATCATTCATCACAACAAACAATTATAAATTCTTCAAATAATATGATTCACTTTAGTAAAATCAAAATATTTTCTTTAAAGAAAGGGTGGTTGTTTAATTTTACGGCCACTTCGCATTCTGACAAGTAAGAGAGGGGTGCTCACATATACTCCTAACATGCTCCATTGTGGTCCTTGAGATAACCTATCATATATGCGATGTTACCTGGATATATATATTTTAAGTGATGAAATAAGATTTTAAAAATAAATCGATTAACTGAATTTTATTTAAATCTCCTCATCTCGTTATTCAATTATTATTATTATAAATCTCCATGAAATAATAAGTATTTTCAACTATTAAAGCTTACAGAAAATTATCTCTTATTATTAACATTATCTTTTTTTTTCATATATATTAGTGAAAAGAGAATGTATATATAAATATATATACGTGTAGCGTTTCTATACATATACACATTCACGTAACCATTATAAAAATATTCTTCAAGATATTCAAAATAATTTTTTTTTTTCGTTCTTTTAATAGCCCATAGCTAAGAAGGACCGAGCTAACCAAAGCAAACCAACGAACTAGACCAAGCATGTTATTTTTTCTCACACTTGATTTATTTATTTGTGTATGAGAGGCTCTTCCACCAACCAAACTAAACCATATGGGACTAATTTTCATTAATGAAGCATTCATCCACGAACCAAGCTAAGGAGCAGAATCAACTCGTGCAAATTTTTGTGAACAACGTGATTTCTTTTCTTTATTACTACTTCTTCTTAATTTCCATTAAATTATGTGTAATAGAGAAGGAAAGGCATAAGCAAATACATGATGTAAGATAATTTATTTTAATTTCTCAATGGTTACTTCCTCATATTGTCTTATAAAGAGGATAGAGCATACACAAATTTTCCATGTGGGATAAATTATTTTAGCATTTATCAACATCCAAGTTGCAGATTTTTCTACATAATTGTCAAATTTGAACCCAACTTTTCTTCCTTGATTTATCATTCAAATCATATAAAATTATTATATCTTGAATCTAGTTTATGTGCACTTTCTGATTATGCAAATATTTTTCCAAGATCTTTTCAAAAACACATTTGAAAATTGAATCAAAGAAGCTCCACCAGCCATTATAAAACATGACCATTTATATATACCTACATATGTTATGTTCCAATTTTAATCTTCACATGTCAAGCAATTTCAAGTGTACTTTTTAATAAAGTAGTTTGGAATATATTCTAGTATATATCAAGTTTCATTTCATATACTTTTTACAAAGATATATTGGTAAAAAAAAAACTTTATTTGGATACATTTACATATATAAAGCTATAATTTTCAGTAAGAAAAGAAAATTACTTGAAATTTGGGGTTTAATATCTTATCGTAATGTCAGATTTTAGTCATACTAATGACTGTTACTTATAGTATCTCACACATACTATGAAATGGTGGTGCTGACTCTCTAATTGATGGTTGATGGTGGAAGAAATTGAAGCTTAAAGTATTTGATTTAGAGAGGTATTTCTAACACTTAGAAAAATTTTCAAGTGTTAAGGAGTCAGCCTAGGGGTCTATTCTTGTGCACGATTTTCAAAAATAAGTTGGTGGTTGCACCTTGGTAGTGGTGTTGGGTTGAAAGTCGGGTTAGGTTAGTTTATGTAGGTGAGTTTAAGTTGTAGTTTTATTAAGTAGATAATGAGTTAGATAAGGAGAAATTTGAAGCATCACTAGAAGTGTGAAAAGAAGAAAAGACAGAAGACTAAGAGAGAGTCCTACGTCCCTCCTATCAGATCTCAAGACTTCTATATATATATATATATATATATAACTTGAGTCAAGTTAATTTTTCAAAATATTTGTTTGTTTGACCTTTTTATATATGTAAAAGTCCTATGCATGTTAAAATTATTTTTACATTGCATTTCAAAGAAAATTTATGGATAAGATTAAAATTTATTATAAAATATGAAAATATACTGAAATTAATATTTTTATGCCATTACCCAATATTTGGAGAGACTGATATTAATTCATTTATTAGTTAACTATTTAATATTAAAAACACGATATTTTTCAGTTCCGATTTTTACATTGAACTATGTATCATATTTGAATACTAAAACTTATAAAAATATATATATATCTTTATTTTTTTTATTTATTATTATTTTTCTCAAAGCTTCATAATTTTTTTTTATTATTATTAACGAACTTGATTCCTCCCTAAAATTTATTTAATTAATTATCTATAAAATATAAGGTTTAAAATTCTAAATTTCTACTGAATATAACTCCAATCATATTCTGGTTTATTATTTATAACGAGATATTCCAGCTTGGCCAAGAATATTTATGTTAAGCTCCTGTAATTGGGGATGGCTTAATAAGACATTCTCAAGTGTATAAGTGAACAATTGTTTTTCTTTATTGTTTTCTTAAATAATAAAATTATCTAATGATATAACATTTCATATGGTGGGGGTTTGGGGTAGGGGAGAAACTTAAAGATTAAGGATTACTTATAGAAAGACAAAAATAATGTTCATGCTTCTTAGGTTACATTTGATATATAGAAATGATCCAACATGAAATGAATCGAAACGAAGTAAAATGGAACTAAGATCGAAATGATAAATCCATTCTTATATTTAAAAATGACCACGAAATAAAATGAAATGTTCATTTAAGAGTATTTATTGAAAACACTCTTAATTATTAAATGTCATAATTAGTTTGGAGGTTTAATAAGTAATTTTAATTAATGATAATAAATAAATGCCTAATTGAGTAAGGATTTTGCCTTCTCAAATACAGAATTCAATTACCTCTTGAAGTTAAAGTCGTGACTCTACGTTCTAAAAGTACTTCTAAGCACGAGAAAATGAATATACCCAAAATTATGAATAGAACTTAGAATTGTGATTTTATTCTAGATTCTTTCTAGCATGCTAAAGATGATATTAATTTTTTACACGAATTTGTGTGAAACGTACAATTTGTCGTGGTTATGGAATTATATTATCAATCAATGCATAAGTGATGTGTATATGTCTATAAGTTATTTATATAAAAATATACATTAGTTACATAACTTATGAGAGTAAGGAAATGTATATGGTATTACGAAGACGATTTGCACAAAACTATGAAAATGAGGAGATAGATAGGTTGTTCATGTTTTCTTATGATTTTACAGCACTAGTCCTTTATTTTATTTTATTTTATGTATGATGAAGATAAGGTTTACATAATAAAAAGAAGTGTATAAAGGTAATTTTAAAAAGAATTTAAAAAACTAAAATGGTTGTAACCTTTTTAGTGATAACACCATGTTCGTGGTTAGGTTCAATTTGGTTCAATTCAAACATTTAATAAATTGAACTACTTTCAATGGTTCAAAGTTTTGAATCCAACCACTTCAAGTGCAATTTAGTTTGGTTCGTCTATGTTATTTTTTTATAATATTGATAGGTATAAGAGCTCTCAACTAACATTAATATTCAAATTAAGGAATATTAGATAAGAATTAAAGTCACACAACATCATATCATGGAGATGTACATCTTAAGTAATAGTTAAGATGCATAAGTCTACTAAAGATAAGAGACAGCAATGAAGGAAAGGAAGTGGATAGTGGACTATGAGAGTAAAATGAAGAATGGCAAAAAGAAAAAAAAAAAAGAAGAAGAAAAGAAAAGGCAAATGGGGCTAAATTAAAATGTTGACGAGGTGTAAAAGTAAAAAATGTTGCTTTCTTTTTTTTTTTTTTTAAATAAGAAGCGATTTAGTTCTAGTTCATGTGGTTCATTTTGGTTTAAATCTTCTAGAACCAAACCACGAATTGTTTGAACCTTCTTTACACCATGAAGGAAACTAAACCAAAATATAAAAGAATTACACTTTGAGCTTTAGTTTAGTTTGGTCCTAGTTTATGAATAGCCCTATCTATGTATATATAATGTTTATTCAACTTAACTACATATATGTTAGATTAGTGGGTTTTGAATAGATAAATGCAACTTAACTATGATTTAGTTCTCGATTCCCAATGGCCTAATATCTTAACAACCTTAAAAGATTGCAACCTTAACCTTTAAAGTGAAAACACAGTATTTAATAGATCAATCAAACTAAATATCCTAAACAGTTAATAGTAAACACTAAACACAACAGAAACAAGGAAACTGCAACTTAACCTTGACGTTCACAACTTTGCCTTAACTCCAATCTTCAATTGGAATAAATTCAAAAATTAATTCACTTAAAAGGTCAAAGTTAACTAAATCTAATTACCCCAAACAGGTAACAAAAATATCAATCAAGTTATCAATTGAAAATTGCAATCTACTTAAAAAGGGATTACAAGAAGTGTAAATGGAAATATTTAATGAAAAAAATCAATAAAATATGGAAATTGCAGCTTAAAATTGATTCATTTCTCAATACCAAGTGATGATAGCAAATTTTAGACTCGAGCTTGAAAGCCCAACCTAACTCAAGTTTGAACCCCTTTTCTATTATGTAGGAACACAACTCGACCAAGCTAGCCCCCATCTCCAAGGGGCACATTATGGGCATAACATTCTCAAGCCACATAACATTAAGGGGGAGAAGATCCTTATGCTAAGGCTGCAAATGAGTTGAGTTACTCACGAGCTACTCGAGTTATTTGATAAATAAGTCAAGTTTGAGCTAAAGATGAAGCTTATTTACCTAAACGAGCTGAGCTCAAGCTCTAGTTCAAGCTCGCAAACCGGTTTGTTTAGGCTTGTGAGTAGGTTTATGAATTTTATATATATTATTAAAATTTAAAGGTTAATATCTATATAGTATATATAAATATATAATATATTATAGGATAATATATAATATATAATCTAATCCTTATTTGCCATTTGTTAATTTATTTATTTATATATTTCTTAATTTTATATACTTAGGCTCGTTAATAAGCTCAACGTTAACTTACTTTAGGCTCGAGCTTGATTAGTAAATGAGTCAAGTTTAGGCTCAAGACAAAACTCATTTATTTAAATGAGTTGAGCTTGATTCTCGATTTTAGACTCGATAAAAAGCTCGGCTTGAACTCAAGCTTGAACTTGATAATTTCTAAACAAGCTGAGTTTAAGCCTTTAAAAGCTTGACTCGCTCATTTGTAGCCCTACCTTATGCTACTAAGCACAGTTAGAGCCATCATTGCCTAACCATGCCAAGAGATCATGATGACCCATAGCCCAAGGGCTAGTAATCCATTCCTTAGGGAGGAATTCAACTAAGTACACCTATAAATACTATTTATATTCAACTAGACAGAGTCTAACTTCTAATACTCCATCTCAACCAAACTTACATACTTATTATATCACGTTTGTAACTGGCTTTAGTATCAGAATAACTATGTCAAGCGTTAAAGGAAACCCCAATGCTCACTTTAGTTGTATTCTCTAGTTGCAGGCCCACCAGGACTCCTGGCATGTCCATGAAGGCTTGTTAATGTTCTAAAAGGTTTACGGAGGTTTGAAGCTCAGCTTAATGAAAAACCATCATCAATACCTAATAACTCAATTCCTTATAAAAACCTTAAAGTTCAAAACTTTACCCTAAACCCTAATCAAACTTAATAGATCAATATAAGTAAAATTAAATAGTTTAAGTAATTAACAACAAACATCAATCAAGTTATCATATCAAACATTGCAATGAAGTTAAAAAAAAAAAAGACTAAAAGAATTATAGTTGAAGAACCCTAATGCAGTGTTAATAAAAATTTTGAATTAGAAGCTAAATTAAGGGATTAATTAGTGTTAAGTAAAGAGTAAATAATATAGTAGGTGAACTTGAAAATGGATTAATGAAATTAAAATTGAGAAAGTATCCACTGAAATTAGATCCCAAGATGGAGAGATTGAGTTAAGTGATTGAAGTTTAGAGAGGGTTTTGGTAAAGGATCATACAATCCTTTGGCTTCTTAAAACAATTACTCGAATCCAAGTCTTTGTTTACAACCAAAGACGTCATCACAAATAAACCTCACGTAAGATACTTTGAAAAAGCAAACACAATAAATAATAAAAAATTCTAACAAAAGGTATTGCTTGTCATTTCACAAACTTATTTTTTCAATCCAATAGCTAGCAGTTTTCAAGACACGTACATCATTATGCTCTTTTAGCTTTTGCCATTCATCTGAACTCTCATTATAATTGACATTAAGTTCATCCAATATAGGAAGTATTTCCTCTATTTAACAATACAAATCAATTTTCCATAATTTTGTAAACATTTATAAGAATGTTAAACATAAATTGAAAGTATAAAAAAAAAAGGTAGATTAATTTTTTTTTATAATAATAGTAGACATAATCACTTTCTATTTATCACGTCTTGCTAATTGTAAAGTTGGGATCTAGTTGATGTTGTCACATATATGTTAGATGAGTCTTGCCCTAACATGTAACCTTAAAGGAGTGACGTATGAATTACATTTGAAAAGAGGACTTAGAATGAAATAGTCAGGAGGAGAACCACATAATCTTAGTAACTCAAATACACTTATAACCTGTGAGGGGCTACTAAGCATAAACCGCATTATCCCTAGTTGAGTAATGACTTGTTCTTCTTTTTAGTTTTATTTAATCTTTAAGAGCAATTTTTACAAAACCTTACACTACTTCTTTAACCTTTAAAGCTTCTAAAAGTCCTGAGTGAGGAGGTATTTTGAGTATTTATAGACTTTTAGACTTGATGATATTTATTAGATCGAGTTTATAATTGACTGATAAGATTAAGCTTACTCATTCGGAGTTATCCTAATGAGCTTGTTATGGGCCGAAGAATAGTAAACTTCTTTGTTGAGTATGTGAACCCTCCTAAGAGGGTTTGAAAGCAAAAGGACTGATTCAACAACTGTTGTCTCAATCCCACCTTAAACCTCCTTAAGTCATTTTAACTTACAAACTAGGCTCCTTAATCTCCATTACTTAAACAAATGTGTCAAACCCAAATAAATAGTAATTTTAGCTCACCATTTTAATGTAATAAATTTTGGTCCTCCGCATTGTCCCTTGCCTAAGATCTTTTGATAGAGTCTAAGTATAGCCATTAATTCCATACTTTCAAATACTTAGGTTGCTTCTTGGTGTATGCACTCTATAAGATAGCAACAACATATTGTCAAGTGTGCACGCATAGCAAATGACTGTTTTATCATGATATACAAGCCTAACTCCAAAGTTATAAATTATTCATTGCATATACTTATACTAGTAGGTAAATATATATATATATATATAATTGAACTTTATAATATAGAATAATGCCAATAATATATATTAGTAAAATCAAAATTGTAATAAATTTTCTAAAGAGAAGTCTTTACTATAATAGCAAATGATGGTCAAGTAAAAAGTACGATGAATTTTCTAAATAATAGTAATGTTAGATAACTAAAATAATAGAAAAGGAAAACAATAATAACCGTAAAAGTAAATATAATAGAAAATGGTAACTGTATAATAAGAAAAATTTGTAAGTAATGGACAATAGCTGAAAAGTTTATACGATAAGTTTTGAATTCTTTTAATAACTAGCATATGAATATATTTAATAATTAAAATTATAATATAACATGTTGTTAGTTATAATAATTAAAAAAGCAACTTCCCTTTACTATAATACATATTATACATGTTAATATGTATAATATATATAATAATATGTATAGATATACATGATATGATAGTGTGTGTGTATATATATATATATATGTAATATATGATATAATATTTAATGTAAATTGTAAAGAAAAATTTTGGTTTAAAACTACTGGTTTAGGTGGGTTAGAGGCTTGAAATGCATAAATTAACATAAACTAATGAGCCTTTAGCTGGTTTAGGCATGCCATAGATGAGCCCATTTTGGTACACTTAATGGATAGGTTGATTCCATGCCAATTCACAATTTAGAACCAACTTTAGCTGGTTTAAGCATCAGCCATATTCTCAATGAGGGTTTAGTACATATCTACCGAAACCTTAAAAAAAATTTATAGAAATATAAGTTTTGTGAAATTAAATACATAAATACCAACACTAAATCATATATAGTAGATACGGTAATATAATTTACAAAAGTATCGCATCTATAAGATGCAACTTAAAGAATTTTATACTACTATGTATTAGAATATTTTAGGATCTGTAAATATCTGTCAATTGTGTAAAGAGTATATTTAGGATATTTGTTTTCTATGTTTAGAAGTTTGGTTAGTACGTCTATGTTGTATATATATTGACCCTCTTTGGCCTGTGATATGAATAAAATCACACAAAAATTTTCTTCTCAAAATTTATATGGTATCAGAGCCTGGTTTAAAAAAAAAAAAAAAACGCTATAACTAGCGAGGGAAAAAAACCAGCCTCCTCTTACCTGTTGACTTCGAGTGATAATCTTGGTAATATAATTACTCAGGTGCAATTAAAATGAGACAATTATGATGAATGGGCTTAAGCGATACGAACGTCGTTGAGGGCCAAGAAGAAATTCGGATTTATTAATAGAACGATTAATCAACCTGTTGATGATTCCATTGAATTAGAGGATTAGTGGACTGTGAATTCAATGTTGGTTTCATGGATGCTTAATACAATCAAGCTAACACTGCGATCTACCATAACATATATGGAGATTGCAAAGGATTTATGTGAAGATATCAAAGAGCGATTCTCTATCGCCAATGGACCTCGTGTTCAGCAGATCAAGGCAGAATATGCCAATTGCAAACAGAGAGGTATGTCGATTGTGACTTATTATGGGAAATTGAAACAACTCTGGGAAGAGCTTGCGAATTATGAGCAAATTCCCATCTGCCGTTGTGGAAGATGCAATTGTAATATTGCAGCTGAACTTGACAAGAAACGAGAAGAAGAGAGGCTTCATCAGTTTTTGATGGGGTTGGAAGATGCATTATATGGAGCAGTTCGTTCCAATATTTTGAGCATAGAACCATTGCCAATAATCAGATTGAAGGAATTGACTACAATGAGACCTTCGCTCCTATTGTAAAAATGGTTACTGTATGTACTTTTCTTTCGGTGGCAGCAATAAAGAGATGGGAACTCCATCAAATGGATGTTCATAATGCATTCTTGCATAGAGATTTAGAAGAAGAGGTGTACATGAAGATGCCACCTGGGTTCTCTACCCAACAGCCTGGCAAAGTTTGTCGATTACGTAAATCACTTTATGGGTTACGACAGGCTCCCCGATGTTGGTTTTCCAAATTGACAACTGCATTAAAGCGGTATGGATTTCTTCAATCTCAATCTGATTATTCATTGTGTACTTTAAATCGAGACAAGATACATTTGAGTATATTGGTGTATGTCAATGATCTTGTTATTGTGGGGAATAATGGAGTTACCATTCAGAAGTTTAAAGATTATTTATGCCACTGCTTCTACATGAAAGATTTGGGAACATTGAAGTATTTTTTAGGCGTAAAGGTGGCTCGGAATTAAGAAGGAATTTTTCTTTACCAACGGAAATATGCTTTGGATATTATCAGTGAAGCTGGATTATTGGGTGCTAAACCATCTAGTTTTCCCATTGAACAAAATCATCATTTAGCCTTAGTAGAAAATGCATTGTTGGCAGATTCAGAGAAGTATCGGAGATTGGTAAGAAGACTGATCTACTTGACTCTTACTTAACCTGAGTTGTCCTATAGTGTTCATATTTTGGCACAATTTATGCATCAACCAAGGGAAGCTCATTGGGAAGCAGCTTTGCGCGTGGTTCGTTATTTAAAGGGCAATCCTGGACAAGGAATACTTTTACGAGTTGATAGTGATCTTCGGTTGTATGCTTATTGTGATTCTGATTGGGGGAGTTGTCCTTTAACTCGACGATCTCTTATTGGATATTTTTGTTATGTTAGGGACTTCTCCCATTTCTTGGAAGACTAAAAAGCAACATACAGTGTGGAGATCCTCTGCTGAAGCAGAATATCGTTCCATGGCTACTACTGTATGTGAACTGAAATGGTTAAAGGGTCTTTTACTGTCTTTCGGTGTTGTACACTCTTATCCCATGTTGTTGTATTGTGATAGTCAAGCAGCTTTACACATTAGTGCAAATCCCGTGTTTAATGAGCGAACAAAGCACATTGAAATTGATTGTCATTTTATTTATGATGAGATTCAACATGGATATGTTCAAACTGCTTATGTACATAGCTTTAAGCAACTCGCTGATATTTTTACTAAGGTATTAAGGACACAGCAGTTTGGGTATCTTTTACGCAAGTTGTGTTACGCCCCGAAGCGGCAGAGTCGTAACAGCCCCGCCGTGTAAACCATCCTAAGATAGAAGTTGGCCTTACAACCGCTATCTTAGACCTGATCCACACAAGGCGTCCACGACTAACCCGCTTTGAAGTAAACAGTTTGTAATTGAAATAAATCATTTACCTATAAAAGTGAGGAATTATATATATGTTATAATTCAGTTATTGCAGTTAAAGTTTACAATATTTCTCTATAGTATATTTCCTAGTTATTACAACATTCGGAAATGAAAAATAATTCTAAAATAAAAACTTGGACCTTAAAAATGTGAGTTTATTCTTCACATGTTTTTCCTCACTCCCCAGGATCCAGCAGTTGCTAGCTTTGGAGTAGTTATATGCCGCTTCTTAGCCAGCACCTGCACGATGTCTATAGGGATATAAATAACCACAGCTCAGTAAGTTAGGACGGGGGACTTAAAACTATACTAAAAACACAACAAGGTTCTCAATCACTTATTAGGTGCAATGCATGTGCAAGCAAATGCCATCGCACGACGTTATCCGACCCGTCGTGAGATTAGAGAAATTGCGCTTGCTCTAATCCGGGTTGAGGAGTTGCCGTTAATGCAACAGCTCACAACCAAACCCAGGCTTGTGTAATGGAGACCTTGCTCCTCCCGCAACTACCTTTGAACCACTGTCTTCACCCTCGCCGCGACCTCCTCTCCTGTCACTTAGTTCGACTGAGGATGAAGAAGGGACCATTTTGTAATCCTGCACTATCCCTTTTGAATGGGTCGATATTTGGCCGGAGAGTCATAAGTTCCCCTAACGGGTTGCCATGCATGTTCGATTATGATTACTAGTCGGATATTTAATTAAGTCCAGTTTAGGGTGATCAATCCTTTCATACAATACGTGCCAGAACAACAAACAGAATCATAACATCACCTATATTCAAGTACATACACATATTCAACTATCTAATAAGCACAACCAAGCATAATCTTAAGCCTCCAAAATACAG
This sequence comes from Lumnitzera racemosa, assembly GCA_024138005.1. Taxonomy (NCBI): domain Eukaryota; kingdom Viridiplantae; phylum Streptophyta; class Magnoliopsida; order Myrtales; family Combretaceae; genus Lumnitzera; species Lumnitzera racemosa. Next base: position 8,483,927 of record JAMXBC010000008.1, on the reverse strand, counting down.
TATCGTATTAATCCCAACTTACCTTGATTCCTCGCTCACTCACTCGAGGTCCAATTTGCTCAGGCCATCGCCGATCATCCCTATAACACAAACGTGGTTTCAACTTTTCATATAACTATTATAGGTTCATTTTATCTTATAACGCTTATTATTATGTTTTGTTTAGGGTTTAATATACCTAATTATCTAGGTCTTAAGTCTTTTATAATTATTCTAAGTTTGAGGTTAGGTTCGGGTTCGGTTTCGGTTTCCGCATCAATTTCTAAATTAGGTTTTAGTTCGATTTCTAAATCCTAAACATGCTCGAATCCTAATGTGAAATTAATCACATTAAGCTCGAGTATTCAAATATTCTATTGGGTTTTAATTTAATATTTTAAGCTATTTGGTACACGCTAGTCCTAATTAGGGTACTGGATTTATCCCCGATGTGAGAAAATCTTTTTTTTTTTTATATAATTACCTAAAATTCAATCTTGATTCAGATTTAATATTATTCTAATTTTTATTCTAATATTATCTAAATAACCCTAATTTTTTAAATTTATTAATTTACAATTTCACATATTACTAATTTCTTATATTAATTACCTCATTTCCTAAATTAACCATACTTAATACTCCAAAGGTTAGGATTAGGGTTCCACATCAGAGATTAACATCCTTAAACATCTAATTACTATCTAAATCAGTAATTAATATCCTAATGACCTAATTAACTCCAAATTACCTAATTTTTCCATCATTTTAGGGCTAAAAATTAACTTAAAAATTTCAAAAATTAATTTTAAAAAAATGGCTTCATAGCACTGTTCTACATTATATGAGCATCCTACAGAAAAATTTTGAGCTCCAAACTACACTCCTAAGCCTATTTATTTTTCGGTTTAATTATGCTCGGTTTTGAACAATTTGTTAAGGACCTTATATTTTCATACATAATTAAACTAAACAAATATTTTTCCCTAAATCTACATACAATAAAACCTCAGGATAACAAGTTTCATAATTTTCTGGGTAAAATAACTAATTTAACAAAATTATTCAAAAATCGGGGTGAATAAATGACTAACCGGTTCGAAGCTTTCTGGCCGTCCAAACCCGGTCCAAGGTTATCGGCCGGTCCAGGTGGTGGTTCTAATGTAAGGTGGTGGTGGTGGTTCGGTCCTAGGTGGTGGTGAGTGGTGGGTTTGGTTCACTTGCCTAATCTGCACAGTTTTCTTTTCTTTTTTTATTTTCTGAATTTTCTCTCGATTTTTTCAGTGTTCCTATTTTTCTCAGATGCTAAACTGACCAAATGACTTTTGGAAAATTTTCCCCTATTTATAGACAATTGTAGTAATTAATATGTATTAATTTGACAAGACTTTACCTAAATTCCTTGATTTTTGGCTTTTAGGTTGTCCAAATTTTATTGGTTGATTTTTCTTTTTCTGATCTAGACCTGCCACGACCTGATCTTGATTCAGCTTATCCTCTTCTGATTTTTTCTGATTTTTCCATAATTATTTTATATTTTTCTTTAATTATTTGCTTAGTTTTCGGCCAATTTAGATAATTATGCGTATTTTTATCTACATGTAAATACATGTGGGGTACACGTGAACATTCCTAATTATTATTTTGGTCATTCTAAAATTTTTAGTATACATATAATCTATCTCTAGTAATTTATTAGTTATTAGATTACACTTTTTGTCTTTTCGGTAATTAGCAATTATTATGTTTAAATTTTGAAAATTTTATAGTCTCCTATTTTATTACTTATTTTCTTAGATTCAAGTTTACGAGGTCATTTTTACTAATATTTCTCTCAATAGTTTATAATTTGGAGTTTAATTGGATTCCTTAACCGATCGTCCAAAACTTATGTTCTAAGTTCAATCCTACGATCAATTGGCTTAGCTTTGGGGCTGACAAGTTGGGGGTTTGCAATCTTCACGCACCAACTTGAGGGGGGTATTAAAATATTTTAGGATCTGTAAATATCTGTCAATTGTGTAAAGAGTATATTTAGGATATTTGTTTTTTATATTTAGAAGCTTGGTTAGTGCGTCTATGTTGTATATATATTGGCCCTCTTTAGCCTGTAATATGAACAAAATCACACAGAAATTTTCTTCTCAAAATTTATAATATGTGACATACATATTAACACTAATATCACTTGTTTTCCATGCAACACAAGTGCGAAGTTAATATGACACTAATATCGTACGTAGAACATGTGAGATATGTATTAACAATTATGTAGCATGTTCTAACATGCTACATAGCTATAGTATATATTTTTGTAAATTTTTTATATATAATTAGTATTTATATAATATTTACTTATTTTAAAAGTAAACATGCAAATTCCTTTCTTGGAGAAGAAAATCTTTTTGCTTAAATGAGCTATCCAATTAATCTTAAAATGTTAGATTGAACTAGAGGTGTGCAAGTGAGTTAAATAAGCTAAATGGGCCTGATCTACTTTAACCCACAAGTTAAATGAGCCAGGCTCATTTGGCCTGCTTTTTAAACAAGCAAAAACATTTTTGCCTTAACTTGTTTAAAAAGCAAGTTAAACAGGTTGATTTACAAGCTAAAGGCGTAAATGTGTTAAACAAACCCACTTAAACCGATCCACTTTGACCCGCAAATTAAATGAACTGAGCTTATTTGGTCCACTTTTAAATGGGCAAAAAATCTTAACTCAAATTCGTTGAAAAAGTAAGTTAAATAGGTTAACTTGTGGGTCAAAACTCACTTACACACATCTAGATAAGACAATGACATCAACTCGCCATCTTACTTTCTCATCAACACTTAAATATGTTAGTGAACAACACACATGTATTATGTGTACAAAAAATATAATAAAAACTACAAAATAACATGTAATAGATATAAAAGTACATTCCCTTTAATATAATAGATATTTATACATCATTCATGAGTCTTAGTACTATTTGATTGCTACACTTAGTTCTTAGGCCCATTAGAATGATAAGACAACATTCTTATATACTCTTTTATGTTTAATCATGAGACTCAAATTTCCTCAGTAACATCTTTATGGGTTCATAAACTTGAAATAATTGTAAAGGTTCATGTAAATTAAAATATCATCCATCCAAATAGTTGTAAATAATCCTAAATCTGTTTATTTGTCAAATCTTGACATTTCCTAATTTATTTGATTCAATAAGTCTTATAAAGTAATAAAAAGCAATCAAAGATATAACTATGGATTGAAACCACTCACCTTAAGACTATGTTTGAAAAGAGGGAAGCAATTAGGAGGAATGTAAAGCGTAAGAAAAAAATTAGAGAGAAAAGAAAAATATAAAGGAAGAATTAATACATTTTCTTATTTGGATAGAGGGAAAGAGGAAAGAAAGAAAAAATGTGAGGGGAATATTTTTCAAAATAACATTTAAATATTCTTTAAACTGCTTAATTATGTTATTGTCTTAAGAAAATAATAAGATTTTATAAGTAAGGATATAATTAAAATTTTAATAACTTCCTCTTTTAAATGGCTTCAATTTGGAAGAGAGAAAAAATATATAAGTCATAGGAAAAATATTTTCTCGTAAATTTATTCTTTCCTATATTTCTTCCATCACCAAACCAAAAAAGTTTATTAAAATTTCAACTTTTCTTCCGTTCACGATTCTTTCCTACATAACCTAAATCTTCAGTGTCAACGATATCTCAGACGTCACATACCGCAATGCCTCTTGAGCCAATCCGCTTATTAGCGTGAAATATGACTCACAAGAACCAATACTCCCATATGTTAATATAATGTAAAAAGCGGAGACCCCCATATGTTAATATAATGTAAAAAGCAGAGATTTTATCCATCCGTTTTTTATTTTTATTGAATCTTTAGTTTATTATCTCATTATTTATTTTTATATTTTAAATTTAAATTATTAAATTTATAAATTAGTAAAAAAAATCGAAACCGTAAAAAAATCTTAAAATTAATCAATCATAGTCTTCCGGGCCAATCCAGTGCCAATAATAATATCATGTGTCAAATCACGTAATCACTTTGTCCCTTCTCCTTTTCTTAACTGCTTTCCACTCCTCCTCGAACAAACTTCATTTTCCTAAAGAAAAGGACTCAAACCTTTTCAAGCTTGATTTCTTTGCATCACGATCCGAAGGATATAAAGAACTAAAATCTTTTCAAACTTATTCATTCTCATCAAAATCTGGTAATCCAAATGAAATCTTTTCAATTTTGTTTGTCTTTGTCTCTGCCCTGTATTCGCACCGCTGCATACATGTGTGGGTCTCCTGCCTCTTTTCCTCTACACTCGAAACGAGGACGATGACGGAAGAATGAGCGAAGTAAGGGTGATAACTCACTCGATCCATTGGCTTCGATCTTCAATAAGTAGCGTTAACAACACCAATGTGTCGAGACAAATCGACAAATCGCGACTTAGCTGTGACATTTCACTGTAGGAGTACGTCTCACTTTTTGGATTGCGAAAGGGGGATTCCAACATCATCAAACAGGCGTGCATCAGCAGCAACCACTGAAAAAACTTCTTCCACGTATGTACGTGCATAGGTATGTATGTATGTATATTTTCTTTTATATATCTTGTTTTTGATTTATTTTCCACAGTTTCATCCAATGTTATTAAATCTGTCTGATTGATTGATCCGAACGCATGAGAAAGAATCAAAGGTTAAAAGAGATGAAATTAGGTTCAACCATAGCTCAATTAGGGTTAAACTATAATTAGATCGAATCGATTTTATAATCGAATTAAGTCAGATGGAGATCGAATTGAATTGTAAAACTCAACTATCTTCAACTTTCCTTAGTACTATGATAGCAGTAGATTATTTCTTCAGCATACGTACCGATAAATAAGTAATTCTCACTACAAAATCTCTTCTCCAAACTTAATTAGTTGCGTATATGTTTCTAATCATGTCCTAGTGGCTTTAATCCTCGACTTAGTGATTTCACATTAGTTTCAGCTGTGCCGAAATTAATAACAAACAACAATAGCGACGCGATCAATAGGCAGAGATAAAAATGGCACCAATTCTTCAGGATGCATCAGCGACAAAAAATCAACACTCGTGGTTATGCTTCGCCAAATTAATCCTCCGTGTGTAAGCATTTGTTCTTCCTCTTTTTTATTTATTTTTTCCTCCCCTCATATGGATTACTTGCCCTTAACAGATGACGGAATCTAAGGTCGTCGACGAGTCAAAGCAAGAACCACACGCGATAGGATTTCGACAACATTACGCCCATCGACCGCAACCAGATCTCGACACCGGCGGTCACGTCTGGATTGTAGTGAGTTTCCCGTCTTATGTTCGTTTCTTCTCTATTCTCTACGCAGACACATATACAAAAATTAAATAAAGAAATATTGAAAGAAAATACATAAATGATTCGGAATCTATTAAAAGAAGGAAAAAAAATCAATAATAATACATTAAGAATATATGAATAACATAAGAAAGATAACAGCGATTTGAATAATGTTTTTACTTGAGTACATAAAATTTTGCTATTTGCAATTTAGTTGTTTCATCCAAGAAGTTCTCCTTTTTCTACAAAACAATGAAGAAAACATTAATTAAGAATTTTGGTACATAGCATAAATTATTATAACACAAATTGATTTTATCTAGTCATTATGTTATTAATTTCATTATACATCATTTTATTGGTGAAATTCTTGATGTTAAAAACTACATATAGAAAAAAATAAAGTGAAAAATCAAACAAAAATTTTATATTTATGGAATTTAAAAAAAAATCAAATAGAGAGTCTATACCTATAGAATCTAAATAAATAAATAAATAATGAGTTGAAGCCTTAATAAGATAGAAATGGATAAAAGTGTAAGCCTTAAATCTATAAGAGTAAATAAAGATTTTATTGAAGCGAAATAAAGTATGAAAACCAAAAGGAAAAGAAAACGTTTGAAATATGTTCTTACTATAATAATAATTGAGCTTGATAGTCATAATCAGTCCTCAAATTTGTCTTTTTGTGTGAATTTTGTAATCTCTTGTCTAATCATCTTAATGAAAATTTCTCTCTCAACTCTAATGAAGCATCTCTAATCAAAACTATAAATTCTCACATAATTTCTCTATATAAGGAAAAAAGAAATAAATCATGTATTATATTGTGTACTTCTTTTACCTACAAAAACTTATAGAAAAAGAATATATACAAAAGAAGAGCTACTGTAGGAGGGGATTGTTATAGACATATAGTAGACACCTTCAAGTTATCCAACCAAGTGTCTTTAGGGCTAGTAGTAGTGCGAAGTTCTTAAATTTAGAACTTGGATGCTTTGTTACATGTATAAATTTTGTTGAAGTTTTTCTTAAAAATAAAATTCTTATTATTTGTACAATAATACAAATGTTAATTAAATATACCCGATGAAAGAGTAATATAGTGATTTAACATGGCAATAATCATAAATAAAATCTTCATTTAGGCTATTAGCAAAAAATCAAAACAAATAGATTTGCATGTAATAACTAAAAATGTATATGTATAGTCCCTTAAGTAACAATACTTTTATGACAATAATACACCTTTATAGTGCCTTTGCTCCATATATTTTACCCTTTTTAACCGACGTGTTTATTGATTCCTTTGAAACCCCTATTGATAGAGCTACATAACGTTATCCATGACTAAACACATGTTCCAAAAGGTGGATACCCTCATTGTATATTATTTGATCTTGAGCTTTATTGATTGTTAGAGCAAAACTTAAAACTACTAGAAACCATTATCTTATCATCTCAAACGGAAGGTATAAATTGTTGAAGGTTTTCAAGGAGATTCTTGGAATATAAACTCTTATCCTATTGATTAGCAATCAAAACCTCAGTGTAGATGACATTCCATAGTAAGTTAACATAGATCAACCTTATACCATTATAGAGAGCTACCTTTAAGTCTGCAGAAGCATGATCAAGGCTTCCCTTCCAAAGGTTAATATATGTAGAGGTATTCTACCTGGAATGATAGAATTTGAATATTCTTATAGGTACAAATCACAAATATTCATATCATTGGAAACAGAATCAAATGAGAAGTAGATGTGGGTCTCACTAGGAAAAGATTGAATGACTTTATCATTAATTTATCAACCTCAATGTTTGTAGGGGATAAAATTGCATAACTAATAAAATAATTACTATTTTGTAAATGTGTTAAAAGGTTCAGGAAAGCTACATCAATTTAGATTTTTGATTGATTTAATGGAGATTCATTAATCTCCACATAACCTTGGGGTACATACTCAGTGTCTATTAACAAATTGTTGGATTTTGTCATTATCAAATCCAGTACGAGCCTCCATGGAAACTCCATGAGGAACCTTATGAATGCATTTATATAAGTACTTTACACTTGTAAACCTCTACATTATTGCGACAGTCATACTTGAGAAGCAACTAAGGATTATAAGGGATGATCCAAATAGTAAGGTAGCTAGGTAGTAGGACACCATCAGTATTTTCACATTTATATATTAGGTAAGAGTCATTCCCTTAGAAAGTAGCACGCTTAAACGATTTAGGAAAATGATGCTTATAATGCCTTACTTTAGATACAATATAGATGTATTATATCCTCTATATGGACCATAAATCACATGTTCAATAACAATATGAAATAATAGAGGTTCTTTTCGTTGATTTGGGATTTCTGCTCTAATCATTAAGTGAGCCGAGTATGTCATTGGGATCTAAAATGATGAGTATGTGGGTGTATGGTAAACCTTGTTCTTGAAATTCAATGGTATAAGAATAACCAATAAAATCACCTAAAGTATCCTTTTCAATAATATCTTTCTTGAATTTTTCTAACTATGAGACAAGTGAAAGTAAATCTAGATGGTCCTATGTGATTTGTTCCATTAGTAATTCTTACTAAATTTCAAGCCAAGATGGATTCCATGTAATAGTAATAAATAAATTCGTATTTCTAAATTCTTGTACCAAACCTAACTTGATACCTTTGATACATATCAATGGGACTATTGATAAATGTCGATGGTAACATGATTCTTTGGCTAACATTCCCTATGATACTCATATTTAGTAGTATTGGATTCACATGATGTAATTAAAGGGGAATAAGGACCTTTTTTTTTTTTTTGGTAAAAAGAAAAACTTGTATGATTCTCTCTAATAGCAAGTGAGTTTGGCAAATCCTTGATAAAATTCCAAATGAATTTTTTCTTCGTTGTGATGTAACCATCTTAACCTTTGAGTTTCAATTTTGACAAAATCATCAACCAGTTATTGTTGGAAAAGTCAACCACCTCTAAGAAGAAGCAACTCCTCATGATTATGTGTACGAAAACGAAAATATTGAAAATCTTCGATGTGGTTATTTGTTAAGAGAATTGTTGAGAGGAATAGTTATACTTTAAATATTGGTAAATTATTACCTACCTACTATATGCATAGAAGTCACAACATGTGACATTGTTGCCATTTGCTAATGTAATGTTGATATTTTATCTATACATACAATGGTAGTGAATATTATAAAGGGTCGTAATAACTAATAGTGTTGATACCCGATTCTCACTTGAACCAAGACTTAATAGGTGAAACCCATCATAAGGGATATCGAAGTGTGCACGAGCGAATAACGAGCTCATCTCTTACACCGGAGCTACTCGTGAAGCCATGTAATTATGTTAAGAAGGATACGAGCTATTGGTGAAGTTACCCCTTGTACTGTAACCTGCTCGACAATCCGTATAATATCTCATCTAAGCGGGGTCGCCCTGATCTTCGAGTTGGCACACACAAACCATTTAGCATAAGCTTAAGGCTCAACTTGCCCTTGATTATGCATTAGTCGATCCCTTCCTCAGCGTTTCAATTCAACTTTTGTCTTTAGCACTTGCTCCTTATTGCAACTCATTAATAAAGTTCTAATATTCATAGTATGGCCAACACACCTAGCAATCCCTGTAACTATCAAACCTCTGGGCTACAGATTAGGTGGTCTAGTTGGCCACAACACACCACCCGTTGTATAGGCCAATCTCTACCATTAAGTGCTTAGAATTGTCATGCTTCAAACTAGAGAGTCGTAATAGTCTTGCTGTATAAATTAATCAACGCTAGAAGCTAATCACCTTAGCTACTAATGTAAGTATAGCCTATACAAGACATTCACCATTCCACTGCTTGGAAGCGTTCTTTTCAGTATTTGGTATAAGTTAACCTATGGTATAACTTTTAAAAATAAATTCTAAAATAAAATAATAATTTTTATAAAGCTTAGAATAAATTTCATTAACTGAAAACTAGGGATCATTTAAGGAGACTCTATTGGTTTTCTTACAAGTTAATATAGTTAATAAAATTAATAGAAATCTAATCAAGTAAATCTTGAATCTCACTCCTCAATGTTGTTCTTTGGCCTTTTGGTGAGTCTACTAGGAAAACTTGCAAAACAACTATAGAAGAATGAGCGATAACTTACTCAATAAGTGAGATGGAGACAGTAGTACATATTTGACACCAAGCAACCAAGGTTTTCAAACAATTTAATTAAATACAATGCATAATTAAGTAAATGCCATTACATGACGTTGATTGGTTATTGTGAGATTAGAGAAATTGCGCCCGCTCTAATCCAAGTTCCAACGAGTTTAACGCCATGCACTCACAAATTTGGTCACCAAACCAGTGCTTATGAAATGGAGAACACGCTCCTCTCGAGACTACCTTCAAACTACTGATCCTAACCTAATCGTGACCTCTTCTCTTGTCAATCAATTCGACTTAGGGTAGGAAGATGACCATTTCTGCTATCCTCAATAAAGGCGTCCGTGTTTGGCTTACACTTCTTAATCATTACCCCTAGTAGGTTGTGTTGTAAGTTAAGTTAGTAGTTAAATCGAGTTTGTGTTAGATTACTTTTGAGGTGATCAAGCAAATTCGAACAAATCCAAAGCATGTAATATCATAAAACAATCAACACATCAATCCAACACTCAAATAATACCACAGTATTCAAGCGCATACATTGCATGCGCACGGACAACTAACTTATAATCATAAATAAGACATATACTAAGCTCTCCAAGTATTCTTAAACAATACTTCAAAATGCAATAAAACACCGATCCCACGTACCTGGATATTGATGCTAATTCTTCTTGTATGTTGTTTTCGTCTCGTCTTTCTTTATTATCCCTAAAATTTAACATAATATCTTTAGTTCATGTTGATTATATAATATATGTGTTCATTGCGGACATTTAAGTATATTTCCAATTATGTTAGGTAAATTTTTCTAAGGTGTTTATAAAATATTAGTAAAATAGAATACTTTCTGACCAAAGTTCTAACCTAGTACAAATTGTTGCACAATATTACTAATATATTCTCCGACTTCCAATGATCTAATATTTAGTACCAACCGTCCTTAAACTTCCAATTGCTTTTACATTTTGCATCTTCCATTAAATTATGTTTTAATTGAGGTTTTGACTTATTCTTATAATATGGGCTATTATCCAAGTGACTTCTGACTCATGTTCTGATTCTTAAAAAGGTATGGAATTCATATACAAATTACTAGTTGATCTACCGTCGAACTTTAACTGTAGTTAAGGATATCCAATACCAAATAACATTCTAACCTAGTTGCTGATGAAGTCTCTAACCTTTATTTCAAAGTTAGATTCTTATTTAGGAAGTTTCTAACTTGCAGCTTGTCTTAACAAATAGGATAAAGCCCAAATATAAGCCATTCTTAGGTACAGATTCCATTTTCCTAGTGTATTCAACATATTTATACTGGATACATTCTAACACACTGTTTAACTTACTTTTTAACCTGCACCAAATATACTTTGGATTCTCAAACGATACGATTTTCAAACGATACAACACTTATTTCCTTACTCCAACGTTTTAACCTAATACTCCAAATCTCAAATATAGCTATAAACCAGTACTTGATAATCCAATTATTAAATCAAATACCCCTTTTAGAAGATTTCAACCACATGTATATTATATAAGAAAAACCCTAATATTCAACTTTTGAATTTTTGAAAACTCTTTTCATGGAATCAAATTAGGCATGTTGAAATGTTTGTACATAAATTTTGAGACTAAAGCAACATCATTTAGGCTATTAAAAATTAGAATTTTGATTCATTTTTGGTCTAGTTTCTTAACAAACACATATTTCGACTTAGAATTTCAAGAATTTGGTTGCATTTTTGGATTTCACTTAGAAAATTACCTAAGGAAGCAAAAAATCATAATTTTTTGAGCTTGTTTATTATTTTTAGAAAAATCGAATAAAAAATAGCCAAAATTGAAACTTATTGCTATTTGCAACTTCGGTAACTGTCTAGAGATGGGGGTTTGTCTTCCTAAGTTAGCGTTGCATCCACTATTTGTAGGTGGTTAGGCTCACTCCCAAGTAGTGGTTAGCTTGAGGAACCCAAAATTCTCCTATTTTTTACTATTTTCTTGCCATTTGTTTGCAAAGACCATTTTCAACACTTCTTGAGCCTTTCTAGACTTTTTTCCACATTTAAACTGACCAAACTTCACTTCTTTTTGCATGAGTTTCCATGCCTCCCTCACATCTAAAATGATTCCTTAGTTGTCCCATTGCTATTTTTAATTTATTCAATTCAATTAGGAAATATCTTAAGGTATTTTTCCATTTTTGGGTATGTATTTGTATATATAGATGCTTACGTACGCTTAAAGGGATGTCTTCTAGTTGTCCCATGGTTTGATAATTTTTTATAAATTTTCCCTCATATTTATTTATTTATTTAGTTATTTTTGCATATTTTCAAGTATTTTCAACAATTACGAGTATATATACTTATATAAGAATTATTCCCAATATATATAAATGTCTCTTATATATTTAGTTTATGTAAAATGTCAATTATATTACTCCTATATTTCATCTCTAAATATTCGTTAATTTCCGAAACTTAATTCATGCTTTATCAATGATAATAATATAGTAAATTATACTATGTTAGCTATATTTTTAATATTTTATTATATTTTTAAATTTAGAGCCTATGAAAACTCCTCGACTAATCTTACGAAGACCCCCATAAGCTTCTAATTTAATTGGGTTATTTTTTTGAACGCCCTAAATTGACTACTGAATTTAGTTGCACAAATACGAGTCTTACACTATTTACCAGCAGCCAATACAAACGAACCCTAGATTGTCACATATTTAAGAAACTTGCATAAAAGGTGCCAAGCACCGTGAAGTAAGGTAAAACACTCTCTCTCCTGGACTATCCCAAAATTCTCTCTTTTTCCCCTTTCTCTTCTCCTTACTCAATACACATTACACCTATCCTAAGCGAGCACTTCCTCTTAGGTCCTTAGTGTCATTTTCACCTCCTCTTGACCTTTCTTGCTAACTTGAGTGTCAAATGGCTCCTATGGAGCCTAAGTTCATTGGGGGCTTTTTGCAAGTATCAAGGAATAGGAGATGGAGCCCAAGTTCAAGTCCATCTCATTTGGACTTCACATGAGGCCACGAATTTAAATGATGATGTCTTGAACATTTAATTGACTAATTTCTTCATCTCCAACTATTATAATGGCAACCTGTAAAGCGATTGGAAGAGAGTTTTAACATTAGCCAATAGGCTACTCACGAATAAGAAAGTGATAATTTTCAACATTGTTAAGTATGGACGATTAGCAGAATTAATGGATGAAAAGATTATAAGAATTCAAAATTGTAATAACATTTTTTAACAATCCCAATATTTAAGGATGGATTTTTTAAAAAATGATTTTGTGTTTTATGATCTGTATCATATATATATATATATAAAGAAACCTTGGTCTCTCTTAGATATTTGGTAAGAGATTATCGATCTTGAGGTATATATAACGTTAGGCATGAAATATGTATATTCAATAGTTTTCGACCAATAAACTATCGTCTTACACGAACACCCATTGAAGTATATAAAAAGATATAATTGTATGATCAAATATTTTATTTAAAATATTTTTCAAGATTGGTTTGAGCATTGAAGAGTACGAGAAGATTAGGAGGAGGTAAAAACCATTGGTACAATAAGTAAATATTTAGTATATTAAATACAACACCCACTTATTTAAAATAAGTTTAATTTATGAACCAATTTAAGTAAATAATTAGTATATTAAATAATCTTGTAATAAAGACTTACGAGTTGAAGTTGAAATAAGTAAACATACAGCCTAAATGAAAAGCTTATGCATGTGTGTGTACTTATATGATCTATATGAAGGGAGATGAAGCTACTAGCATTTGACGTTGAACATGATGGTTCGAGTGACTAATTGCCATGTAATCAAATCAATGGCAAACTCTTTAGGAGGCGTAATCGATATGGTAAGGATAGCATGTAACATTTTGATAAGCCATTTTAAGTCACTCCAAAGGGCTTCTTCAAGCAAATGAGCCTTAAGTAAGGCCTTCACCTTAATGGGCCTCCAACCAGATAAGCCCTAAATGGGCAAGCCTCTTGTTAGAATAACCTAACATGGACGAATAAACATCAAATGAGCCACCTTAGCTTTGTTCCGATTATAGACTTAAGGGGCAAATTTCACCATAGTGTCTGCCCTCACTTGACTCTCTTAAACTCATGTCATAGCACAACCCTAAACTTTTGCAAGCCTCCCATGTTAAACCATGTCAATTCAAAGATTGAGGCCCATGGGCTAAGAACATCAAATTTCATGAACAAGTAACTAAAATCACTTCTTCCCCTTATATCATTCAACACAAAGAGTAGGGAATAAATATTGATAACCAATTTCGGGAATGGACCCGAAGGCCCAACATGACCAACTAAAAGGGTCAAACAAGCATAACTCCACAGCATCAAGGGGTCACATCGCGTTTGGTCAACCGTTCCCTAAAAGCTATGCTTTAGATCCGTACTCCTAATAGACCAGAAAGAAATGATAAGGGTTGTATTGTACATCAATTGGGAAATGACCCTGTACTACCAAAGATAGCTTAAACCATCATCACTGACCGTATTAGAAGGTCATGATGGCTCACACCTTAGGAGCCTAATAGGTCATATGTTAGGGGAAAGACTACCAACTAATGGACACCTAGCAAAGTCCATTTATAAATACCAGTTCAACTTGATTATATTATGTCTCTCTTCTCGTGCACCTTTTGAGCTTTCATCCATCATCTCTACCTAAAACTAACTTAACTATTGAAGTAACCATGCAAGAGCAAACTTCGGTGCTCACTCTCATCATGTTCTATAGTTGTAGGTTTATCAAGATTCGAATGAGCCGAAAGGGCTTGAAGTCTAGCTAGACGAAAATCATTGTCAATTGAGCAAGTACCAAAATTACCAGTAATCATACATACTGTTGATAATAAGTGGCTAGATACTAAGAATTCTTCTTTTGAGTGGTAGCATGTAGGCGAATAAAATTTGCATATTGTCGATGAAACTAAATAATTCTCATTTTTTTCAATCAAATATGACATAGAGATTAATATTCCATTTTACCAATTTTTTTGTCTTGTCCTTTCCACGAGGTCTCACTTTAGGAAAATATTGAATGTTGCGAACCAACATCATGAAAAATTGTTGCAACACATCTGTTGTATTTTATTAATTTTATTATTGAATTTAATATATTAACTTGCTTCCATTGGTGCAAATTCGTAGCATTTTGTCGCAATGCATACGACAGGTCTTGACTTTAAAGTTAATCCTTCCATCAGCGTATGGCATGTACACAAAATCTGCTTCTTCGACTTTCGCAACGCCAAGAAATGCCTGTATCTCTCTCTATACATGTGTGTGTGCGTATATGAGAATGAGAATAAGTGCCTTTAAAGACGTATATATGAAGATATCTATCGAATTACAATTTACATGAAGTCATAAAATGAAATTACACAAATGAAAATAAAGGATGGAAACAGAAATTCAGATATTGTAAAAACAAAAAGAAAAGTAAAAAACAGAAATTCAGAAAAAAATTCAGCATTTCTTCTTCTTCTTTTTTTTTTTTTCAAATTTTATTGCATATTTATTATAAGTCAATTAACATATTTATAATTAATATGTAATTACAATTATTAATAATCATGAGAAAATGATAACACATCAACATTTTACTATGTTAGCATCCACATTGACAAAATTAGAGGTATATATGTTGTATTTTAAAAATATAGGGTGTTTTATTGTTCCAAAAAAAAAAAAAAAAATAGATAGAGTGTTGATATAATTTACAAAGTTTGTATGGGTGGTTAATGTTATTTACCAATAAAATTTAATATGCAATGTGCATTAGATTGATATCACAATGCAACCACCCATACGTTTTAACATATGTTTTGCTTTGTCAAATCATATAGAAAAAGTCAATAGTAAAATTGGTTAGCGGTTGCCAACAAGAAACGATATCATTACACACGAATTTATTTATTTTTGTAGAATTAGAAAGCAAAGATATTCATATTCTTCACAAAGCAGCTAAGCACTTTATATCTATGTTTGATAAACCACAAAGTAGCTACTGAAACATATTATAGTTATTATATAATAATTTCAATTGGAAAAGCTGGCACGAGATTCGAATTTTGTTATTATAAAAACTTCAGAGAGATTAATTCTAAACTTGAGCATAAGCGATTTGATCTTCAAGGCAAAAGTTTATCAGCATAATAGTGTTTCTCTCATCCCTGAAATGTGTGCAAATGAGGGAGTTCTTGAGTATTCATCGCCTGATCCTGGTCCAGGAAGTGAACGCAACGGACCTAATAGCTACACCGATTGCAGCACCAGCCACGGTACCCAACATACTATACCACCTCCGATCCCCTGGAGAGCAACGACAATGTTGGGCGTAATGAAATTAGTCGCAAAATTAAAAACACGAATTACGTGGTAAGTATTGTAGTATCCGAATTCTGATCTTCTCTTGAAAATGAAAAACTATATTAAGAATGAAATAAAATTTAAATTCGTTATAATTTCACAGTAAACGTTCGGCATGACTATCAGTACTCAAATGCCAATCACAGCTGAGAGGAACAGCCGTCTACGAATAGAATGCTTTATCAGGAACCGTCGAAAAAATGTAATTTCATAAAACACATCAAACATGCCACTGGATGCTTTATAACCCCCATGGTTAAACTGGGACAAGAGTACTCAAATCCAGTTGAAACACAAAATTTTGGTCGCCTCAAGATCCAACTAAAGAAGGGAAGTTCTCACGGAATGAATGATGCACGCTAAACCATTTTACTTGGTCTAGAAGTTGAAAAATGTTCTTATCTCAACAGAGGAAATTACCAACAAAACATGGTCCATGTTTTAGCATCAGAAAAAGCTTAGCCTCTGACAATGATTGGCCCCTAACCAAGTGATGATTTATGACTCTATTGGTAATTTTCGCTATCCAAAATCATTTGATGAACATTGAACTCAAAAAATTGAGATGAAAAAAAGAGAAAAAAAGAGAGACATGCCTGAGCAGATTTGGCCCGATTAATTATGTACTCGGTCTCTGTCACAAACTGCCTCCACAAAGATTTGCACTCGACAGGAGTGATCAAGGTTTTAGATGGTGGGATCTGCAATACATGATGAGAAATGAGGAGCAAAAAGAGAACATAGCAAAGGAAAATCAAGCAAACCAGCTTCAGGCCTTTTTTTTCACACATTCACTTTCATAGAAAGCTACGAATGCTTGTTTGAAAAATTCCAAAGTAACAGTTTATGTAGCAGGTAAGTCTGTGCAACTGTTTAGGATCTATTCTTTATTGGTCTACAAGATTAAATCATGCAGTTTTCTACAGCTTGAAGTTGAAAGCATGCGAATAAGTAATCATCAAATCAATTATCTTTGTCTCGAAGGCTAGCACCTCACTATTAGTTGCTGTATTTTTTTCTAGAGAGATTAATAACCATCACCATTTACTGCAATGGATATCTCAACAGACAAGTATAGTATAAAAAGAAAACAACCTCTTTCCAAGTGCTTGAAGCCAGTGGATCAACTGTTGCAATTCTCCGAGGTTCCAGCAAAGCAACAATTAATGTATTCTCAATCTCATCCAGCTCATCTTCCAAGCGAATCACCGCCATTACAGAAAGCAGTTTCAAGGACTGCCAACGTTTAAACACCCCCACCAAAAAAAAAAAAAAAAAAAGAAATAAACATTATAGGTTGCCAAAAAATATATATACGAGGCAATTAGGTATGTCATACCGCTATGTAAGCAGCCATGGTGATTGCTTGAATATCTTCACTCACAAACCATCTTCTTAGTCTTGACTCCTCGTCATGACTAAACAAAAATGAAAACCTGCATAAAAAGGATTAAATGTGGTTTTCCGTTGAAGTTGCAATGACCCAAACCCCAACCCACATCCAACAGTGTTTTTGTACCGTTCTTTCATGCGCATGAGGACACTTCTAGTTTCTGCCCTAGCCTTTGCTTCTACCACACTTCTTGCATAATCTTTTAAACCAGCAAGCATCTCTTCTTTGGACTGTTCATCCAAGTCAAAACCTGAAACTGAAAGTGCATTGGAGAACCCTGAGACAGCTGATTCAGTCACATGCCTAAGTAGTTCCCGGATCAATGGCCAGGTTTCGTCACTAGCTTCATCAAAAAGAACCTCTACTCGTTGTGATAGTGCCTCAGTTATTTCTGCCTAAGTTACCACAGCGACTGATTAATTTTACTGCAGATTTCAATAATAGGAAGACAGAAAGAGGAGAAGGAGAAGCCTTATAATTACGATACCTCATGTTCTTTGGTAAGTTCTGAGAGCTTAGCAGCACGAACTGAAGCAATATGTGATTCAATATCACCCTGGAGTTTTTCTCTTGCCTTTGATGTCTCCCAGTTTGCTTGCACAATAATAGCATCTGTCAGGGTATGGTGACCGAATAAATTTTCTTAGATGAGGTGAGATATTTTCTTTGTTCAGAAAGAACCCATAAATATTGAAATATGTCTCTCTCAATTACACACTTCATCACACTCATCAGACCAATCTCACGTACACATACAGAGAAAAGGTATCGATGTTGGTTCTTAGTTGTATTGAGCAGGTCTAACCAGGAAACCTATGCTTACACATATTCTAGAGAAGTTTTAGATAATGTCAATCCTGCACTTGATCTTTCTGTACACCTCTTTTACTTATTTCTTCGTATTTTTGATGCCTCATTACTATCCCATGGTAATACGTACCTGCACACCCTTCCTCAAACATAACCATAGATGACCTGAATAGACTTTGAGCAGTTGATGAAAATGCTTCACCTCCATTTAACGCCTCATCGAACGCTTGCATGAATTCGTACAAAGTACCAGACACCAAATGTCCCAGAATGGAATGGAAAGCAGGTTCCAAAAGCTGTCAACAGCTTGTAGAGTATAAGAAAATAGAAAGTAACATGCAGCTAATTCAGGGGAGAAATTAAGTAGGAGTTACACAACATAATTTTCATGCAAAGCCTCAAAAGCCCAAACCCACAAGGCCCAGTAAAGTTGTTCGTGCTTTCTACCCATACAACAGAAGAACATATAACACAATTTTGTGATTCTAAATCCAAAATCCGGTTGTGAAAGGTCTTCAGAACATATAATAATCTCAATAATGTGATATGGACGTTAATAATGCTTACTTGGAGCAACTTTCCCTCAAGTTGCGCTCTCTTTGCTGATCTGACACCTTCATCAAAGTATTTAGCTTCTGAATTATAACTGTGTATTCAGATAGACAACGAAATAACAGTAGTTAATCCACCATTATAAGCTGTAGAAATAACAACTCCACTGTTGCCATTTGTCATGCTGCAGTGCTACTATATTATGTAGCAAAGAAAAGCTAGGTACATTTCTTAGTAAGTTTATTATTTGCCCTTGAGACCAATTATGCCCCGAAAAATACACACACAATATATATATATATATATATATATAGGTTATTACAAAGTATCAAAATTACTTCATACCACAAGCATTTGTAGTTCAATACAAATGCCAACAGCCATTATAAAACCATAGAATAAATCACATACAAGATTTAAAAACAAACACACACATATGACAAATTTTGTGAATCGGACGATTTTCCAAAAAATGAAACTTATTTTCTTATGCCACTTCTTCCCACATACTGCATTTAGACCACTTGGATACAGAAGTAGCAAGATGGCATGAAAAAGTTCCACAATACGATCCTCAAAAGAGAACTCTCAACTACCCAATTCCATGCTTGCTTTAATGAATTCTGTCACTAGAATTAATCTGTTCTTGTAAAAGGGAGCTGGGTGGGAAGACAACAACTGCAAGTGAGTATATGAGTTAGATGGATTCCATTACCTTGATAGGCAATGTAAAAGTATGAACAGATATGCATGAAAACACCATGATAAGCAAGCGTAAGAAAAGTATGAACAGATAAGCATTATAAAACACCATGACAAGCATAAAAAGACCATGGTGCTTTATGAAAACGCCATGCAAATAAAAGTATGAACAGATAAACATTAAGTGAGTGCAATGAATTAGACGGATTCCATTACCTTGATAAGCAATCGTCAAGCATTGTGCTCAGCTTCCTTCCAAAACCAGGAATTGGTCCAAACTGGGCATTGCGTTCCAGTAGCAGCCATTCCTATAACCATTTGGTGGGTTATTATTTTTGATAGAATATGATAGAAGGACAAATGATGGTTTAGCTCAGTAGTTTAGATACAACATACTAAATACATCTATGATATGAACCATAAGATTAAGAACAGAAAACTAAGTAATTCTATTGATTTTTTATAGAAGAAATTGATTACAAAAACCTAATATTTCAAAAATTGAGAATCATGAGCTAGAAGCTAATCTCTCACAAAATGAGAACCATGAGCTAGAAGTTCACAAGCATGTCCATGAGCATAATGCTCACAACTAACTAACTCATGAGCTTTTCACAAAATACCTGGATCCTTTATTTCTAACCACACTGCCTATTTATAGAAGTAAGCAAGTAAGCCACATCGGCACAATATCCACACTATATTGTAGGCACACGTCCCCTGCACACTACACAAGTACTTACACATTACACTTATTATTTTCATATAGTTACTACTAAACTACTACTACAAGGGATACATCAGTCTATCGAACAGATATTGACCTCATTTTCGGCAAAACTGGAACACTTTTCTTTTGCAATTTCTTCACAGTGCACAGTAGCCACCAGGACCTAAAGATTGATTGGACAAAAAATCAGCACAACAATCAGCATCTATAAAGGAGAGCTCTGATTCAAGTTGATGTCACCTCGTGAGAAGGCAGGTCAAGATCCTTATTCTCCTTAATTACTTTCCATAGTTGCTGTGCACTGAAAGAAAATCCAGAAGCAGGGACCGCACTCCTTCTATCCCCAGCAAGTCCACCAGGTGTAATGGAATGGAAAAACCTTTGCCGTAGGTTGACCACCTTTTTCAATAATAATGCACAGAAAAGAAAATAAATTTACTGAGAAAACTAAATTAGATTAAAAAAAAAAAAAGGAAGAGAGATCTCAAAGATATCGCACATAACACCATTTAGTTGCAGCAAGAACAGCATTTATTACCAGTAGGATACTATATATAGCTCACGTGAAGGTGATTATCAGACCAAATGAGAAATTACAATATCATATCAACGCTATAACAGACATCAATTGAGCTATAGCAGCACATTTGCAACAAACATTTACTGTTCTCCTAAATCGATAATCCAAATATAATCTATGAATGCATTTGCAAAACAATATAGGATTACAGCAAGGACAGATTTCCCGCTCAATTCATTTACTTGTATATTCAAAATAATCATGTGGGTGGGACAATTGGAAATTCTGTGACTTGTGATTTCTGGCTTTCCTTTTTGGCTTTTCTTTTGATTTAAAAGAAAAAAAAAAAAAAGGTTTTTTTTTCCATGGACAAGGTGCCAAGTTATGGAAACCTGGTCTCTGAATTGCTCTTCCTTTTCTTCATAGCTGGAAAGAGCCACAACTTCAACCTAGAGATTTAGACAGCAACAAACTAAATATTATAATTTCTTCTGAAAAAAATTTAATTAAATCGCAACAGAAATCCAGTACAAGGGATGCGGAGACTACGTTGAAAAAAGCACCAAGTGGAGCTTCCTTGTGAGCATCTGGCTTTGGCACAGAGTCATATATCTGCAATACAAAGGCAATGTGAATTTAAATGTTAAGAAAATGCAACCAAACACATTAATTTATATAGGAAGCAGTGGCGTTACCTTCTGGACATCTTCTATTAGGATAGGTTCCAGTTTTTGCAATGGAGTCTGGGCAAGACAAAATCAACATTAACCTCAAATCAAATAAGTCAATCTCAATAGCAAGAAGCAGAAGAAATAGATAGACAGATATATCACATTAAAATAGATCACGGTTACATACCCTTGTTTTATCTCGAATGACAAACATCAATGTTGTTTTACGTGGACTAAACAATTGCATCATGACCTGTGATAACATACAAAATCATAAATATTGATTACACACGGTCAACATTAGTAATATCTTCAAGCAAAGAAAAGGCAGTAATTACCTGGAATACAGTTTTTAAAAGAGGCTTACTTGCAGCTTGTTCACGTCCAATGTCATGGCACCACCTGATAAAAGTCAAATTATGAAGGAAAAATGATAGGAACAAATCCAAAAATCCCCTTGAAACTTCAACCCAACTGCAGAAACAACTGCCAGGAAAAGGGCTTACATGTTTATGAGCACAATATCCGAGACAGCAAGAGCAAAAAGAGCACTTTGCTTCTCAAATACAGTATCATCCTACAACAAAGATGGACAAGAGATTAGAAGCTGCAGCAGATCCTGACTAGTATAACATGTCATCTCTGACACTTCATCAGATGAAAAGCTTGATATCAGAAACAACACAGACTTAGCATCAGCTAAACAGCTTTACCATCTCTCCACAATTAAGCAGCAGTTTAAACAGCAAAACTCACAAACCTCAACAAGTTCCAAGAATTATTATCTCCAGCAAGGTTGGTGCATGATTAGAATTTACATACATTAGATCTAAAATATGTCCAATGGCATAGAGAGATCAAGCATACAATCATTTTAACCAGATCCAGCACATCCAATTGTCTGGATCATAATTCCAAAATATACTTACCGAGAGGAAATACTCTGGGACAAACAAAATCAGAGCAAGAACCATGGAACCCGCTTCCAGTTAGTAAGAGGGATCTTGAACTAAGAAATAACCCAATGAGAAAAATGGGAGTTTCTAAGAACTTGTCCCCTAGTCAGAGCTTACAAACAGCTAAAAGCATGTAAAGGAATATGCAATGCCACGCATTTGATAGTGATTATGTTTATAATTACTAGCAACTAGAATAGCAAGAAAGGGCACCTGTCCTCTATCTCTTCCATCGGTACCCTCCAAGTCCATCACTAGAGTAAATGGTTCTATGCCAACACCCCTTGCCAGCCAAATACCTTCTGTGGTTTTAGACCTAATAACTATATGTGTCAGAAATGTAACTTCTCAATAATAAACAGCACTAACCAAATGTAAAAAGCATCCAATACACAGACCTTCCTTCATTAGCATCCATCTCCCTGAAGTTACTGCCAAATAAGTGATTTAAGAGCGTGCTCTTCCCTGTCAATATGATGACAGAAAAATGTGAAACAAACTTTATATGCATACAGGGAACATACAGACTCAAATCCTTGCAATCATTAAACAATGATGGCAACAATGACATCCAAATGTAATAGAATGGATTAACATCATCTATTAATCAGAAAATCAATGCACACGCCACCAAGTGTTGAAAATAACGTAAAATCCAACATCTACTCGTGGAATCTATGATCATCTGGCAACGCAATGCATGTAAGATGAATGGAGAAAACCAGTGAAGCTAGATACTTTACTTACCACTGCTCTGGGGCCCCATGATGGAGACAACCGCGTATGAAAGACCACATTCACTCAGTTTAACTTGCTTGATAAATCCCTCAAGCCCCATGACATTGAACACCCCATCTCCATCAATCAGTTGAGTCGAGTAACACTCGTTCTTCGAACCTTAAAAGATGGCATCCATATTATCACAGCAAGCTAGACGTTGAAGGAATCTTATTGAAAAACAAAAGAAATAGCCATGCACTGTCGCTGTGGAATTCCAAACCTTTTC
This sequence comes from Lumnitzera racemosa, assembly GCA_024138005.1. Taxonomy (NCBI): domain Eukaryota; kingdom Viridiplantae; phylum Streptophyta; class Magnoliopsida; order Myrtales; family Combretaceae; genus Lumnitzera; species Lumnitzera racemosa. The sequence goes on along the minus strand of JAMXBC010000008.1, from coordinate 8,460,630 downwards.
GTTAATACTTCGTTAAGTTTCACTTCACACGTGTGTTTTCACCGTCATTTCTCTGTTTCTACGTAACAAATGCTTCTGACTGATCGATAATAGTTAATTTAATGAAATATAATGTTATTATGTCTAATAATATAATTTAAAAAAAAATGCATACGTAGAAAAACAAACATAAAAACGTTTGAGTTCCCCCCCTTCGTTCTCTCTATTCTTCTCCCCTGAATTCTCGCGAGAAACAAACACACCTTTCCACCTCCACCAAGAAGATGAACTTAGCAAAAAGAAGTAAAGCTCAAAACATTTTTAAAAAATTAGCTGAAGAAAGATTCGTTTTGTTTAAGTAAAAAGCTCAACAGGTGTTATCATGTAGTGGAGGAGGAAGGATGTATTTATTTCGCGGGACAATTCAGCGGCAAGAAGAGAGAGAAGGGAAATTTTCAATCCTTTCCATCCTTTTATTTTCAGTTTCTTTTTAAGTTATTTTCTCCTTTTCCCTTCTAAGAAAAGAACAAAGAGGGCACAGAAATCAGAGGAAAGTACAATAAAATGAAAGAATTAATGTGTCTCCTCAGTTGGATTAAGGAAAAGATGAATGAGTGAATACAAGAGGAGTTGACAAGAATTTAAATAATATGATTAAATGTGGAATTTTAATATTTTTTTCTTATAAATCACTCGAGCTCAGAACAAAAACTTTTCTTCTTAAATTTATCTCATTTCATTTTAAACATGAAATGATTCTTGTAATTCACACCTTCTTTCTTTTTTTCTTCCCTCACAATTCTTTCCTTGATTCTAGAGATATTAGATGAATTTTAATTAATTTATATTGTCTACTTTATATCATAAAGATGCTAAGGGCCGATTGGGATCATTAAATTAGCACATTAGCATTTTAAGGAGTTACTTTATTTAAGACCTCTATACTCTATATCTCCGAATCCTAAAAAAACAAAGCCTTAGAATTTATTTAAACTATCATAAACCCACTATACAAAAAATTAAGTAAAAAAAGCAATGCTAATTTAATGTGCAATGCTAAGGCCCCTATGAATCCAAGTCAACTCTCTTAGGAACTCTAATTTTCATGAATCTTTCGAATTAGGCCTTAACAAAGTAAGTTTCTAAGTTTCTAAAAATTGAAGACATAGATCAAGAAATTAAAGTTCAATTATTTATGGTTTTATCATTAAGCAAAATTCCATAAAATTTATGTACATTATTTATGAGACCCATAAAGCAAATTTTAAACTAAAACAATATTGAAAAGAAAAGAAAAAGCTTTGCTTAGAATCCCATCTCTCTTAAGAACCCTAAGCTAAAGCATAATAACCAAAAATATACATGTATATATATATATATATATAGGTTTCATTCGATTCAAATATTGAACTAAACTAAGCTATATTTGGAATAGTTTGATTCAAGCTCTTACCGAATCAAATTACTTTTAACAATTGAGTTTTTAACCAATGCATTTCAATTTAATTCGAACCACCTTCAAAAGTACCTTGGTAGTTAATAATATTAATAGTATTTGAAGTTTTTAACCATATATTTTTTTCCTTTTTACTAATTATCACATTACAAATTTAGGGAGGGAAACATTGAATCTATTGCATTCTGTTAGAAGAGTAATATTTACGTTACTAAACTATAACAATATTAACATAGTTCTCATTATTGTGAATATCCTAAGTTGTCAAGTATTGAAGTAAAGGGTGCTAAGTAGAGGAGGTGGTCTCAGGGGGTATTGTGCAATCATTTCTGTCAAAGCTAAGGTTATGTTGATAGGGTCGAACTAAGTAAATCTACCTGTGCTAAGCATAGTGGTTTCCTAAGCTATTGTGCTAAGGAAGTGCTGCGACAAGTACGGGATCTGAAGGGGCTTTGATCAAACTTCTTGAGGAAGCTACCATTTTCAAATTCCAACCTTAGTGTGCTTTCCCAAAGCACAGTTAATATGACATAACAAATGTCATGTTTATGCAGTCGCACAAATAGTTACAACTATATTGTTGTTTGATCTTGGCTGTCCAATTAAAACCGTCACTACATGTCTTCATCGCAACGCATCGAGAGAGTTGCTTCGTATGGATTCCAATAATAGTTAGTGCATTTCCCCATGCTTGAGGCTTATAAATACCTCTTAGGTCAGCGGATTACACCTTCACGACTCGAAAACTTGCTCTTCTTTCTACAACTACGAACACATTTCTTCTTTCCAACCTTCATCAATCACTTTACTCACTTTCTTTGCTTTCTTTCCCAATCACAAATGGTATCCAACTGTAGTGCAAATTCTAGTAAGTCATACACTCAATCTTATTCATCCAAATATGAATTAACACCTTCAGATTTCAAAGTGACTAGGAGTGCAACTCCCCCTTATGACAACAAGCAAAGAAGTTTCATCAGTATTAACACAAATACATAGGGAGTCGAGGAGAATGGTGGAGCGGTTAAATAAGACAGAGCTGATTAGGACTGTCCCATGTGATGTGTACCCTTACGAGAGGGTACTGGCAACTGTTAATTTATTTAATAGGCTTGGGAATGATAATGGGCCAAGTGGTTAGGTAAGTAAGAGAAAACCATCCACTATAGGATATATTTAAGTAATTTTATAGTGGGGGCTTAGCCTTGCATAGTGTTGCGAGTGCTAAGGCTAGAGTAAAGGACGGCCTTGCTAATGGGGAGGTGCTTTGCCATCTTTGAGAAGTGTTTGGAGTTTAGGATGCGCCTTACTTTCATCGAGTTTGAAAGGGAGCTTCTTGATTACTATTGGTGCCGCCCTGTCGAAATACCTTCCAATTGGTGGAGGATACTAAAGGCATTCCAAGCCTTCTGTGAGTACTTAGTTGTGGGGATTACGCCGAAATTATTTAATTATTTTTATTTATCGAAGACTATGGGCAAATGTTCATACCTCTAAAATAGCCAAGGGAAGAAGATGTTTAGGGGCTTAGATTCGTTCATGAAGCATCAATAAGATAAGTTCCTTATGGTAACACTACTTAAGTAAGCACTTTTGGATTTGTTGGACTAAATTGGTTCAAATTGGCGCTTTAAAGAAACTTGGCTCAAGCGACTCCGAGGTTATGCAAGAGATTGATGACGTCATGGCTCTAAGGCACAATCAATTAATTAATGCTTAGTAGATTGTATGGAGATAGTTCTCCAAGCCGATCTCTCAACTCTTTCTAAGCACAAAGAAGCCTATGATGAAGAAATGGCTATGAGGTATAGATTTGACCTCAATGTGAATTAGCTCCTCCATAATATTGGTGTAAGCTCATAGGAAGACATCCGTTATCCGTCATCGTCTGAATAATGGGGAGTCCTCCTTGCCTATGCTGGTTACGGCGAGGCTTGTAAGTACTTTTAGTTGATTATGTTTTATTAACATTGTTAATTCCCTTTAGTAGGTAAGAAGCTGGTAAGGTCTAAGGCGTTGCCCCGACCCGGTGGACTAGAGCTCCTAAAGCGGTGGGAGTCTAAAATAAAGCCCAAAAAGAAGGTTACCGACCCCAAAGGTAAAGCCGTGAAGCCGAATTTAGGTATGGGAGAAAACAACGGTATGGATCCACTAGTTCTACCTCAGGGGTTCCCAACCGGCACCCTTTCTATGGAGCTGATGATCTGTGAGCCTAAGATCACGGTGGCTCTAGTATATGAGCCTATTCCAATATTTAAGCCCCTTATTACCATGAGGGAGTAGGAACTTGCCTTTGATGAGTAGGAACTAGTAGTGGTCTCCCCTCCTTTTAAGGGTAGAAGGAAAAGGCCAAGGCTAACATAGGTGGGGAAGCATGTAACCCCAAAGGAAGGTAAAGATAAAGGAGTTACTTAACCAAGCCAGCATGCTTCAATTCTGCTTTAACCACTCCTACCTAACTTTCGACCGGATGGGGGAAGTTAAAGCTTACCATAAAGAGCTAAACAAGTGTCAGAAGAGGGAGACGATCCCGAACTTATTGAAGAGCACCTTATATAAGTTCAAGAACCCTAGCTTGCACCAAAGGGCCCTCAAGTTTGCCACCAAGTAAGTTAAGGGGGAGCTCCTTTGACCGGAGTATGTAATGTTGCACTACTAGGAGCTTAGTTTACAGGCCTTGATAGGGTCTTATACCTTGGCTAACTAGGCTGTCCTGGAGAAGATGATGGAGTCCTAGGGTGAGTTGCCTTTGAGATGGGGGACTACTTAACCACCTTGGCTTGTCAGGTGAATTTTGACTCCTTTAGGTTGCTTTATTTCATAATGTCCTTTAAATTTTTTATCTTTTAGTCGCTCGTTGTTCGTTTTCTTTTACACAATATAATGGTCTAGTTATGCTTTGGTGTGAGCACTATGACTAAATCCTAAAAGAGGTAAAGCTCCTAAGAAATGAGCTATCTAACACCCATCAACATTGCAAGGAGGCGAAGTCCTCATCTAAGCATTACTACAAAAAAAATTTCGTAAAGTTAACGGACATCTTAGTCGTGCTTATGTGCAAAGAGTAAAGTTAGAGGTTGATTTGGAGAAGTAGAGGCAGCGGCACAAAGAGTTTGAGAGTGGGTTTGTTGAAGAGATTACTGCTTTAAAAAAACAACTTGAGAAAGAGCAGAAGTTGAAAGCTGAGCTCTCCAAGAAGCTAGAGAGCAAGCAAAAGGGTAAGGCGAAGCTCGACCAAAGTAATCAAAAGTTGAGTGCATCAATCTTCAAGACGAAGACTGAGCTGGCGATGAAGGAGTAGCACTGTTCTTTTGCTTAAAAATTTTCTCTAGAGTTAGCCAACCAAAAAGCTGAATTGGAGAGGAATATTAAAGATCTTCAAGATAAGGCTAGTGACATGAAGGAGCTAATCACTAAGCTCGAGAATGGAGATGTCATGCACTCCATTGCTTAGTAGAAGGCCACCAAGAGATTTTTGACAACTAAGTTGTAGATTGATGAGTATCAGGATATCTCCATAGACACAAGCTAGGAGATTCGAAAGATGGTGCTATAATAGCACTTCAGCTTGGACTTAACCTTCTTGGACTTCCCATATGGTCCAACTCATAAGGAAGAAAGGGAAGCCAAGGCAAAGAAGGGGATAGTTGCTCATACTGCCAAAGTTATCCAAGATGTTCTTACATCCTCCCCAGCCCCAATAGCTTCACGAAGGGTTACCCTCGAAGGCACTTAGGGGGGAAATCAATGTCAGGGTAACCACCCCGCTAACAAGATCATAAAGACTCCTCCTCCCTCCTTCTTAACTCAAGATCTTCCAAGTCTGTCGAATTAGCCCTCAAGCAAATTGGCACTCTCAATTTTTCTAAGTTACCAGAGTTAGCTAATCAAAAGTGACGAGCCATTATTTTCTTTCCTTTTTTTTTGTACTTATTTCTAGTTTTTCCATTTGTAAATAATTCTTGTACTGATCAGACTCATATGCTGGCCTTTATCTCTATAAATGCTCCATTGTTGTAATGAAAGATTAGCTTTTGTAGTTGTTTTCAATTTGTGCTTCATCCTTTTTCATATTTTTTACTTTTGATATATGGTATACTTAGTTGAAGAAATGATGTTACTCTTCTTTTTGATATTTGGTGTACTTAGTTGAAGAATTGATGTTACTCTTCTTATAGAATCGTTCAGCTATTACGAGCTTAAGTCGTTTTACTTAGGGAAGAGTTGGGGTTGCTCTTAAGGGGAGACTGTTGAATCATTAGTAACTTAGGTTACTTCACTTGGGGAAGAGCTGGTGTCACTTTTTTCTGAGGGGACTTAACAGCTTAGTTCAAATTAAGGGCCAAGCTGGTAATGTTCCAGCAGACATTATGGGAGTCCTTCAATTGTGTAAGAGTTGTTCCCCACTGTCAAAGCTACTTGATAGGGGTTAGGTCAGTAGTGTTTTGACCTAACCATGCCTAAAGAAGCGCATAAATTAAGGATCCCTTTGAGGAATTTAGTAGTTTATAAGTTTGTTCACCCAATATAAGCTGAGATAAGCTAAGAATAAAAATATAAAGAAATATACAACAACTTGAGGGAATGAAATTCCATTAATGCATTTAGAAAGTACAAATAAATTTACACCAAACTAATTAAAATATAGGTACTAGTTGTCAATGTTCTATGTATGCATAATGAGCTTTTCGTCCAATCTTTTTAACTTATATGCAACATTCCCTAGGTCTTCTCCAACTCTAATTGGTTCTTCCCAATTCGAGGCTAGCTTCTCTTGCACTTCTCGCTAGCCAATCACTTGAAGTTTCAGCAGATCAAATCTCTTACCTTGAACTCCTTATGTTGGACCTTTTTATCATAATATCTGATTGCTCTGTGCTAATAGATGGTTAGTTAAGCTGTAGCAAGATCTCGAATCTTTTTTATGGTATCTTTACTAGCCTACAAGATGAATTCATTCACGAGGGCATTGAATGATTGTATCTAGATATTAGGAAGTTCTAACTCAATGGAGAGGATTGCTTCTAAGTCGAAGGCCAAAAGAAATGGAGTTTCACCTGTAAATGTGTACTTGGTAGACTTGTACTCCAATAAGGTATTTGGCAACTCGTCTACCTATTTAGCTTGAGCTTGACCGACCCTCTTCTTATTGCTATCGAAGATGATCTTGTTAATTGCCTCGTCCTGGCCGTTAGACTAAAGTGTACAACCGAAGTGAAGTAGGATGTAATATGGTACGTAATATGGTGTTTGGCGAAATTCCCTAAAATTCAGATTGTTGAATTGCTACCCATCGTCTATTATGAGGGTGCATAGAACCTCAAACTTGGAGAGGATGTTGTTGTGGATAAAAGACTTCATGCTCCTTTCAGTGATCTTGGCAATAGCTTTAGCCTCGTTCCATTTGGTGAAGTAGTTGACAATCGATATGATAAATTGTTGCCCTCTATATGCCTTTGGGAAAGCACCAAGGATATCAATGCCCTATTGGGTGAAGGACCATGGGCAAGTTAGAGGTTGGAGTTAGGGATGTAGGTAACTAAGTCGTACTTTTGGCATTATGGACACTTTTAAGTGACTGCCTTATGTCTTGTCTCATAGTTAGCCAATAATATCCCAGCCAGAAAGCCCGATATAGAAGGCTTGTAACTGAATGTGGTTGCTGCACACTCTAACATGCAGCTCTTTCATGACATGCAGCCCTTTTTCAGGTCAAAGACATCCCAACAAAGGGAGGCTAACCCCTCTTCATTACAAGACATCATCAATCAAGGTGTGGTTGACGGTGTGGTATCTCAACTTCTTGGCTTCCTTCCTATTAGCTGGTAATGTGCCATACGCCAAGTAATCCCTGGTATGGTCCATCTAACTCGACTTTGCCGGTGTTGTGTCTAGCTCAAGGATTCTAGGTCTGCTTGGGCTAATGCTTTTCTATGGCAGGTACTCTGTATATATTTTCCTATGTTCAACCTTGAGTCTTTGTATACCTATAGAGGTGAGCTTAGATAGCCAATTAGCTATTCAGTTCTTGATTTAAGGAATTTTTTCCTATATTCTATGAAGGGAACTCAACCAAGAAGGTCTTTACCTTCTTCAAGTACCTTGCCATGGTGTTATCCTTGTCCTCACAGTTATATCAAACTTGCTAGACAACAAGCATAGAGTCCGAGAATACGTCTTGGTGCTTAATGCTAATCTCTTTAACTAACTTCGGACCAACGATTAATGTCTCGTATTCAGATTTGTTGTTGTTTGTGTCAAACCCAAACTTGAGAGTGTAGCAAACCGCGATCTTGTGTAGTTCAGTAAGCACCAAACCCACACCCCTTCTTCCAAAGGTGCAAGAACTATCAACGTAAAGAATCCATGGTGGTTTGTCATCTCTAGTTGGTGCTTCCTTCTCTCCAGTATACTCTATGATGAAGTTAGCCAAGACCTGTGCTTTGTAGGCCATTCATGGTTGATATTAGATGTCATCCTTAAGAGGAGGAAGCAAGTTTTGTTGAGGTAGGTGTAATCGACATCTATTAACAATTTTTCACTCTTTCTCTTGACTAAGACAACATTGACTAACCAGGTCAAATGCCTTTGATAGGAATAAACTCCTTAGACTAGTCATGCATAATCGAGTTAGAGGACTACAAGAACTCTCACGGAAAATACTAATTCGAAACCCCATTCAGGATGAAGATTCCTATTTCGATCTCCATCTTCTATACTGCTGCCGACTCGACCACTAAGCTCTCATAAGTTTTAGCACAGTTCTCGAGTTGCCAAACAATCGTGCCAACCTGCTTAGCATGCATGCAAACTAACTAAACAACCATAACATTGCCAAAATCGTGCTATGATCCAAATAAGCCCCAAGTTAACTAGCATCAGACTTCCATTCGAGTCAAACTGTCTGAACACTCGACCTGTAGAAGATCAAAATGTTTTCCAACACCTGAGTTCTAACTTGAACCAAATCAAGTTTGCTTTGATGATTGACACTTTCTTTTATCCTCCTCCGAATTGTATTTTTAAAGCCGAGCCACTTCAAGGTACACCTCAACAAGACTAGTTACATTCTAGACCACCATCCACCATATGACATACGTCTTTTGGCATGACATTCCACATGGATTCCTTACTTTTTCCTTATAGAATATTCCTTACCTCTTTTAACCTTTTTAGTATATTTCGTGTATTCCGATTGTAAATTACCCTTTTTGTCTTTTCCATGTATGCCTTGTGACTTTAGTGAGGCTAGAATATAAATTTCATTTATTTGTATACAGGCAAAAACTCATTAACATCAAATTATTACAAGTTTCCTTTCATGAGCAACCTTAGTGTTCTCATTTTCCTTTTAACTTTTATCTATTCCCTTTAGTAAAGAATAGTAACAAGTAATCCTATAGTTCGAACAAGTAAATCACATCTAGCGAATTATAGATCGAGTAGAATCAGTTAATGCATCATATCCAATTGGTAGCTGCTTGGATTTATTAAACCCTTTTACTTTCTTTTAGTTCTCATTTGTTGTGGTGCCTCTCTATATGTACGGCCTTAAAGACACATCACCTTTCTTCCCATGTGAAGCTTGCCTTTAATAGTTTTTGCACTTCTTCCTCGATGGTGACTTCTTGTTTTAGGGTAAAGTGTCTCTTATTCTGCTTGACAGGTTGAATCTTCTCTTCGATCTTGAGGTTGTAGGTTACCAAGTTGGTCAAGATATCGAGCATATCTAATTGCAACCAGGCAAACCGATCTGCATTAGGTTATAGGAGCTGAGCAATAGCCTCCTTCACCCGAAGAGACGTTTTAACCCCAACCTTGGTAGTTTAATCAGAGCTAGTGCCAATCTGCACCTCCTCAATTTTTTTCGTTTGGCTTGGCCCTTTCAATCGGTTTTTCTAGCAATCTTTTTTCTAAAGCGAAGACAACATCATCTTGGGCCACTTTTACATAGAGTTCCTTAGAGAGCTTTATGTCACATCTACAAATTCCCATACTGGTTAGGGTTGGGAATTTGGTTTCTAAATGGAGGGATGACATAATGACCTTAAAATTTGTGAGGCTCAATCGTCCTAAAACGGCATTGTAGGGGGATGAGCAGTCCATCACAATGAACTCCACTGGTTATCTAACAACATTTTCATTGTTGTCGAGCTCCATATACATGGTAATGACGCCCTTAGGTCAAACAGTTCTCTTACTAAAGTTGATCAAGTGTAGTAGTACGGCATCATCTGTATAGGCAATTTCTTCTACATCTAATCATATATATGTTTGAAGACGATGTTGATAGAGTTGCCAGTGTCTACCATGCTTTTCAAGACCTTAAAGTCTATGATCCTTACCCCAATCATGAGAGCATCCTGGTGGGGGGTGTTAACCCTCTCATAGTCTTTATCAAAGAAAGAGATAAAGGTGTTCCACCTCTGCTTCTTCTCTCTTACAGCCATGATTTTTGAAGGGGTATTAACTAAGCTATTATAACTCAGCCGACTCCTTGGGTATAGCCCCCCAACAATAATGTTAATGACACCGTCCAAGGCTCAGTTATTTTAGTGGTTGTCATTCTCTTCTTTTCGTACATCCTTAGTGTGTTGCTTCTGAGGTGCCTTTTCTCCACCATTGTTATTGTTGGCGTTGGCTACGTACTCCTTAAAGAAGCCCCTCTGGATGGCATACTCGAAGGCATTCCTCAATTAGAAGCATTCGTCAATCATGTGGCTATAATCCTCATGGAAGTGATGAAATTTATCTAAGTTCCAATGATTAAGGTGCCCTTTCATCTTGGTGGGCTTTCGTAGCAAACCTCTCCCTCAAACCTCCAAGTAAAACTAAGCAAGAGGTTAATTCAGAGGCATGTGTAGGGTGAATGTTGACGAGGATGGTAGGCATTTCTTGCTATTGGGGCTCCCCCTAGTAGGGCGGCTTAGCAACTTGTTGTCGAGGCATTCTTTAATAAATCCTTTGTCCTTATCCTTTTTTTTTTCTACCTAACCTCTCCAAGTCATCTTCGCATTTAAAACAAATATTGTCCTCCCATTCCATGTACTTCTAGGCATTTTGTTAGAATTCAACTAGGATCTTAGGCTTACTTTTATAGACCAACTAAAAGAAGTATCTAGAGGGTCTAATGCCAAGCCAAGCAGCGTATATGAAAACTCCTTCGTTGAGCTAAGGGATCTTCATTGCGGCATTAGTAAATTGCACCACATAATCTCGAAGGGTTTCTCCTTCCTTTTGTTTGATCAAATACAAAGAAAAGGTATCCTTAAAGTGGGGCTTACTACCTTAGAAATGGATGCTGAAGGGACAAGCTAACTCGTTGAATGAAGGAATAGAGTTCTCTGGCAAATGATTAAACTACATCCGAGTTGCCTTCCTTAGAATGCCCATGAAGGCCTTGTAAATGATTACATCCCCATGACCTTGACGAGAGTGCAAAAGTGAAGTAAGTGATCATCAGGGTTACTAATGACATCATATTAGTTTAGGTTGAGGAACTTGGAGTTCGAAGGAAGGACCTTATCCTGGACGCCCCTAGTGAAAGGGGTTTTGTTGCTGGAAATAAGGTCAGCGCCTTCAACTGTCTTACTCTCTTGCTTCTCGGAGAGCCTCTTGATCATCTTGCGAAACTCGTTCAGGTCAACGTTGTCAGCTGAATGAACTCTGCACATTGCTAAATTAGCGATTCCCCCATGAGAGTCAACCACCTGCTCATTGCCAGCAAGGGTACAATTGCAATTAGTCGTAGGGTGCACCTGCTATTCTTGCATTGAGGGGTTAACTGTAGTGCCCTATTGTTTTGTTGTTATTGGGTTTAGTTGTTTTGGCCATCATGGGTATCCGAGGGCTCAAGTAGTCTATTATGCTTGCTTAGTCTCTTTACCTCGTCGAATTTAGCTTGGAGCTCCTTATTATGAGCTACAAATTCTTCGAGCATTTTTTCTAGTTGCTTTAGTTGGCATTACTTAGGGGCAGGCTCAACTAAAGGCTGGTTGTTCAGGTCTACAACGCGAGACATGATAATTAAGTCAAGAAGAAGTGTATTTGTAGTGTTTCAAATATTTAGTAGGTTCGATTCTTACAAATAGCGCTAAATGTCATTCATAGTATTCGGTCAATAAAGTGAATAGGATTTAAGTTAGAGTAATGAGCTTGTGAAAGAAATCACAGTAAGGAGCGCTTAGATGTTGTTTAGCATAGTTACTCCGATACTTAAGTTTATAAGGTTGTGTATAGAGAGAAGGATGCAAGAATGCTCAAATATAGTATGAGTATGCAAATAGTGTAAGTAGTTTACTGTTTAGATGCTAATTGATTTTTATACAAGAGGGTTATCGAGAATTAAGGAAGCACGAGCAGTATCTTAGCACTTTTGCACAACCTCAATAGTAAGAGTGTAGAGTCTGACATGCTCTAAATTTATAGGGTCCCGGCTGTTAATTGAGTCTCCAAGCCTTATCCTTCTATCTAATAGCTGTTATGAGGCTTTATAGCTAAGCCGATCATCTAAAGAGCCTAAGTTGAGGTTTATTATGAAGATGACAAGACTAAATGTTAGCAAATCAAGCTAGGCCATGACTTTAGTTAAGTCGGCCTGAGGCTTAAACATGTCGATGTAGGTTTAAGAAACTTATGCCCAAAATGTCATATCAATAGGTATTATTAGTGTTATTTATATAATATATATATACATATATATATATGTGCAACCATTGATAAGCCATCCAAAAAATTACAAAAATAAAAGCAAGTTTAATAATGGATATTAATAAAGCCCTCTTCTTCTTCTGTTTTTTTTTTTTTTTCAATCTCTCTTTTTCATGATCCAAATATCAATAGCAATATTACGTACTCCACATTAATACAAAATTAATTAAGAGCCCATGTAATGCACGGAAAAAAAAATTAAACTATGATTACAAATTTTTTTAAAACAACAAATGTAAATATGATAAATGTTGTTATATATTGTCCAAAAAGGTATTATCCGATGAAATTTAATGAAATATTTAATTCAATTGATACTGTAATATCTTACTAAAAAAAATTGCAATATCTCTCTCTTTCTCCCCTTAAAACATTTTTAAGTATTTGAATAGGTAATCACTACCATCATGTTTGAATATAAATGGGATAAAAACTTTGAAATTTGATCATATTTTTTCTTTTAAGAATACAATAAATATAAAAAAGATTAAAACTAAAAGTGGAAGATGATGTAGGATGATTTCTTGGTTGCTAAGTCAACCGTAGGAATAATGGTTGGCAAAATAATAATAATAATAATAATAATAAGAGAAAAGGAAAAAAAGATAGCAACAACTTGCTTTTTGTACCTAATAAAGCAAGAAGAATGATAATGGAATTCACTGATCAAAATTATGAATCCTTTTGTTCTCGGAAAATGATAAATAGTGAAAAAAGAAATTGAGGGATTGTATTAACCACGTTGGGTGGTGCAGTCAACTATGATGGTTACTATATAATCACCCTAGGTAATTAACACAAAAATTAAATCAAGTTGGCAAATTCAACATTTCAATCCGGTTAAAAGGAGATTACAAGAATCGTAAAAAATAAAAAAATAAAATAAAGGGCAAAATCCAAATAAAAAAGGATCAAAGAGCATAGAAATTGCAACTTAAATTCGATCCATTTCTCAATGCTACCGTAAAGTTCAAAACTTTACCCTAAACGCTAATGAGAATCAAGAGATCAGAGTCAGCCTAATCGAAAGTAAACAGAAAAATGGGAACTTTAAGCTACACTAAGCGATGGATTAGCGTTTTAAGTAAAGAGTAAGTGGTGTAGTGAGTGAAGTCGCGAAATGGATCGATGAAAATAAAGTTGAGAAAATACCCATTGGCGTCGGATCCAAGATGGAGAGATTGATTGAGCAGTGGAATCGGAGTTTGGAGAGGGGGTCTTGGCGTGAGAGAGAGAGAGAGAGAGAGAGAGAGAGAGAGAGAAGTGAGACAGAGAAGGAAGGAGAAGAGGAAGATCGATCATTTAGCTAATCAGAATAAAGGTTGGCGGGCTCCATGTTGTGGTACGATTGAGATCAACTGGTGCTATGGCTTTTCTTCACATGCGCGCCTTTTTCACCATTTAACACTTTACTTTTTCGAAGTTCCATCCAGCCATCACATTTCCATGTAAGTTCCACGCATTGTCTTCATTGTTGCTTTTCTTCTTTCTCTCACTTTTTTCTTTTTTTCTTTTTTTCCATTTTCAACCAGCCGCTACTCGATTCCTTTCATCTCTGGACAACTTCTACTGCTCAAACAGCAATAAACAAAGCAATAGTTAAGTGAATAAAAGTAGCTTGAAATCGGTTGCCTCGTACTCTGGCGTCGAGAAACCGAGCAAGCAACCAGAAGTAGAGCAGCCCCAACCTCAATAACAAACTTCCCTTTATCCGTGTACGAACATTCCTCCGACAACGAAACTCAAACTAAGGTTAAGGTAAGCCTTTGATCGGTAGCTATAAACTCACTTGCGCAAGTTGAAAGTGATTCGCTCGCTTAGTCTCTTTCATTCTCATTTCCTTTTCCGTGGCTGCGGATATGCTTGTTGGAGTACTACAAACAGAACAGACGAACTCCGTTACATTGACGTAAAGTTACGCTATGACTCCTATATTTAGCTCGACAACTCGAACGGAAGACCAAGGTAAGCGTCGACCCTCAGTTCAAATTAGTCTGCAATTCCTTAACCAAAGAAACTGACCATGTTCCTTCCTTTTCGTGTCACCTCATAATCGTGTAAGAAAAACGCAAGAAGAAACTCTTGTTAATACAGCCGCGTCTAGCTTCAGAGTTTGGGCTATCGATATTCCGCGCATCCTCTGGCTGTAGTAAGTTAACCTACGTTGTGTTCATATGTGAGTTTTGGTGAGGAAGAAGACGAGAGGATTACTGTAGAGATCCTGTTGGTTTTTTTTTTTTCAAAAAAAAAAATAATAATAATCAACCAAACGTAAGTTTTAGTCAATGGGAACTTAAAAGATGGCTACGACCAGTGGTGGACATTTCAATTCTCTGAAAAGAGGAAATAGTGGACATTTCAATGCTCGACGAAAAATAAAAGATAAATGTAATAATAATAGAAAGAATATATTGCATTAGTGGGATATATAGGAAAGTTACTAATGTCTGTTTACTACATGCATAAACTACGGAAGTTAAAACAAGCAAAGAAATAGTATTAATTCTTTTTCTTCTAACGGTAAGCTACTTTTGGGAAGAAATCACGAAGGACTAATAGCGACGAAGAGGATAATGGATAAACAATTGAAAAAGTGATGATGTTGGGAAGTTTTAGTATTCATATTTGAAATGGAAATGCATTGGATTTTTTTGGCAACTTACATGTGGTTGTACTTGTGTGTTTTGATGTGTCAAAAAACTTAAAATATATATATATATATATATAAACAACATTGGTTGTTACATCATGAAATGCATAAATTTACATTATGGAGTATTTGTGAACTTGTTTGGCCACTAAATAAATTGAACGAATAAATATCGAAACTTAAATATAAATCGGACATGTATTGCATGAAAAAAGCCGTCAGCATCACACGGGAGGATGGAAATGATGTACAAAGGTGATGCTTCGTCCAATGTAACCTCGCCCTAACCTATGGAAACTACCACGTATCGAGGAATGCCATCTTTTGATTGGTGCTCCATCTACATTGCAATCGCTTAGGGTTAACTATACTCTTTAACACATATGTAGTATAATATTACTATTTTAATATTAATTAAAAAAAAACCCGCTTAAGTGAAACTTACGACATTTTATTATATAATTAATAAGACAATGGCTGAGGCCAATTTGGCTCAAAGTAGTTGAGCTTAGAGGTGACATGTTGGTACCTTTTTCCTAACCTTTAACAATAGGAGGGCATAAACCTTAATTGTGTACATTTTTCAGATGATTGCATATATTGTTGCAATCATATGCTTGTTTATGCATAGCATAATAATGCATAATAACTTGCTTGTTCTTGAATGGGAGCGGTATGAGAAATATCTTACTAAGCAATTGATGCTTACACTCCTATAGATTTACTTTTTTGTAAGTACACTACTAGCTATGTCCCAAGAGCTCATATCCCTAATTGAGAGTGATGGAAGCTACTATAAGAGTAGCTGAGATCATAGGAGCTAGTGATCATTATAAATATATCTTATCTCTAAGTTAAATTACTTATGTTATTATAATTTATATTTAGACTTGTGGGGTTATAAATGATGGACTCAATATGACTCCGAACTTTATGGTGGTGTATTTGGATTGTAAAATTAATTATTAGGTTCTATTTATTATTATTTATGATATCGTATATTATGGATACCTCATTTTTGGCCTTTTGTAGTATTTTTGTAGAATAAATAAAAAAGGATCCTAAAGCAAAAATTCAAAAAAAAAAAAAACAAAACAAAACATAGAAAAATACAAAAAATTAAGAAAAAAATTATTATAGAGTTAGATTGTTAGAGGCAATAGATAATTTAGAGTATCTTTTTAGAAATATTAACGTCTTGAGTAATTTTGCTATTTTAATTCATGGTTGTTTTAGGCTCGGTAAAATTCAAGTCTGGCCAATTCTAGTCCTTAAATATATTTTGTGTGCAAAATAAAGTGGGGCATAGGCTAAAAGCCCATATGTTGATGCATACAGACTTACACAAGAGAAAGTCGACTTTGATTCTTATTATAGTGCTTTGCGCCTTGTTTTTTCTTTTGGTTCTAGCGTCTCCCATTTTCCCCTCCTTTCCCATACTTAGGATGCCATATTTTAAGCCATTTTTTTAATCTTTTTTCTTTACTATTTCATCAAATAAATGATGAAATCGTGAATATCACATGGGATACTATGCATCTGACCCAATTTCGAAAACCTAATACATTCATTTGCTCATTGAATTTAGCCTTGAAAAATTAGGAAAACTTCAACCTGCAATTCTAGCTCTTGAATAATATGATCAAATCCAACCTAAACCAAGTAGACTTCAAGCTGTCAATCATCTTTTTAGCAAGTATATCAACACTTTAATTCATAAAATCAATTGGAATCACACGATTTACTCAAATTTGAAGGTCACTTAAGTAGCCATTGAAGAAGGCAATCTGGCCATTAATGGCAATTTCCATGCATATTCAAGCTCTTACTAGTATAGATAATCACCTCCATTCCCATTCCCACATCATTCATTACATAAACCCACCTTAATCACACATACATCATCTTTTTCTCTCTAGCAATGACATTTTCTTTCTCTCTCTAAGTTCTCCTTCTCTTTAGCCACTTCAAGCTACACCTTTGAGTCCAATAGCTTCCTTATGTGCTAAGCTTTCTAACCTTACCATCCTTTAACGCCGCTGGGACCTACAAATTGAGAGCTACCGTTAAGGGTTTTGAAAAATTCTAACCACCAACAGCTTCCTCCAAACTACCATCTTAGCCACTGTCTCAAGGCAAACCAACACTACAGCTGCACTTACCACACTTGAAAACCCCCAACCCAACTCCCGTTCAAACTTTATCTATCCTTATGTGTGTCGACCACCACCAACTTTGGCAGTGACTTCTCAAAAACCGCCTAAACAACCTCCTAACATCGCAACGTTAATCCTAAACCCACTATTTCCAATTAAAAACTCATAAAAGGCCCCTTACCAACATGACATAACCATCAGAGTACCCCCAGGAGACCCTTCATCAATTGGCCACTATTTCTCTCTCTCTCTCTCTCTCTCTCTCTCTCTCTCTCTCTCTCTCTCTCTCTCTACTTATACGTGTGCACTACACATGGACCAAACCAAGTTGACTTAACAATCTGTGAACTAACTCGAAGATCTGACTCGCACTTATTCCAGTTTTGAGCTAATCTTTTTTTTTTCCAACGATTTCTTTCTATTTTCATTTATTCACTTAAAAAAAAAGAGAGAAAAAAATGAAAATGAAAAGAAAATAATACTATTTTTTTATCCTTATTTGTTTATCTCTTGAAACTAAAAAAAAAAAAAAAGAATCTTTTCCTTTATGTTAAAATTTTTTCTTCCCTTTTTTCAAAAAACAAAAAGTGTTTCATAACTTAGATTTTTTTTTTTACTCCTTGTAAAATTAAGACTTCTTTTAATTTTCATAAAAGAAAAAGAATAAATTACCAAAATAGGACCCCTTTAAAATTTTCTTTGAATATAAAACAAAATGAATAAAAAAGTAAATCTGATCATTTCTAAAAATTTTAAAAAACCAACAAATTAAAGTTTTACAAGAACGAACTACGGAAGTTTGATCATAAATAATAGGTATGTAGATACCTATAGGCAATTATAGGACTACTTAAAATATGAAGAATTTTTTTTTCCCCTTTGTAAATAATTAGTCTTTTTATTTATTCTTTTTCAAAATAATTATAATTTGTTGCTTTCTTTACTTATAAAATGGAAATTATTATTTTAAATTATAAGAGTATATTGAAAGATAAACTTAAATTTGTAAGATTAGAGTGGTACCCGTAAAGGTTTAATAGAATAGCTTCGAACTCATGAATCTAGTTTCTTAGAAATCTTTCTTAAAAAAGTTTTCAAACGCATATATTAATGGCTAAATTAGAATCAATCTACCTAATTGATTCTATTTTAATTACCTTTCTTGGTTTTATTAGGTAGCGATTACAAAACATTTTTAAAGATAAAGAAACCAGGTTTTCCTTAATTTTAATCAAGGATTTAAACTAAATAGGTACAGGGTTTAGTTTAAATCAAATTAAGGAAAATGAAATGAAAAACCGAAAATTTTTAAACTCAATAGCTTGGTGACTCCACTAAGGATGTTAAGAGGGCTAGCTACTTAAACCTTTCAAAATTAAAATTTCTTTTCAAAATTATGTTGTATTTCTTTTCTGTAAATGTATTTTATTTATTTATATATATTTGTATTAACCCATACAGGTTTATTAAGGGGCACATATGGGGGGGATTTATAGTATCATAAATGCGTGGTAGATACAGTGAGAGCTAAGCTGTCCTAACACTGTAAAAGAGAAAGTATTATGTAAGCTTCGGATATCGTGGGGTAATAACTTTTTAAGGTTGATTAGATTACTCTACTTAAGTTTTAATGTAATCGATGAACCATTTCTTCAAAAACGTATAAGATTATAAAGTTTAAGGACCTTTAGAACTACCTTAATTGCATATGTGAGCCATTGGACCAGCAAATGAATAGTGATGTGACGTATTGTTGCTATTGTGTTAGAATTTATTGTACCATAAGAGGTTGTAATATTGTATTTTCCATGTAGATTAGTTATTTGTACTAAGTCCTTTCTATTGTAAATTTATATTTTCCTTGTAAATGTCATGTAATAATGCTCTTTATTTATAAATTTCTCTATATATATATTTTTTTTTTGTAAATATTGAATTTTCCCTGCAATTACTATTCTCGTGTTGTTGAAAAATAGTCGTTGTAATTATAGAATTTCGATAAAGTTGCAACCCTAAACTCTTTATATTTCTTCACTACTATTTAATCTCGGTCCTTTACATCTATATCTACATGCCTTCATATTACATATTCATGCTTGTTTTACTTATTCTTGTAAATAATTGTATTTGTTACCCTTACCATCTTTATAAAATATTGCACTTAAAATGTATTATTCAAATCAAAAGATTTCCCTATATATTATAATTTTCTTTTCCCACAAGTTAAGTTACCATTTTAAAATGAAATAAGACTATTAGCCTTTATTTTTCAAATCTTTATAAATAGTTAAAAATTTTACAACTTGTAAATAGTCATTCTCATTTTAAAAAGAAAGAAAATAAGACTTAGAAATAATTATTGGTTCATGAACCTTTTTATAAATATTATAGATAATTTTAAATTGCAAATTCATCACCTTATAGATTGTCATAGTTTCTCTTATCCTATAAACATATTTCTTATCTCCCTTCCTCAAATTCATAAATCTCAAAAGAAAAAGAAAATTTGTTTATCTATGCAAAGTCCTCTGAAGAATTTGTAAGAGCCCTTTCCTTCTCCCTTCTAGTTTTTATGTAATGACATTACTATTATCTTCTTGTAAAATAATCACTTTCCATCCCTGTCAATGATTGGTAATCATTGTAAATATTTTAGTCATTTGTAAATATCAAATACCCTATAAAAGTTTTCTTTCCGTATGATACTTCTTTTCCATTTATAGATACCCTTTATTATACTTGTAGGCAACCTTATAAATATGTACAGGTTAATGTTTAGTCTTCTTTAGGTTCCCATTCCCTTGGAAATGTTTTTTACATTTTCTTACAATTTGTAGAATCACTCATCCTTGTATTCCATTGCTTAGTTTCTTTTTAACCCTTTTCTCTCTCAAAACAAAGGTATTCAAAAAAAAAAAAAAAAGAAAAGAAAAATTTGGAGAATTGCTAACAGGGACGGATTCTTGCCAAGGATTCTTGAAAGTAATTAAGTTAGCTACCATGGTTACTAATGACAACAACAACAACCTTGATGATGCTAACTTTGTTGAGTTAAGGATTCGCTTATTAGAGTAAACTGTTGGAAAAATAGTTGAATAGATTAACTTCCTTATCGATAACATCATGCTACTCAAAAGCACCGTATCATCAAATGACAGAGATTTAGAAGACTAATTAGGGAAATCTATGGGAGCTTTACCCCTTGAATAAAAAATTCAACCTTGCATCTGAACGTAAGGATTTTAAGGAATTAGAGAGGAAATTTGATCAATAGATATCATAAAAGATGAGAACTTTAAGGAGTCCTGATATGAGGCAAGTGCACCTATCAGTTTTAATATAGCGAATGTGAGTCTGAGTCGATCCCTCAGAGATTTTGAGTACTAATATTAACTTTAGCTTTATTATCTAACCGAAAAATTGTGAAAGTTTGAATTAATTAAAAATACTGAAATTAACAACTAAACTACTTATGAGACTTAATTACGCAAATTAGAAAGAATAAATTACGAACGACTTCAAGTATGCAATAATGTATTTAGGAATTATTTCCCCTAGTGTTTAACATGTAACTTTTTTAAATATATCCAATTCAATTTCTATTATTCTTGACCGGAGGATTCACAATTAAAGCTAATATCTTTCTCAAGCATATTAACCCTAATCCTAAATTATTTACCGGAATCTCTTCACTTAGTAATATAATTTAGAATTGCATTAGCGTATAATGAATTCCCATGCAAACAATCAACTTTCCGGAAGAAACATGTATCTTATCTCTAAGTATACATGTAATTCTCTTCAATTATGTCTAGACCTAATTACACATGCAATTTCTCAATTAACATGCATAATATCATATATTGATACTCTAGAATTATCAATCCATAATTGACGACATAATTGAATCAAGAAGAGGTAGAAACTTTATTGAAGAAACTTTATTGAAATTATAATTCAATCCAAGGGTTACATGAAACCCTAGGTTCCATAATCCTAAATACTCTAATTCTAAGCTATCATAATGAATCTAAAAACGAGTTTCATCAAAAACGTAAAATAAAGCATAAAAACCCCTCTTGATTTGATGAACAATCTCTCTAATCTTGAAATCGATGTCGTTCTTGCTTCTTGATTAATGTTCTTCTCCAATCTCCTCTCGTCTCTTGTGTCTCTTGTTTCTGTAATGTCTCTTCTTTTCCTTTTGAAACCCTAATGTGTCTTTTTATAGTGTATCAAAAAGATTTTGTTTTCGTCACCCGACATGGCCTAGGACACGACCGTGTCCCCAGGTCGTATAACTTTCTGCACTTAGGTAAATTTTCTGCACAACTTCAAAAATTCATAACTTCTTCGTTTGAACTCGGAATTGAGTGAAACTTGATTCCTTTTCTTCGTTTTCGAGCCTAGAACGCGTTTAAACCCTGAAATCAACATTTTACTCAATTAAGTATCAATTTCTTTAAAGAAAACAAAAAATGTGCGGAAAATACTAAAAAATCACCCTATGAAATATGTTTAAAATTAGAGTTATCAAGTCCTAATGAGTTTGATCAAGTAAGAATCACTGCTCTTACTACATATAATGCAAGAACCTTTCCAAAAATGTTCAAGGTACTAGATTTTGAGAAATAAAATGGAATTGAATGTCCTAAGTTGCATGCTAGGCTTTATGTATGGAAAAGGTACAAATATGTCCAAAATGACCAGTTGATGGTTGACACCCTTTAGGATAGCATACTTAGCTTGATCTCAGTCATATAAACATTTGGGAAAAACTAGCAAGAGCCTTCTACGAACAAGATAAATTCAATGAGGAAATAAACTCTTTGATTTAGGATCTATGAGCAAAAACAGCAATGAGACCTTTAAGGAATATGCCCAAAGATGTAGGGGCATGGTAGCTAGAACTGTTCCTCCTCTCTTTGCAAAAGAATTGATATCCATTTTTATCGACTCATTGGAGGAACCATATTTTGGGCACTTATTGGGTAATACAATGGCTAGTTTCATGAATATTGTACTTGTTGGAAGCTGGATTAAGGAAGCCATAAAAATAGGGAAGCTGACAGGAAAAAGGCAAGCCATATTAGGTTTAGGGGCATACATAAATACTACAATGTCAAAACCTACACCAAGTAGGAAAGGCCCAAATATATCGAGGAAAAAGTTCACTCAAATCGTTATCTCATTATCTCAAATCTTTGACCAAGGAAGGATAGCTTATTGCAACAGAAAGTCTCGATGCTAGGATATAGGCTAAGGAAGTATGACCTAAATGCATAATGTGAATACTACATGGGTCATGTCATAACCCGGAAGATTGGTCAAGTTATAGCAGTACTACCATGTAATATGGGAAGGTCTAAGGTTGAGCATTATCCTTGATCAAGAACCTTCAACGCACTACACAAGGCGTCTCACAATCCTAACTTTCTCTTGAAAACTAATGTCGAGTAATAACGAAATATTTAATGCAAATTATATCATAATATCTAAATTTTACATAACGTAAATGAGATAGGGGGTATAAGATTTCCCCTAGCATAAGTCATATAAACCCAAAATAAAACAGTACCAATAGTTTATGCCACTCAACATATTAATATATGTAAATAAACTTAAAAAGTCTAGATAACATTTAAATGATTACTCATTCTCACTTCTTCTTCTCACTGACCAATCCCTAGCTGGTAGGATTAATCTCGGGCATCCTACAGCCTGACACCAATTAGAGATCCTATCATAATAACAAATGATAAGGAGGTAAGTTGCAACTGCTTAGCAAGTAACCTTTCTATTCTACCAATAAACAAGAGACATGTTACACGGCCTATTGGAGATTGTGCAAAGCATGATATTGTGCTTGCCATTACCTAAGTTAAGAAGTATTTAGGTACGTCAGGACCTAAGTTTTTACATCTATCGTCCAAATATATTAATCTTTTATTTAATAGACTCAAAGTAGCGAACACAGCTCAGCCTTAAATAGAGGGCAATACTCCCTAGAGCTAAGTAGATCCTAAAGGTCGAGACAAGAATATGTCGCACGAGTATGTCGAGCAAAATAACAACAACGCATAATGTTAATAATACTGGATCCAACATGCATGACTCCCACTTTACTGTGTAGTACTAACACTTATATAGATAATGCAAAAACATGCAATCATGGTCGATTATTATTAAGGTATGATAGTTATTATTCCGATTCACGGGTGACCAACCAATTATATATGACAAATAATCTAAAGCCCTAATTACTAATGCAGCATCTAATTCGTAATTCAGATATATTATTATCTCTTAGCAAGCAAGTACATCCAAATTAAACACATGTATATAATTCTGACCCTAAACAAATTCATTTCTTACATATATATTTATATATATACAATTAAATGGTGCTTTACACTACAACCACAAGTAAGATAAGATAGGAGTCAGTGTACGCACTCTACCATGGAATCTAACAGTCTCAGTAATCCTCAACTGCATCAAACTCAGAGTCCTCATCACCTAAATAATACATTTAAAGTACATAAGTATTCTACTTATACTAACCACCTAGGCCTTCTTGTTCAAGATCCCCATTTTAATTGTTATCATATTTGGAGTGTAGTTTTTTCGTTTTAAATCTGTTCTTAGTGATCTTATAGTCGTTTTTCATCATTTTTTAGCCTTCTTTCATTTAGTGAGGTCATTTTTAGGCTTTCGGGTTAACAAGTTTTCGATTTGGGCCTTATAAGGTCATGGGCCCAAAGGGTGAGTTTAGTCATTTTAGGGTTTAGGCCTAACTTTAGGCTTTGGATTTAGTTTTTGATATTAGGCCTTGCATTTAACATTTTAGGCTTCCTTTTAAGTATTTTAAGTGAATTTTTTTTGTCTAACACTTTAAATTTTCATCTTGGGCCTTGGTGTTGATCTTATGGGCCTAAACAATCTCTTTCTTAAGTTTAAGGTTTCGATTCATTAAGGGCCCTATAGTAGATGTTTTGGATGGGCCTTAAGGTTTAATGGTCCTCTTGAACAACTTATTTTAGGCCTTTAATAAAAGGTTCAAATCTGGCCACCTTCTAATTTGGGTCCTAAACTTAAGTCTTTTTAGGCCTAACTTGCACTTTAAGGCTTTAGGCCTAAACCCGCTTGTCTTTTTAGACATAAGCCCAACATTGACCTTAAGTTTAGTTTACTTTACCTAACTTTACAGATCTATTCATGATCATTAAGGCGGTCACTAATACCATTTTTAAGTCTCCATTCACTAACTAAGTTAGTTTAGGGCCTTAACTCATCATTAATTTACTTAAATTGGTTAGTCAAGTCCTTAGCCATACTTAACACTAAATAATCATGTTATTAAGCTAATAAATTAAAATTTACAGATTTGAAGCTTTCATGAAAGTAGGGGCTAAGGTGGGGTTTTAGGGGTTTTCGTTTACACTTCACACATCCCACATACTACATGTTTTAGTGTTTTTCCTTCATCTTAGTTATGTTTCCTTCTAACATAAGTTATGCACTTATCAAACATGAAGAAAAGGCATTTGCAATGCCCTAAGGGAGGTGGTAGCATACACTTAAAACAAGGGTCATGGGATTCCTCTTTGATGATTTATTACTAAGGCTCACTAACTATCACTTACACTACATGTTGATATTATTATCTAAAATACTTAGTTTAGTTCATGCATTATTCTAACCTAACTTTCATTATACTTTCTTAAAACATTAAGTTACACATGTACATAGTAATATAACAGTCTAGAATATAAGCAACTATCATGAATCTTAAGGAAAAACAAGAAGGAGTTCAACTTAGCACTTACTAGAGTTAGGTATGGACGGTCTCCTTTTTGTGCATGTATGCTTGAGTTTGTGTATGTGTATCAATCAACTAGAGGAGAGAGTGAGGGTAACATAGGTCTTAGTGCTTTGAGTTTTGGTAAGGTGGTAGGGGAACTAGGATAGCCGACGGTGATGGTGTAAGGGATGGTCAGTTGAGTAAGGTTGACAGTGTTTTTGGAGTAAGTTTTTGAGAGTGATTTGTGAGCAGTGTTGTATGGGGGGATACAATGGCCAGCACAAGGGAGAGAGAGTAGGGGGGTAATTTAGGGTTAAATGGGGTAGGGAGTACATAGTCCTAAATAATACTCTTTTACCATTTTTGCTTTTTGTAATTTTAGGTAATGGTTTGTCCCCTAAAGAATATTACCTTTGATTTACTTTAACTAATCATCTTCTCTTTTTTTTTTCTTAATTGAACTTATTCTTATTGTTAATTAATATGTAATGCAGGTTAGTTGTGGATTAGGGTTTGTTTAGGGTAATTGATTGTAATTAAGCATATTTAGGCTAATTAAGTATAATTAGGATATGTTTAAGGTTTTGCTATGTTTTAACACTACACTTTAGATGGTCAAAGTGTTCTACAGGTATACCTAGGGTTTCCTTAAAGTTTGATGTCTGTTTATAGTTGTTTGATTCGTGTATAAGCTTAGAATTTAGGGTTTTAGGTGGTCAGTGAGTTCAATTACTTTTGGTGATTGATTTAACTTTATGATTAGGGTTTATTTGACGTGTTAAGGTATTTGATCATTCAATTAGGACTTAGCAATCTTTTTAGGGTTTTCAAACATTAGGGTTTCTAGGATTTTACTCGTATAACTAAGTTTTTGGGATCTTGCTTCTTCTAAGGTTTTGGTTTAACGTTTAGGGTTCAATTCTTTTACTTAAGGTCTCGTTATTATGTTTGAGTGGTTTTGGGGACTATCCAAAGACCTTTTATCTGACTTTTCTTTCAGTTATTGAAAACGCATAAGGTTTACAAGTTAATAGGGACATTCTACTGATAATTGCTAAGAGTTAAAAAACAAAGTTCAAGACTTGATAGATGTTGGGGAAATCCGATTAGATTCTACTAAAAGATAGGGGTGATGATCTTTTGAAGTTTGCATTGATGATTCGAATAAATCACATTGTTTGCATTTCTCTTATTTTAGTAAGGGCATGTCCATTATACTTTGTGAAATATGGTGGCACACACCTTATTAAATCTTGTCAAACAAGATTTGGGTTAAATATCTCTTTAATTGTTAGGTTTAGAGTGAAGAGAGGCAAATCAAATCCAAGGCACCAATCATGAAACACTTTAAGAATTGAGTGATATCATTGTAAGGCTATTGGACTCATTTCTTAAAGGAGGTTCATTTTGAATTTGATATGCAAATCAAAATAAAGTTAGACATTTATTTTCAATATCTTAAACACAAAAGTCCCTTATTAATCCTGTTGTGCCTTTTGAATGAAGTATTTTCAAAATCAAACCTTGTTAAGAGCCACCCCACATTGGGGCAAGTAGAAGGTTAAGGAGAATTAATTTGGAGAAAAGGCTAAAACTGATTTGTGCTTACTCTAATTGCATTAATTCAATAGTAATTATCACCTTTGATAACTAATTTCCTTTAAAGTAAAGAAGGGCTTTCATTCTAAACACTAAACACTAAACACAAGCCATATACACTTTGATTCTTATGTCAAAAGAAGAGATGAACACCTTTGAAAAAAGGGAAAGAGGCGAGATAAAAGAAAAGAAAAAAAATGAAAATTGTTCCTAAGAAAGAAGTCAAGCGGTCTACGTAGATAAAATGATTAAGTTTAAAACACAAAGCCTTAAAACCTAAGAGGATTAGGGGCATGTAACTTAAAAAGCCTATTCCTAAAGTAAGGACCCCAAAACATGATCAAGATGATTAAACCTGAAAAGCTAGGACAAATAGCAAAGTTTCCTCCAAAACTCATGATCCCTAAAGAAATTGCAGCTAACACATGACTCATAGCCTACCCATAATTCCACCCATTCTAAAAACCCTTTTTGATTAAAGGAAATAGCTTATCATTGGTAAAAGTTACATTTGAAACTAGAGTAAGCACAATTTTTAGTTTCACTTGTAAGGTTCTTAACTTGTAAACTTCGGTTGAAGAGTGATTCTTTTATAAAAAGCCATTTCATTAATATCTGTTTTTGAAAACTATGACCAAAATCTTTTATTATATTACCATCCAAAAAAGACCTAATATATTGATTAAAGTGTATCATTTGCAAGATGAGCCATAATTTAGGGAATCTTAATCAAGAGAGAAATTTAAGCTAAGAGTATGAGAAAGTTCTCCTAGACTAAACCTATCTTCAATGAGATATCTATTCCCAAGAATTCATTCCCATCAGATGTTTTCCCTTGGTTTAAAGTCAAATGCCTCATGAAGAAATGAAAAGACCCTTAAGAAAGAAAGAGTTATCTTAGAAAAGATCAAGTTGTTATGTTGTTGAAAAGCCTACAACATATATGGTACTTTCTTGGAATCTGTAAGGAATCCAAACCTATTAGTAAGTAAAAAAAAAAGAAAAAAGAAGGTTTTCCATTCTCTCTCATTTTAGGTCATCATTTCAAGTCCATTCTTTTTCCACATCACCTTAATGGTCTAGATTTTTAACATTTCAAGATAAGAATCTTCATTTCTTTTGAAAGTCATCTTCTCTAAAGTTAACCCCATCAATTGATTTTTTTTTTTTTAAGGGGTTCACTTCCTATTATCCAAGTCCAAGGATCTGCTCCCATTTGAAAATTCTACTCCTAAAATCATTCTCACCCTCATGGCTAATGTTATCCAATTCTCCTTCAAATTGAGGGATTTTGTCCTTAAAGGCTGCTCTATCCTAGATGGTTCTTAATCAACAAACCTATCATTTCAAATTGCAAAGTCTCTCAAAAAATGTTTATGTAAACTCTTTTGTTATCGTTCCCATGGATCGCATGCTCATTGGAAGTCCTATCCTTGTGATAAAAATGTTCCAATCACATGCTTTATGACTATTATCCCAATTCAAATCTTTCAAGTCACTTGCTCGTTGAAGCACTATGCTATCTTCAGATCACATGCTCTAGAAGTGCTATCTTAACTTAAAAACTTCGGATCACATGCTCTAAGAGTGATATCTTAATTCAAGCCCTTTAGGTCACTTACTCATTGGGGCACTACTTGATGTGCTTAAGAACTCAGTAATCACTAGGGCTTACCATAAAGAGTAATAATTAAGTGGATCCTTCGAGATATCGAAGAAAATATAATGGAAAGGTTAATGAACATAGTAGCTTCCATGAAGCTGTTCAGAGGATATAATGCACCAACTAACACGATATAACTTAACACTTCACTTGATATGACTCACAAACTAATATTAATGTCTACTCACTACTAATATCAAGGTACCCGGCAATATTAAATAAGAGTGTAGGGACAATGTACTTGAAGAGGGATATCTCACAAAAACAAGAATATTCATTAAGTATAAGGTAGATGATGATTACAACTACAGTAAAAATGACTATTTATAGTAAGTCTTTTAAGGTAAAAATACAAATAAAAAAAAATTACATAAAAGACTATGAGGATAGAGATTCCTAGTATGTATGAAAAAGGATAAATACAAATGTCAGAAAAGTAGGAAAAGTGGTAGCCTGTCAGTGGGTTCGTATTAGAGAATGTTAAAACATAAGGGCTAAGCTTTATTGAGGTTGTGGTTACGATAGATGAATGGTATTAGGAGTGGCTGAAATGAATAATAGATGCTGCAGTTTAATAGGCTAAATGAGTAGAGCTCAATGTATAGTAGCTTCAGTTTCAGCCTTCATACTCGAGGGTTTAGCGACTGGACAAGAGTTAGGGTGAAGTAAAGTGCATCTGAGTTGGGAAGTTAAGAAGTTCACCCATAACTCTTCCATATGCAAGAGCTCGTCCTTAGTAAACTAACGAGAGAGTATCCTCCTTGAGATAGACTATAAGTCTCGAAGACGGGTTCAAGTAAGGGGTCTGAAGGTCTGCAATCCATCAATTTCTTAGAGTTGTTGAAGATTTGCCTACAAATCTTGATCTTCTTCTTTTAGCACATAAGGCGTCAGGTCGATGACATTAAATATAGGAGATACTCCATATCCTTTAGGCAGCTCTAGCTCATAGGTATTATCATTAACACCCTGAAGGATCTTAGAAGGTCCATCTAACTTGAGGGAAAACTTATTCGTCCTCTTCCTTAGAAAACACTCCTTGCTGAGTTGGATCCAAATAAGGTCTCCTAGGTTGCAAATGAGTCACCTTTTTCTTCAGCTTCCCTACGCTCTCTATCAGGCTACAATCTTTGCCAGTTGCTTGGTAATCTTTTGATGAAATTTCTGAAGTTCCTCGATGTGCTACAAGCCTAATTAACTTTCTCTTTAAGAGGTTGGGTTGATAACCATATTCAAGGATAAGTTCATGTTAAGTCCATAAAAGACCTCAAAAGGTGACCTTCTTATTGACCTATGAATGAAGTAGTTGTAAGCAAACTCAATGATAGGAAAGCATAGACCCTAATCATGTAGATTCTTCCCAACAGTAGCTTGAAAAAGGCTGTCTACTATTTTGTTCACAACTTTTATTTGGTTGTTTGTTTGTAGGTGGCAACAAATACTAAACGTTGAGTTTAGTGTTGAGCTTCTTCTAAAGCATTCGCTAAAAGAAGCTTATAAACTTTAAATCATGATCAAACACAATGCTTTTTGGTACTCTATCCAGCCATACGATCTCCTACAAAAAGAAGTTAGTAACAAATAAAGCATCCTTAATTTTGAGGTAGGAGATAAAGTAGCTCATTTTGCTAAATTGATCAACTACCACCATAATATTATCATGTCTCTGTAGAGTTAAGTTAAGCATGAAATTTATGCTTAGATCGGTCTATGGCCGTTCAGGTATGGGTAAAGGTGTATACTCTCCATACGGCTCTTTCCTCTCCTTAACATGTTTGCATACCTTATAATGCTTAAAAACCTTGCACACATCATTAATCATCTCGAGCCAATAGAAATGCTCTCTCAGCAACTTAGTCATTCTCTTCTCGCTAAAGTGGTCGACCAAGCCTCCAATATGAGCTTCTCGAATAAGTAATTCCCTAACAGAATCACTTAGCACACAAATTTGATTTCCTTTTTTTAGGAATTCTTGACTCAAATAGAACCCATCCACAACTCCTCTTACATTGCACTTGGCTACCAAGGATCCAAAGTACGAATCATGCTCATATTGATCATAAAGGGTTCTGAATCCAAGTATCTTAGCTTATAAAGTGGTAATAAGAACATGTCTATGAGAAAGGGCATTGGCTACGACGTTGGTACTTCCCTTCTTGTATCTAATGACATAGCAAAAAGTTTCCATAAATTGAACCCATTTAGCATGACATTGGGAAAGTTTTTATTATCCTTCGAGATGTTTGAGAGATTCTTGGCCCGTATAGATAATGAACTTTCTCGATACTAAGTGTCCCTACATTAGTAAGTAGAACTCCTTGTCATATGCTGAGTAATTCAGTGTGGCGTCTCTAAGTTTCTCACCAAATTATCCGACTAGTCGACATTACTACATAAAAACAACTCTAATGCAAACTCTAAACGTATCACATTTTAATTCAAAAACTTTCTCGAAGTCGAGCATAACAAGTATTAGGGTTGAAGTCAATCTGGACTTAATTTCATCGAAACTCTTTTGAACCTTCTTGGACCACTTGAATTCAGAGTTCTTCCTAGTCAAGGTCCTTACTCCTAATAGACAAGAAAGAAATGATAAGGGATGTATTGTGCATTAACTGGGAAATGACCCTGTATTACCAAAGGCAACTTAAACCATCATCACTGACCATGTTAGAAGGTTATGATGCCTCACAACTTAGGAGCCTAATAGGTCATACGCTAGGGGAAAGACTATCTGCCAATGGACACTTAGAAAAGTCCATTTATAAATGCAAATTCAACCCAATTATATCATATCTAACTTCTCATACACCTCTTTAACTTTCATCCATTATCTCTACCTACGACCTACTTAACCATTAAAGTGATCATGTAGGAGTAAACTTCGATGCTTACCCTCATCTTATACTCTAGTTGTAGGCCTATTGAGATTTCGGATGAGACCAAAGAGATTTGAAGCTGAGGTAGACAAAAATCATTATCAACTGAGCAAGTACCAAAATTACTATACACGTGTGTGTACGAGAATGAGAATAGGTGCCTTCAAAGACGTATATATAAAGATATCTATCAAATTACAATTTACATGAAGTCATAAAATGAAACTACATAAATGAAAATGAAGGATGGAAACAGAAATTCGGATATTGTAAAACAAGCATAGTTGTGATGATAACCTCATTTGAGGATGATTATATTGATTTCAAAGACTTAACTAAAAGGTTGGTTGATTTAAAAGGTTTAGACAAAATCACTTTAAAGACATCTTCATAAGGTTAGTCGGTGAAAAAGAGAATTTGATTCTATCATTTAAAGGCCAATTAGAAGGTTGGATAGGAAAAAGGGACTTAATTATACCCCATCGTAGATTTGTTTGATAGGTATTTGATATGGAAAATGTAGTTGGAAAGGCTTTGGGACTTGATACGAGTGTTGATTGGTGTGAAATGCTTAGAGGAAATAACTTTAAAGACTTGTTTAAAAAGTTGGGTAGAGTAAGGAATATAACTAAGATAATTTAAGAAACTTCATCAGAAAGCTCTAAGATCAAACCTTGGTATTAAGCAAGATTTCATAACCTTATTTAGATACTTCAATAGTAAGATGGAAGTCAATACTAAGGTTACACGATTTGCTAAAGATAAGTCACAATAGCACATAAAATTATTAAAATGAATTTATTTACTTTATATTTATTAAAACTAAAGTGATTGCATTCTATATAAAGGGAAAATTGAAGTAGACAAGACCCATATGTACATATATAAAGTGTCACATGTTTAGGTTAGTGAGATTAGTGCTTTACTGTACTTTGAAGTATTATTTAAAGAATACTTAGGAGTCTTAGTATATGTCTTACTTATGATTGTAAATTAGTTGACTACGCGCATGCAATATGTGTGCATGAATATAGTTGTGCTATTGTGAGTACTACATTTATGTATTGATCTCTTTGTGATATTATTTGTATAGGACTATATGAAATTACTTGACCATCTCAAAAACGATTTAAAACAAACTCAACTTAATTTTTAATCAAACATACATCGCAACCCACTAAGAAAAACGACTAAAATCCTACGGTCAAAGATAAAACCTTTAACGAGGATAACTAAAATGATTCTCTCCTTATTCTTAGTCGAATTAGGTGACAGAAGATGATATCATGGTAAGGTTAGAAATTGTGATTTAAAATTTAAATGGACGAATATTACTATCAATTGAATAAGTACCAAAATTATATTAAGAATTAAGAATTCTTCTTTTCGGAGGTTGTAGGCGAATACAAATTGCATATTGTTGATCAAACTAAATAATTCTCCTTTTTTTAATCAAATATGACATAGAGATAAATATTCTGTTTTACCAGTCTTATTGTCTTGTCCTTTCCACGAGATCTCACTTTAGGAAAATATTGAATGTTGCGATCCAACATCATGAAAAAATTGTTGCAACACGTCTGCTGTATTTTATTAATTTTATTATCGAATTCAATATGTTAACTTTACATTTCCACCTCAGTCGGTGGGCTAAATTCGTAGTGTTTTGTCGCAAAGCATATCACAGGTCTTGACTTTACAGTTAATCCTTCCATTAGCGCATGGCATGTACACAGCATCTTGTATATTTCTCTCTCTATACAGATGCGTGTATGTATATGAGAAAGAGACTAAGTGCCTTCAAAGACGTATATATAGAGATATCTATCGAATTACAATTTACATGTAGTCATAAAATGAAATTACGCAAATGAAAATAAAGGATGGAAACAGAAATTCGGATATTGTAAAAAAAAATAAATATAAAAAAAAAGGTAAAAAGAAAAAATTCAGCATTTTTTCTTTTTTTTCTTTTTCCTCCAAATTTTATTTCATATTTATTATAAGTTAATTAATATCTAATTATAATTATATATAATCATGACAAAATAATAACACATCAACATTCTTACTATGTTAGCATCCACATCGACAAAAGTAGAGGTATATATATATATATATATATTGTATTATAAAAATATAGAGTGCTGTACAGTTCCCCCTGTGTTGATATAATTTATAAAGTTTGTATGGACGGTGAATGTCATTTACCAATAAATAATTTAATATATGCAACGTGCATTAGATTAATATCACAATGCAACCACCCATATATTTAATTTATGTTTTGCTTTATCAAATCATATAGAAAACGTCAATGGTAAAATTGGTTAGTGGTTTCCAACAAGAACCGACATCATTACACATGAATTCATTTATTTTTATAGAAGTAGAAAGCAAAGATATTCATATTCTTCACAAAGCAGCTAACCACATTATATTTATATTTGATAAACCTCAAAGTAGCTACACAAACATGTTCTAGTTATATTATATAGTAACTTCGCTAGTACGAGATTCGAATTTAGTTGCTATAATAACTTTAGAGAGATAAATACTGTTCTTGAGCATAAGCGATTCGATCTTCAAGGCAAAAGCTTATCATCCCTGAAATGCGTGCAAACGAGGGAGTTCTTGAGTATTCATCGGCCGGAGCCGGACACAAAGGCCTTCATTCCAACACCGATTCCAATACAACCCGCAACAATCAACTTTTCCCACGCGTGAGCTTCCTAAAAAGCAAACACGGCGGAGAGGAACAGCCATCCATGAATAGAGTGCTTGATCGGGAACTCTCCAAAATGAGTAATTCCATAAAACAAATCAAACATGCCAATGGATGTTATCAAACCACCAAGGTTAAAAATACTCATATCCAGTTGAAACACAAAATTTTGGTGGGCTCAAGAACAAATTAAAGAAGGGAAGCACCCCGGAATGGACGAAGCACACTAAACCATTTTACTTGGTCTAGAAGTTGAAAAAGATTCTTATCTCAACTGAGGAAATTACCGACAAAACATGGTTCATGTTGTAGCATCAGAAAAAGCTTAGCCCCTGACAATGATTGGCCCTTAACCAAGTGACGATTTATGACTCTGTTGGTAGTTCTCGCTATCCAAAATCATTTGATGAATATTGAACACAAAAAATTGAGATGAAAAAAAAAAAAGGGAAGGAAAAAGAGACATGCCTGAGCAGATTTGGCCTGAGCAATAATGTAATTGGTCTCTTCCACAAACTGCTTCCACAAAGATTTGCACTCAACAGGAGTGATCAAAGTTTTAGATGATGGGATCTGCAATACATGATGGAAAATGAGAAGCAAAAAGAGAGCTTAGAAAAGGAAACTCCAGCAAACCAGCTTCAGGCCTCATTTATACACACATTCATTGTCATAGAAAGCTAGGAATGCTTGTTTGGAAAATTCCATGTAATAGTTTTAATAAATGGTAAGTTTGCGCAACTGTTTAGGATCTTTTCTTTATTGGTATACAAGATTGAATCATCCAATTTTCTATGGCTTGAAGTTAAAAATATGTGAATAAGTAATCATGAATCAACAATCTTTGTCTCGAAGGCTACTACCACACTATTAATTGTTGTATTTTTTTTCTACAGAGATCGATAATCATCAGTATTGACTGCAATGGATATCTCAAGAGAAAAATTTTAGCATAAACGGAAAGCTACCTCATTCCAAGTGCTTGAAGCCAGTGGATCAACTGGTGCAATTCTCTGAGGTTCTAGCAAAGCAACAATTAATGTATTCTTGATTCTGTCCGACTTATCATCCAAGCGAATTGCTGCCATTACAGAAAGCAATTTCAAGGACTGCCAACATTTACAAATCCCCCCCAAACCCCCCCCCCCCCCCCAAAAAAAAATAAATAAATAAATAATAATAATAATAACAAGAAAAGGGCAAAAAAAAAAAAAAAAAGGATGAAGTAATGCACATTCACAGTTTGTGAAATATATATATATACACGAGGCAGTTATGTCATACCGCTTTGTAAGAAATCTTGGAGATTTCTTGAATATCATCCTTCACCTTCCATTTTCTTGGCTTTAACTCAACATCAAGGCTAAACCACCATGAAAACCTGCATAAAAAGGATTAAACGAGGTTTCCAGTTGAAGTTGCAATGACCCAAACCCCAATCCACATCCAACAGTGTCTTTGTACCGTTCTTTCATGCGCATCAGGACATTTCTAGCTTCTGCCTTAGCCTTTGCTTCAACCACACCTCTAGCATGATCTTGTAAACCAGAAAGCATGTCTCCTTTAGATTGTTCATCCAAGTCAAAACCTAAAAGTGCATTGGAGAACTCCGAGACAGCTGATTCAGTCACATGCCTGAGTAGTTTCCGTATGGATGGCCAGGTTTCATCGCTAGCTTCTTCTAAAAGAGCCTCTACGGGTTGTGATAATGCCTCGGTTAGTTTTGCCTGAGAAGGTATCACAGCAACTGATTAGTTTTACTGCAGATTTTTATAATAGGAAGACAGAAGGACAAGAAGCCCTATACTTATGATACCTCATGTTCTTTGGTAAGTTCTGAGAGCTTAGCAGCACGAACTGAAGCAATATGTGATTTAATATCGCCCTGGAGTTTTTCTCTTGCTTTTGATATCTCCCAGTTTGCTTGCACAATAATAGCATCTGTCAAAGCATGGTGACCAAATAAATTTTTCTGGATGAGGTGAGATATTTACATTGATCAAGAAGAACCCATAAATATTGAAAGATATCTCTCTCAATTACACATTTCATCACACTCATCGGACCAATCTCACATACTCATACACATACAGAGAAAAGGTAGCAACATTGGTTCTTAGTTGTATCCCTAGAGCCACAATCTTTCTCTCTTTTTCTTTTTCTTTCCGCACTATGGCTAAAATAACATAGCAAAGCCACAATCTTACACAGGCCATACATGCAGTTTCATTGAGAATCAGAAAACGGATCCACAATACATGAAATGTGTGCATTTAGACCACTTGGATACAGAATTAGCTAGATGGCATTAAGAAGTTCCACAACTAAATCATATAACCAGCAGTACATATCAAATATACAATACATAATGATCCTCAAAAGAGAACTCTCAACTAGCCAATACCATGCTTGCTTAAATGAATACTGTCACTAGATTTACTCTTACAAAAGGGAGCTGGGTAGGAAGACTACAACTGCTAGTGAGTATATGAATTAGATGGATTCCATTACCTTGATAAGCAAGCTAAAAGTATGAATGAATAAGCATGAAAACACCATGATGAGCAAGAATTATAAAAGTATGAACAAATAAGCATTATAAAACACCACAGTGCTTTATGAAAATGCCATGCAAATAAAAGTACGAACAGATAAACGTTAAGTGAGTAGATGAATCAGATGGATTCCATTACCTCGATAGGCAAGTGTCAAGCATGGTGCTCAGCTTCCTTCCGAAACCAGGAATTGGTCCGAACAGGGCATTCAATTCCAATAGCACCCATTCCTATAACCATTAGGTAGTTTAATATTTTTGATGGAATATGACAGAAGGACAAATGATGGTGTTTGGCTCGGTAGCTTAAATACAACATACTAAATACATCTCGAATACAGATAATTGACCTCATTTTGGGCAAAACTGGAACACTTTTCTTTTGCAATTTCTTCGCAGCGCACAGTAGCCACCATGACCTAAAGATTGTTTGCACAAAAAAATCCGCACGAGGATCAGCATCCACAAAGGAGATTTCTGCTTCAAGTTAATGTCTCCTTGTGAGTGGGCAGGTCAAGATCCTTATTCTCGCTGATTACTTTCCATATTTGCTGTGCACTGTAAGAAAATCCAGAAGCAGGAACCACACCCCTTCTATCCCCAGCAAGTCCACCAGATGCTATGGAATGGAAAAACTTTTGTCGTAGGTTGACCACCTTTTACAATAATAATGCACACAAAAAAATAAAAAATACTGAAAAAACTAAACTACATTAAAAGAAAAGAAAGGCAAATACAGCATTTATTACCAGTAGGATACTATAAATAGCTCATGTGATTATCGGACCAAATGAGAAATTACAGTATCAACGTTATAACAGACATCAATTGAGCTATAGCAGCACATTTGCGACAAACACTTACTAGTTTCCTAGAATGATAATCAGAATATAATCTATAAATGCGTTTGTGAGAAAAAATAGGAGTACAGTAGGGACAGATTTCCCACTCAATTCATTTACTTTCATATTCAAAATAACCATTTAGGTGGGACTGTTGGATTTTTGTGACCTGTGATTTCTGGCTTTCCTTTTTGGCTTTTCGTTTGATTAAAAAAAATTGTTTTTTTCTCCATGGATGAGCTGGCAAGTTATGGATACCTGCTCCCTAAATTGCTCTTCCTTTTCTTCGTAACTGGAAAGAGCCACAACTTCAACCTAGAGATTTAGACAGCAACAAACTATATATTATAATTTCTTTCGAAAAATATCAAAAGTAAATCACAACAGAAATCCGGTACAAGGAATGAAGAGACTACATTGAAAAAATGGCCAAGTGGAGCTTCCTTGTGAGCATGTGGCTTTGGCACAGAGTCCCATATCTGCAATACAAAGGCATTGTAACTTTACAAGTTAAGAAAATGCAAATAAACACACTGATTTATATAGGAAGCACTGGCATTACCTTCTGGACATCCTTTCTTAGAATTGACTCCAGTTTTTCCAACGGAGTCTGAGCAAAACAAAAATCAACGTTAACCTCAAATCAAATAAGTCAATCTCAATAGCAAGAAGCATAAGAAATATATAGACAGATATAACACATTACATTAGATCACAGTCACATACCCTTGCTTTATCTCGAATGACAAACATCAATGTCGTTTTACGCAGACTGAACAATCGCGTCATGACCTGCAACAACATACAAAATCATAGATATTGATTCTCCAGAGTCAAAAATTAGTATATTTTCAAGTAAAAAGGAAGTAATTACCTGGAATACAGTTTTTAAAAGAGGCTTGTTTGAAGCTTGTTCACGTCCAATTTCAATGCACCACCTGATAAAAGTCAAATAATGAAGGAAAAATGACAGGAACCAATCCATAAATCTCCTTGAAATTTTATCCCAACTGCAGAAACAACTGCCAGGAAAAAGGCTTACGTGTTTATGAGCACAATATCAGAGACAGCAAGAGCAAAAAGAGCACTTTGCCTTTCAAAGACAGTATCATCCTACAACGAAGACAAGAGATTAGAATCCGCAGCAAATGCTGACTACTCTAACATATCCTTTCTAACACTTTCATTACATGAAAAGCTTCATAACAGAAACAAGTTAATTTAATGGTTTACTTCAGTCCTAAATCCCCCTTCTTTTTTTTCTTTTTTTGGTAATGAATCCAAACATTAGAACAGAGATAGAATTTATCATGATTCGGGATGCAAACCACTAAAAAAAAAAAAATCCCAAAACAGCAAAGACTTAGAATCAGCTAAACAGCTTTACTATCTCTCTACATTTAAGCAGGCAGTTGGAACAGAAAAACTCACAAACCTCAACCAGTATAGAATTATTTTAACCAGATCAACACATCCAATTGTCTGGACTATAATTTCCAAAATATGCGTACAGAGAGGTAATCCTCTGTGATAACTAATGAAATGGAGAGCTCACAAAGCTAAAAGCATGTCAAGGAATATCCAATGCTACACATTTCAAAGTGACTATGTTTATAGTTATTAGAATAGCAAGAAAGGGCACCTCTCCTCTCTCTCTTCCATCGGTACCCTCCAAGTCCATTACTAGAGTACATGGTTCTATGCCAACACCTGTTGCCAGCCAAATACCTCTTGTGGTTTGCGACCTAAAATTTGAATACGTTAGGATTGTGAATTCTCAATAATAAACAGCACTGACCAAACGTAAAAGCATCCCCAACACAGACCTTCCTTCATCAGCATCCATCTCCCTGAAGTTAGTGCCAAATAAGTGATTTAATAGCGTGCTCTTCCCTGTTGATATCATAACAGAAAAATGTAAAACAAACTTTGGGTTTGTTTGATTCATCTTGTGAATGAGATAATTTCACTACTCAAAATTGTACATAAGAGATGTACACGTACAAGAAAATCACAAAAAAATGCTATTTGAGCCTAATATAAAAAAAAAAAAAAAAACCCTATTTTTAAAATTAAATAACTAATAAATCCCTATAAATTTAAATTTATCTATTATTTATTTTACTTAAATACTATTTGAAATGTCTTTTTTCAATGCACAAAATATATATTTTTAATCTTCTTTTTTAATGTAAATGAGTTTTATAATCATCACCTTCAAATAAGATATAAGATATGGATAAAGTAAAAAAAAAAAAAAAAAAAACAATTCAAATAGTACTTTTATATGCATAATCACCACATTTACCGTAATCATAAAATAAGAATAGATAAAATAGCTTTTCAAATGTCAAATTCTAACATATTAGAAAAACAAATAAAATCCAAATAAAGTAAAGAGAGCAATCTAAATAGTACCTTTACATGTATAGAGGAAATGTACAAACTCAAATCCTAGCAATCGTTAAACAATGATGGCTTTGATGGAATAGGAATGTGCCATGCGTAGCAACAATGACATTCACGTGTACTAGAATGGATTATCAAGATCTATTAATCCAAAAATCAATCCGACACCGCCAAAAGT
This sequence comes from Lumnitzera racemosa, assembly GCA_024138005.1. NCBI lineage: Eukaryota > Viridiplantae > Streptophyta > Magnoliopsida > Myrtales > Combretaceae > Lumnitzera > Lumnitzera racemosa. Next base: position 8,421,026 of record JAMXBC010000008.1, on the reverse strand, counting down.
GGCGAAAATAACATTAAATCCAACATCTGCTCGTGGAATACATGATCGATGGCAACACAATGGTTAGTACACCCAATAGCATGACCATGCTCCAACCCGTGCTAGTTGGCACGGTTACTAGCACACAATGCGCGATCCCATGCTATCTATGCTTCGTGATCTCCATTTTTTCCTTTACTCTAAATTCCATAAAACTCTCTCGATTCAATCCTATTTCACTTAAAAATTTTAAATTTTAACTTATTCAATCTTTTTATGAACTCACTATAATGGAATATCGGATGCTTTCTCAAAACATGAAATCAATAGCAAGAATTAACAACTTAACTTGTTCGTTAACTCTTTCAATAACCACCGATCATGCTACACTCATAAGATCTATCCATAATGCATCAAATCATGCATTCAATAGTTATAAACAATTCAACTCCCTTCTTAATGAAAATCACGAAATCCCTTAATGGGATTAGGGTTTTATTCGATTCTTTTCCACTTCCATTCTTTCTTTTCCAAAATCGTTCACCTCTATATGGTTGTGATTGTGATGCCTTTATGAATTAGCGTTTGATTTAACTATACAATCAAAACAGTAAAATCCAGCTTAAGATACCTTACTTGAGTATCATCTTTACAAGTTCTATGGAGTGTAGGAATAACATAGTGTAAATAAGACCCCACATAAGAAACATCCCTTTTTATACCCGAGGCTTAAGGATCAAAATGACTCATGAAACCTTAATGGCTCTCTTATGCCCCATCTTTTATTTTTGTAAATCCTTTTTACTTTCTCTCCCTTTTTTTTAATTACTTTATTTTAGGGCTTTTGCATTTTGTAAATGAAAAAAAAAAAAGAATAGCACAAGTCTTTTTTTTTTTTTTTTGGACTTTAGGAGGTCTATCCCATTCGAACAATAGATTTGATAGTGAATTAGCAATTTACACTTGTTATAATTACATCGAGGGCCCTCAGACTCGTTAGCGTTTCATACGCCAATAAATATTTTATTTATTTTTTTAAAGTGAAAAATCAATCAACATTCTAAAAACTAGAAACGTTTTATTTGTTTTAGTATAACTTTTACGATACAGGTAAAGAATACAAAATGTAATGTGCTACGCATCTTGTAAATAAAATGTTTGCGGTTGAATACATTGCAAGCCATAATCATAAAAGAAAACGGTACATAAATGAATAGGCTAGGTTCCGTAGAAAAATATAAGTCAAACACCATAGAAATGGGTTGGAAAAAAGAAAAAACCCATGGACATGGCCAGAGATAGATTAGCTTCCCAATTTTTGAATCGTAATCCAATTCAATTGTCAAGTCTTGATGTTATGAGGACAAAGGAATTGAAATGAGAAAAATTAGGATTAATAATTTGAGAACCTACCTACCATATTTAGACCCGATACTATTTAAATAGTTTTGGGAATGAAAAAAATCAATATAGGATATAAATGAGTCAGATCTGTCTGAATATGTTTAAATTAGTGTTTAGGTTTGAGTTAGGATCCTAAACTCGCTTACGAACCTAGGTTTGACTAACGAACTCATTTATATTTAGTAAATTTATATTTTTTTATTTTCAATGGAGAGTAAAGCAAAAATGTACATCGGTCTAGTTCCGTCTACACTCCACATGATAATTCACATAATTAGTCGAGTACAAATATTTTTTAATAATTAGGGTTCTTTCCATCTTTAACTTCTTTTTCTTTCTCCTACCTTCTAACTTCAGACCGCAAGCTAAATACATTTTGATCTGATACATAAGCTCTCATGTTTGAATTTTTTCTCAACTATTAAAACGAGTACAAAGTCTTGAGTCTTCTTCTATATATAGTGAGGTACTAATTTTATTTATATTTTTTGCTTTCATCACGTCAAATAGTATGCCATATTCTTTATCTTTATAGTCTTATTTATTTTATTTTCATCGCATCACAATAATAAGGTATTAAACTATTGAACTTTATATAGAAACCATATGTTGGAATCTTTTATAAGAAAATAATGCACCACATCATTTGCTCTAATCTTTATAATGCCACGATTAGATTTTTTTTATTATATGAAAAACAAATTATGGATAGTTAAATAGCATTATATAATAACTATGTGTTAAAATAATCTTTAATATGAAGAAAATTGATTATAAAGATAATAATTATTTTCTTATATTAGATTTTACTCTTTTTTTTTATTGTCGATGGACAAAATTTTATAATAAATACTAAAATCATGACAATAAAATGTTGGTAATTAAGATTTTGTTATATCTTAAAATAGGTGAAGCGATTAAAATGTAGAAAGATTTGGAAAGGTTTATCTTGTTTAGAAATTTGAATAATTTAAAAGCATGCAAATCCTTAAGAGTACCACCAAATATGAATTAGAGTTATATATGGATGAGGAGTAGCATACAATGGTTGAATTAAATGTGTTGAACTATTGAAAAATCAATCAGTTTTGATATCCTCAAGTTGTAAGAATGGTACGTGATGTTTTTAGCATATTGATATTGAAAGTAGATTCAGAATCCACATCTAGTATTAGAGGTTGAATTCTTAACTAACATGCAGCTCATTAAAGTTAAATACTATAGAAGCTTTTTTATGTACCAAGGTAATAAATTAAATTATTTGCTAAAAAATTTAACGTAATATATTTTATTGATATAATTTTTTTTTTCATATGTAGATTCTTGGACCATTTTACTTAAAGGTCCAACAAAGAATGCAATGAATTCAAAATTCAACATTGCCAGTAACATTCCTTCAAACCTATTTGGAGTCATAATCACAAAGGAAATGAGATATAGAAAAATAGGCTAGGTTTTGTAAAAAAGTCTAAATCAAATACCATGAAAATGGGATAACAAAAAAAAAAAAAATGGACATGGGTAAAGATAGATTAGCTTCTCAATTTTTGAATCATAATCTAACTGACTCAATGTTGCGAGGAGAAAGGAAGTAGATGAAGAAAAGTTAAGATTGACAATTTTATACTTGACCAACTAGAATTGGACTCAACACAATACTATTTAAAAGAGTATGGGTATAGAAAAAAATAACACAAAATACATATAGTTTAGATTTGTTAAATACGTTTAAATTCATATCTAAGTTTAGGTTGGGGTCTTAGAGCTTAGACCCATTTATTAAATAGATCCTTGGTTTGACCTACAAACCCATTTACCATTATTGAATTTATATTTTCTTTTATTGCTTTCATTTCCAAGGAAGATTAAAACAAAAATGTACATTAGTTCGATTCAGTCTACACTCCACATGACTATTCATATAATTAAATTAGTTAAATATAAATATTTTTTAATGACTACAGTTCCTTCTATCTTTAACTTCTTTTTCTTTCTCCTTCTTTCTAACTTCTAATCATAAGCTAAGTATGTTCTAATATGATATTCACAAGCTCTCAAGTTTGAATATTTTCTCAAGTATCAAAATAAGTGTAAAGTCTTGAGTTTTCTTCTACATATAGTAAGGTACTAATTTTATTTTTTTAATCATGTTAAAAAGTATGCCTTGTCCTTTATGTTTATAGTCTTCTTTATTCTATTTTCATCATATTACGATAATGTGGTACTAAATTATTGAACTTCATTTGAAAACTGTCCATTGAAATTTCTTATGAAAAAATAATGTACCCTGCTATTATTATTTTTTTTGTTCTTTATAATGTGCTACGATTGAGGGTTTTTTTTTTCTCTCATTTAGAAAAAGAGACTATGGATAGTTAAATAGTATTATATAACATCTGTCGAAGTAATATTTAACACGAAGAAAATTGATTATGAAGATGTAATTTTTTTTATATAAGAATTAATCTTTCTTTGATTGTTGGTTGATAGGGATCATAGGCCAATCACTTGCTCCCAAACTTTAGGGCTCACTAATTTGGTTCATTAAGCCATCTTAATGGAGTTGAACCCTAAAAAGCAATGCATTCTTAACCTTGATCTATCGAACTCTACTATTCCTATCTCTTTCTTTCTCGTTGTGAAGACCAGTGGCTGACATCTTGCCGAGCCCACCCCTTGATGCCGAACCAGTCTGTAGTTGAACAATGAACCCTTTAACTACCAAGCTAACGAACGATCGAGGTCGAGCTGCACACTTCTAAGCCGACCAACCAATACTAAGCTTGAAGGTTGACCACTTGCTGAGCTAGCATCTCCCCAACCACATCATGTCAAGCTATTGATTTACTGAACTACAATCCTGATCAATTCTACTCAACATACAGTTGCATGTAGACCACTATACTAGGAGACTAACGTGTGTCTTAGTCTTCTAACATCCATATTGCCTTAGCAATGAATATTATTTTCTTATTATTTCCAATTTATCCTTTCTCTATAATCATTTTCCATTTCAAACATATACCTAATTTTGTAATTAGTATAATCCTAAGACTTACCCTAGCTAGAGCATATAAATACCTTACAAAATGTATTGGCTAAAATCATAAAGAATTTTGAAGACAAAACTTTTTACTCCTCGAGTTAAGTGTTTTTCTTACTTGCTCTCCTTACTCTCATATAATCCATTATGAGCATAGATTAGTGTTGAGTAATCTCCGGTCATACTTGTGCGTAATATCAAGTATAACTCGAGTTTATGTGAGGCATTGGTACATTATATCCACCATCTATGCACGAAAACCCCACCCCAACTCAAACTTTGATCATCATTTATCTTTCGAACTGTCTTAAAGTTTGAACCTACCTCCGTTTATGTGATATTAGTAGCCGTACATGCTCATTCTCAATGGTCTATATCATTTTGATATCAAAACTTAGCTATGTTCAAGTAAACTTCTGGTCATTTGTGCTTATGAGTAATTCTTCGTAGTTTATTGTATGTGAAGATGGTAAGATAAGATTAGTATTGTGTTGAAGGAGTTATGCAAGGTTAAAGCAAGTGTTGCAGTAGTGTACTAAGTTAAAGAAGCTTAACGCTTTATTTTCCCCTATTTTACGTTCCTAAAACAGAATGTATGTGATTAGTTGGTTTTGTTGCTGTATAAAGTAATTTACTATCACTATAGTAATTGTTGGTTTATTAATGTTGATTCATTATTATTTAAAAGAGAATTTTCGAAGTGTGTTTTAGCTGTTAATCTATTAAAGTAAACAACAATGTCCGACTTTAATGTTTACTGAACCTTAAGTAACTAAGAAAGTGGTGCTTGTAATGGCTAAGGTCAATAAGAGAGTTTCACACTTCGATTTGCAGACGAGTGACTAGACAAGCTTACTAAGACTTAACCAATGGGCTGAACCGGCCTTAAACCAATAGTTTACAAGCTAGTTCTTAGCTGAACCCCGATTGGTCCGTGTAGTCACCGTTCCGGCAATCCTTATTTTTTTTTTCCTTCCTCCTCCCTCTTCCTCCTCCAATTCTTAAATTACAAACCAACAAAATTTACAATACATAAAATCTTAGTATAACACAAAAAAATTGTTTGATCGATTGGAGTAAAGTGGTTTAAGGGGAAATTTTTTTTAGTTGATTTTACAGTCACTCGGAAGGTGCCTATGTATCTACTAATCAGAATCAGACCGTTGTCATTCAGTTTGGATATCTAGAAAACCTTTGGTCTATTAGTCAATTTCAAGTTTGGTGAAAAGAATCTAAGTATATGTCATGCCCCGAAGCGGTAGATTTGTAACAACCCCACCATGTAAACCATTCTAAGATAAAAATTGGCCTTACAACCGCTATCCTAAACCTGATTTACACAAGGCGTCCACGACTGACCCACTTTGAAGTAAACAGTTTGTAATTTAAATAAATTATTTACCTAAGAAAGCAAAAATATATATATAAACACTAGAATTCAATTATTATAATTAACGTTTAGAACATTTCACTGTAATCTATTTCCTAGTTAATACATTATTCAGAAATGAAAAATTCTAAGATTGAGCTTAGACCTTAAAAATATATATTTGTTCCTCAAATGTTTTTCCTCACTCCCCAAGATCCAGCAGTTGCTGGCTTTAGAGTAGTTGTAAGCCGCTTCTTGGCTAGCATCTGTAACGACGTCTATAAGGATGTGAGTAACCACAGCTCAGTAAGTTATGATGGACAACTTAAAACTGTACCACAAACACAAACATGGTTATCAACCAAATCATTTGGTGCAATGCATGTTTAAGCAAATCTCATTACACGGCATTGTCTGGCCTATCGTGAGATTGGAGAAATTGCGCCTGCTCTAATCTGGGTTGAAGAGTTGCCATTAATGCAGCAGCTCATGACCAAACCCAAGCTTGTGCAATGGAGACACCGCTTCTCCCGTGACTACCTTCGAACCATTGACTTCATCCTTGCCGCGACCTCCGCACCTATTATTTAGTTCGACTAAGGATGAAGAAAGGACCCATTATGCTATCCAGCGCTGTCCCTTTCAAAGGGGTTGGTATTTGGCCGGAAAATCCTATATTTCCCCTAATGAGTTGCTATGCAGGTTCGATTTATGATTATAAGTCATATTTTTGTTAAGGTCATTTTAGGGTGATCAATCACTTTATACAATACAAGCCAAAACAACATATAGAATAATAGCATCATTCATAATCAAGCACATGCACACAGTCTATTATCTAACGAGCATAACTAAATATAATCTCATGCCTCCAAAATACAACAACGTATTAATCTCAACTTACCTTAACTCTTCACTCACTTAGTTGAGGTTCGATTCGCTCAGGCCATCGTCGATCATCCTTATAACACAAACGTAGTTTTAGTTTTTCATATAACTATTATAAGTTGGTTTTATCCTATAACGCTTATTATTATCTTTTGTTTAGGGTTTAATATGTCTAATTATCTAGGTTTTTAAATCTTTTATAATTGTTCTAGGTTTGGGTTCGGTTTCCGTATTGATTTTCTAAATTAAGTTCCAATTCAATTCCTAAGTATTGTTTTATACCCAAACCCTAAAAACTTGTCTCAACTCATAATGTGAAATTAATCACATTACTTCCAGATATCCTAAATACCATTATTACTCCTAGTCAGTATTTTATTCCACCCGATACACTTAAATCCTTATTAGTATATCGAATTCACTCCTGATATGAGAAATTTTTACATTTTTTATATAATTACATAAATTTAAGTTTTCTATGAGATTTATTATATATCCCTATTATTTATATAATATCAATTTTTATCCTAATATCTTCTATTTATTATATTTCCGATAATTATATATTATGTATTATCACTTATCATGTACATAATGCACATATGATATTTCTATTACTCTAATTATCATCTCCCAACATCAATTATCATTTCAAAATGTCTAAATTCATCCTAAATCATATTTTACACGTAATTACCCTAACTTACAAAATTAACTTAAAATTTACTATTTTTCCCTATTACTTATTTACTACATAATTACCCTAATAATTACATCTAACACCCTAAATGCTACAAGTATCATACTTCATCAGATTTCAACTTCCTAAAATATATAATTGTATATCTAATCAGTAATTACCTATTTAATTATATAATTAACCCTAAATTACCCATTTTATGCGTCATTTTAAGGCCTAAAAATTATCTAAAAATTTTAAAAACTAATTTTTGAAAACAAACTTCATAGCACCATTCTATATCATCTAAGTAGTCTACACAAAAATTTTGAGATCAAAACTACATTCGTAAAGTTATTTATTTCTAAACCAAAACATATTCGCTTTTGCATGATTTCTTAAGGATCATATATCACGAGAGATATTTTCATCAAAATAATATTTTTTCTAAAAGTTACATACTAAAATATTTTAGAATAACAAAATTCATAATTTTATAAGAATATTTACTATTTTTATAAAATTACATAAAATCAGACTAGAAATAGAACTCACCGATTTGGGTGACTCTAGCTATCGAATCAGCCCACCTGGGTACTACGACACCCGTGTAGTGGTGGCCGCTATCCACTTCCAGCTGCTTATTAGGTCCGGGTTCTTTTTAAAAATCCTAGCTGCATATATTTTTTGTAATTTTTTCTAAAACCCTGATTTACTCTCAATTTCGTCTCTCTCTAATTTTCTAAACTTCATGACATCCAAAATGAGCTTTTGAAAAATTTAGAGAATTTATAGTGTTTTAGGGAAATTATTGTGCATTAATTTGATTAGACAATTACCTTAGCTTCTTCCAATTTGCTTTTTATGTTATTCTAATTTAATTGGCTAATTTTTTTCTTATTTTCCCCAGCTGTCACGACCCATATCTGGATCATTCTTTATTTTTCTTTAATTTTTTAATTAATAATGAATTTTATTTAATTATTTAGTATTATTTTAGCATATTTCATGTATTTAAGTAATTACGTGTATTTCTACCTATATATAAATTCATATATAGTACAAATAAATATTCATAAATATTATTTAGGTTATTTTATGATTTTTAGTACGCATATAATTTATCTATAATAATGCGTTAATTATCGGAATGCATTTTATGCATTTTCGATAAATAATAAGTAATATACTTGAAATTTGAAAATTTTATATTCTTTTATTGTATTGCTTATTTTCTTAAATTCGAACTTACGGGATTATTTTTACTAATATTTTTATTGAGAAAACTCTAACTAACTAAATCTTTTTTTTTTTTTGAAAATCCCGATTAAGATTTTTTATTTTTTTATTATTTTTTTTAAATCACTATGTATCCAAAAAATATCTTTTCGAGATACTATATGCAAAATCTACTAAGATATGATATAAATATATATCTTTTTTAATCTCAACTCCAAGGTCTACTAAGATTTACGTTTATTTAACTGTTTCTTATTTAAATAAACTAAAAAATATATAATTTCATGAATCTAAGAAAACCCTAACTAATTAAATCTTTTTATGAAAATCCCGATTAAGATTTTTTATTTTTTATTACATTTTTTAAAAAAAAATTATTAGGTGTTAAAAAAATATATTTTCTAAATACTATACGCTATTAAGATACAATCTGGATATATATCTTTTCTAATCTCAACTCTAAGATCTACTAAGATACGATCTAGATCTCAACTACAAGATCTATTATGATATAATCTAGATTTGTATCTTTGCGGAGAAAAGATGCACTATTTTTTCAAAAAAAATGTAATTTTTGTTAGAAGATGCAATATAGCTAAATGAATTTAAAAAATTGAAGATATTTAAATAATATCAAACAATGTGACAAAAATATAATAATAACACTTGCATTAAAAAAATAAAGTAGAAAAAATAATTAAATTAACTAATAAAATAAAATAATTTTTTTACCTAAATGAATTGAGTCGTGTGTGCTTGTGTTAATAATGTCTGATTGTTTGGATTACATTTGCATGCTTGGAGTGAAGTTGATCATGCACGTGTACGGCACTGCTGATCATGTGTGGTAGTTATGTGTAATCGTGTGTGATCGTATATGAATTATGCGTCGATGAATTTAGTGAGCAAGTATGTTTGTTGTAGTAAGTGGTAGTCTGTACGTGTGTTCTATACATCCATGATCAATTGTATGTAAGTAAGTTATGTAGCCAAAGGACATGCGTCAGTGTGTTTGGCAAGTGAGTGATGAGTGCTCGTGTTAGGGACATGGGTAGCTATTGTGTTCGGCAAGTGGGGTCAAGTACTGTTGTTGCCGAGTGAAGTCGGGTGCTGTGGATTGTGTTATATGCGTTGGTGACGTCGTGGAGTGCCCAAGACCTGTCGACTAAGTGTGTGTAACTTCTGGAGTGCTGCAGCAAATGGCGTATTGTGTCAGGGTATTGTGTTGGATGGTGTATGCTATATCGAGATGTTGTCGAGTGAGTGAGATGTTGTCTAATGCATATGTAAATTGAATGGTGGGAGGCTTGCATGTACGCGGGTATTCGTGTGCTAATTGTGAAGGGGATCAGTGTATGGGCATTGTGAAGTCAAGGGTTGTTGTCATGAGGCAGTAGACGATGGACAATCGACAATGGGTAGGGTGTATTGTGGAGTTTGGGAATTTTTGTATGACTAAGGTAAAAAAAATGTCTTTAAGTTCACTGTCGAATTCCTATTTATAAACAATACAATTGAATCTTTCATATCAAAAGATATAATTATCAACTTAGATACGGAAGATATGATAACAGTTTTTTAAAAATTTGACCTCATTTAGGTTTTCTATTTTCTAGACCCAACTCAATCTAATTTGATTTAGATTAATAATCTACTTAATAAATCCTAAATCTATTTTAGCCCAATATAAATTAGATAAAAAATTCATTTTATATTGGACTAAACCAAAAAATTTTAATAAAGTCCGTTCCTTTAATAACTTTAGAATTTATTAAATTGGATACACACCGTTATTCAATTCGATCCCAAACGACTCGACTTAATTGGACTCGACTTAACTTAACTTGATGGAACTCGACTAGACTCGCTACAACTGGACTTAATACGACTAGACTCAATACGACTCAACATTTCATTTTTATTTTTTTATTATTTATTTATTTTTTATTTTCCTGACTTAATAGAACTAATTAAATGGAAATGACAAAAATGAGTTGTCTACAAGGATACTAAGGTTAGACTTGTTGTACCGGAGTTTATTAGCTATGTTGCTCTGTGGCAGAAATTTTAAGCCACCCGAAGAAAGGAAGGATAACGTAAGGTTAGAAATTAAGACGAGATAATGAGACTAATGAGAAGGAGATTTGTTCCGAGCTACGACTTACAAGACACCTTTAAGAGATTATAAGAGTTGAGGTAAGGAGGATCGAGTGCTGATGCATATATAAAGGAATTCTAGATGTTGACGACCTGTTGTGAAGTTGTTGAGCCTAAAGACCTAACTGTATAAGATTGGAGATATTTTAGAGACTATAATATCGGTACACTTGATGAGGAAATCTAAATTACCTAAAGGATTGAAAGACATTAAGTAGGCAGATTCTGAGCTCTTATTAGCTCACTTACCCCTGGCCAAATCTTTTCTCTCTTTTGAACCTTTTTCTTTATGTGCATTTTTACGTATGTCACCTCTATCCATTTCATGATTGCTCTTTGATACATTTGAAATATGATTTTTGAATATATATATATATATATATATTTTATGTTAGAATTGCTATGGTGCCAAACATGATGCTTAGATAAGTTTTTTTTATATATATATCTTATCATAATTATGATAAAAAGGTTTTAAGGAATGAAAGTTGGCAAATGGAAATTCACTTATTTTTTAGAGAATATTGAAGAACATATTTTATTCATTTGAAATAAAACTGTATTTTTTTGCAAAATTAAATAGAATAAATAATAAGTAAATCTAACTTTATAGAGTTCTTATTTATTAATGTTATACTTATACTTTCATTTTCTTTATATCATATAGTGGAAAATGTACGATTTTGATGGAGATGCCACAATAATACCAAAAATTGAACATATTTTATTTCTTTGAGAGAACGTTGAAGAACATTTTTACCACATGGAAAATGAACGCTTCATTTGTTTTTCTCTTGCAAGATCAAATAAAATAAATGAATAATAAAGATTTTTGAGGTATTAATTTTGCGAGAGGAGTATATACTTCTTGATATGGTTTTCCGACGATGACAATGCCCACAATGGTACGAAAAACTTAAGAAAAAAACAAAAGACAAAAAAAATGAAAGAGGAGCCCAAAAGGTCTGAATTCAATACTTTATCTCACTATTCATTTAACGAACTAATTTCGTCAACAGTTGACGGGACCGTAGAACTCCCCATAATAAAAGATCAATCAATTGTACCTTTCCCAAAGCATTTTATTCTCTCTTCTTATTTTGTTTTTCTAATAAAAGCTAAATATTTATTTATTTACATCTACGACCAATTTTTATTTACCAAAATGTAAACCCATATCTGTTTGTCACGAAATCATATTGCATTCTCTATCATCGTTGATCAACCTACCTAATAGATTAGGTGAAAAAAAAAAAAAACAAAAGAGATGGGTATAAAAGGGGAAAAACCAAAAAAGTTGTAAAATGACGATTAGATATGAAGCACTTAAAATGATAGTCTAGAATGGAAGTTTGTTATTCATTTTATGAATGTCTATGTGCATCTTCATACTAACTTGGCTTTCACCGTAAAAGGTTTTTAGGATTTATATCTATTTTTGCATATTTCTATAACGGGCTATTAAATATCTTAACATAAATGTTATCTGGGGTAAAAATACTAAAAAGCCATGAAACTTTTGGGTTTTTTACAAGAGTACTACAACTTTATTTTCTATGACAATGTTCTAAAATGTTTTGGGAACACACAAAGACACTTTTTTGGTAAATATTTATTTAAGCTTTACAATAAAGAGAGATAGTGTAAATAGTTTATTTTTGTTCCCTTTAACTTTTGGAAATTTCTAGAATAAGGATCATAATTGAAAAACTAAAGAAAAAAAGTTTAAAAAAATACAAAAAGATGAAAATATTGAAAAATATTTTTTTTAGTATGAATTTTAGAAAAGTAAAAGTTTTTGGTCATTTAAAGGTCAATTTGTGGATCATTTTATTTCTAAGGTCAAAAGATAAATTTTAAAATAAAACATGCATATGTAATTTGATATGAGCCATATTAGAGAATATAGGGTTCTTAAAAACACTCAATATTCAGCCAAAGTTTGAGTTAATAGGCAATCAATTTTAGCTAATTGTAGCTTCATATAAGATTCAATTAGATTTAAATTGACCAAGTTACTAAAAAATCAAAATTTCATTCTAAATGAATAACAAATCGAGTAAAAAATTTATAAAATTAAGTTCAATTTGAAAATTATTTTTGACACATGCATCTGGATTTATTTATTTTATAGGTTACTTCTAATTATTCAAGAACTAGTTCAATTAGGCTTGAACCTACCCCTTTTGGCTTAAGCTCAATTCAGGCTAATCTGTTAGTTTAGGTGCGATATAATTGTACTAATTGCTAGGACATGGGCTAAATGGCCCAATGCTTGAGTATTGTGTTTACTTTAGAAGAGACTAGAATTTGATCCCTTACAAAAGCACTAAAGTGCCTTTTTAAGAAAAAAAAAAACACATACACACACATAAGCGCCATGTGCCAACCATTCATTGGCTAACACAAGCACTATCCTTTTCTTTTCTACCCTTTCCGATGTTTTCACATGCAAAATAGGTTTAGGGTACCTAGTTTCAAGCCCTTTCTGATATATTTTTCTTCTGATTTCACCATGATGAAATCACGAAAATCACCTGAGACACTTCAAATTAGAAACAAAAGGTCGACTAGATTTACTTGTTTACCCATTGAAATCATCTCTTGGAAATCAAGAATAATTTGGTTGCAAGATTTTAACATACAAGAAATCCATCAAATCTAAGCAATTGGGGAAGGAATTAAGCAACCATTTACTTACTGGAGCAACAATAACACAACTAAAATTTGAAAAACCTTGACAATCAAGCCGTTTTCCTCTTAATCAAAGATTACTCGAGCTAAATGATCATGGTCAAATTGACCATTAATGGTTGTTTCCAAGCATACTTGAGCGTAGACTAGTATAAATTTGTCCACTTACACTTATTCTAAGCATCAATTCATCATAAAAAACTTGAATTTCACTTACTCAAGCTTTTTCTCTCTAAATAACCACCTTTTTCTCTCTCTCTTTTAAAATTGCTTGAGCTCAAAGCCTTTTTAGCAAAACCACCACTTTTATTAGCTTCCCTGTCCTTTGAGCTCTAGAAGACTACCATTCTCTAGCTCTACCATAGTCCTTAGTACTAACGTAAGTAACCTAAGTTCAACTCGTCGGCCATCCCTCCAAAAACTTTAGTTTTGCCTTTGTCCATCCAAAATTGATATTATCACAACCTCAAATGCCCTTAAACCACCCTAATCACACCCTTCTCTCACCTTGAGCCACTCCTATCACCATTGATCACCACTACCTAAGGTCCTCTATTGTATACCATCACTAAAATCACTAACATGAGTTACTACACCACTACTAGACAACTTTTGATTAGTTAAAAGCACATACACATTTGAAAAGGTTACAGGAAACCATCATTTAGAGTCCCCTATTCATTGTTCCTTGTCTACAATCCGAACCCAATTAGAGTTTGACCAAGAACGAAAGACTTAGCATTCTTACCCGCACACCAACCTATTTTTCCAAACACCATTTCTTTAACCCTTTTTTCTTTCCCAATATAATGGTAAAAAAAGTAAACTCATTTATTTTCTCAAATTGAAACAAACTCATCCACTAAATTTTTTCTAAAATCAAACTACATAAATTTTGATCCGTACTTGAGTGTAAGTACTAACCTCTTAATTGTATATATTTTATAAAGTGATTTTCAATTATTTTTTTTAATTTTGAGTTTATATTTGAGAAAATGATACTTAATTGAGTAAAAATCTTATTTTCTAAGTTTTGAAATAATCTATGAGAGAAAATGGGAAAATAAAATTAAGTTTCACTTAATTTAGTACTAAAATGGGAAAGTTATAAATATTTGAAGATTGGCACAATCAAACGACACAACAATGCCGTTTCCAACGATGAATTTGAGTAAATTTGAGGCATGATCAAAAGGTGACTCAACTAAAGGACACAACCAAGTTTTCGACCATCTCGTTCCTAGACTTGATGACAGCATAAAAAATTTGTGATGCTTAGTGATTGACATGACCAAGTGACATGGTCGTGTTAAAAGCTACGATACCGTAATTTTGTATCTCCTAGTTAAGGTCCCTTTAGGTCTTTTTGTGATAAGTTTTAAACTCTTTTTTAGAGAACTTTAAGAGCAAAACACCAAGAGAGCATAGAGCTTCAAGAATTCAAGCATTCATAATGCAAGAGTCTTTTCATCACATCTATGGATCTTTCTTCTATTTTTCTTTTAGTTTTTGTTAAATATTGTTTTTTTTTTTTCATCATGAGTAGAGTGTAGATATTTTGTATATAGGTCTTGTGAGACTTAAATCTACCATGTAGCAATTGTTTTTATTAGATCCAATGAAATTTTGTAGTTTTCTTAAATTGATCATACGTACTTAATTGCTTAGATAGATATTTCTACGAATATTAATCTAAAAATCTGATATTGTATAAGAAGATCAAGAGATTTCCTATCTAATTAGATCTAGTCATAATTGATGAGGGTTTTTGTAATATTAGAGATAAATTGTAGGATTCTTCCAAATCTTCAACATTATCTTTAACAGAATTTGTTGTACGTTAATACGATCTTAAGTTATTTTATTGAAAATAAATTCTAATAGGTAATCTAAAAATTAAGGTTAATAAGTTTGAGAAAGCTATTAGTTTTAATAAAGAATCCTCCCGGTCAAGAAAATTAATAATTGAGTTAGATTATCTTTAGAGAAAATCACATGAATAAGTTTATAGGAAGCAAGATCTAGGTACGCTGTCAAGTTTTAAATTAAATCTTCAATTGATTGCTTTCTTGTTTTGTTTCTTGATTAGTTATAGAATTAGTAATTGTTGCAGTTTTAATTTAAATCTTTAAGTTCTTGAAATTGAATTTTTTGATTACATAATAGAGTTAAGGTTAGTATTAATACTCAATGTTTAAATCAACTTTTATATTAGAATTTAATAGGTGCACATGTCTCGCATCAATAAGTAAGCACATACAAGGTGACTTAAAAAATGAAAAGAACTTTATTTTTCCTCTCTCTCTCTCTCTCTCTTTGTGAATAACACAATTCATTTTCTTTTCCTTTGTAAATAAATTAGGATAATTATAGAATTTAGATAGGTAAGGTGGTACGTGTATAAGTTTTAATAAATTAGTCCCCCGATTCAACATTTTTGGATTTCAAAATTATTTTAAGATTTGGTTTTCCCGTAGATAAGTGGGTAGATTAGAGTTAAACTACCCTGTCGATTCTAACCTAACTCTTTTCTAATCCCGATCAAGTGGGGACTCCAAACACTTTTTTCAAGCATGTAGAAAATTGAATTTTTCTTAATCATCGGTTGAAGATTATCAAAATAGGTTAGGATTTGATATTTATCAGATTAAGAAAAATATAAAACTGAAATTTAAACTTGATAGTTGCTTTTTGCTCGGTTTATTATGTTTGCATTATTAGTACTTATTAATTGCTTTTTTGGTATGGCCTAAAGAGGACTTGTCGCTTGCTTGGAAACTCAATTCCTGGAAAACTCGAAGATGCTTGGTTTAAGAATTTATACTTTCATCACATAAATTCCAAGTGTTTCGTGACTCTTTTGGTTGTAAATCTTCATATTCTTCTCAATTTTGAGACGCTATTTGTCAATTTATTGTTTTAAGTTACTTAATGGTTGCTCTCTTGGTTAAAATACTAGCCGGTATATATTACATAGATTAGCATAATATATCTATGTTGCAAAAGTTTTGTGATTATGCATGGGAACCAATTGTGCAGTTAGACATATATATATATATATATATATATATATGCACATGATTTGCTTGTTGTGTATTTGAATAGGTACTTGGTTTCATTATTGTTATTTTGATGTTTATTTATTTATTTAGTATTTGCTTACCTCTAAAATGAGCTAAGGGGTTACTTATCTAATCTCAAATGCTGAAGATGAAGCACAAGTTTAATGGTCTTATTGTCGTAATGGGATAAGAGTATCCAAAGTGACTTGTATTGACTTTGTTACAACTTAAATAGTATTTGGTGCATGCACCCAAGAATCCATGGATATGAACGTGTACTAGGCTAATTTGATGTGGCATGACACATACCTTAGATAGTAACAAAAATTGAGGTAAAAATTTGAACGGATCATGCTATTAAAGTTGGAGGCAAAACGAGTTTATCGCTAACTATAATAGCACCATTCGCTAAAATTTGTCATATGTGTGTATATATATTATCACCATGCCACGTTATACTTAATTTTTTGTTTGAATGTCTAATGTAGAGTTATAAAACCAATTATAATTTACTTAAGCCCTAAGACAAGTTATGAATCAAGATTAGGCCCATCGTACTATTAAGACAGGTATAAGTACTAACTGGATATCCTTTTAATACAATACAAAGTATACACATAGTTTACGAGTATAGATATAAGTTCAAACCTCTCCATGGCCTATCAAAGATATTAGTTTGTATGGTTTCTACTGCAATATTTTGTGTTAGTGAGATGATTTTTGGGATATAATTAATACGTTGTTTTCTTAAAAATGTTTATTACAAGTAAAGTCTTATTTTCAACTTATGAAGGACGTCGCAACCATTACTTAGGCACCAATGATTGAGGGAAAAAAGCTTTATTATCATTAATATACCACATGTTTTTATCAGTAGTAAGCAAGTAGTAGTAATATTAAGACACATATAAATGATAGTCGATTTATATTTTCACTCGTTAGAATTTTACTAATACTTATACATTATTGATTCATTTATGTAACATGTTAGTACCATTAAAACTTTTTCCCTCATTGAGAATAGGCTTTAAATAGAGACCTGGAGAGGTTTGGTGCAACGTTGAATAATTTTATTTTGCTAAATTCATTTGCTAATGAGAAGTTGATTAAAGTCGTGATTAATATTAACAAATGGTTATAGATCATGACTCATAGGTTTGCAAATGCACAAAATGTAAGTCATATTTTTGTAACTTTTCTTTTTAAACCTTTTAGAAAGATTTATCCCTATTTGGATAGATAAAAGATTTAATGATACGTGATGCTAAGTGCTAATAAAATTTTGATAGTGTTATTAAAGGAACATGTTTTCTGAAAAAATATCAATTATGTTTTTACTTGTTCAATTTTTATAAATATCATAAAATTTATTTTTATTATAATTATATATTTACATGCTATTTATCGATTCATATAATATATTAATACCATTAATATTATTTTCGTTCGAATAATAGATTTAGTGGAAAATTAACAATTTACCCTTGTTATAATTTCATTAAGGGTCGTAGCACTTGATGTTTCACATAACAATAAATATCTTAGCTTGCCAAGAGTATCGTGATCAGGTAGTATAAACATTAATTTTCTAATAAAATAGTGTAAGTTTGGATCTTTGTTTTTTAAATTGTAATATACAATACAGCTAGCTAAAAGAAAAGCATTTCTTTTTATAAATTTAAAAGTCAATCATCATTCAAAAGCCTAGAAACATCTATGCAATTTTAGTGCAACTTTTATTATCCGTGTAAAGAAAGCGATATGTAATACGTCATACATCCCTAATACAAAATGTCTGCAATCGACTACATTTTCAGCGATGATCATAAAAAGGAAACGTTACATAAAGAAATAGGCTAGGTTCTGTAGAAAAATTTAAATCAAATATCATGGACAAGGGTAAAGATAGGTTAGCTTCTCAAATCTTGAATCGTTCATCAGTTCACTCATCAAGTCTTCATGTTGTAAGGAGAAAGGAATCGAAAGGAGAAAGACATCTTAGGGAATGAAGAGAAAAAAAAGAAGGAGAAAAAGCGAATGATAAAGAAAAGCATGTATCTAAGAGGTATAATGGATGGAAGTCCAAGCTACGTATTTTATACGACTGGTTTGCTCACCACAGCCTTGTGTGGCCTTCTCTCTCTTGCCGGTGAGTGTGATATTTCTTTCTATATTGCACCTAAAGTAATTTGGCATGCTATTATTACATTTTTTTTTTCCCGTTGTTGATTAGGGTCCTTTGTGGACCATCTATTTATATTGTATCTTTTATGTACATTACCAGTATATATTTTAGGACCGATCTTTATCTGTCCGAAATATGATGTCTATTCTATATTACAAATGTTCCAGTTTCAAACTTAATATTTTGATAAATTATCTTTTTTTGTTTTAATTTTATCATAATTAAATAAAAAAGTTATTGGGGGATGAGAGTTTGCAACTGAAAATTCATTTATTTTGAGAGAATATTAAAGGGCATATTTTATTTATTGGAAAATAATTTTTTTTTGGGAAAATAAAGTAAAATAAATGATAAATAAATCTAACTTTGTAGATATTTTTTATATGTTAATTTTATAAGAGGGTTACATATGTATTTATACTTCCGTTTTCTTGATATCTCATTTTGGGAAATGCACAATTTTGATGGCAATGCCACAACAATACCAAAAAATTGAACATATTTAATTTTTACGAGTACATTAAAGGACACATTTTATTTCTTGGAAAGTGAATATAACTTTATAGAGATTTTTAGGTATTAAATAATAGGACAGGCTTATATATATACTTCTACTTTCATCTTCTTAATATCATATTCTAGCAAACACGTGATTTTGATGGCAATGTCACAACGATATCAAAATTTGAAAAGGAAAAAAAAAAAAGAAAAGAAAAGAAAGACAAATGAAAAAGGCCTTTCAATAGCGTGATGAAAGATCTATCCATTGTACCTTCTTATTGTAATTTTATATATGATTCCATTTTTATTACTTTATTTTTCTAATAAGAACTAACTATTTATTTATTTACTTTTTACATCTACAACCAATTTTTATTTACCAAAATGTAAACCCACAATTATTAATCACAAAATCATATCGAATTCTCTACCAAAGTTTTATCAATACACCTGCTATCATCGAGTTAATGAGAACAAAATAGAAATGAATATAAAAGAGAAAAAAAAAAAAAGTTGTAAAATGACAACTAGATATGAAACACTAGAATGGATGTTTAGTATTCATTTCGTGGATGTCTATGTTTATACATTCATAATAATCTTGTTTATCTTTCTTCCTATAAGGTTTCTAGGATTTATATCCATTTTTGCATAGTAAATTTCTATAGCAGGGCAGGCCATTTAATACCATAACATATATGTCGATTGGGATGAGAATACCAAAAACCCAAGAAACTTTTTCTGTCACAAAGCTCTAAAATGTTTTAAGAACCCATGAGGAATTGTTTAGCGTGAGCTCCTTTGGAACCTATGCAATGGACCCGGGCTTCATATTTTTAGGGTCTTCTTAGTTTTTAGGTTTTCTATGTTAATTTTGGTATTGTAGATCAGAAATAATAGATAAATCTTGAGAATATAAATTTAAATAAAATTGAGAGTCTCTAAATGGAAGAGGTCTTAAAACGCTGATGAGATGATTTAAAAGTTTTATTTAATTTCTCAAACACGAGTTGTTCCTAGTTTATATATATGTGTACATATTTTGATCTCATTACCTTGGCGACAATAGGAAAAGAAAATCGAATAACCCATTTAGATTATTATTTTTTATCTATATTTGATTTGCGTCTATAAATTGAAATTATAATAATTGAAAAATGATTTGATCTACATTTGATCTATTTTTATAATTATGATAAAAGTGATAATAATGAAATATGAATTTAAATAATAAAAATTCGTTTACTTTTAAAATGAAATGTTTTAAACCATATATTCCATGCATTGGAAAATAAAGTTTCAACTGCTTTTTTAATAATAACAAATAAACTAACTTTACGTAAATTTTGTCACCATAAGATATCAAAACCTTGGAAATTGATAATAAAGACACCATTTTTCTTATTATAATTCACAAACTTTCAAAACATATTTTTTTAATACTATTCAATGTTCATTATTATAAAAACATAGATATTTCCTAAAATTTTAGAAATTACAATTTTTTAAAAAATATAAAACTACCGATCTCTCTTATTATCACAATGAATAAAAAGTATGATATTTTTTTTTTCTTCAACTATTATATTACAATTGTTGGAAAGGAAAATCGCATGGAGAATAATGTTCGTACCAATAGCTACAATGGTCTAGTAAGTAAGTATTAGAATAGATTAAAAATAACTGTTAAATAGCTATTATTTTAATTTTAATGGTCAAAAGAAATTATATATATATATATATATATTTTTGGTCAGATAGCCATTTGGGGAATGAAATAAGAAAATGGTTTGCTATAATAGCTCCTCCACCATGAGGGCAAATATCATACTCTGTCATTACACTGCCCCATCAACTTCACTTCTTTTTGCCTTTGCCAACATACACCATTCTCTTCACTGGTAAAGTACACCTGATTCCATTAGGCGGGAAAGTGGGGTGCAAAACAAACAACACAACACTTCTTCGGAGATATTAACAGAGAGAAAATGAAAGAAAGAGGCAAAGCATCGGAGAGATCAGTAGATGAAAGATACACTCAGTGGAAGTCCCTTGTTCCCGTTCTTTACGACTGGCTTGCTAATCACAACCTCGTTTGGCCTTCTCTTTCTTGTCGGTCAGTTTTTTTTTTCTTTTTTTTTTTATGTATCTGTCCTTTCTTTTTCCTAGGGTTTTAACGTTCATTTCCTTATCTGGGTTTTTAAGGTTTCTCTCATTTTGTCGGAGAAAATAAGTGACCTTTGAGAAGAAAAGATGGTTTTGTGATGTGGATGTTGCTTAGTTTTGGTTTATTGACGCATGTTGTGGAAAGAAGAATGCTTTTTGATTATTTTTTTTCTTTTGTCTTTTGTCATCTGGAAACGAGAGAGCTTTGAGAAAATGAAACAACTTTGGAAGAAAGGATGGTTTAGTAAAGTGGGTGTTGCTTATTTTTGGATTATATGACAAACCCTTAATTTAAAAAGAATGCTTTTTGTGTTTTTTCTTTTTTTGGTTGTTTGGAAATGAGAACTTTGGGAGTAAATGTGGTTTAGTAGTTGATGTTTTTAGTTTCAATTTGTATGATAAACCCATACTAAAAAAATGCATTTCGAGGTTTCTCCTCTTTTTTCCCCCTTTATTTATGAATGAGATAACTTTGAGGACTCGAAAGAACTTTAGGAAGAGAAGATGGTTTAGTGAAGTGGACATCGGTCAGTTTTAGTTCGTTCAATTGTTTGTGTGATACTCATGGTTTTTGTTAATTTATTGTTTTAGAGTTTGCATTGATGACATGCATCGTGTGCATATGGGAATGCTTTGATAGTCAGGGAAGTGGAGGGCCATGTCCCTTTTTTGCCTCAAGTGGAAGGCTGTGGCCATTGATCCTTATTGGGTTGGATTTTGGTGGTTTGATAAAGAAAGTTTTCAAATATCATTGAGCGGATGGTCATTCGAGTCTATAGTATTTGGTTTTGTTTTATTAATGGTGTAATTGAGTTAAAGCATGCTGTGGTGAGATGATCTCAATGAGAAACTTGATTGGTATCTGATTTTTTGAGCTCTATCTTGGCTTGGGTGACCCTGAACTGAATATGCCATCTCTGGTTGATGGGCTCAGTTGTGCTTGTCTCAATTAGATCACACTGAAAATAATGCTTGTGGTCAGTTTGGATTATATTAAGTTTGTGTTGTTCGTTGTTTGTTTTCTTCCTGTATCCTTTACAGCAAATTCTATAGCAGAAATGTATGTCTATATGATCTATCGACCACAAAAGTTGCTGTATATTGTATGTTTCATGTATTCTGAAATTCTGCTATCCTATATCTAATTAAAAAGAATGCTCTGATTTGAGTCTCGTAATTTTGTAGCATTGCTTCTCTACACATTATGGTCAACTATATGGTGGGGAGTTAATGCCAATCCTTGTGCTGTTTATTTTATTTTACAGATGGGGCCCACAGCTTGAGCAAGCGACTTACAAAAATCGTCAGCGTCTTTATCTCTCGGAGCAGGTAAGATTTTTGGCCAGTTTAATTTTTTTAGTGAATAATTTTGCTTCAAGGATGCAACAGAATTGTATTGTTGAAGGAATGAAATTATTACAGATTAATTTTTAAGGTTATGGAAGAAAGCATTATTTGCTAGTTTGTATGCACCTCTTGAAACTTCAGAATAAAAATCTCCGGTCCCTTTGCATTTGCTCAAATTTTGATGCTGTCATCTGCTTTGCTGCAATAGGTGATATGCCATGTCTGCTTGTCGTTGCTTTGATATATATATCGAGGAGCTATTCACTGTCCTATCTTTTTTTTTTCCCCTTATTTATTTTTTTTTTCATGCCTCATTGGGCAATCTCATTATTTATATACATTTGGGTCAGCCCTCATATTCTAATTTTTTTGCTCTTCTACTTAGACTGATGGCAGCGTCCCAAATACCCTTGTTATAGCAAATGTTGAAGTTGTTAAGCCTAGGGTTGCAGCTGCTGAGCACATATCTCAGGTAATGGCCATTTTATAATTCTTCATGTTGTTTTCGATCTTTCCTTTTTATTATCTTGTGAAGCTCCATAATGGATGTAATGCAATTATCTCTTCTCCATTTAATCTGGCAGTTCAATGAGGAAGCTCGCTCTCCCTTTGTCAAGAAGTTTAAAACTATTATCCATCCTGGCGAGGTAACCCTTTTTATCCCATTCGTTCTTGACAAGCAATTATAGGACGGATTTAATTTACCTAATGAATAATCTGTTGTAATATGCACATGTTGTTGGGTCATTAATCTTTCTGTGTTGGAGAATGTTTCTTTTTGGGTGTGAAATTTGGATAGATCTTCATCACAGTGACTTTGTTTGTACTTACAATTGCTAGTATGGCAGCTGTGGCAATGAGCATCATGTCAGCATCTGGGTGCGCATCGTGGCCTCTATATGAGTTAACAAACAGCTGGCCATACGTTGTACCCAGATGCGATTATCAAAGTGGTTGCCCTTTGTTGGATACATGAATCAATTGGATGGAGATGCCCATGAAAAATTATGTATGAAATTTAAGGCCATTATTTTTATTTTTTTTTCCTTCTTTTGAGTTTAATTTGTTGGTCCTTATTGACAGTATTATGATTTCATCCTAGGTTTTTCAGAAAACATTCTTCATTGGAAACCTCCTTTTGTTTTGAGATGCTTATGCTTGCGTATATTTTCTTCAAACATGACTGCTGTATATCCTAGTTGGTAGCATCACTGCATCAAACTTACAACAAAGATGCACGCTGAGAATTTGCTACTAGTATTGTCTTCTTCAGCATGTTTATGCCTTGTCTCAGTTTTCTGCTGGCCATGAAAGTTTGTTCTTACAGCATGCACCTTAAGATTGAAAGGTTTGTAATATTATAATTGGGTGCAGGTGAACAGAATCAGGGAGCTGCCACAGAATAGTAAGATAGTGGCCACACATACTGACAGTCCTGATGTAAGTGTCAATTTATAAACTTACTCGGTTTCTTACAATTAGAAAATCTTTCTGATACTCTATAATGTTTTCTTCTGTTTTTACACATAAACCATCATGACTAAATTCAAGTTGCCTGCTCCCAAACAGGTACTTATTTGGGACGTCGAGGCTCAGCCTAATCGTCATGCTGTTTTAGGTGCTGGTGTCTCTCGTCCAGATTTGGTATGTTCATTTAGAAAGAATTTTTTCCTTTTTCTTTTTGTATATTGATATTCCTGTCTGGATTTACCTATCCCTAAGTTGTTCTGCAGGTACTTACTGGGCACAAAGATGATGCTGAATTTGCTCTTGCCATGAGCCCAACTGAACCCTGGGTTCTCTCTGGAGGTTGGAAATCACTTTTGCAAGTTGTTATGTTTGACATGTATCTCTTTACAATCTTCAATGTTTCTGGTGTTCAAAGAAGCTATATAAAGTTATTACTGATAAATCACAAAGCAACCGATACTTGACTTCATCTTGCTCATTGTATCGATTGCCTTAACTTTGTGTCATTCACGCCCTCTGTTTCCATATAAAACAGTTGTCTTCTCCTTACGTATGATGGACTGTAAGTAGTGAGTATGTTGATTATTCTCCCGTGATTGACTTTTCTATGACAGGCAAGGATAAAACCGTGGTTCTATGGAGCATACAGGACCATATTTCTTCTCTGGCCTCGGAGCCTGGATCTGGAAAGTCTCCAGGGTCTGGCAGTGCCAACAGTAAACAATCTTCTAAGGCTGGTGGGAGCGTAGAGAAACCAACTGATAGTCCTTCAATTGAACCTCGAGGTGTATTCCTTGGGCACAGTGATACTGTTGAGGATGTGACTTTTTGCCCGTCAAGGTACCTTGCTATTTAAGTGATGGATGCATATTTCATTTGTATAGAGAAACTTCACCTTGTATGCTGTTAATTGTGCTCTATTCATGAAAGGACACTTTCATTAGTTTATAAAGTGCTTATTGTTTAACATCATATGTTGGACCACTTTCTGTTGTACAGAGTTTCTCTAAGGTCTTGAATACTCGATCATTGTTCACTCCCTATTGCAGTATTTCTAACTATATCTCTCATTATTTTGTAGTGTGCAGGAGTTCTGCAGTGTGGGTGACGATTCCTGCCTTATATTGTGGGATGCAAGAACTGGTTCTGCTCCTGCAGTCAAGGTTATACAGTCAAGTTACATGCAATATCAACATTTAAATAATAACTATGGACCTGATATGGAATTGGTTTGACATTTCAACAAATGTTATGACAGAGTTGACACTATATGCTCTATGCATTCATTGAAAAGATCACCTGATACTGAAATTTGAAAAATTTATAGATATGCAATCAGATTAATAGCTGTGATCACTTGTTTGCATTTCTTTCAACATTAAGGAATGTAATCTGGTGTGTTGGTGCCTTTTGATATTGTGCTAATTATGAGTTAGATATAGTTTTATGCCTTCGATAAGTTGAAAGTAGGAATGGTTGCAACAGGTAGTTTTTTCTCTGAATGCGGTTTAGCATGGACAAAGTGGGGACGGCTTGTGTTGCTATATTTTTCTGCAAAAGTTTGAGATTTGAGGACAATGGCTGAGTGGAGCTTTGATAGTGAGTCTGGAACGTTTTCTTTTCTTTCCTTTTTTTTTTTTTTTTTCAGGGAAGGGTGTACTGTAATGCCCATCTTCATTGTCCATTATTTAGAAAAATATAGCTGCTGCTGTTTGAAGAAATTCTTATATAAAGAGGTCAATGTTAAAAATTCCTGCTATCTGTAATGCAAGTTGAGCTTCTTCTGAAAGATGCATGTATGGCTGTCAGGGGGCTTTTGCCTTTGTTGCGTTCCTAAGTTTTCTAATTTAGATCTGTGCTTGTACAGTGTTTTCTTCTCCAGAGCTTCTGATGATGATGCATAGATTCCATTTGTTATAATTGTCATTGGAAAGTGGTAATTTTCTTCTTAACAATCATTGTTAATTTGACAGGTTGAAAAAGCTCATAATGCAGATCTTCACTGTGTTGACTGGAATCCGCATGATGTTAATTTGATTCTTACCGGGTATTTATATCTTCTAGATCCTTATCAGTACTGGATTCATACATTGCTCTCCTTTCTTATCATCTCATTCGCTTCTGCTTCTACTTCTCCAGATTTTTGGCTTATTGGCCTTATGAGAGATTCATTTTAGCAAACCTTCCAAAGTTCATGTGGTCTTTTTCCCTTTTTACTTTAGGTCTGCTGATAATACTGTTCGTATGTTTGATCGGCGAAACCTCACTTCTGGTGGGGTTGGATCCCCTGTCCATACATTTGAGGGTCACGGCTCTGCTGTTCTTTGCGTGCAGGTATGCTATGGGTCAGCTCTTTGTTGCAAATTCATGTTTAATATTTTATTCCTTAGGATGCGAATTCTGTCAGCCTTAAATGTCCGGCTAAATAGATCAATTGCTGATCAGTAATTTGCTTGCAGTGGTCGCCAGACAGGTCATCTGTCTTTGGAAGTTCTGCTGAGGATGGTCTTTTGAATATTTGGGATCATGAGAAGGTGTTCACATCTCTCCTTTTCTCCCTATATCTTGTACTTAAGAGATATGCATGGTTCATGTGAAAAGATGTCATTTGTTTTTTGGAAAAATATTTTTTTAGAGAACATTTTTCCCCCCCTTTTCCATCTGTGTTTTTTGGGCTCAGAAAGCTCAAGTAAGAAATATTTTCCCTTGTGAAAGAGAATGTTCTTTTGTTCCTGTTAAGTGAAAAAAATTTTACAAACAGAAAGTTATTTTTTGAATCAATCTTCACCAGTCTTCTTGCTCTACGAAAATGGTTGATATTGGATTTTCATTCATATTGACGTTATAAATTACATTTCAAATGATTAAAGACTACAATAGGCAAAAAGCGATAAAATTCGTGTTTAAAATTGTGAAATAAGCCAGAAAGGCTGTAATCGTATATGTTAATTTATGATCTATGCTTTATGATTTTATTTTCACTAAAGGTTTGATATGATGTGTTTTATTGGACAATACTGAAAACAATATATTTAGGTACGGTTTACAAAAAAGTGAGTTCTTCTACCACATCTATATGGAAATAGAAATAAGAAAACATAAAATATTCCATTTTTCGAGAAAATATTTAATACTGAAAAAGTTTGCCAACATGAAATTTCCCTTTAACCAATGACACCTAAATCTTAAAGTGGAAAGTAAGACGAACATTGGGAAACTCTTACCTCAACATCTTCTAAATAGTTAATGGACATAACATATAACTGCACTAGGGGCCATTGAAATGGAGTTGTGTGTAATATTAATTAAAATTATCAAGAGGCTTGCAGTGTTATTGAAAAGTTCTGAATGGTATGCATTAGGATGAATCTAGATTTTCTATCATAAGTTGCCTAATGACCAACCTTATTTAAATTGTGGATTTACGAGATCTAATTTATTTTCAGATTGGTGGAGTTAAAATGCCCAATTCTCCTCCTGGTCTATTCTTTCGCCATGCTGGCCACAGGTAGGATAATGGACCCGAGTTTCGTGTTTGTGTCTGCTTTACAGACTGATCCTTTTTGTCTCTAATCAATCTCTTATTGGATATAGGGACAAAGTTGTGGACTTCCATTGGAACTCATCTGATCCTTGGACAATTGTCAGTGTATCAGATGATTGTGAAAGTACTGGTGGAGGAGGTACCTTGCAGGTTGTATATCATGCCTTTATCTTAGCCCTCAACTCTTCGTTAGACAGTTAATAACACACTTAAGCAAACATTGTTACATGTTTATCATTAATTTTGAGCTAGGACTTATTGCCTAATCACCTAGGAGGTTTAGATTGCTTGATTAAGTAAGCATGGTTCTGTTGTCAGTTAGTCTTGTTCTTCTGGTGCATCAATGTATCCTTTTGCAATGTGAGGGTGAAAAACTGAAAAGTAGGTGAAAACCAAACAGTAAGAGGTTGTCCTAGTGATGGACTGGGTGCTCTCATGATAAATAGCATGAGGTTCCTTATTCGTAATCCAGCAAGGTCACTTCTTGAGGCTAACATTGAGCGAGGTGGATTAATCTATTGCCTACATTTTCGATTAGCCAAAGGTTGAAAAAATACCTGCTGGCTGGCATATGTGAAGATTCTGTGATGTAAATAATTTGAAATACAAACTTCGTGCTTTAAGTTTACTCGATGGTCACATACCTATCAGTCTATTCTCATTTGATGGATAGCAAATATACAAAAATAAGCCCCTCAAACGTTGCTCATTGGCAATTATGCTTTTTTTATTTTCACATTCGTTCAAATAAGTTCCCGGTGAATTGAAAATTTTTGCAAACAATATCCAAAGATCTATTCGATATGTTTTATTTCTTACTGTAAAACTCTAATTAATCTTCAATTAAGTATTTGCTTAGATTTTTTGACTTCTCTATTTGCTAGAAATCGGAACATAAGTAGAGATATTGCAGGTAAAAATTCTTCAAATTGTTACCATCATAAAGATTAGGGGGCTGTTTGAACCAAGATGACAGTATAGGCGCTTAATTGCATGCGATTAAATAACTAGGCTTAATTGTATATCTGGCTGAGTCTCAAAGGCTTATTAGTTTATTTTGCCTCGTTGGGTACTATTAGAACTCACTCTTTTGGTTTACTTTTGCAATTTCCCACCATGATCAACTTTAAGAGTTTTCAATTAGGTTTTGACTTTGGTGCTTAGTTGAATGATTTGATTTGCATGGTAATCCCTAGCTGTTTGAAATTGCCCATCATTCACTGGTTGGAAAATCCTTGGTTTTGCAGATATGGCGGATGATTGACTTGCTCTACCGACCCGAGGATGAAGTGCTAGCGGAGCTGGATAAGTTTAAAGCTCACATTCTCTCCTGTGGTTCTTTGAGTTAAATTTTGTGGAAAACATGTGAAAGGCCTTTCGGTTATAACTCATTTTCTGTTTGTTGGTACATTTTGGGTGAGCTCTTGTGCTGGTGATTTTAAAGTCCTTTTGTCCATATTCTTATCGACCTTTTAACTGGATGGTGACAAACACGCTATATAGAATTTCCTGTGTTTTTATATGATTCAATTTAACATCCTCATTGCTTTGACAGAGTGAGTCATATCGATTGTTCATTCCATCCACTCCAGTTCGTTTTGAGAATAGTTCTTAATACCTATTCTTTATTCGTCCATAACTTTTACTTTATTTGTTATGTAATTATACAAAAATCCTACAAATATTCCTTTTTATTTATATGACCTATGCAATAAAATCCTTAAATTTCGTGTTTTCCGGTTTTTTTTTTTTTTTTTTTTTGGTTGGTTGTCATGCTTTATGAATTGTATCGCAAATCTTAATCCAAGGATGTTAGGCACATTATATTTTAGTATCAGAGCTCATGGTGAGACACGTTTTGTGGTTAGTGCGAAAATTTTAATTCGTTGGATTTTGAGATTTGAAGTTTTGGGGTTTAGCACTGGTGTTTGGAGTAGGTGTAAGAGTTTTACGGTTGGTAGGAAAGATTTCATTTCTTTTTTTTTTTTTTTTTAATATTGATATTGAATTGCAGAAAACAATGTCTAATGGGAGAGCTAATCAACCTAGGGTAGGTCATAATGATAATGTGGCGGGCGTTTGAATTGTGTAGCAAGAATTATCAACATTCATGGAAGAGGTATTGGTGTGCGCATAGGGAGAAATGATCGTGGGAGTCCTGTTGCGTCTAATTGAAGGAGTAGTGCGAGTGATAAGGAGTCTGGCGGTGGCAATTTTAGTGGGGATAGGAGAGCAGAATGTGGTGGTAGCAGAGTTGGTTTGTAATATATAAAACTAAAGATTTCCTGCTTTTAGGGGTGGTTGCCAGCGGGAGGTGTATATGTATTAATAGATTTTTGAGTTATTATAATTGTAAGAAATGAATGACAGTTAAGATGACATCTGCAGCATTTTTAGAGTATGCAAGTTTATGGTGGGATAAACCAACATCCAAGAGACACAGAGAGGGTTTAGAGTATGCAAGTTTATGGTGGGATAAACCAACATCCAAGAGACACAGAGAGGGTAAAGAAAAAGGTAGGTACTTGGCGCTTAATGTATAAGAGATATTTGCATTAAGTATTTCAAGCAAGAAATACTAATGCAATTGTTAACGCGTCAACTCATAGACTAGGGGTGGATTGAGTGTAGAGGAATAGTCGATAGCTCAATTCATAAATGGGCTTAGGTTTGAGAATATTCAGTATAGTGAACTAACAAGAAGATCAAACTCTAGAGGATGTGACCAAACTAACATCCAAAGTTGAGAAGCATCAAAGAAGTGGAAGGTAAAAGTTATCTTTGCAAAATTTTGATGAGTTTGATCATGACAAGAATAAAGAGAAGTGTCATACGAGAAAAAGAGCCAGAGAGGTGGGGCAAGAGAAGGTGGGGCAAAATAAGAAGGGGAATAAAGATGTAAAAACCTCATAATAAGGACAACGTAACAAAGTATGAATACAAAGTGTTTAAAGTGGCTTAGCTTTGGGCACTTGGTAGCCTGTTGTCCTAATTGCCTCGATTATGATCATTAAGGGAGAGATGCCTAAGGTTAAGGTTGAAAGGTGTTATATGAGACTACCGATATTGATGAAATAATGGAGCTTTAGTTGAAAGGAATGTTATTAAGGATGATGATAAAAAAAACATTGATCATACAGGTCTGAAAACAAACCCTGGATAACATGAGAGCCTATCTTATATTAGGTGCTTGATTTAGGGCAACACATATCCTATTATCATTGATGAGGATAACTATATGAATATTGCTTCCTCAAATTTTCTTGAGAAAAAAAGGGTTTTAGACTATTGCACATCTAAAGTTGTGTAGGTTGTAATGGTTTAATGGTCAAAGAATTGTCCATGTTTCCAACAAGTTCATGTTCCATTTTCAATTAGCATTTATACTGATAACGTTACCTATGATGTAGTTCCTACTATGCATGTACTATTAGAGAAACTTCATGATTTAATGGACGGAGTATAAAAGATGGATTTATGAACATGTGCTTGTTTATAAAGGAAGAACAACAATTCACTTCGTTGCTATTAGTAGTGCATTTTTTCCTTAAACCTTCTAAGGATGAGCGTAATTTGCAATCTACTGGCCTAGAAGAAAAGGAAAGAAAGGTATTAAGTAGACATAATAAGGACATCATATCTAAAGATTTTTTCCCCCTCAAATCTAAAACATGGGAGACTCTTAAGATGTTACCTACCATATCAATTTGTATCCCACTCCTAAATACTTCTAGACCCTATTCAAGTTAAGGGACCCAAAATCTAGCTGCTATCTTTATACTATTCATGATTGGTTGCTTATTCGTAACCATCCTATTGACTTGAACATCAAAGTGCATAAAAAACCAAGTACATAAATAATCAATAGTGCATTTTTTCCCATCAAGGTCATTCTACCTAGTTTTTTTTTAGACTACTTATCTATCCTATCTTTTACCTTACTTGTTGCTAAATTACATGATAACTCGAGAATTATTCATTTTATTTAGTTAACTAATATAAAAACCCTAAATTGCATGTCTTCCATTATTCATTGGTTATTGTGCTTTATTGATCTATGACAAATCTGCATCTACATGGGCACTTAATATACCAAATCAACGAAGTTCTTTTTTTTTTTAGGAGGGTAGGGAAGGGTGTTATTGCTTACTTTAGTTTTCCCATCGAATTAAATCAAATCAATTATGGCCCATTCACTAGTCATTCCGTTCCACTCCTCCTCCCCTCAAAAAGAAAACTTTATTACATTATTCACTTTGCTAAGTTGCACAATTCTTGAAAATTAATTACAATTTCTTCCCTAAAACTAAGAATCCCAATTCTGACAAAATAAGACCTCGCTACCTTTACCTTTTTCTTGTCTTCAACATGGTATACCATCGTAGATCACCTACCTACATTCATTGTCATGGAATCGACAATTGACCCCCTTCTTCTCCAACAATGGTGACTAAACCTTCATCATCAATTGACGATTGACCCTTCTTCTTTTTTTCCCCCTCTCTCTATCTTTTTCTCTCTTTGGCCCTCCTTTCTTTCCTTTTAGTTATTCCCACTCTTTTCATCTCTATCTCATACACTTCATATTTTTGTCTTTGGACTTTGCTGAATACTCATCTAAACAAAGCTTTGAAATCTCATCTTAAATTTTGAATTTTTGTGTTTCCTTGATTGAACTTTTCGATGCATATTTGCTTAGGATATTGTAAAGAGCTAAATTCAAAATCAAGTTTTAAACCTATTGGTTAAATGGATTTGATTTTTTGAGCTAAGATGATAAGGGTCGGAAAGTTAAACTCATATATATTTGGAATGATTAAGAGAGATTTAACATGATGGGTTTATATTAGGATCTATTGGATTGGTTTCTTCAACACTAATCTTTCTCAATTTAACTTACACATTAAGTAAATCTTTATTGGGCCTAAGCTGATAAAGGAAGTTCACTTAAGGTCCATTAAAGGAAAGGATTAATTTTGGCTATTGATCAACAAATAAGATCAATAGTCAATTCCCATAAGTACTTTACTGCCTCCTTTATTTAGATAAGGGAAATTTTTGGCATATACGTCGTTATTTTATCGGATTCTTATCTTAAACAATCAAATACCCAATTATTTCAAGAGCATTATTTAATTCATCATTTGTATGAATTTTGATGCTACTAAGCTTATTCACTTGTCATGACTTGTGTTTGAGTTTTATTAAGATCGCTTACTCTTTCTCCCTATTACTCATCACCTAATCATCCCATAGGCATCTATTAAGGCGTTCTATTGGTAACTTATGGAGTAATACTCACACAACACGCACCTAACCTTATATTCAAACCCTTACACCCACATATATCAACTAAGACAGTGAAGTTAAAATCTTTATCAACAATTTTGTCACTACCCGTTTCTAAAATTAGTCAAAATAAGTTAAATATGTGATCTTTTATACCTATCAACATACAGGTTGTTTTTAATCCATGGAGAAGCAGCCCTTACAAGTGAGAAATTGGAATTTTATAAACTAAACATTGTGGAGTTATGTATGTTTATAGTTTGTGAATTGTAAGTGACCTTGAAGAAGATGGGAAAGTAAGGTAGAAGATGAGGATGAAATGGTAAATTTTTATTCTACTATACACGTAATCTTATGTTTATTTTTTTTTTCCCAAGTGAATGATGTAATAAGCATTACAACCTTATTCAATTCCTAAGAAATGTGTGTCTATTATACATTTATTCCATTCAATGAAGAAAACACCTCCTTAGTGTTCATCTTTCACAAAATGCGCCCCCTGCCCACACCCTACCCACCACACCGCCCCCACCCCCCAAAACTGTTGTAAATGTAATCGTATGATTTGATTTAGGACTTTTTTCAAACCTCAAAACTTTAGTTTGATATTTTAATTCACAAATTAAATCATAATTTGTTATTTAAAATAAATTTACATCCATGATGTTAAATGTCATTATATACTAATGTTTTTTATAATAACATGTATTAACATCATAAAAGATTTCAATGAAACCAATATACATGCGAATAAGGAATTTTAAATGTGTTTGTATAATTAATTTTATTCATAAAACTAGCTTATAGTATAAATTATAGTAGGCCTATGTACAAAAGAACTTATGTTTATAATGGTGAAATATATGTGCATCTAAAAAACATAAAATAAAGTTTATTTTTTAAGTATCATATTACAACACAAAATTATATTTTCAATCATAAATAAAATATTACATCACTTCTCTAAGATGGGCCGGTTTGATTTTTTGATTTGATTTAGTTTAACCTTAATTTGTCTCTTTAAACCAACTATACATTTTCATTTGGGAATCTTCTAAACCAAATTGAAGAAAATAGTCCGATTCGATTAAATCAATTTTTTTCCTGCCCTTAGTATAAAGTGGAGAGTGATTTTGGTAAAAGTGGAAACCACTACCTTTGAAGAAAACTTTTCTCTCTTAGTTCGTGTGTAAAAGACGAATAAATCCTTTCCTTAACCTGTTCTTACTAGCTGGACCATCTAAAATGTCAATCGCCCAAGCATCGAAGTATTCCTTGTCCAAGCAGTGGATGCTTGACGCTAATAAATCAAATTGTACAAGGGATAATATTCCTTAACCTGTTCTTACCAGCCATATTTTGGATTTTAGAAAACGCTAATCCATATATAAACATACACATGTTTTGATCTTATAAAACCCATCAAAAACCCACCTCAGTTATATATTCCTAACAGGATTGCTAGGTAAATAATATCAAATTTTGAGCATTAAATTTATGTAAGAAGATGATGCACCCGCTTCTCCCCATGATGTATGGCTTTTCCTGGGAGAGCAAAAGTAGAGCTGTAGAGGTAATGAAGTAGTTCCATTGGTTGGTGACAAACTCTAATTATAGAGATCATCCGTTTGTAAAGTGGTTGTTCTGTATTTTTACCATGTAGTGGAGTAACGGAATCTACAAATAGGAAAAGCGAACCCACACTCAGATCCCATTAGCCTATCTGCTACCAAGTTCAATGAAAGAAACCACCTACCGATAAGAGGCCGTGAAACATAACTTTTAGCCATTCTCATATAGGAGGATGATAATCAGGGTCTTACTTACAATCTACATACGAAAGCGTATTTTGATAATCTCAAGCATATCAGAATCAACAACGTTGTTTTCTTTGGAAAAAGGGCATGCTTTAGCTACTCTAGCTAAATACTTCCATATCCACACAAGGAAGATTTTAAGTTTGTGGCAGCCATAGATTTCATCAGCATTTTGTGCTCCAACCCTCTCCCTTTCCAGACATGTATAATTGAGCACAGCTCTCTATAATATAGAAAATAAAGCTGATTACAAAAACCATGCCCGGTAATTTTTTATCGGATTAAAGCCACCAAAAAAAAGGCAGCCAAAAAAATCAGGTGCACTCTGCAATATGGTGCATGATGATTTAGAAGAATATACATACTAAAAGGAGCTAAAGCATGTAGTAAGTTAGCAACAGTGAGATTCCTTCTCCCATCAGCTCGAGCATGATCTCGACTTCCCCATTTTCTGCCTGCAAGTGATTAAAAGGAGAGGTCACATGTCATAGTTGGTAGGTGTGCAGAGGATCCTATGCATGAATATTTGAAGTTTAGGATCAACAACTAACCAAAAAGAATCTTTCTTCTCTTGAGCTAATAATTCTTCAAATGAAATGTCGGGAAATTCTGAATCCTCAGTTTCCATCACCTCACTGGATTTGGCCTTCAGCTCCATAGAGGAACTAATTTCAAGCATCTATACACATATAAAAAAAAAGTGTTAGATCATTGTGATATTATTTATTATGGAAAACTACAAAGAAATTGATTATTATGAGAGTTTTCAGTTGAACTAGTGACTATGGGAGTTGTCACACCGTACAATAATCAAAAGTTCACATTGAATTAACAAGTGCTTCGTCAACGATGTATCGATATCACTTTTCTTTATTGGAAAGAATGATGCAACTCCAGTTGTAAATTTTACCCGTTCATGTTCACTTTAGCCTTAGATCTTATTTGATTTTCAAGTGAATCCTAAATCTTTTAAGGCTAATGAGTTAGTTCAACTGACATATGGGGCGCATCACATGTCGTGCCCACAGAAAAATCCTGAATGCAAAAGGGTTGGCCAGAAGGTCTATAGCTAAACTGTAACCATACTTTTCTCTTTTTAAGGACAACTGATCTCCAGAATGCAAGTGATGCAATCATATAGCAGAAAGGAAGGGAATTATCTAAAAATTTTACACCAAAAATGATAATAAAAAGAATACATTTTTTTGCCAATATCGATAGAAAATTACAGCTTAAAGATTACAGGGAAATGATCATTTATAACACGAAAGTTACCTTCTTGTATGCTGGAGAGAGTTTGAGCTGCTGTTGAAGCCAGTTATAAACAAATGCATCTTCTTCTAACCTCTTCTGTTCAAGCTCTAGCTTGTATATCTGAGACACTATGATGTTAGTCCAGTACACCAGGATTACCTATTTTCTACCACAATCCAAATTAGGTTCCAACACTGACCTGCTGCCGAAGGCGGTCAAAGGAAGATCTGTCTGCTTTTAACAGTAGTGCTTTTGTTATCGTAAATTTCCGTTGTAAGACCTCTGACCTGCATAGAAACTCAAGAGTTGGAATAATTGTTTTCAACAGCTCAATGTGCAAAGAGAGGAGCCACAATTTTGTCATAAATACTAAAGCCATGGGACGACAGAAAGACTCCTAGGGTAACTAAATATTTTAGAGGTTGTATTAATAAACAAGATGCATATGTTTGCAATAAAAACCATAGCCTTAAAAAGAAAACCAACTCTAATAGAACATTCTGCCTCAATGTGCATATATGAACAGACATTCAATTTGAAAAACGTTGCCAGCATCTGGTTAAGCATGATGAATTTGGCTTGCACATGAACAGGGATGGCAAATAACGAAATGGGTGAATTTGGAGGTTTTTGCATACTATAAACTAGCACTGAATCATAAGCTTCATAACTTACTTATGCTGCAGCTCATTTCTAGCCTCAACTAAGCAATTAGCGAACTCACCAACCTGTAGAAACATGGTATAGAGTCATAAGTATCAGAGCAGTTAAAGGATTATAGAATCCATCGGTTCAATTTTTTTACAAATGTAGCAATAGCCTTATGAGTCATGTAATAAACTAGTTCATTACTAGAATTTCCAAAAAAAAAAAGGACCTCAGTGGCATGTATTTGTTGCACAGACAAGTAATATGTCACTCATCTATCATTAAGGATCAAACATGGTTTCAGAACATGCTTGATGGAAATATGTCAAAACCCAAATTAAATGTGATCCCTGCCAATAGAACATTTAGACACATTTCTGTGTCTCGTCATATAAGAAGAGAGTAAACCCAGACCAACAAGGATAAAAAATCAGGCATGCAAAACCAGCATGATAGCACAATTTAAAGGAGTCTTCTTGTGAATGAAAAGTAAGTAATGCTCTATGGTATAAGCTAAACCATCCTTGTGGCAATATACTGTTCTTGAGCTTTAGGGAAAAGTTATAACAGCTGTAAGGAAATTGAAAGAGACTGTTCCACAAGTTTCTCGATTGTTCTTCTACTGTTATTCAGAACAACCATCACTTATCATTCTATTGAGATGTGGCACCCATAGCTTCTTGCTTATACATGCGAGAAGAATTGAAAAATGATAATGGAAAAGTTTAGTAATGGTACATTGGGCTATCTAATGTAATTTAGAATACTGATGAATACAAGTTTGATCCATATGACACAAAAGTCTAATGGCAAGACAATGCTAAAGCATGATCGATGAATTATGATAAGGGTTATAAATGTACACCTCCTTTAACATATTCCATCAAAACATTACAAGATAATTCTACAACAAAACATTTCCTTATCACTATCCACTGAATTTTAGTTCCAGTCATCACCCTATGCCTAAAGCACAGTGAAGTGAATCCAATTGATGCAACAATAAGGTTGCTCACTTGCATACCATCACAACTTTGCAATGCATATACATATAACAGGTTCCACCAGCCCTTGCAGTTTCGTTTACATAGTATACTTCTTTGCATTCTCCAAAAAAATTTAACAGTAATTTGAAAAGAAAACAATAATCAAAACTTCAACAGAATTTTGCTTTTCCACACAATAACACAACTTTCAAATATTCAGTTTCGCTAACAAGTATCCCCAAGCATTACACTTGTTTAGCGTGGCTGATTCGAAAATTTATTATTTCAACCGATTATTCAGTTCACAAGGCAGAAAAGTACATTGGAAATGACAAATTTCCTTTCTAACCGTGCTTAATGAGTCCTCTAGGCATTCATTATAAAACTCACTATGCATTTTCCTGGAAACTTTCACTCAAATACACAAAAACGACAGGGGTGGCAGACTGACACCACGAAACAACACCACAACACAACCAACCTAAAAAATAACCAATTTCGGTAGTCGGTACAACCTATCAATCCGAACATGACATGACTATTAGGATTATAAAATAAAGTAAATATTTACAAAGATTAGCCAAGATTATATTTTTTATAAGACCTACTAAATTCGATACGGGATAAATCTCAATTACAAATTACCAGCCCTACAAGGTAATGCAAAATTAAACACAAATTAAAGCAAAGCCATCAAATTAAAAACAATAGCAAATGCCACACAACCAAATATCTTATCTTCTTCATCTGAAAAATTAAAACAAAAGAGAATATAATAAAAAAAAAAAAATGAAACTTGACTAAGAAAAAACCTGAGCAAGAGTCAATCCTTTGGATTCATTATACTTAACGAGCTGATCAAAATGCTGTTTTATCCTCCTTTGTGTAGCACTGCCCGACGACGTAAACGGGTATAAGCAGACCAAATCCGGTTTACTCGAATCTAAACCCGAGAACCTCTTTTCCTTTTCTTCTTCCTCACTCCTGGAATCGGTAGTATTGTTAAAGGTCTTATCTTTCTTCTTTCTCTTCTTCTTCTTCTTCTTCTGACCCGAACCCAATTCAGTATCCGAAGGGAGGATCTCGAGGGTCAAATGGGTGGGGTCGGTTTGGCCATCCGGGTCGGATCGTTCGGTTTCTTGTGGTTTTGGGGTGGTTTGGTCTTGTGGGTCATTGGAAAAGGCGACGGTGGTGGTAGCGGTGGTTTTGGGTTTGTGAAGGAATGTTGGTTTGTAGAGAGAGAAGGAGATGAATAAGAGACAGAGGAGAGAGAGAGTGGAGATGAAGAAGAGAAACAAGTAGTAGTAGTAGTAGTACATTTGGGGTTTGTGAAGAGAAAATGGGGGAGATAAGACAGAGAGGATAAAGAGTGGGTTTTTTTTCAGATATAGAGAGAGAGAGAGAGAGAGAGAGGAAAAGAGATGATGAATCAATTAGCCGCCATTAAAGCGCGTCATCACGGAGAGAGAGAGAGAGAGAGAGAGTATTAATGGGGGTTTTGTTTGGGTTTGAGTGAGAAAGTGAAAGAGAGAGAGAGATGGAGTGAGGAAAGAGGAAAAGACAGATTCTGCGTTTTCTAGTGCACAAACATAACACATCATCATCATTCTCTCCTAATACTTCATTTTCAGGATTTTTTCCTAAATATCTACAGATGTCTTGCTAAACTAAGGTTAATGTTTACGTTGTGTTTTGTCCTGTCGTAGGGTTGTAGATGGGTATTTAATATTTATCCTCCTATGAAAAAAGAAAATATGAACAAGGAAAAAGAATAATTATTAATTTAGTTTGTAATATATATATTTTTATTATTCAAGCTCTGAAAGTGTTGAAACTTTTAATTTCGTTAAAAATTCCATTACAGCTTGGTACGTGTTACCTTTTATAGGTAATTAATAGATTAAATTGTGAAAAGATATAAAATAAAAGAATTTTTATTTAATAATTTTTTTATTGATTATATTACAATTTAGGCTGGAAGAGATTCAAAATTTAGTCTATCCCAATAAAAAAAAAAATCAAAGGTAATGCCACTAAATTATACTGTTTTGACTAAAAATTATTAATTTAGCTTGTGATATTTTCATTTTTCTTAATTATTTAAGCTCTCAATGTGTTGAAAATTGTCATTTGAGTTCTTTGGTAACATTATTAGATATTCTTTCAGTGCTTAGTATACGCTATTTTTTATTAATTGATGGATTTTGTTTTTGGCCTAATAAAATAAAAGTACAAGTTCAAAATAAAGAGTGAAAAAATTACAAAAATAAAAAAGACGGCACATCCAACCCCAGCGAGATATCCCAAGATTATAATCAGCTGATCCCCATTCGGGGATGATAACAAAAAAATAAATAAATAAATAAAAATCCAAATATAAAATAGTAAAATTGTAAGAATTAAATTTATACGTTCCTTATATAAAAATTAATATTATCATATTCGGATTAGATATTAACTTAAATATATGAAAAAATTAAAAATTAAATCAAAAATTTTATTTAATCAAAAGTTGAACTAGAATTGAATTGAATTCAACCATATAAATTAACTTGAATTTGAAAATATCAGTAAAAATAACTACAACTTGTATTTTTTTTTTTATATGTAGTGAGTCAGTCCCATTTGAGTGGGTAGAAAATTCTAATGTGTTAAAAAATCGATGCTAAGATGTTGCATAAAATAAACGCAAACGGTTTCACATACTTTCTTCCCTCTGGTAGTCGGTTTTAATTCAACAATTCTTAATTTCATATTTACAACTAGAATTGATTCACGTTCAACCCACACCCCCCAAGAAAAAAAAAAAAGAAGAATTGATTTACATAATTTCTTGATGGGTTTCAGAAATGGGAAATTTACAAATTTAGTTTTCAATATTTACTATTATTTTTATTTCAATTTAATTTTTTTTATTCAATCCTTAATATATGCAAATATCTACAAATAAATCTACTATTAATAGACGTAAGCGGATAACCTTACTGTATAAGGTATTCATTCAGACCCCACTCCACTAAGTAGATTTCGAATAGGTAAAAAGAGTTGTAGGATCTACTCTTATAGGATTAAGGTATATTGTTCTCACCTTGAAACCCATACTCTTAAGTATATAAAGTGTAAATTTTAGGATATCTTGTATCAACCTATAAAAAAATCCTAAAATTATATGCTTTTATATTTATTGTCTTATTCCTCTTTTTTACTCCTTTTCTTTTCTTGGGTAAAACCTTATTTTTGTATTCTATATATAACAATTTTACGATTTAATAAAAATTGTTTTAATGATTTGAAAGGAAAAAATTACAAAAAAAGATTTAGTGTGACTCAACTAGAGGTTAAACGTTTCCAAATTTTATATTGTTATAGTGAGATATATTGTAAATATAAAAACCTTTTAAATATTATTATTTGGTTCATTAGTATAATGATAAGTTTAATATTAATTATATGTTTATACAATATTATGAAATAAGATAAAGTAAAAAAAAAAAAAGGTTCAATAAGATACCCTATAGCTTATAGAATTTATAAAATGTAATCTATAGGGTGATTACTAAGTATCACAGGATAGGTTTTAGGTATAAAAATTTTGAAATTTATACCTATAGAGTAGGGTATAAATGTAGTTTGTACAATCTACTGGAGACTACGTGACTCATTGGCGATTGTAGG
Source organism: Lumnitzera racemosa (assembly GCA_024138005.1). Taxonomy (NCBI): domain Eukaryota; kingdom Viridiplantae; phylum Streptophyta; class Magnoliopsida; order Myrtales; family Combretaceae; genus Lumnitzera; species Lumnitzera racemosa. The sequence goes on along the minus strand of JAMXBC010000008.1, from coordinate 8,379,630 downwards.
TAGTTGTCAATTTTTTTTTTTCAAAAAAAAAAGAGGAAGAGAGAATCTAAAACACCAATTAGGTTAAGATTAGGTCACATGACCTGATTTTCCTAAGAAACCCTATTTTATAATGGCTTAAAATGAAGCTTAGACTTTTCTCTTCGTTATGCGTGCCCTTATTTTGAATTAGATCTCTTGTGTGAAAACTTTCAAGAATAAGCTTTATTAACACACTTGAAAGAGGGATTCAAAGGTAAGGTTAGAAAATCAAGGTTTTTTTTTCTCATTATAAATCTATAGGACTTTGAGTTTTAAGTTTCAGTTTTCTATTGAAGGTTTGGAGGAAGATGATTCTGGAGTGGATGGATTCGTAAAATTCAAATGTGTGTTTGTTAAGAGTCTAAATTAACAAGTAAGGCCTTCAATTAATTCTTTTATTTTTGTAATGAAATTGGTAAAATAGTTGTTATTAAAGTCAAACAGTTGATGATTGTGAAATTGATATTTTGAATTGGTTATGGTTGTTGAAAGGAGAGGGTAAGATTTTGAAAATCGATAATTGATGGCGTTGATTGTTGATTATGAAGAGAAATTCACATTGATTGAGTTAAAGATCTTGATGGATTTAATTTGGAGAATGGGTTTATATTGGTCATAGAGCTTTGATGTGAGGAGTAGTGTTTTAGAAAAGTGAATTTCAAAGTAAGAGGATTACGGTCTAAGATCATGGATATGATTTTAAACGTGATCCTTATAGATGCATTAGAGAAAAGTATGAGTAGAGAATTGAAGGAATTAGTGACCAAGAGGGTCACAGTCGTGATCTAGGGTGTGATTATGTTGTTTTCAAAGAAGGAGGATCACGGCCAAGGTTTATGGGTGTAATCCAATGCATGAACTTGTATCTTTTCTTTTCCTTCTTATTTCTTGTTTCTTATCCTTCTAAACCATAACATAAACGGCTCCATACTTGTTTAGGAGTTGATTCTTAAATCTTAGGCTATGATAAAATCTGGACTTATAATCTAGTAAGATAAAAAAGAAAATTTAACTAGGATAAGAAAATTTGAAAATAAATTTTAAAAGTTATTATCTTTATGTTGTACCTTGGGTATTGAGCTTAAAAAGACTTTTGGTGTAGATGCAATCCATCGTTCTCAAGATTCAAGTACAAGATACTGCCTACTTCTTATACTTGTTACATGGTAGTGAAATAACTAAACTAATAATTATTTAGCCAATAAATTTAATGTGTTGCGTGTGGATGGGCCCAAGGGACCAGGAAGCTTAGTGATTTCGGGGTAATACCCCGATGATCTATGCACGATTGTATCCTAAGTAAAGTCTTGTATAGGAATGATTCAAATAGATTTAGGTTTATTCTTGATTTCTAAAGTGCTTAGGAGGACCAAATAACTATATCTATATAGTATATACATATATATATTACATGCTAAAGTTATGAGTCACTCCAAATTCTGAGATGTTGGAACCGTGTTGGATGCTACACTAAAATGAAAGGTAATAAATTATGATTGATGCATTTTTTATATAATTTTTGCATGTGTTATGTTGATACTTATCTTAATTACATGTGCTTTCGTATCTTATAGTGGGCATGATTCATCTTTCAAGGAATTTCTGATTTTAGTTTTTGGAGTTGGGTATAAGGACTATAAATAATACTTTTATGATGATTTTGGTTATCCATTTGAGCATCAAGTTAGAGAATATAATTATTATTATTATTCCAGGGATGATAGTAGAGCAACTTGAATCTTGTTAACTTCTCTAAATATCGAGGTTTGTTTTTATATTTTGTTATGTGTTATTTTAGGTATTAAAGACTCCATGAAATAGGTCAATTAACTTGCTGTTATCGATTTGATTACTGTTAAGAATATCATGAAATTTTAAAGATTATTTACATTTTATATTTTTTGAATAATGAGTTATATACTATTTGAGATTCATGATAACTATAAGATAATGACAATCAATATTGGTTAGTGGATATTAAATGATAGAATGAGAAAGTTTATCTACCAGATATATTCTAATATTTATTGTCTAGAGATATTTGAGAAAGATGGAGATATTAATTGATTGCAGATTTTAGGATACCTGACATGTCATTAAAGCCTAATGAATATGTGGCAAGTTGTAGTACCTAGTTTCTAAGGTATTACAATGATGCAACGTATCAATCCTAAAGAAAAAACTAATGGCAAACTTGTTTGTAGACATTTTCAAATGTTAAGGATTGAAATAGAAAAAATTAAACTTTTTAAGAATGAAATAGAAAAGGTAGCAAATGTTAAAAACTAATTTTGTGTCTTTCCCTTTAAGAAATTGATCAATCTTATGGAAGCCTGAATCTACACTTTTTATGTATGGAAGGAATCATTTCTTTCAAGATAGACCCTAATTTGAATCCATGGGCTTATTTGGTTCTTAAGTTAGTTTGGAATGAGTCCATTTTGGATTTTGTTTTAAATTTGATGTCTGACATTATGTTTGGAAAGAAGGAGGGAAAGAAATAAAGAGGAAAGAAAGTGAATGAAAATATTTTCTTTGGATAATAAAGGAATGGAAGGAAAGAATTGGGAGGAAAGTTAATTAAAAATATTGTTAAATATATTGAAGTACCAAAAGATCCTTAAATTTTGAAATTTACGTTTGAAGGGTATTTTAGTAAAATTATTAATTTTCCTTCCTATTCTCACTAAGTATGGAGAAAACCATTTTTATGGGCCTCAAGAGAATACTTTTCCCCTCAAATCCATTTCATCCACTTTCCATTTTAAAGTAAACAAGAAAAAAGTAAAATTTTCCTCCCAAATTCCTCTCATCCTAATTCTTTACTTTATTCCAAATATAGTGTTAGTGGGGGTTTATTAATTGCAAGAAAACATTAGGTAATAGAATAGCATACAATATATGCTTATTTGACCTAGTTAAAGATTAATCTATACTTAGTGGGATAGATCAAGAGAGAATAAATTTAAAATAGTATAAATTTATTCTAGAGTCTTGTACCATTTTTATTTTTTTTAGGTTTTATGTTTCTATTTCTCATGTAAATTTTTGTAAGCAACCCATGATCGGATTCTACTGAAAACTTTGAAATTGGGAAACTATCATTGGAGTAATCTTTGCTAGTTATTAGTAGTTTTAAGAGAGAATTATAACGAAGAAGATCAACGTTTGGAAGTAAGTTTAAATGGAGGATTAATGTTTCAAAATGATTCAAATAAATAATAAACATTTCCAAAAGTTCAAATAAGAAATTAATATTTCATAAAGTGATTCAAATAATTTTATGGATTAGTTATTATAAATCTCTCATTTGAATCACTTAGTAAAATATTGATCCTTATTTGAATTTTTTGAAACGTTTATTATTTATTTGAACAATTTTGAAACGTTGATTCACTTTATTGTAATTTTTCTATAGTTTTAAGGTCGACGATTAACCATTAACCGTTACGCAAAATATTAATTACAAAAGAAACCTTTCAAAACTTAGAAAATGATAAGGAGGTACAGTATGCAAAAAAAACTACATTGTATTCGTCAGAGCCGTAGGATCCAAGTTTTTAGCCTTAGTGCGAATTGGTTTTATTAATATAACGCCACATGTGTACTAACAATTAGCAGATTGTTTGAAAAATGAAAAAATATGGATGGAAAATGAAAATAGAGCCGTCACTTTACACTATTGACTCGGTGAAGTAAAATGGACTCAAACTTGATGACTAAGACCAAGACTATGGTTTGTCAAGAAAAGGATTAGTATCGAGATCAATGATCTCATCTGATGTCGCCATCTCAAATTGACCTCTCAGGCTCAGCTCAGACCAATTCAATCCACAATTCTACCACGTATTGACTTGTTATTGTTATTTAATTATTATATTAAAGGAAAAATCTTTTATAATTATTTATAATTAATAACTTGATATTAACTATTAAATATATTCACATAATAGTTAAAAAAAATTCAAACACATCTCACAAATTTCTAAATTATCGCTTATTACTTATAAATATTTATAACTATATAATTATCGTTTTCTATCATATTTACTCCTACGATTGTAATTATTTTATTTATCCATTATTTTAATTACTCAATGTTACCATTTTATGGAGAATTCTTTACACTTTTAATTTGATTTACATTTGCTACCATAGTAATGACTTTTTCTTTAAAAAATTTATTATAATTTTGATTTTACTAATATGTATTATTGGTGTTTTTCTATATTATAGAGTCAAAACATTTTTTATATTTTTACAGATGCAATACGGGTACGTCATCTCCTAGTATTATTAAACCAAAGGTTTTGACAACTAACAATAACTACAAAAATTTAGTGTTTTTATTGTTTTATATATTAATTATAACCATTATTATTTAGCATTTCATATTCCAACAACATCCATTTCAATGGCTGTCATATCAGTTGTTTTTTCAATCTACAAACCTACCTTAGATTCATCTTTTAAAATAGCAACTAACTACTAAGTACATAATAATAATAAAAAAAAAACTTTCTCCCTCTTTCTCTTCTCTCTTAGAAGCTTTCATTAAAGTAAGAAAAAAAAAAAGAGGAAATCAAATATTGCCATTCACTGTAATTTGGTATGTTGTAAATTGTAAAATACAATTTTATTTTATTTTTGTATATCCAACTCAAGTACATATCTGCTAGTATATTTTACAATAAGGAGATAGATCACATGGTTGTGCCTAGACATATGCAAGGGCTTAACTTATCTTGACTTGGTTGAAATCGATGGGTTCGAGGTCCTTTTAAACTAGGGATGTAAACGAATAGGTCATAATAGGGTATTCAATCAGTTTAACCTACTAAAAATCTTATAAGGTATTATCCGATAAGATTTTGAGTCAGGTTTTGGGATATGGTTTGTCAACCCCATAAAATTAAGTATATGATTTCCTTAGTCTTAATTACTAGCTTTAGAAAGCTCGTAGTCTTATGCGTTAGATTCCGAGCTAATAATTTAAGATGTATGTAGAAGTTAACCAATTAGGCAAATACTTCACATGTGGATCCTAGAAATTAAAAGAGGATACGTTATGAGTTTGGAGTATTGAAATTTAATAAAATAGTAGAATTATAGCTAAAAATAGATAATTTTATTAAGTTACATTATATTATAATTGACCTGTATAAGCTCGTAAATTAGTTAACGAAAAATAATCAAACATTAGAGATAAATTAATTAGACACAAAAATTATAAAGTAACCTAAAATAATATATTAATATAATACGTGTATCTTAAGTATAATAATTATACATATTTATATACCCAAAAATGCATTAAATATCCAAAAATACTCATAATTAGAAAAATAATTTAAAAAATAGGACAAATTGATAAAATAACCACATCACAATGGAATAGGCATGGGAAGAATGTTGAACAACTGTAGACTTATGAAATTAAAATTAAGACACCTAGTATACATGATTTTAGGGATGCTTAAGCTTTTTGGAGAGAGAAAATACCATAATTCATTCTAATAACATAGGAATTGTCACCAACATTCTTTAGATGATCAATAGGCTTCTTAGCAACTTAGGAAAATTATTAGATTAGGAAGAATAAGTAAGAGTAAATTCTAGAAAAATTAGAAAACCATACTGCACAAACTGAGCGAATCGACAAAACCTAAGTGTGGAGGTAACCTGGGAGTGAACCACTACCACCCCCTGACAATAGAGGCAATGCTTGATAGTGCCAACAGGGTAGCAGCCAAAGGCTAATTTTTTGGTAAGTCTAGTTTTGTCTCCAATTTTAGTTAAATTGATAAAAATATCAAATTAATTCCAAAAATTAAATAAAAATTTATTTATATATATAATTTTATACGAAAAATATCAAATTGAAAAATTTATAAGTAGGTATAGTACTTCCTTAAGAAATCAAGCAAAACTGATCAATTTTTGAAATTGATTTGAATAACCTTATTGACGTAGTTTCTAAGCTACATTTTTTTTTTCTGGAGAATACTTTTATTACATATGAACATTACATAAAGATATTTTAGCCAAAAATAATTTCCATAATTTTTAGAGTTTTTAAGCCTTTAAATTAGATTGAAATTATCATTTTCTTGAGGATTTGATGTATAAAGTTAAATGGAACCCTTAGTATTAGGTTTTAAGGTGTACTTGAATCATATCCTACTATGAAGATCAATCCGAAGTTGTATGGTTTGAGTTAGGGATAAAATTTGGGACAAATTAGTGGTTATGGGATTTATACATTGTCACGCTCCGAAGCGGTAGAGTCGTAACAGCCTCGCCATATAAACTATCCTAAGATAGAAGTTGGCCTTACAACCGCTATCTTAGACCTGATCTACACAAGGCGTCCACAACCAACCCGCTTTGAAGTAAACAGTTTGTAATTTAGATAAAGCATTTACCTAAGAAAGTGAGAAAATCTATATATATATATATATATATATATATACTATAATTCAGTTATTACATCATTCAAAAATGAATAAAATAATTCTAAGATAAAAAATTAGACCTTAAGAATATATATTTGTTCTTTAAATATTTTTCCTCATTCCCCAGGATCCAGTAGTTGCTAGCTTCAGAGTAGTGATTTGCCGTTTCTTAGCCAGCACCTGCACAACGTCTATAGGGATGTGAGCAACCACAGCTCAGTAAGTTAGGACGGAGGACTTAAAACTATACTATACACACAATAAGGTTTTCAATCACTTATTGGGTGCAATGCATGTGCAAGCAAATGCCATCGCACGACGTTGTTCGCCCCGTTGTGAGATTAGAGAAATTGCGCCCACTCTAATCCGAGTTGAGGAGTTGCCATTAATGCAACAACTCACGACCAAACCCAGGCTTGTGTAATGGAGACCTTGCTCCTCCCACTACTACCTTCGAACTACTGTCTTCACCCTCACCGCGACCTCCTCTCCTGTCACTTAATTGGACTGAGGATAAAGAAGAGACCATTTTGCAATCCTGCGCTATCCCTTTCGAAGGGGTCGGTATTTGGTCGGAGAGTCCTAAGTTCCCCTAACGGGTTGCCATACATGTCCGATTATGATTACTGGTCCCATATTTGATTAAGTCCAGTTTAGGGTGATCAATCATTTCATGCAAATCATACAATACATGCTAGAGCAACAAACAGAATCATAGCATCACCCATAATCAAGCACATGCACACATCCAATTATTTAACAAGCACAACTAAGCATAATCTCAAGTCTCCCAAAATACAGCATTGTATTAATCCCAACTTACCTCGACTCCATGCTCACTCACTCGAGGTCCAATTTGCTCAGGCCTTCGTCGATCATCCCTATAACACAAACGTGGTTTCACCTTTTCATATAACTATTATAGGTTTGTTTTATCCTATAACGCTTATTGTTAGGTTTTGTTTAAGGATTAATATGCCTAATTATCTAGGTATTAAGTCTTTTACAATTATTCTAGGTTTGGGGTTAGGTTCATGTTCAGTTTTCGCATCGATTTCTAAGTAATGTTTTAGATTCTAACCCTAGAAATCCGTTTCAACCCATAATATGAAATTAATCACATTACTTCCCGATCTCCTAAATATCATCATTACCCCTAGTCAGTATTTATTTTACCCGGTGCACTTAAATCCAATTAGTGTACCGAATTCAATCCTAATGTGAGAAACTTTTACATTTTTCATATAATTAAATAAATTCAAGTTTCCTATCAGATTTATTTTACATTTTTATTATTCTTAAAATAGCAATTTTTATTATAATATTTTCTATTTATTATATTTTTTTAAAATTATATTTTTTAAAAATTACATATTATGCATTATTGCCTATTATGTACATAATGCATTTCTAATATTTCTATCACTTTAATTACCATCCCTAAACATCAATTATCATTTCAAAATGTCTAAATTCATCCTAAATCAGATTTTACTCTTAATTTCCCTAATTTACAAAATTAACTTAAAGTTAACTATGTTTCCTTATTAATCATTTACTACATAATTAACCTAATAATTATATCTAACACCCTAAATGCTACAAGTATCATACTCCATCAGATTTCAACATCTTAAAACATATAATTATTCACTAAATCAGTAATTAATCATTTAATTTCTTAATTAACCCTAAATTACCCATTTTAGGGCCTAAAAATTATCTAAAAATTTCGAAAATTAATTTTTGAAAATGGGCTTCATATAACTGTTCTATATCATCTAAGTAATCTACACAAAAATTTTGGGCTTGAAACTACACTCCTAAAGTCATTTATTTCTAAACCGAAACATGTTCGGTTTTGCATGATTTCTTAAGGACCTTATATCATGAGACATATTTTCATCAAAATAATATTTTTCCTAAAAACTATATACAAAAATATTTCAGAATAACAAATTTCGTAATTTTATAATAATATTTACTGTTTTTACAAAATTATACAAAATGAGGCTAGAAATTGAACTCACCGATTTGGGTGGCTCCGGCCACCGTTGGTGGCCATGGGTGTGTCGGCCCACCTAGGCGTTGCTACCACCATGTGGTGGTGGTGGCCGTCCACTCCCAGCTACCCGTCTGGTCTGGGTTCTTCTTTGTAGCTCTAACTGCACAGTTTTCCTTTTTTTTTTTTCTTGGTTTTTCTCTCGATTTTCGAGTCTCTCTATTTTTCTCAAATCCCTAACTGTCTAAAGGAGTTCTTTGAATTTTTTTTCCTATTTATAGACATTTATGGAATTTATTGTGCATTGAATTGGACAAGACAATTGCCTTATCCCTTAATTTTTGGCTTTTGTGTTATCTTAATTTAATTGGCCGATTTTTTTCTATTTTTTCCCAGTTGCCACGACCTAATTCTGGATCATTCCTTATTTTTCCTGATTTTTCTTTATTTTTCCTTAATTAATTATGAATTTTTTTTAATTATTTAGTATTATTTTGGCACATTACGCGTATTTTAAGTAATTACGTGTATTTCTACATACATGTAAATTTATATATAGTACAAATAAATATTCCTAAATATTATTTAGGTTATTTTATGATTTTAGGTATACATATAATTTATCTCTAGCGATTCGTTAATTATCGGAATGCATTTTAAGCATTTTCGATAAATAACGAGTTATACACTTAAAATTTGAAATTTTTATATTCTTTTATTTTATTACTTATTTTTTTAAAATTCAAACTTATGGAATCATTTTACTAATATTTCAACTTTACTTTATAATTTAGGCTCGATCGAGTCCTTCAACCGATCGAAACCTCGAATGGGTAATTTTGGGGCTTACATACATTAATAGATAAGTATGTGAATTTGAAGAATTTGGTAATATGGTGTTACTTAGTGTGATAATCCTAATTTATAAACATGATATAACATTCCCGTAATCTGGAATATTATATTTGATGAGTTATTTTAAGTAATCTTGTAAAATAACCTTGTTTAGATAGTTGTTTAAAAGGTTGGTCTACTTGGAAAGTGAGTTAATTATTGTCTAGAAACTTAATTAGAGAGTTATGTGATATGAAATACTTGGCTGATATAGTATTCACAGGTTAATTAGAGAATTCTTAAGTTAATAAGATTGTTTTCGAATACTTCTTTAAAAAGTTCCTAATTGATAAAGATGTTTTCAAATACTTCAACAAGTTTCTAATTAAAGAAACTATTTCCAAATACTTTTACAAAGAGTTATAAAATAATAATTGTAATAACATTATTAATCAAATACTTATTTACTCGCGTTAATGTCAAGTAAGTTAGGATCGATACTTAAATAGTATATTGGAGTATCATATTAAGATACTTAGAGAATTAAAATTGCTTGTCTATGATTGTAGCTAAATTGCTTGTCTATGGTTGTATGCCTATGTTACTGATTGATGGTTGGGAGTAACCTCCAAGTGCTATTTTCTTCTTAAACATAGCATGTATTGTATATATGAACTTAGTTTCTCATTTTATAATTTGGACTAATCTTAAGATGACTAAAGCTCAACCTAACATTCATGAAAACCTAATAGGGGTAATAATTAAGTAGTCAAACTAAATACCGACACATTCACTAAGGATAGTAAAAATGGTCACTTTCCCTCTCTTAGTCTAACTAAGTAACAAGAGAGAGGATCACGATAAGGTTAGGATTTGTGGTTCGAATGTCGTTTAGGGAGGAGGGTATTCTCTATTGCACAAGCCTAGACTTAGTCTAATTATATCGTGTTGAAACTCCTTAAAATCTAAGTTAGAGTGAACGAAATTACTCTAACTTCACAATGAACTAGTTAAACATTATGAGATATTCTACTATATGTTTGTTGCATTTGCATTTAAATAATAATTGAGCAACCATATTTGTTAATATACTCTTATGACTCTTTCCCTTCTTACTAAGCTAGTTGAGCTCACATTCTAATAGTTTGTCTTGCAAGTGTGAAATAGTACCTAAAGATGCCTCGTTATAATAATCCACAAGTTAGTTTTGATGGTTGGGAAGTAAAGAGTTGAAAACTAATGAATGAATCAATGTTTAAGATGTTTTTGCTTTCCTTTTGTGAGAGGACTATAAAGTCTTCCTAGGGCGCTTATAGTTTTCTTTAGCTCGCTAATATATCATTTGTTATGTAGTAAAGCCTTCCTGTGGAGTTACACAATACTATTGAAAGTCTTAAACCTTATGATGTTTATATATCTATGTAAAAGTCATGAACTATCTGTAAATATGAAAGATTATATTTTGTAAAGCGTTACTCCACAAGTATTACATGTGCCCATCTGACTGCTGCAAAGTTAGTTGAGATGCCGTTCGCCTTATATAAACTATACCTACATTAACAATTAAGGTAGATATATTCTATCTTTGATTAGTTTACACGGTGAGATTGTTACGATTTTGCAAATTTGGGGCATGACATGGTTAAAAAACCCGTTAAGATTATTGGATAGGTTTTGGGACTTAAAAAAAATTATTAGAAAACCTATTACCTGATAAAAATAATATATTAATAATGTAATATTAATTAAATAAAATGTAAAATATCTATCATTATCCTACATGCCTAATTGTAGTTTCTTGTCCAATCTTCATCTGCTTCTTTTGTCTCCTCTTCTCTACTATTTTCTTCTTCATATTATAGATAAAGTATGACATTTTTGTGGCTTTTCCTCTAATATGTCCTTATTGCATTATCCATGTTTTATAAATATAAATAATGCAAATTAATTTTCCATATAACGTATAATGAAATAAAAAATGGTTCTTTAGAAAAAAATAAAAGAAATAAGCGAGTCTCACAGGTCGAGAAACGGATACCTCATTAGAGTAATAGAATGGATTCTGGCACAGGGCTAAAAACCTCATAAGGTTTTGGGATGGGTTTGGGTATCCCATTAAGGTAACGGGATGAGTCTTAGGTTCTTATGACCCATTCCAGACTCGTTTCAATTACATCCCTAATTTAGATTGGATCTTAGCTCATTTGGTTTTTTTTTTTTCAATTACTGATTTTGAAATTTTCACATTAATTTCAAGAACAAAATAGTTCTTATTGTGATGAATATGAAAAGGATTTATTAATTTATTTATATAAAACTAAAATCCACCTATATTATGATATTAACAATGTGAAATGGAAAAACTAAAAAAAATTCAATGTGTCATCTTACAATTCTAGCAGGTATAGTATATTGGGTTCATGAAGGCAAATGGGTCGGATCAAGGGGGCTTTGAACTGTTTATACCGATTTGCAAGACAAACAAAGGTGAATAAAATAGTTGGAATGTTATTTGATAAGGTTACTTCGATACTCAAATCAATAAGACTTATGAGAGAGCCAATAATTTGGCTAAGAAGAGTCAAAAGAGAAATTTGTAAGAGCAATAAGTAAGTGAGAGTCAAAAGCTTACTTGTCAAGAGGAGAGGCCAAATACTTATATATACAACTCCTAAGCCTTTGTCAACTCATGTATGCAACCCTTGATTTTGAAGAGCTTAGGATTGATGAGATCCTTCTAGACAAATAGTAGGAATAATTAGTTTTGGGCTTTATGTCTATTTTTTCCTTATAAATGCTTGATGTTGTTGTATGATTTGAACTTCATGGTGCCAAGTGAGCTCTAAGCAAAACGGATTGTAGGAATATTCAAGGAAGGTCGTCAAAGATTCCTCTAAGGCTAATTGGTAGGCTATAGGGGTTGGATTTGGCCATGGCCGACATCGACCCTTAGCTAAGATGGCACTATTGAGCACCGTCATCTCAAGAGTTGACCTTCAAACTTAGACCCAACGTGATTGACACATATCCAAAAACTGCTATCAATACAATGGTTATCCTACATTGCTAAATAAGTAATAACAACACATTAAATTATGTGAATAAAAGAGAAAAAAATTTTCTAATTCCATTGAAAATAGTTTAAATTTTTACTATGATTCAATTTTTTTTTTTCCATATACTCAATGGGTCTGTGGTTGTTAGTAAAAAAACCACTCCACACTCATGGCCCAGTAGGAAGATAGGCAGTTTGTGACTTGCTAGCCGAGTCAAGTTCAAGTCTCAACCCACATATGGTGGTTTTAGGTTGGTTCAAAGGGAGTTTTATATAAATACAACTTCTTTTCCGAAAAATATTATAAAAAATGACTCGTTAAAAAAAAAGAATATGGTATAATGAAGGCGCATGCACTGCATACGCCTTCAATATATTAACTATATAAACCGCAATCCGCGCGGCTATACTTCATTTTTACCTATACCAATTTCTGAAAATTTCAAAAATACAAAAAAAAAAAAGAACTCGAGGAAACCCATAGTTGAAGTACCGCACCATTTCCTAAAGCGAGTATACGTCTGAAATAGATAATAATCTATAACTTATAGGCATGATTTTTTTTTTCTTTTATGTTATAAGTAATCGACATTATGCAATTTTTTTTAAAAAAAATATTTGTTACTCAATTATATGGATTTCGTAATTATAGATATACCATAAATTGTATAACTTATTAATATTTCATGAAAATTTATTATATGTTGTCTAAATTTGGGAATTTTTTGTATTGCAATAGATAAGTTATACAAATGTTGGAATGTAGGTAGAAATTGGTGTGTATGTGTGTATTGGCATTTTGATTGTGTTGTGTCAAATTAAATAGTTAAAGTTAAAGAGTACGCAACATAGCTTAACTAGATAACTAAATGCATTTTGTAAAGTTGTTGCCTAGTGTATAGATGAAGTTTTTAATGTTATCTAAATATTTGGTTCATCGTGGTATTATTAGGATGAAAATGGTAAATTACGTGAAAGTTCTTGTTTATACGAACGAAAATGTAGTGATGGGTAGCTGGGAGTCGGAGTATGATAGAGAATCCATTAAGAAGTTGAAAATTAAGAAGGATTTGAACTTCTCTCATTTCAGTCGGAGAATTTATGAATGCGCCGAAGTTAACTCGAGTGGTATTGAACTCATGCACAGGCATTTCTTTTTCCATAATGCCGAAGTTGTCTACAAGTTGACGACCATTATAAACTATAATAATGTTGAGAATTTTGTTGAGATGACGAAGTCTTTTGGGGAACGGAGTATTTAGTAAGTGTACATAAGGTACATTAAGGAATCTAGTGCCTAATACAAGCATGAAATATATGAGTCAGACAATCTAACCCTACCGGATCTCAATATGTATTCAACAATGATTAGTATGGAGCAAATAAATATGGATTAGTCAAATGAACCGAATATGGATTTCTTTAAGTACAAACACATGAATATCACCGAAGAACAGCTTAACGAAACATTGGCTCCCATTATTGAACAAGAAGAGTCTTATGATCCGTATGTAAAGAAAATGCACATAGACATAAATGTCGATGATGATGGGGAGGATAGTGTCACATCCCGAAGCGGCAGAGTCGTAACAGCCCCGCCATGTAAACCATCGTAAGATAGAAGTTGGCCTTACAACTGCTATCTTAGACCTGATCTACACAAGGCGTCCACGACTAACCCGTTTTGAAGTAAACAGTTTGTAATTTAGATAAAATATTTATCTAAGAAAGTGAAAAAATTTATATATATATATATATATATATATATATACTATAATTTAGTTATTACATCCTTTAAAAATGAAAAAAAAAATTCTAAAATAAAACTTAGACCTTAAGAATATATGTTTGTTCTTCAAATATTTTTCCTCACTCCCCAAGATCCAGCAGTTGCTAGCTTCAGAGTAGTTGTTTGCCGCTTCTTAGCCAGCACCTACACGACGTCTATAGGGATGTGAGCAACCACAGCTCAGTAAGTTAGGATGGAGGACTTAAAACTATACTATACACACAACAAGGTTTTCAATCACTTATTAGGTGCAATGCATGTGCAAGCAAATTCCATCGCACGACGTTGTCCGGTCCGTCGAGAGATTAGAGAAATTGCGCCCGTTCTAATCCGGGTTGAGGAGTTTCCGTTAATGCAACAGCTCACGACCAAAGCTTGTGTAATGGAGACCTTGCTCCTCCCGCGACAACCTTCGAACCACTGTCTTCACCCTCATCGCGATCTCCTCTCCTGTCGCTTAGTTTGACTAAGGATGAAGAAGGGACCATTTTGCAATCCTGCGCTATCCCTTTCGAAGGGGTCGGTATTTGGCCGGAGAGTCCTAAGTTCCCCTAACAGGTTGCCATGCATGGCCGATTATAATTATTGGTCGTATATTAGATTAAGTCCAGTTTTGGGTGATCAATCATTTTATACGAGTCATACAATACATGACAGAGCAACAAACAAAATCATAGTATCACCCATAATCAAGCATATGCACACAGCCAACTATCTACCAAGCATAATCTCAAGCCTCCAAAATACAGCAGTGTATTAATTCCCAACTTACCTCGACTCCTCGCTTACTCACTTGAGGTCCGATTTGCTCAAGCCATCGCCGATCATCCCTATAACACAAACGTGGTTTTAGTTTTTCATATAACTATTATAGGTTCATTTTATCCTATAACGCTTATTGCTAGGTTTTGTTTAGGGTTTAATATGCCTAATTATCTAGGTCTTAAGTCTTTTATAATTATTCTAGGTTTGGGGTTAGGTTCGGGTTCGGGTTCGGTTTCCACATCGATTTCTAAATTCGGTTCTAGTTCGATTTCTAAGTAATGTTTTATATTCCAACCCTAGAAATTTGTTTCAACTCATAATGTGAAATTAATCACATTACTTCCCGACCTCCTAAATATCATTATTACCTCTAATCAGTATTTTATTTCATCCGGTATACTTATATCCTTATTAGTGTACCGAATTTACTCCTAATGTGAGAAATTTTTACATTTTTAATATAATTACATAAATTCAAGTTTCTCATCAGATTTATTATATATCCTTATTATTTATATAATATCAATTTTTATCCTAATATTTTCTATTTATTATATTTTCAAAAATTACATATTATGCATTATTGCCTATTATGTACATAATGCACTTCTAATATTTTTATCACTTTAATTACCATCCCTAAACATCAATTATCATTTCAAAATGTCTAAATTCATCCTAAATCATATTTTACTCCTAATTTCCCTAATTTACAAAATTAACTTAAAGTTAACTATTTTTCCTTATTAATCATTTACTACATAATTAACCTAATAATTACATCTAACACCCTAAATGCTACAAGTATTATACTCCATCAAATTTCAACATCCTAAAACATATAATTATTCACTAAATCAGTAATTAATCATTTAATTACTTAATTAACCCTAAATTACCCATTTTATGCCTCATTTTAAGGCCTAAAAATTATCTAAAAAATTTGAAAATTAATTTTTGAAAAAGAGATTCATAGCACTGTTCTATATCATCTAATTAATTTATACAAAAATTTTAGGCTCGAAACTAGACTCCTAAGGTCATTTATTTCTAAACCGAAACATGCTCGGTTTTGCATGATTTCTTAAGGACCCCACATCACAAGACATATTTTCATCAAAATAATATTTTTCCTAAAAACTACGTACAAAAATATTTTATAATAACAAAATTCATAATTTTATAATAATATTTACTATTTTTACAAAATTACACAAAATCGAGCTGGAAATCGGACTCACCGATCTGGGTGGCTCCAGCCACCGCCGGCCGCCGTGGCATTGTCGTCTAGACTGGGCGCTGCCACCACCGTGTGGTGGTGGTGGCCGTCCACCCCCAGCTGCTTGTCTGATGGGGGTTCCCGTTAAAAGCCCTAATTGCACAGTTTTTCCTAATTTTTTTCTAACTCGAATTTTTCTCTCAATTTTCGCCTCTCTCTATTTTTCTCACTTTCCAAACTACCCAAATGAGCTCTGTAATTTTTCTCGCTATTTATAAGGCTTTAGTGGATTTATTGTGCATTAAATGGGACAAGACAATTGCCTTATCTCTAAATTTTTGGCTTTTGTGTTGTCTTAATTTAATTGGCCCCAATTTTTTCTTATTTTTCCCAACTGCCACGACCCAATTCTGGATCATTCATGATTTTTCCTGATTTTTCTTGATTTTTTCTTAATTAATTATGAATTTTCTTTAATTATTTAGCATAATTTTAGCATATTTTGCGTATTTTAAGTAATTACGCGTAATTCTACATACATGTAAATTCATATATAGTACAAATAAATATTCATAAATATTATTTAGGTTATTTTATGATTTTTAGTTTATATATAATTTATCTCTAGGGATTCGTTAATTATCGGAATGCATTTTACGCATTTTCGATAAATAACGAGTTACACACTTAAAATTTGGAATTTTTATATTCTTTTATTTTATTGCTTATTTTCTTAAATTCAAACTTACGGTATCGGTTTACTAATATTTATAGCTTTACTTTATAATTTAGGCTTGATCGGGTCGTTCAACCGATCGAAACCTTGGATTGCTTAGTTATGGGGCTTACAGATAGGCCAATGTGGACGGTAATGAGGATGATGTTAGCCTCGAAGATGACCACATTGAGGATTTAGGAGAGGCCCATGTGAGACCATATGCTGTTAGGAGCAGTGTCCCAATCTAGCCATTTTGCAAAGACGACCCAAGCAAGCCCTATCATCGTACCAGCGAAGTATTGTTCAACAGGTAGTTTCAAAACTTTTTGCCAATAAATGAACCAGTGGATAAGCTTACAAGCGATCTTACTTCCATTTTACAACAGTTGATATGATGGTAGCAGCTACGTAACATTTGAGAGATATGTTAATGAAATATGCAGCAACATCAGCAGTTTCAATGAATTCAATGTCAGTTTACATTTCAATACGAAGAAAGATCTCATAGATGCGGAGAAGTCGTTCCATGTAAGGAACCACTATGAAAATCATGTGGACATTTCGAAGCCAAATGTATACGCGGTCTACTGTAAGAGGAAGGAACAGGGTTGTAAGTAAAGGTTACGGGCTAACTTGAATAAAGTAGAGGGTTTTTTCAACATAACAATTTTAGAGGGTCCGTATACTTATGTGAACCCGATGATGAACTAGAATCATTCTCAACTCGACAGTAATATAATAGCTATACTATTCATCAATAGTGTATAGAACAATCCTAATGTTAAGATACTTGATTTTGCAGCTAATGTATAAACTATATACGGGTACATAATAAGCAATAGAAGCATTTTCGAGGCTAAGCAAAAAGCTGTTAAGATAGTATACGGTAACTGAAAGAGGTCATACAATGAGTTGCCAAGACTATTAAATGCAATGAAGTTTAGCAACCTAAGGTCACAAGTAGATCAGGGCTAAAGTAGTTTGCCAAAGCAAGGTCAGTCTAGGTTCAAGTGGTTTTTCTAGACATTCGAGCCATGTGTTGAAGCCTTTAAATATTGTCAACCTGTTGTATATATTAATGGCATATTCTTATACAGAAATTGTGAGCATAAGTTGTTGGTAGCTTGTAGTATAGATAGGGATACTTTAATAGTTCCATAGGCATTTACTCTTGTTGATATAAAATCAGCAGAAACTTGGGAGTGGTTCCTACGTAAGCTTAAAGTACATGTAGTCAGCTAAAAAGGAGAAACCTCATTTTATATCCGATAGGGCATCTAGTATTGATTTCGCGTATAGGAAACCATCAGTAAGCTAGTAGCTACCGTTTGCATTTTGGAGATACTATCTGCAGCACATTGCTAGTAACTTCAATATGGTTCACAAAAACTAATTCTGCAAAAAACTTATATAGTTTACAGGTGTTCAAGCACAACAAAGGAAATTTGAATGTTTCATGGAAAAGTTGGCCTAAGCTAAGAAGGACGTTCCCGCGTGGTTTGACAATGTTAATTTAGATAGGTAAACTCTTGCATATGATGGATGTTACCGTTTTGGATACATGATATCAAACATTATCAAGAGTTATGGCTCCGTTTTGAAATCAACTCGTGGATTACCCGTTACTTAGTTAAGAAGATATTTTACAACTGTGTCGCTTATTGGGAGGAGAGGAATAAAGATGCCAATGAGGCAATCGATTTTGGCGAGACCTAAATTGATTATGCTCTAAAGATATATAAAACTTAGAGGGGATAGACAAGTGCACATAAATTCATTTCATTTAGCTTTCAGAACGGTACTTTTGAGGTTTTAATTGGTAGTCGAATGATGAGGACAAAATTGAAGGGATGAGGAAGGACACATACAGCTGATTTCAGGGGTTGCACTTGCGCTTGTCATAAATAGCAAATATATAGGATCCTTTGCTCCCATGTATGTGCTGCTACTGCGAGCATGAAGGTAGACAGTAAATCAGCAATAAAGCTATGGTATAAGTGGGTCAAACTAAATAAATTGTTACTGAGCTCATTTCTACCTAATTGGTGACGAGGTTAACTAGCCGTAAGTTACCTTCCCTTATCTCTACCTGAACATTGACTTATAACAAAAAAAAAAGGTAAACCAAGGCATAAGCGATATCACATGAAGATGGATATTCGAGAGTGGTCTGACAAAACTAGATACAGCGCATGTGGGCGGGAAGGACATAATTGAAGGTGGTGTCCAGAGATTAATAGGGCCGATACATATTCCATTTCTATCTAAGCATTACATTATAATACATGTATAAGTATGATGATTAATAAGCTTTTTTTTTTTTTGTCTACTAGACATGTTTGTATGTGTTCGTAAGATAGATAAAATCGGGATCGATCGATCCACGCATACTTGCGAGGTAAGCCGGTTACCATTCATAGGCCATTTGGGAGGGTAGAGTCGGTAATGTCATTATCATTTATAATCAATTCTTTTATTAAAGACGTATTACTTGCTAACTTAACTAAATGTTTGTTTAAGAGGCGGCCTATGCATTATGAGTGCGATACAGTGAGATGTCATTACATAAAGATGAGCAGGATATCCCTATACATCCTAGAGTAAAGCCTTACATACAAGAGGTTGGGTTACGAGGAGTTGCACAACTTACATTTATTATGTTGGATTGTCATTTGATTATAGCACTTGTCGAGAGATAGAGGCTCGAGACACACACATTCTACCTACCCACTAGGGAGACGACCATCACACTATAAGATATTGAGGTCCAACTTGGACTTTCAATTGAGGGGTTTGCAATAGCGAACCGAACAGAGACGGATGATGAGGAGAGCTGAGCTAACTTAAGGAAGAGACTGTTATATGTGAGGCCTTCTCGGATGAAGGGTGTTTGCTTATCTCTAATATGGTTGCGAGAGCACTTCTAGATACTTTCCCGTAGGGCGGATGACGAGATTATCCAATGGTACCCGCGTATGTACATACTTAGCTTGATGAGAGGATTCATATTTGTGGATAAATGCTTCAGTCTTATTCACTTAATGTTCTTGCCATTACTGAATGACTTCTTAATAGCTGGGTAGTTTAGCTAAGGCAACGCTTACTTGGTATGGTTGTACCAACAATTGTGCTCTGCCTCGTCATCCAATGCACATGAGCTAGGAGGGGTCGTAATTCTACTATAAGTTTGGGCTTTGGATAGATTCCCATATGTTGCCCCCCAGTCAACATAGGTTTATTATCGACGAAAATAGGTCATTGGCAGTTAAATGGAGTATAGTGTGGGATACGACTTAGCATCCGATGCATGTCATAGATGTGTACCACACAGCTTTTGATATGTAGACGACGTAGTAGATATAATATGATAAGTTATTCTTTTATTGTCCTTTTCTTGACCGTAAGTGATAATCATTGTTGCTTAACTGATTGTTTATTTTTGTTTTCTTTTTCTTATGCCCTTCAGGTTGTTTGAAAGCCTTATACAAAGGAGTTGTTGCAGTTGCTACCTTACTTCTATATTGCCAAGTGACACATTTGGACTACTTGGGTACCACTAATATGTTTCCACATCA
Source organism: Lumnitzera racemosa (assembly GCA_024138005.1). Taxonomy (NCBI): domain Eukaryota; kingdom Viridiplantae; phylum Streptophyta; class Magnoliopsida; order Myrtales; family Combretaceae; genus Lumnitzera; species Lumnitzera racemosa. The sequence goes on along the minus strand of JAMXBC010000008.1, from coordinate 8,359,197 downwards.
TTGAGTGGTGCTTTTCAAATCGTATTGTCTTATAATTTGGTAGATATCAGTATGTTCCACAGGAGGTTGATACCTCATAGCAACTCCACCATCTGGACCTCCGCAGTAGAATGGATGTTAACTAGATCAACACACACTCTTCCGACATCCAAGCTTGAAGATAGAGACACAAATTCGTAGTATACATCCAGGGTCCTCGAGAGATCAATGAGATCTACTAACTATGGTATAAACAAATCACCTGATGTTATATTACATACCACAAACCTGTCATCAGTCAACTGGTACGTACATCTAAAATTTTCTATTATTATTATTATTATTTCACTCGTACATACTTGTTATCGTATGTACTAACATTTTTTTTTTCTATTTATTTTAAGTGGACTCACTCAGGAGTGTTAAATTTACACTTAACTATCTTACAATGCTGAATGTTATAGATGAGGTACTTAACTTTATTAAGTAACACAATGGCCTTATCCTCTATCCACAACAGGAGGGCGTACATGAGTCACCACATATGGACCACTTGCTGACAAGGATATGCTAGCTCTTCATGCACCACCTAAGGGTAGAGTTAGAGTTCAAGGAAGCAAGGCTTGAGTGGTACGTTGTCAAGCAGACCTTAATGACGATATCTCACCACATGCCTGTCATTCCATAAACCTAAGGCATATCAACGGAGAATACAGCATATACCCTAAGTCAGGTATTGCCGCTACCTCAAGAGCCGAATCCAGCTTCAGAGCTAGATTTAGCTCATACATGACTCCCAAGTTGTAGCAACATCTTAATCTTGTAACTTTACTAGCTCTTCAAAAGCGACATTTCACCCCCACACAGTCATCCATGAGTGAGGGCATCATTCAGCTGCATCCGACCTATCCAGCCGACTTAGTTCCTTTTAGAGAACTTAAGCTCGACGATACATGATGGAGGCGTTTGCTTCTTTTCCATGCCATAAAGACCTTTATATGGCGTAAGCATCAATAGATATGTTTTGTCTATTGTTTTTGCTTTCTCTCTTTTTTTTTTTCTCCATTATATTGATGTTGTCATTGACTTATTACAAATTATATATATATTAATTATTCAAAATACAATTTACTTTTTATCTTATATTGCAATTCAATGCATTGTTTATTTATCTTAGTTTTACAATTTGTAATTATTTTTTCTTTTATCCTGGTCATTGGATAATTATTCCGTGTGCTTATTTCTTTTTTACTTACCATATTTGTTAAGATGTTTTATCAATTATGATTTTATGTAATTGATTACTTTATCAAACTTTTCATTAAGTTTACAATTTAAAGGTTTAAAGAACATTACTTTATCGTTTTAGATTTAAAAAAATTACTAAATTAAATGGAATTTGAATTGAATGTGCATTAATGTGCATCAAAAAGATGTATCCACGTAATGCACATTCGATTCAAATTGTGATTCCTTTATTTCAAATTCTACCGTGTTAAATTATTAAAAGCACATTCATTATATATATATTGTGATACCTTTATTTCAAATTCTACTATGTTAAATTATTAAAAACACATTCATTATATATATATATATATATATATAAACAACTAAAGATGCATTCACTTGATGCACCTTCAAAATACCATATTCGTATTTTTTTTTAAATGAATACTTTTCTTTAATATTTTTCTGAAAAAAAAAAAAACACCATATGCATATAAATCTCGGTTCAAAGGGCCTAAAAGGGCATTGAGACAAGAAAAGAACCATAATCGAAACTCCAAAGAGAATTTGCAACCATCAACTTAGATGGAATCCATTGACATTCTTGAATAGAGAATTTGTCATAAACATCAACTCAGACATGAAACCCAACAAGCTTTGCATTTGGAAGCCATACTTAGAAAGCCATACTTAGAATGCATCCACTAATGCTTCTCAGTATTTAAACACAGTGTTCATGGAAACAAGAGGCTTTCCTTGCTGCTAAAACTAAACATAGTCACATGGATAACATTTGATGTTGTCTCGACGTGTCTTTACCAACCATAACTTCTCGATTCCGCCTTCAAGAAGGTACACTATATACAAGAGGTAGTCTATCCACAATTATCTTCAGAATCCATATGCGATTGGCTTCCGGCTAGAGGCGTGCTGCATGTTTGTACCACTTCACCACTCAGAGGAGCTGAAAAAATGGCTCTGGCAATTATGGACACGCAACCTTAATTTACCGAGACATGAAGAATGAAGCTGCTAATGGAGAGTGAAACTCTATCTGAAGTAGCCACTCGGACAAAAATCAGATTTTGCAGGAGATTTAGCTGCAAACTAGCTCTACGGAGAGCTTCTTCATGACTTTTGGACAAGGATCTCCACCAAAGATCTGGGGAGTCACGGGAACCGTGCACGAGTTTTGACCAACACAAGTCTGCAAAGAAAATTTGATTATGAACACTCCAAATGAGAAACAGAAGTAATGAAATTAGATGTATCTGACGGTTTCCTACCTTTTGGAAAACATCATAGGAGTGGAATGCGTGACAGCTTCCCTCACGGTAGCTTCCACAAGCCCCTTCAGGAGTTCCAAAGCTAGCAAACTTCACTGATGAAATTTTCTGGCCAGCAGAACAGGATAGATGGGCTTTGGGTCTCAACGGCTTGTTGACTTTACCAGAAGCATGCATGAGATAGTTCATTAGAGTCGGTTGCCACTCATTAATATCAGCGCACACAGTGTCTATGTCTCGTCGGACCAAAGTAATTCCATTAGGATCGCCGCCCAATTCTTCGAAAACAACCAACAAATTCCCTGCTGGATGTAGCCATGAACGAGGAATATGATACCTGCAATGTCAACATTTAGTCAGAGAAAACGTACAGGCATATGTTTCTAGAAAGAAGAAAAATAGCAAGACATAGTTTTTGCCTCACCATCTCTGTGAGGCTTCCCCGCAACTGCTTAAGCATTTTTTCTCACCGTATGTTCCAGCATAGTCACAACCTCCACAAGAGCCAGTAGCTTTGTATGAGGGCCAGTATCGTCCAATACTTTGCCCATTTATCCAGATTTGGCCTTTTCCCATGCTTCTCATATCGATGGCTACTGGTCTATTACCAGCAGGTGCATTGAAAGCAGTCTGAATACATGAAAATATGCCATAAATCTTCAACTCGATGATTAAAGTACGTATTTACATCTCCACGAGTACTTGAAGTGTAAGAAGCAACTAAAAAGGCTTTCATTGAGGGAACCAGACCCAAGATCAACAGCGTGTATTTACATGCAATTGCTTTCTGAGGTTGACAAGTAAAGAAATTTGGAGCTGGCCATGGTTTGGATCACTCACCTTAAACCATGTCAGAGGCTGCCTTCGGGCAACAAGAGATCCCTCTGCCCACTCAACTGAGGAGCTTCCACTGAGAGAATGAAGACTCGATGCTTCTCCTTTGAGACCAACCTGTGCAAGCAACCACAAAATAGAGCTAAGGGATTAGCCACTTCATATTTCAAGAATATAGAAAAACGACAGCATTGAAATTTACTAAAAACCTTGTAAGACCACTTCTGCCATGACAGGTCTCTTCGCCCTTCATTGAGACCAGTCAATGCAACGGGACCGAGAACACCCGCATTCCATCTCTCAAAATGTGGACCTACATTCTGAAGCCATATAGGAAGTGGCATAAAGAAATTAGATTTGAACTTCTGCAATGCTTCTGGTTATCAAGTGATAGACTCTGGAGCAAGCTTTGAAAGAAAAGGAATATACCGGAAGACCAACTGAAACACTTAGAAGAGAGATCTTGTTTATGCCAGCTCTCAACCTAACTCCTTGGCTGAAGGTTAGTTTCGGGAATTCCAAACTTCCATAAGAAGTTCCTGCCAAGAATGAAGAACTTGTCAATTTACACAATTGCTGAGTCAAGTCGGTTAAGATGTCTTAGAAAAAAAAAAAAAAAAAAGAAAGGTTTTCTTTTTCTTTTACATATTAAGAGTTGGCAATGGCTGAAACTGCCTTTCTCAGCTTTACTAATCTAGCAATAAAATAAAAGTTTCCTTGCATTTCTCAACTGGCCAACTGTTTCACTTAGAGATTTAACTTTGCCAATTGATTGTACTATCATGATGGCAAAAAGTTGCACCAAATCAATTTCACATATCCAACTAGCATGGTTCTGTGCTCGTTGTGATCACTAGTGCCATATTTCTACTAGGTGAAACTGTGAGAACGTACACCAAGAACCAGAAAATAATGCAAATTTGCTTTCAAGCAGCAGTTTGTGCATTAGCAAAATCCATCACCATAAAGAGATAAAAATGCCTCTGAATCAAGCAGCAAACCTGCAAGTTGCCCATTGATGAATACATGCAATGCATGACCAGCAGATTCCACAGTAAGGATGGGATACTTTCCACTTCTCAAGAACTGCTCCTTGGGGTCAATCTTGACACTGAAAATGGAACAGCATTACACATGAGCAATAAGAAAAACCAACAACCATCTCATGATGGTTTAAAATTTAAAATTACAGGAGAAACTTTTGTTGTTGAACGATGTAGGCTATCCTGCACTTACTCAGTCATGTACCACAAGTAGTCGGAAGTATCCCTTGTAACATTGATCTGCTCCAATAAACCCCTCGATGTAAATGAAGTGTCATCAAAAGAGGCTGTCTCTTCATTGTATGCTTGCCAAGACATTGCTCCATGAAGAGGGACAGGTGACATCTTCATGCGCGCTGTTTGTGCCCCAACCTGCAAATAAGCCAGGAAATTTAATCAGTGCTTTGGACCAAAGGTAGCATCTCATTAGGCCCTTGTTTCTCTTTTACATGTGAAGATTGACAAACAACAATAAAGCTAAGAGAAAACCAAACATCCCAGCCATGACTAGTATATCATATACGTGGAAAATGAATTAAGATATGTCCATGCAATATGTAGTTATGAAAAAAAAATTTCTTCCACGACAAAGAAATTTTTTAATGTTTATGATCTTCGTTATTATCGTTATTATTATTATTATTATTTTTTTTTTTTGATAATTCAGTAATTCAAGATTCAATAAACTTGTTGGAGAAAAAACCAACTACATTATATTCTATAGTTGTATTTTCTAGAAATTGAAAATTATCAATATTCAGCTGATGAGACTATATGAAATGACTACATGCCATAAAATCCAGAAAACCATAGGCTGCCAACAAAACAGAAAGGAATATCAGAGTGAGGATTTTCTCACCCGTGCCGTGTTATATACGGTGTTCTTGCAGTCAGGGAGTATACTGATGGACCATGGAGGAAGATCATAGTGCCTATTCCAGAAAGAAACTTTAGCGTATGATCTTGGGTTATAATTTGCAAGAAAAGCAGCACATCCAGACTTAGATCTGAATACATGAGCCTGCATGAAAGTGACAGAATTAAAAAAGTTTTCTCAAAATTCTTAAATTTAGCAGGACATAATAGACTGAAATTCTTAAATTTACCAACATCTTCATAATATCCGAGTTTTGTCACGGCTGGCTCCGCTGATACCAAGGCTGGCTCACACAATTTTATTGCTCTATGCAAATCTTTGAGATGGCCCCATTTAGGTTCCCTTGCTAAGCCTGAAAAGAGTAGTAGCTGGCTTCTTTGAGACATCAACGTACAATTCTACACATTCTTCAGATTAAAGCGATAAAGACAAGAAAAAGTAAAAAATGCACTGCTCTGACTTAAAAAATGATATAAATGAAGAAAAGTGAAGATACCGAATGGTACATTTTCGTCTTAATAGTAGATGATAAACTAGTTATTGCTTGTCGTAAGCATTTTAACAAACTGCAATCACTTTCATTCATTACATGAATCACTGACTTATCAAATAATTCTTTTAAAATACTGTCACTTTCAACTTCATGAATTCATTTGCTTAAAAACATTACTTTACGCAACAGGGTTTTGCCAGATGTTCTGCAATACAACAGAAACGACAGTTACTATGAACAAGAGGGCGTATCTAACAATCACTATCCTCCCTCTTTTGCTTTTTTTTAAGTACTAACATACTGCGTGCACCATTATATGTCCCATAATGCCAACAATTTCATGTTTAGTGCATCATGGAAAAGAATAAATTTTATAAAAACTTATTAACTCATTAATCATCACTAGCATGGGTGATTTGCATGAATTTTTATTCTCATCACTTTTCATTGGAGCACCCAAAAGTGCTATATGCATTGTTCTTAAGTAGATAAATCATAAATGCTTTAAGAAAAAAAAAATGTAGGTGAATATTGCTTGCTGCTGAAAACGTACACTAAATAAACGAGAGAAAGCAAAAGGCCAATATGCTTCACTAACCGTATTCATCGATCGGAGCATCATAATCATAGCTGGTGGCGATAAACGGACCCCCTGCAGTTCGTCCAAAATTTGTTCCTCCATGGTACTGATCACAAAACAGGGATATATAATCTTCAATTTCCCAACAAGATGATAATATAGGAAAGTTCAATGAACAATTCAGCTACCATGTAATAATTAATGAACGATCCACCCTTTTGTATGAACCTTGCAACGGAGAAGGCAAGGTCTTCTGCTGGTCGGCTGGGAACTGGACCTCCAAACTTGGTGTACCTAAATATAACCAATGAATGACCAAATGGAAAACACCACAAAATTCTGACTGTGCCTTGTACGGGAAAATATAACAGAATGGGAGTGAATTACCATCCAGTCCATGCTTCTGTCCACATCTTTGGTTTGTAAGGTTTGTTCGGCGAAAAGTAGTCGCAGTAAAAGCCATTGCAAGTATTGATCTGTTTAATTAAAAAATAAAATAAAATAAAATTTGAGCAACGAGATAAAAGAGATTTCTGAAAGTGTAATATTATTTTATTCATATATAATGCATGTGTATAACTTTTTTGCAAAGCTGAGATCAGAAAAAGGATAATGTACTTTTTATAATTGAGGCGGGAAAAATGGAAAGAACGAAAGCATGATGATTGAGATAGACCATCTGAAGTATAGTCTTATAAAATACCAGAGGGACAAAAAATGAGAAAGGTAAGACTAAAGCGAACCTATAGAACTCAAGAAGAACATAAATGAGACATGTGAAATGAGGACTAGTCATTCATAGCAACCATGAGGAGGATGAAGACAACACACTGAGCAGCAGCAGCAGCAGCCCCACCAAATGACTAATTGATAGTACAAGACACCGAGACCCACATAAGAATATGGAATGTCACGGGAAAATTAAACAGATAAAACGCTAAAAAATACTAAACGAAAATTTCAAGCTAGCTTACAATAGGATCGGGGGCATCATCTTGTTTGCACATGACCCATGGGACACCAGTTTTTTGACCCAATGCCATGTTAGCAGCCCATTTGGTGTAGGCTCGACCAGAAGCACCAACTTCATGCTCCAAGGGACCATATTCATTCTCAATCTACCAAACACATTGACAAATCCAGACACTTTAGTACAATATCTTAACATGCAAATAGAAAGCAAACAAATGTTGATCTTCGATCGAAAGATAGATCCTTACCTGGGATAGAATTATTGGTCCACCTTGGGACTCGAATAATCCCTCTTCTTTCATCATATCGACAATTTTTGTCGTGAACTTTTGCATGTAAAACTTGTAAATGGAAAAAAAAAAAAAAAGAAAAGAAAAGTTAGGATAACAAGAAATTAGGATAAATAAGACAAGATGGTTATTGAATAAGTACAATTAAGAAAATACTTTTAACATTTTCGACATACGAGTACATTTTTTTTACATGTAAGTGGGTATACGCCTGGTGTATATAAAGGACGTCGTTTTTATGATACTTGCACGTCAAACATTAATTGTTTTATTCATTTCCTTAAGTAAAATACAAAACATATATATATATATATAACATAAAGAAGCAGACCAAAACATAAGATGCATTTAGTACACAGAAAAAAGAAAATGAAGAGTAACTTCTAATTAAAGACAGAAAGGGTGTCTAACCTTAAAAGGTCCATTATCTGTTCTAAAGCTGATTCCACGCACATACTTCAGCCAAACAGGAAATCCACTGGAACATCAAAAAGAATAATCCACGGAAAAAGGGGGGAAAAAAATTAGAAATAAAGGCAAATCACAATTTCAAAAAGGAAATTCTTCACTTTATAAATGAAGTATGATAGTTGAATTATTACCCAAAATTCCATTCGGCACAGACATAAGGACCGATCCTAAGATGGACATAGAGACCTGCTTGTTTGACCAACTTGACAAATTTTACCAAATCATAGTTTCCTTCAAAATAGTACTGCAATCATTGAAAACAGGACAAGAAATTAAAATAAATTAAAAAAAAAAAAAAGAAAAAGAAAAAGAAAACATTTGAGGAATTACTACCTCATGCAGAGGATAAAAAAAAAAAAAAAAACCATAACAATAAATACTAAAAATCCCTAAAAAGGAGGGCATGAAAAGTCAAAAAAGAAAAGGTAGTTTGGTTACTTTGCCAGGTGAAGGCTCATGACCATTCCAAAACACATATGTTTGAATCACATCCAAACCTCCTTCTTTTGCCTTCTGAATGAGATCTGGCCACATCTGTAAATACAAAAATAAATCAATGAATTAACAAATTCTAATAAATTTTCCAATATGAAAAGAAAAAAAAAAAAAAGCTTTCCTGTTATTATTAAAAAGATTGTAATTTCCCTGAAAAACGTGAAAAGCTGACATAAAGCCTGACAGAGACATTGATCACACTAGCTACATATATTAAAACGTTATTTAAATTGAAAAATAAAATAATTTCATTTTACTATATTAATACTCATAATTTCACTAACATGCAAAACACACATGTAATGCTATGTGAAAAATAATAACTTTACAAAACACAAGAATAAACACAAACTAAATAACCAATCACTCCTACATGCAACAAAATAAAGCCTAAAAAGAACGTTTTTTTCTTTTTTTTTTTGTAATAACAAAAGAAAATAAAAAATTACCTCAGGGGTACTTCTGGGATAATGAATGGACCCAGAGAGAAGAATCCTTCTTTTCCCATTGATAACAATAGCCTTATTATCATAAGAAACAGATGCTTCAACTTCAACAGAAAAAACCCAGATACACAAAACCAAGAATACTACATTCCACATGAAAACTCTTCTACCCATTTCATGAAATGTACTAAAGAACCGATCTTTTCAAACAAAGCAACGACCTTTAATGAAAATGAATCTTAAAAAGCCCGGTTTTTCAACTTTTTCTTTCCGTAAAAAGTCATGAACTCTTAAGGTCTGTCCTTTTGGGGTTTTTCAATAGTTCCTTTATTCCAAGTTTGTAAGGCAAGGGGAAGGAAAGCAAATGTGTATTGATAGGACAAACAATAAGAAGAAACAAGAGGTTTTCTATGTTTATTTATATGTTGTATGTCTGCGTGGCTTGTTTTGTGTAACAAATGTAATGTGAAAGGTGGTTTTTATTTTTTTGGTTTGTTTGTTTGGTTAGGAGGGAAAACGTGAGGGAGAAAGAGAGTGGGAGAGGGAGTAAGAGAGAGTGTAAGGCTTTTCGATGGAATGAAATGTGATGGTTAATGAAGTTGATTTTATAAAGGAGAGACGAAGGCTCGTAGGAGGGATTGAAAGGGAAATCTGGGACCAAAGTTTTTGGGGTACTTTTTTTTTTTTTTTCTTCCCTCAAATAGACGTGAAGCTTCATCCATTTTAAATCTTAAATTGAGTGCACTTCATTAATTTTTCTAATAATGACCCAAAGTTAAAAATGAATAGATATATATATAATTAAAAGAAAAGGCAAGAAGAATGGGTAAAAAGAGATGGAGAAGTAAAAAGATTGGAGAAAAGTTTTGGAAACTATATACTTTTTATTGATAAATAAATAGATATTCATTTAATCTTATAAGGAGTAGAATATAGAAATTATTCTTCTTATAAATCTTGAAAACTTTTACTCATCATAATAATTGTTTATCTCTTGCCAAGGAAAAAAAAAAGAATGTTATATAACAAATTCATTTAAATGTGATAAGGTATTTATGTACTTTTTTTTTATTTATAGTGTGATGAGTTACATATGATAAAAAAAAAAAAGAAAAAAAAGATGCTGTAGTAAAATAAAACTTTTGAAATTATGTATTACAATAATAAATAGATATTTATCCAATTCTATAAGGAGTAGGATGGAAAGATTACACCCTCATAAATTCCGAGAATATGAACTTTACAATCTTTTGCTCATCATGATACTCGTCGGTTTCTTACCTATCTTTAAAAAAGAAAAAGGAATATATATAATAACAAATTCATGTGTGATAAGTTAATTATGTACTCTTTTTTTTTTTTTGGAATTAATAGGGTGATAAGTTGGATATTATTCTTTTGCAAAATGTTAATAAGAGCTTGGAAGTATTTATCAAGATGTTAAGAAAACTTTTGCCTTTTCAAAATTTTTTTTTTCAAGTTCATAAAAAATTATACAAAACACAAAACTTTTTTTTTTTTTTGAAATTTTTAACAAGTACTTCAAGCACCTACTAGAATAGCCCCTTTCATGTTTCAAGCTTGAAAATGTTAAGAAGTGAAAATATCGTATATATTTATCTAGGTTCTATTTGTTTTTTATTTTTATGTTATTTAATATATTATAAGTCAAAGTGTAAAATAAAATATTGATAAAAATAAGACATATGATAGTGATAGACACCGCAAAAATGTATATTAAAGTTTTTGTAAGTTTAGAATTTCACAAGATGCAAAAAAATAAATAAACAAATAAGTAAAAAGCCTTGCAATTCTGGTTTGGGGTGTAAAACACAAATAATTTTTAATCACTGAATTATTATGGGGAACTGGGACAGCCCAATCCCAAATCCATCTTTTCAGTAAAAGTATTTATAAACATTCTCAGTGCTTCTTTAAGTTTTTTACTTTCATTAAATGTGTGTAAAATTTTATTAAATGATATCTTCCGGTTGATATTCTATTTAATTGCATTACTGATTCATAGGATAAATCTTAGTTAAGAAAATCCTATAATATATTATTCCTTAAAATAGCTCTAACTTACAATTCTGCTACATTTGGAATGGGTATAAACACGATGTAAGGGAAAAAAAAAATCTAAAACTTTTATTGTACTCGTATAGATATTTACATGAATGAATATTTTAATTCTATACATTGATGGTTCTATTAAACGTTTGTCCCTTAGAAATAATATAAGAATGATAAAATTGTGTGATTTCAATATTTAGATGACACATGTGATTGCTTTAAGCTGTAAATAAGAAAATAAGTAAAACAGTTAATTTTTTTCCCAATTAAATATATTATTGAACGACACATCGACACAGCATAGTATATATATATAAACATTAAATACAATAAAACATATAATTAAAATATAGTAATTTATTTACTTATAAATTTTGCAATGAAAAATGTACAATCATCAAAGTACTAATTATGTATCTTATTGTATTAGCATTAATGATGTTGTTTTAAAATATTGGAAAGGTGTTTGAAAGAATCGAGAAAGCAATTGGATACTTGCAAATGAGCACCATTAAGCCAAAGAAGGTGTGAGAGGGTCTTCTGAATGACTAATCAAATGCTTAAATTATTAATTTGTTGGAGAGAGGAGTAACGGGTGTAATGTAGGCAAAAATATGTAGAGTAAAAATTTGTTACCATAAGGCCTCATTCTTGTTGAAATTTGTACATAATGTACCAAAACATTTTAAATGTATTTATGAATATTATTAATAAAAAATGAGTATTTATTGTATTTATATATTTTATAATAAAGTTTCATAAATAATTAATGAATATATAAAATTATAATAAATATATATTACCGGTAGAATTCATTACCATCATATTATCTTAAATAGTCCTTGGTCGGATAATTATTTAAAGAGAACATAAATATTTAGACCAACATTATATATAACTAAGGTCATTTCATTAGATGAAGGAAAATAGATATAAATTATGTAAGTAAGTACTCAAAGTTTAATGGGTATACTAGATATAACTAACTAATAGAGGATACCATATATTTGATGTCTTTGGTCTCTACTCTATATAATTAAGTGTAAATAATCTTTAGACTTAAAATCTTTATATATTCTATATACAAAATATCGCACTTTATATACCCTAGATTTGTGCTTTTTTTTTTCAATTACACACTTAAGCTTTATATTTGTTAAATTATACACTTAATTTAAACTTTGCTTTTTCTCGTATAGGATAATTTTCCATGTTAGCAATCATGTACGAAAGCTTTTCTATATCAGCATTTCAAAGATAAATGTTTTTTCTTCTTTTTTATTAAAATAAGACCTCCACATGCACCACACTCAATAACTTGGAAGAAAGAAATCGGAATCCAAGCAATATGGGACTTTCCTATCAAGGGCCTTAGAGAATTGTAATTGTGCAATTTAACATACGTATATTGCGCAATTTGACTTGATTTTTTCTTGTTCGATTTGACCTCCAAATTAAGTAAAAACACACAATCCTTAATTTACTCCAAGAATTGTTTTTAACCATGCAAAAATCTTTCTAAAAATTAATTTACATGTGTTAAAAAATCAAAGCAAAATTGGCTCATTTAGTTGAAAAAATAGAAACAGAGTAAATAGGCCAACTTTGCTTCGATTTTTGAGCATATTTAGATTAATTTTTGGAAATATTTTTTTCATGGTTAGAAAGAACCCTTGGAATAAATTAAGGATTGGGTGTTTTTTTTCTTAATTTGGAGGCCAAATAAAACAAGAAAAAATTAAGTCAAGTTGAGCACTATACATATGTTAAACTACACTCTTGTAATTCTCCAAAGCCCTTAATAGGCAAGTCTTATGTTTCTTGAATTTCAATTTCTTTCTTCCATATAAAAGAATATGGCTCAATAGCATGTTAAAGTAAATATATCCTTGGAACCGCAGTATGTGTGGAATTTTTAATTAACTAAGAAAGAATATTTCCTCTTTCAACCGTGACCTAGAAAATCTATCCTACGTAATCACTAACATGGACTAAGAAATTAAAAAAAAAAAAAGATAAAAGCCACGTGTCAAAGATTATTAGTTGCTTAGGATTACTCAACTAGCTAAGTTAGAGTAGGATAACGAAGGTATATATGAGAGCAAATATAGTTTAAATTAGGTATATAATTGAAAAAAAAAAAAAGCACAAAGTTAGGGTGTATATGAGGACCTTATCCATCTAAATATGATATGACTATTAAATCTTGATAAGATATGATTATTAGTTTGAAAAAGATTTAGTTATCAATTCTTATTCTTATAGGAAAGATTTGATCTTATAAAAAAAGATTCTCTCCTAACCTTTTATATATATATATATATATGTATATGAGAGAAGAGGAGAGAGAGAAAGTTCCATCGATTAACAAAAAAAAATGTTATAAAATTCTAATCTAAGTTATCTAGCAGTATAAAGAATTAAAATTATTCCTTTAATCGCGTGTCTAGATATCATTAAAGAGATAACACTTGGTGTCTTTGTAGTGAACAAGCATATTCTTTTGCAAAAGGCATTGTGAGAATTAAATCTCACTTGAACTCCATCGTAGGAGGAAAAGGTTTTTGCATTACTGAAAAAGTAATGTTCTTGTGACTTATATTTTTATAATATTATATATGTATATATGGATCTTGTGATAGATTTTATAAAAAATAAAAAATAAATTCTATTGCATTTCATATTACAAAATCTAGCAATCCTTTATTTATAGATGATGAAGCTAGGCTATTTTCAGAAAATATATCACAACCTTAGGATGTACTTCAGATTTTGTGAAAATAAGTGAAGGCAATCGTTGTAAGCTTCCAAAAATTGAGTTTAAAATAACCGAGCCTAAATTTAGACTTTTTAAGGAAACTTATCTAATTGAGCCCAAACTTTATGAGTAGAATAAAAAAGTTAGTCAAGATATTACAGTAAAGTTATATTTTAGAAATAATGATCCAAAATCCCAATTTTGCCCTTAGAAGTAGGAATATTCAATATAGCACAAAAATTTTTGAAATTCCTAAAATCGAACTTAAATTGCGACGATAACTTAGAGATAAGTTAATTGAGATATAAAACGAGATAATATAGTATAATTTACTATATAAAAATACCTGTAATTTTATGAGTATACTTGGTATAAATAATAATTATAATAGTAAATTAACCCTAAATTATATAAATATATATATATTTTGTTGAAATCATAAAATTAACTTTAGAACATATCCTAAAAATAAAAGATATGTTAGAAACTTAATTATATAAGTAAAGTTATATAATACACATGATATTTACATAGGGTATATACTTATACGCTAAGTAAATAACTGATTTGGACATAACATGTATATATATTATCATTATTTAATTAAACTATATTAAAGTTGACTTAAATTAACTCTAAGGCGCCTGAAATTGTTGGATGTTGTTGTGGCTGCTACAGAAGAAAAGAAATTGATGAATCAAAAATAGAAGGAGGAAAAAATAACACCTCCTACTTCATTAAATGGAAAAAAAAAAGAAAAATTCATAGGCGGTGAAAAAAAATTATAAATACTATACTATCAGCAAATTAGCAACATTTTAGCAATTAGGAACCAAGAATAGAGAAAAAGAAAAAAACTGGAAAATGGAACAATTTAGAAAAATTAAATAAATAACAAGGGAAAACTCGTGCTAGCTTAAAAACCAAGCCTACCCTGAATCTGCTGTAAAACCCAGCCAACCCCATACGGTCCACCCACCACGCAGGCCGTCTGACAACCACCCAATCGCTGCTGGCCACCGAAGCACCCAAGAACGTTAAGGTTGATTTCTTATCCTATTTTTCAATAATTTTTAAAAATTAGTAAATCCACCCAAAAAATTATGAAAAAATTTTACTTAGGTCATTTTAAACATGCTCTCAAGTGATATTTTTATTTTTGAAAAATTCGTAATATTTAATATACTTTATTAAGAAATCTATTGTTCACCTAAATTGTTGTTTGTAAAATAAATGCACTAAATGATGTTTTTTTCAGCTAAAAATTATTGTATAGGATATGTATGATATATAGATAATTGCTATGTAGCCTAAATTTTGATTTGAATGTTTGAAATATTTATTGCATTTTTAGGCCCGAAAATAGCTCGAAAATAAGCTAAAATTATAAATTTAATAGGAAATTATGAAATCAAGTGATGAAATGGACATGTACTAATCTATAATAAATAATAACAGTATTGAGTTAGATTGAAATTAATTTGGTGCTAAAAGAATCATAATTGGGTAATTTATGATAATTTAGAGGTAAAATCATCAATACGAATATATAGACAATAGGTTGGAAACTTGAAACCAAGTAATAACTTAATCCACTATATTTTTAAGAGTCTATAGAAATTTTTAGAGAATTATTTGGTAACTCAAACTATTTATTATGAATTTACTAAGTCAAATAGTTTAATTTACAAGTCGAGGTGTATTTGCAATATTAATAAGCTAAAATGAATTAAATAGTTAAATAAAAACTATATATAGAATTACTGATTGGATTGGATTAAATGGATATTTTAATTATACTTATTAATATTTTCTGATCGGGATACACTTTAGGCATATTAAAATTAGATAATACTTATATTGTAACAATATATGGACAAATTAGATAAAATACAATTTAATAACATAAATTACGTATAATACGATCATATTTATATAATTATATATAATTGTATTAAAAACTTAAACTATCCGTTAAAAGACATCTCTAAAAACATGACTCGTAAAACGTATCGTTAGGTTTATACGAACCCAATAACACTAATTTAGTTAAAATTGGGCAAATTTAAGTAATTTAACCTATAACTTTATCATATTCAAGAATATACATATTTCGGTAACCTTACCGGAATTAAAGCGTAAATTAATAAAATCGAAATGAGATATAATATGTAATAATATATATGATGTACGGTATCAACAATTAATAACTTAATTCGATATATAGCGATAACATGACTGTGTATTATGAAAATAATATATATATATATATAACCATTTTAGATTAAACCTTAATGTTTTCGTAATTATTACGAAAACTGAATTTGGGTTTTTTGTGTAATTAGAACCTTTAGATACAATGACGGTTAACGATTCGAGTCAGTAATAGCGAACATCTATACAAGTAAACTGGGGTTGTAACTTCACCAATAGTATCCAGAGACCCAAGAGTACTTTTGGTTATGTTTGTAATTAGATGATTATGCGCATGTTGTATGTGTGGATAATACTCGATTGTGACAGGAGTTCAACTCCTTGGTGTACTGTTTTGTATATTTGCATGGATTCTGTATTATGTTAATTTGTTGGTCACCTTTGATTAAAACTAACGATTATTCAACTAAAATGAAACTGAACATGCATAATACCCGTTAGGAGAAACTATTAAGAGTATTAGGCCAAGTATCGACTTCCTTCGATAAGGATAGATGAAATGGTTCTTTCCTCACCCCTAGTCAAACCAAGTGATGGGCGAGGAGGTCGCGACAAGGTTGGGGGTCGTAGTTCGAAAGTAGCCACGGGAGGAGGGTGTTCTCCATTGAACAAGCTCAAGTTTGATCTGACTTAAGTTGCGATGAAACTCCTCAATCCGAGTTGGAGCGGATGTAATTTCTCTAACTTCACAGTGGATCGGATAACACTGTGCAATATTTCATTTGAGTAATTACATTATATTTTATTATAATTATTAACTTTATTTGTAATTATATAGTACTCTTCTGACTCCGTCTCACTTACTAAGCTAGCTGTGCTCATATCCCTACGAATTCTTTTGCAGGATGTTTAGGTACCACTGTTTGCAGGTTAGTATGCTGCTATGTGAGAAAGTGAGGATCGAGGAATCAACTGAACTTGGGCTTTTAACTTTATCTTTAAATTATGAGGAAACTAATTGAGAATTCCCTAGACTACAAAATCTATAATTTTTAATAAACTCTTATTGTAAACTTTATCTTTGGATGTAAAACATTTGTATAAATACTGTTGTGGTACTAAACAACAGGTTATATAAAATAGGTATTTTGTAAAAGCTCTACCACTGGTTTAGTTATTAACAAGTATCAGAATAGACGTTTCAAGCTAGTTGAGGTGTGCATCTTATGTGAATTGTATTTACGATAACAGTTGTCAGGTCAGCTTCTATTTTAAATTAGTTTATACGGTGAAACTGTTATGACTCTTCATGTTCGAGGCGTGACAATTATCCTCTTACTAGTTATCCCAAACTATTCTCCAGCACAATAATTTGAACTTCATAGGTTGAACCGACTCGGACTTGAGGGCCTCAAAGACTAGGAGGTCTTCTTTTAGCTAGATTAAAACCTATGCTAATTGTTTTAGCGAGGTTGATGGAACCCTTTTATAACTTGGCCTTCATTATGGAAGTTGTAGGAAGCTCGGCTTTGGAAAGCAAGTCAATTTGGGACCGTAGTGCTCAACTCATATCTTAAAGAGACTAGACCGTGCTTGAGAGTTCATATCAAAATGGCAAATGGCATATCAACACGTGTGATGTTACTTTGTTATTATTTTCTTTTTTTTTTCACTAACAAATTGCCATGTATAGCCTCACAGGTCACATTTAATTCGGAAATAACCATCCTTTTCCTATTGTTCCTTTTTTCTTATAGAAATTAACTATACTTATTGCTCCATTCAATTTGCACCATAAGAAATATATGATTCATTAAACCTTACAAACTTACTCTTTACCTCCTAAACCGTAAAAGCCTGACCTTAATAATAACAGACCTTAAACCAAAAAGTTGAAAAAAAAAAAAGCAAAAAATTTCAAAAGATGCAAATATGACATAATAAAAAATTAAAACAGAGAAACATAAACAATCATTCCACACAAACTAAATGCAAGTATATAACATGGTAGTTAACTTCATAAATCGTTTTAGTTACGTACGAAATAAAGGACTTTTATTTTGAGTTCGACCAAACAATTCATTAATTTGAAAGGTTTACTAAATAAAAAAAGTCCAAAATCACGCTCAATAAACTAGAAGTTTCTTTTCCTTTATGAATAACTAAGAATTTTGATAGAAGTTAACTCATTATTTCGATTTTAGCACTCTTATTTTAAAACTCAAACTCCAGCCTGTCATATTTCAATTAAAAATGCCTGAACGAAAAAGTTACAATTCTTTTAATTTGACATATGAGCGGTGTAATTGATTTCATACATCTGAAAAACGAATGTTGTCCTATAATGCTTTTACACAATATATCTCATCAAGATCCCAATCTTAACTTCCTATTGTACTATTGTTGTAACTAAACTACCCAGTGGGATGTGATTCTATTTGTTTGTAATTAACGAATGATAAGTCCCATTTGAGCAAAAAGAACATAAAAAAAAATTAAAAAATAAATAATGGAGAGTGGTGGTATATGAAAAATTGTGATGAATTATTAGTAGCGTATACATAGAGAGGGAAAGAGAGAAAAAATGGTTAAAGTTGAGAAAATTATACCTTTCTACGAGAAATTGTTGCAGTATCGGTATTTTACGATTCTTAATAATCATTTCCATTTAAAATCTGTTTAAATATAGTATCATTTTTGCCTATAATAAACTAATGATAATCATGCTGATTGATTCTTAACTGATAATGGTTTTTAACGCAGATTGTTTTGATTTTTGTTAAAAGTATATCAGGGTAATTTTATTATTGTTTTTTTTCCCTTGAAGGATATCGTGTTATTTAAAAATCATGGTAATGAGTCATTGGTTTTTGTTACCTTGATTTGTTAATACCATCTCTTAATACATTTTATCCATTTCATAAAACCTTTTCCAGTCATTACTCATTTTTCTATAACAATTTCTTAATAAACTTTATGTTTTTAATAAAATATTTCCATTTAAAGTTGTATAAATGTAGATTTATTTTTTTCATGTATAAACCGTAATAATAGTCGCCAATCAATAAGACATTATTACTCATTTATAAGAACTTAAAGTATTTAGATAATTTCTTAATATATTTTAAGTTTTGATGAAATGGAGCGCGAAATGAAAATTTTAATCCTTTTGTTTGGAGACGGCTACAAATTTCGAATTTCAATCCCATGGTTAATTTGATTTGAGCATGTTCCAAATGAAACGTAATATGTCTAGTATTACCATATAGATCACAGCATTTAAAGTAACGAATGTTATAATATATCGTAAAAAGTGTATTGTATATAATTCTATATATGCTTCTCAAAACATTTCACGCATAATTTATATATGCATATGTGGATAAGACGTGCAATATATTACATTTAATTAAGAAACATACTATGTCATGGTGTGACAAGCGTAAAATATGTTATATTTAGTAATTGTTCTATTCAATATGAAGGGTGAATTAAGATAATTGGCTTTTTTATAACACCAATAAAAAAGTATGAAGAACATGTATTGTATAGAAGATAAATTATATGAATGATTAATATTGTGAAAGGGTAATTAGGATGAATTGGATATTAATAGTCAATTTTTGTGCTTTAATATCATATATTGGATTTATAAGACCCTTTTAGTCTAGTAGCATTAATATTTATCTTCCAATGGAATGGACGAAATTCAAATCTCCCTCAATAAGTTGTAATATATAATGTAGCTAGAAAAAAAATAGTATAGATTAAATTTCATGAGGAGAGGAGTAAAAGATGATGAAATGTGCTCATAATAGTTCCTAGATATGGGTTGACGACTTTTGAACCAAGGCTAAGCACCCCAACTCTTAAGACCACAACGCCAAGATGGCTATCATCAACCATCTGGAGCCCAATGAGTAGGCAAATCTACTTACTTGATGACAAACTCGACAAAAATTGGGCCGACCTTCTTGGACCCTTAGTTAAGTGGCATCGCCATCCCCGACTAAAGGCTAGGATAACAAAGAGCTTGGTTAAATGATGTACCCTACAACCAAAGGTAACTCTTGTAACTTATTGGCTAACCTCCGTGGAGCTCCTAAGTAACCTTTTTCAAACAATTATGAGACCCAAGTCTCACAACGATTACATTGCATTAAATGCAAGGTGACTCTTAGTAGTTGGTTTTTTATTGTAAATACTTTGAGCTGTCTAAAACCTATGGCCATATGCCATGAGTTAACAAGGATTTGGAGGCTAGACATACAAAAACTCAACTCCACTCTCTATCAAGTAAATTCTAGACTCTCAGCTCATTTATTACTCTCATAAACTCTCATATCATCTTTAGTTGAAATACTCTCTCTCATTGCTTCCTTATAAGCCTTATTGACTTAATCATTAGAGTACCTTGCTAAACAATCTTGATTGCTTTGCTCATCCTTATTTGTCTTACAGATCATCTTAGGTAGCTTGGAGCCACCTCGATCCGACCCATTCGGTTTAGGGGCCATCAAAGATCCTGAGAGGATAAAATGTAATGAAAATCTCCTGTAAAACCCAAAATGGTATGTACAATTGAAATAGGATATATAGAAATAAAATCCAAAACAAACATGATGCCATATTAAATTATATGTGTTATAAAATCGATATTATAAGTTGACACAATAATAGAATAAACTAATTATCTAAGACGTCAAACTCTTTCTACAAGATTTTCTATTAATTCAAATATAACAAGATATAATTTGAAGTCATCCGACATATATATGTATATGTATTAATGCATATATAATATTCCCATTTTATTGGATTATTTGAGGTAAAAAAGTGCATTTTTATTTGTACTGTTTAAAATTCTAAGATTCTCCAGCTCTGTGCTTCATCCCAAAATGGTCGGTTCCTAACTTCCTAGTCTATCGTCGCTTACGTGATGTACTTTTGGAAATTATAAATACATCCTGGTCAGATGTATCTATGCATCTAAACTATTAAAAGCTTCTTCTTTTTCTCCAAACTGTATTACATATTATCTATATTATTAAAAAAAAAATTATTTCTTTCACTACAAAATAACCATTTTTGTGTCTTTATAAGTTAAATATTAATACTATACCACAAAATAAAAACATAGAAATCCAACAATTAAATCAATGGAACCCAAACCCAAATATGATCTAATAGTTGATTGGACACTTAGAACTCAACTCCACTTTGTAGATCATGGAGAATATGTTATTATTTGCTTAATTTTTATCTTCAGAAATCTTGAAAAATATAAAAGAAAAACAACAATTTTTCAACACTTAAATCCTAATCCTTTTCCTTAACAGTAATTTTTGTTCTCTTTTTTTTCATTTAATTTCCCAATTTTATTCATTGAATCAAGCACAACACCAAAGAAGGAAAAAAAAAAACACCAAGATTATTAAAGTATAGTAGGGTAAAATGAAAACTTAACAGATAGAAAAAATATGGTTATTCAATATAGTAAAGATGAAATGTAAAAATTATATTAGTTGATAGTTATAATAATTTATTCAGTTGAACGTAAGTAACATATATTTTAATATGAATAGTTTTAATAGTTTTTTTTTTTATTTGTACATGTATCGTGAGAGCGTTAATAGATAATAATTTATAAAACGACTTCGAAACTAATTTACTCTATTAAAAGATCTATATTCGTGTATCATTAGATTATTGAGGTTTTATTATTAAAACGTTAAAGCTGTCCCTACTCTGTAGTTTTAAGGCATTGTTAACGATGGGAGTTACGCAAATTTTTAAAAGTCAAGATATCCCGACCAATAGTTTCGGGTGTGTATTGTGCACTCATTCGAGTCGAATTGGGAGACGCACTTGAGTCTTGAGAACGTGAATTTTACTTATCGCGGCGAGATCCGATTACAAGCACGCGACTGGGAAGCGCGTGTAGTACAAGGCTCTGTTTATTAGTACATTTTGTAGTATTTGGTTTGCCGTAAGCGAAAAGTGCAACAAACAGTGAACGGTCACGGGGGAATAGAAAACAAAGTTTGATATGTTGTTATGGCATTACACGCTTTTCCATGATTAGAATACATGCATTTGAATCTGGCCAAAATTTGGGAATAAGGTGAAGGTTGTTCCAATTTTCTCATCTTTCACTTTTTCGGTTGATTTAAAGTGCTGAAATTTGTCTAGATTTTATATTCGAGAAAGAAAGAAAGGGGAAAAAAATTGCTAGCATCTTGAATTAATGAGGAAAAATTCAAGGTCAAGTTAACATTTATGGCTCGTTAAGTTTATAAAATAGAATGAGAAAAAATAAAATTAGAATTTTATAAGGAATGAAATAAGAGCGTAATATATATTAATTTGTTTAGTTAAATTTATAAGTAATTTAAAAATAAATATATAATATAACTTTAATAACTAAATTATTTTCGATCCATTTTTTTTCTCAAGTAGCACTGGTGGTTGGCGTCGACGATAATGGTAGCAACAATGGTGATAATAATGGTGGTTGATGGTGGTAATGGTAATGATGGCAACGATGATTAGTGGCAGCAACGACAACGACAACGACTGCCACAATGGCAGTAGCAGTGGCTATGGTGATTAGTGACGATGACTAAGAATAGTAGCAGTAGCGGTAACAGTAGCGATAATTATGGTAATTAGTGATGGCCGCAATAGCATCAACGACAGTAATGTTAACAGTTGCAGTGATGATGGTTAATAGTAGCGATGGTAATGGTAATGATAGTGATGGCAATAGTAGCGAGCGAATGCGATGGTAGTGGCAGCGACAATAGTCGATGGTGCTAGCTACGACAGTAGTGGTGGCGGTGGCGATAGCAACAACAGTGGCAATAATTGCAATGACAATAATGGTAACAATAGTGATAGTGATGATAAAAAAGCAAGTGAACGTCGTAATAAGGAATAATGAGGGAATGGAAGTCCAATTTGATAAAGTGAACATGCTGTTAAAGTTTTTCATCCGTAAAAATGTGAGACGGTTGATCAATTGTCAGTGCTAAGGCTGTTAATTAAGCCCCTTTGGTCAGCCTTAGTGTTTCTTTTTCTTTTAATTATTATTATTATTTGCTTAATTGAATATATGTTCACCATAAATTTATTTTAGGTCTATATAGATCTATAGGATGATTTTGCAAAAGACAGTGCTCATGCTTATACTAAAACAGTTATTTCAAATATTTAATTTGTTTCCATACTCTATTTGTTTTTCATCCTAAGTTTATATTTATGATTTTTCATGCAATCATTTAATGTTTATTTCTTTTAATATTTTCATTATAAGGTGACTTATAATGTGAGGTGCTTTGATGGTGATTTCAATACTTATAATTTGTTCACTTTATTGTTATTAAAGTTGTGCAAGCGAGTTAAACGGACTAATCCGATCTGACCCATTTTGGCCCACAAGTTAAATAGGTCGAGCTTATTTAGCCCGTTCTTAAATTGGCAAAAAAACCTTAGTTCTAATTTATTTAAAAGTTAGGTTAAACAGGTCGACCTACTAACTAAAAGTATAAATGTATTAAACAGTCCGATTCAAACCGGTCTACTTGTTAAACGAATTGAGCTCATTTAGCCTGCTTTCGCTTTTAAATAAGTAAAAATATCTCAGCCTAAGCCTGTTTAAAAAAGGCATTAAAAGGGGTTAAACGAGTTAGCCTATAGTCCAAAGCCTACTTACACACCTCTAGCTATAACAACAATTTCATTCATCTTACTTTTTTATAGAAAAATTGTTATGGCCTTTGGTTACATTTTAAGCTTGTAATGACACTTTCATAAGAAATTTCCATTAAAAAATTATTAAATAGCTATCCATTACCATGACTTATGAATAGGCACTTAATATTAAAATTGACTTTTTACCCAAACTAATCTTAATAAAATAAACAGATGACAACATAACATCCACTTGTAACTTATCATAACTTTATTCTATTCCTTAAAAAATAGTTATTTCATTGAAGTCTTATTCCAGTTTTATTTTTGTAATTAAGGAAAAGTGCATATATGGGTCATATTGTTTTTAACATTTATTAACTTTATTTATTTGAGCTCTTAGCCCATCTTTTCCTCTCTTTGAATCCCTAACCTTTTCAAACACTTACGGAAATAATACTTTCGTCAAATTTGTTAAATTTTTGTCCCATTCGCGAAACAAATTTATCCATAATAATTAATTTAATAAATGAAATTATTAAATATTTTATTATATAGTAGAATAGAAAATAATACTAGATATGAATATGTATATAATATAATAAATAATAATAAATTGATACGATTATTTTTCGAAAAATAAAAAATAAGCGTATGAAAAAATTGTAAACCTTACATAGTCAATAATATAAACTCTAATCTAAATCCGAGTATTCTAAATAATATTATAAGTCAATAAAGCTAGGTAAAATAAAATTTTTATTAAATTATGAAATCGAATATTGTATCGATAATAAAAACCTTAAAAACTTAATCGAAACCTAAATCATGTACAAAATTCCTGAATTCGATATATACGCAATGCCTAAAATTGAATTCAAACTTGACAAAAACTCTAAAACTATAACTTTAAGTTTATAAAATAAATAAATATAACTTAATAGTGACAAAACCATAGTCAATTGTAATCATCGACTAATATGCGTAATCGCATATAAATCTTAGCGAATATGTTGAAATAACTTCTAAATATTATAAACGTAACAAATAACAATTAAATTAATAAATTTTTATAAAATCTGAAAATTAATTTATAAATACTAATTATATAATTTTTGTGTTTGAAAGAAAAAAATTACATATTTTTATTCTTATTTTCTTTTTCCTCATTTTTCCTTTTCTTTCTTCTATTTTTTTTTTCCCTTGCTACTATGTTGATCTTAAAAAAAAAATTCAATAGTTTTTCTCCTCCAGGTGTTGTTTCATTAAAAAGGAAAAAGTAAGAAAAATGATTACATTGTCCTATCCCATTTAATGCACAAGATAGCTTAGGTATGTTTCTTTTCTTTCTTATTCTTATTTACTTTCATATGATCTTGCAAAGCTTTTTGGAACTTGAAAACAAAAAGAAAACAAAACATACAAATTTAACAAACACATTAATAAGAAGAAGAAGAAGAGGAAGAAAATCCTTATCACCCTTATTTGATTTAATTTGCTAACGAAATAGGTAGGTGTTTTTATTTATTTTTGTACATATATGTATTCTATAACATGTATATGTATACTAAGTATTTTCTTTAATTATTTACATGTACATATATGTATGCGTGGGTATATATATATTTTATACATAGTATTTTTATTATATAGTATGTATATGTATGCATATATAATATATATATATATATACACTATGTATTTCCTTACTTAGGTATATATACATATGTATGCGTGATTATGTATGTATATATATATATACATAGTATTTTTATTATCTAGTATACATAAGTATGCATGTATAGTATTTATATATATGTATGTATGTATATATACCTGGTATTTTTACTATATATTATAATATATGTATATTTAGATTATGTGTATATATATATATATATATATTATTGGACGTAAAGATTATGTATATGTATCCAAGTATTTTATTATTTATTTTATGTATTTAAGTATATATATGAAAAAGTACTATAACCATATATGTACATATGTATATAAAGTACAAACACATGTATATTTCTACTCATACGTATAATATATATATTTAAGGTTAAGATATTTTAGTATATAAGTATATTATACATATAAACATATGTATATGAATAGTATTGTATATGTAGAAATATGAATAATTTAAATTGTACATATATAATATACTATAACATTAATTTAATAAAGATGAAATTATATATATGTATGTACCGTAACATTAGGAGAAAGTATAATAAATAATTAATTTAGAAAATTTAATAAAATATAGTAATAAATATTAATATATAAATATGCCGTAAAATACAAAATAATAGGAAAATGTGGGGAAAAGTACAAAAGGATATGTGGCACTCCCATATGCTACCATGTCACCACTTAATTATAAATTAATTAATTTTTGTAATTAATAATAATAATAATTAATTAATAAGAAAAACAATAAAGTATAAAAAAATGAATTAATAAATCTTAAACCCCAAAAATAAGTAAAAATAGGTAATTATAATAAAATAGACCAAAATAAGAAAATTACAAATTATACAATTTAAATAATTATTAAATCATAATTATATTAAGAAAAAGTTAAAGTGATATTTTACAATTATTTGAATCAAAATGATGAATTTTGTAATATTTTTATATCATAATCAAAATTGTGGGTTATAATGTTTAAAATTGACTCTGCTATAAGAAAGTACGTTTGAAAACGATTAAAATCGATTATAAGTTCATAAAAATCCGAGTTAAATCGAAAAAGTTATGTGCAATTAATAAAAAATTCGAATTGACTATTTCACACAAACAAATAACTAATTTAAGTAAACAGTACAAAATACAATATTAGTTTAGTTATTTAATTTCCAAACTTACTACTTTTTATATTTTCTAATGTCAGGCGATTATGACATCGACTCCAACTTACTAGTCAACTTTTACAACTCTTGACTTCAAGAACGGCTAAATGAGTATTTCTAATTATTTTATACTTACTTATATATGTAGATAGTGAATATAAATAATTATTAATAATTGAATATTATGTAGGGTTGGGTTTTGCTTATGTATAATATTATTTGTTAATATTAAATTTATTTTAAAGTATAATATTGTATTGTTTGTTATAAAGTAAATTTAATAGGAATTGATCTATTTGTGACTTTGTTGATCATTTTATAAAAGGACTTAACATTATCTGACTTGAATGAATTAAATTGAAACATGCATAATCATGCATTGTATAACTAATTATGGTTGTCATATCATACGGAGGTAGTGAGAGGCCATATGTAGATTGATTATTTATGATTATAGTATTTCGTACGGTATATACATGCGATATGACCTTATCTTAACTTGCAGGAATATTAGGTGTTAGAGGCATCAACCGCCTAATTAAGGGTTAAGTCCAAAAGACTCTATTTAGAGATGAATGAGGGCTATTCACAATCATACGTAAAATTAGATTTTTAACTAAAAACTGAAAATAGATATACTTTTATATTTTTATATACGAAATGTAGAGTTTCGTTGTTATGTAAGTTCTAGTATGATACCTAAATCTGATTGATACTGATATATCTCCAACCCTGACTTCGAAGAGTATTAAATCTGAGCTGCATACAGTACTTGGTCATCTACATACATTCGTATGGTATATTGATTGTTCATACATTCATATGATTAGAATAAATTGTTGTATAACTTGTTTATTGTATGGTTAAGGAAAATTTCTCACTAATCTAATTAACTTATACCTCCATAGTTTGCTTACACAGGCTAATCTATTTGTAGAGCCAAGTCACAGGACGTTCGAGGTTAGTAATTCTTCAGTGGGTTAACTTGAGAGTAAGATTAGCAATAAGAGTGGACTTATGTTATTGTACTTAGACTTTGAATCTTATTATGTAATATAATGTATTCTTAGCTTGTAATCTAATGCATTATAGACATATTATCTGTAATTACTTGTATATGTGTTATGTACAATTCAATAATCTTATTATTATAAATATAAAATGATATTACTTACACTTATCTAACTTTAGATTATTAGTTGTAATAATAATTTTGTATATCACATAAAGGATTGTCAATTGAAAAGGAAAATTAATCTACGATCCTTTGTATGGTATACGATGACTATCGCGACTAGCCCACTCGGATTGTGATAGAAAAATATACAACAAAAATATAATCTTTTCAAAAATTTTGATTTAGGGTTTATAAAAGAATAAAAAGATATGACTATTTTTCTTAAAGGAAACCACAAAAGAAATAAACTACCTAACTAATTCATATTGATTAGTCAAATATAATGCTATGGTAAGAATTGAATTAGATTAAAAGGAACAAAGCGATTGCCACATCTTGATAAATGAATGGATAAGATCTTGAATGAAAAGAGAATGAGTGTTTAGGATACCAACTATTAATGATGCAAAAACTACTAAGCAAGGTTTGTCAACAAATATTTATATTGAAGCCCTAACATCTCTAGGTGTAAAATAGGAAACTAATTGCTAATAATAAAATGTGTAGAAGCAATTCTTAAACTAGAATACTAGAAAATAATAGTAATAAGAATAACCAATTTACCGAGTAAATAATAAACTAATAAAAATAATAAAAGTAATCTTCTATCAAGTCTATGCCATGTATCCTTAAAATCTCGCCATTTAAGTCTTCTTGAGCAGTTAAATTTAAAATAATTCATTTGTAATTGAGTTAAGGAAATTGATCCCTATCATAAATACAAAAATAATAATTACAAAGAGGAAAAAATGGCTTGAAGAATTGTACAAACTCCAATCACCCTAAGGCTAACTAGAAACTAACGTATATCTAAGATTGACGAAGAATTTAGCATCCTTAATGAATGTTTTATTTTTGTAAAGATTTGAAAATATCAAAGACTTGAATAGAATGAAAAAAAAAAATTGAGGAATCAAACAGAAAAATAAGTCAATATTAATGACTAAAGATGTCCTTGATAGTGATTTGTTAATAAGTGATTCAATAACAACCCTTTAAGCATATTCCACAAGAAATGTACAATTTGTATTTAGATGTGCAAAGTTTCTTTTTGTGGTGTCTTATCAAGTGCATATGACACCTATTAAAGGAGTTCTTTTAAAAACTCACTTAGTAGTATGGATAAATTAAATCTATTAAAGGAATTATTTTAAAAACTCACTTAGTAGTATGGGTAAATTAAATCTATTTACAAACTACTTCAACCTAATGCAATATCGACAGGACTCTGATGTAATAACTATCACGCACAAGTTCTATCAAATCAGGTTCAAACCACAAAATACTTGACTTGATGCTATGCTTGCCTACTTGTGCTTATTTCGAATTAAATTGTAAATCTAGTCCATACTTCGATATTACTTCAATTAAAAGAAATACGGTCTTAAAATATAAATAAAATGAGTTTAATCAAATCGAGTTTAGTTCAATTTGCCAAATAGCGCTTTAAGTGAAGACTAAATTTACTACTTCAAATTTCCCAAAGTTTTAAGATCTAATTTTGATTAAATTTAAGTGAAGATCAAACTTAATAGTATTGATTTTGACTTAACTCAACTCCATTTATGCTTTCTATTTTGATATTCGAAAAATAGAACATGTATATCCCAAAAATATTTCTATGCTGAAGATTGGAGTAAATTAAAGTTGCATAAGTTTTAGGGTTTCTTGTGCAATCATGGCATAAAAAGTGTTCAATTGGAAAGCAACCAAATGTATCGGCTCACTCAACCTCCTACTCGATGTGGATTGAATATCTTTGTGGTAACGGTCCCGGTTGCTCGAAGTTTGTTACGAACTACAACAAACTTATGGACAGAGAATGTTGGACACAATGATTTCTAAAATAAGGAGTGCAAACTTCGTGAAAAGTACCTTTCAGATTTTGATATTGAAACCTTATAATTGTCATTTCAGAGGTTAAAAAGGTTATTAATGGTTTCAGTGACAAATGATAATGGAAGATGAAGTGGTGCTGGCGTGGTTAGCAACATTTCAAGAATATCGGGGAAAAATAAATAAAATGATTTCCATTTTTTGAAAATTGAAATTATTTACCTGATATTTACATTTTTCATAATAATTAATCATTACTCTTATCCTTTCACGATTAGTTACCATTAAAAATAGCTAGCAACTACAACCTTGTATTATTAATATATAATAGATAAATTTTAAGATATAATGCTAAAAAATGATTATATAATGTAATCGCTATTTTAATTATTAAGGGTTTTTTTTTTCTCAAATTGTTAATGGGTCCTATTTCTTATAATTTGAGGGTAATATACAGTAAAAATAAAATTATTGGTAGTTTTTATAAAAGTTGTCAATGGTTTTTTTTACTAATTAATGACCCTTATTTTTACTGTAATCGAGAGGATTTTACTAATAAGAGTTTAATTATATAATATAATTACTTTAAAGTGATTGTACTGTAAAATCTTTATAATAATTTTAGAAAAATCCTAAACAACTAGATAAACAAATGCAGC
Source organism: Lumnitzera racemosa (assembly GCA_024138005.1). Lineage (NCBI taxonomy): Eukaryota > Viridiplantae > Streptophyta > Magnoliopsida > Myrtales > Combretaceae > Lumnitzera > Lumnitzera racemosa. The sequence continues at coordinate 8,328,988 of JAMXBC010000008.1, read as the reverse complement.
ATTATAATAAGAAATAGTGTGACCGCTAGGACATATATTTTCCTATGAAAATCTTCACAACTTCTAGGTGCCCCATCCGTGGCTAAATTTGTTTTAAGGCACTTAAATGTAATCATAATACTACTTGTTTTGTCAAGGAATCTCTTTACTTTAGCTTCTTTTTACTCATTTTTATTCTTTTTTTTAATCTCTTAACATTATTGTCACATTATGAAAAAAGACGTAATGTGGATTGATGAAGCTGACAATTTGTAACTTTACCACGTCTTAAAGTTTAATTATTCAACTTAATAAACATTGTTTAGCTAAAAAAAAAAAAAAAAGGCGACAGAGCACTAAATTACTTTGATATAACTTGGATCTGATGGTGGGAGACAACAATCAACGGTCGGTGGCATGGTCGATCATCACAAAAAGAAAAGAAAAGAAAAAAATCAATTGAAAAATAGAAAAATTAATATTCATTTAAAAAAAAAGATAAGAAAATCTCCTATTTTATTAATACATTTCGTAATTATTAACTATTAATGCTGGTAGTTGAATCTTAACGTTGGATCAATTTTCACCGGCCTTTACTAATTATCGCTGAAAAACAATAGTTAATGGGATCTCTTGAAACTGTCATAACTATATTTTACTAATTCTAAAAATTTTAATCATAACAAAAGCATGAAAAAGAAAATCGGACAAAAGTATTTTTCCGTGATTATGTACACCCAGGATGTGATTGGAGATGGCTGTAAAGTTTCCCAAATTTCATCGACAGAATCACAAGGGGAAAAGGACATAAAGAAAACAAAGTCACAAATGCGAAGACGACATGGAGATGAAAAGTAAGAAGCTTGTTACATCATTCAGAGTCTGATGATAGTCCCTACATTGTACAATAGAGACTCCCAAGGTTCCATTCCAACATCGTTTGAGGATATGTCCTAAACTATATCATTGATTGTTGTTCTTGAAGATTTAATGATTGATTAGACACAATTATATAGTAAAATTCCAAACCCTTTTATCTCCCCCCAAACTAATTAAAGAATGACATATCTTGATGGAGAGTTATGAATTAATTGATAAAATTTTGTACAATATATAAATCAATTGAACATATAAAATAATCATATATAATATTAGGGAAAATTGCACATACACCTTTAAAGTTATTGGTAGTATATGAATAGACCCCTTAAAATTTCAAAAGTATACTTTTTTCTCATAGTAACTTTTAAAATAATGCATCATATCTTCTAACCTATCATTAAAACTCTAAATCCGGTATTAATTGTGGTTCTTTTTAATAGCATTTTTTTAGGAGGTTTAGCGACATTTTGGATCGTGTATATATTTTTAAAAATTTATAAGAAAATTATCTTACCTATGATATTATCTAGAAGGTTTATTTAGCTAGCACTTACCTCTTCTTCCAATAATTTTAAGTCAAATTCTCTACCCGCCAAACTCACACGTGCATGTAATCTTAAATATTTAAATTTAATTACGAGGGAAAGGACATTTTGTACTAATCATACATAATGTACGATAAATCCTAGCTAAGTTATGATTACAAAAAAAAAAATAAAAATAAAAATCAAGAAGCTTCCAATTGTAGAAATGGGAAAGGAATCAATGGATTACTTGCTGGGAGGAGGAAGAGAAGGAAAGAGAAGAGGGGAAAAGCCAAAAAGTAGAGAGAGAGAGAGAGAGGGAGAGGGAGAGGTTGGTTTCAGTGGAATTTGTTGTGAGAATTCTATTGCAAGCCCCATACATAAAGCAATTAAGAAAAGATTGAATTTACATGCAATGCACTGATGTCTTCCTCCACTACTTACTCATGCATGATTGCAAAGCCACATTTACCTACCTCCCTCAACTTCTAAGCTTGCCACCAAACCTAATCACTTTTTGTGATTTGTGATTTGATAATATTATTTTATTACCTGTTAGTTTTACATATATATATTCTTTTAGTCAGGCGGAGCGAGTAGACAATTGCCTATAATAAGTCAAAAGCAATGATAGGAGATTCATGAAAGAAACAATTTTCCATTGTCTGACTACCCCATAAAAATTCAACTTATAGGCTTTACCATATGAACGAAACGCCTAAATCAGTAAGTTACTTTCTTACGAGTTTTCTTTTGTGCAGATCAAAATGGATTTCATAGAATCTCATTTAATTCACTTTCCAACCACTTGCTCATGTGTTGATTAGGAAATAATATATCGTTCTCAAAATTCTAAAACTCACATGAAAATGGAATCGACTCCCCAAAGGTCTTAAAAACCATAGGCTTCATATTTTATTTATTTATTTATTTTTGGTCAACTATGACTATATGACTACACTCTTATCAAAACAATTATAAATTGATGGAATCAATTGGGTCAATATTTCATTAAAAATGTTGTTATGTCTTTAATAATATCATTAGCAATCATGCAACATTATATATGAATAAAACTGTAAATGATTGTAAATCTATCAATAGGAGCATCCAACCCATTATCTAAATGTATATGAAAATATGATCCATAAGACTAAATCTACATGTAAATCTTCCTAGTATAAAGTGTATCATTGACTTATTACTTTGAAAATGAATTGTGGACATACCTTTTGTTTAAAAGAATTTTATATATTTAGTTGGGTGAATTTTAAGTATGCTATTACTAATGCTTTAACCTCTTCTTTTTTCTTGAATTTATGGATGATTAATAAAAGGAGGATGGGCATAACCCTAAGTCCACATTAGGATACTGAAGATTGTTTGACTTAAAGGTGTTAAGGACCAGCTCATCAATTAGCAAAATATAAAAATATTTAGGGTGACTTGCACAGATCTCTAGTCCCTTTTTCTTTAATGGATTGTAATAATTGGTGAATTCTAGGCATTTATTTATTTATTTATCTTTGTTTTTGCAAATGGTGGGAGCTATTTAGGTCGAGACACTACAATTTTTATGATGGATGGTTGAGGAAAAACATCGCAGTAAATCAAAAGTACAAGGGTTTAGTGGTACAAAATTAAGAATTAGGAATCGAATTTGACAATTCTCGAAGGTCTGGGCTTCATTATGTATTCAGTTTGTTGAAACATGCGCAATCTAATACGACTTTGGTAAAGACCAAGGATGTGATTTGTTACGGCATACGTATATAGAAGATAAAGCAAATAAACCAAGTACAAAAGATAAAGCAAAAACATAAAAGATTTAACGTGTAATGGTTGAAAAAAAATTACAAAAAATTATGGGTAAGACTATAAACAATATACTAACGTAACAATATAATATAAGACTGACATAATCTCTTTGAATTAATGCTTCCATAATTAAGTGCTTGAAACTTACATGGTTTACTTTCAGGTATTAACTCAACTTGATACAAAGATCAACATGTACATAAGAAGGGGTAGTGTTGGGAGTTAGGGGTAGGGGTAGGGGTGGGGGTGGGGGCTCAAAACACTAACAAAATAAAGAAATTAACCTAACAACAAGATAACACAAAAATTGCTAAAGCCATAAACCCTAACATGACTAACCAAGGACCATTGATACATCGCTCAAGCTAATAATCAAGAGGAACCTAACTAGTTAATTAACCCGGGCTAGTGATTAAGTTGCCAGCTCTAATGATATACTTTCCCTTGTAGGGATTGAATACCATGCCCATTGTGCATGTCAATTTCATGATTTTTCTCTTATCTTCACCTTTTTGTGATTCAAACTCATTAATGTGAATTTGATATACAAGCTCAACAAATCCCCATTTCATATTGAATTTACATGACTAAATACGTACACATATGCTCGGGCTTTTCCCAAATTAGCTTATTTCTTCCAACTTTCATGATAGGAATCGATCTTTAACCTATTTGTTCTAAGTCGAGGCTAAACTATTCCCCTTACGGTTGAGCTACTGGTAGGAAGCTAAGGAATGAGGAGAAATTAGGATGGTAAGGACAAAAGAGGTAGAAGCCTTGCTAACCTCCAAAGAACTCAAGGTCCAACCAATGGAAATCCTAATACGGAAGACCTATTCGGCATGAAGGAGTCCAAAACCTCTTACCTACCAATCCTTAAGTTCAACAAATGTGGGTTGACCTTATTGGAAGCACGACAAAGCATAACAAGACCTCAGTGCCTTCACCTTGAGCCTGGACATCTAGCTGCCGATCTATTCTAACTCGGAATCGAGTATTCCAGACCATTTTGGGTGAGCTCGCATGTCAACCTTCCCACTAAAACGCACAGTTTTGTACAATTTGTAATTATTTATTTGTTTTGGCTTATGGCCCTAATATTTAAGGTTTAAGGCTTCATAAATTATTACAATTTTGCTATTAGGGTTTTAAGATTTGTTATAAGTAGCTATGTCTTGTAATTAATAGCCAACATAGACAATAAATGAAGAACATACTTAACACATTTTTCCTTTGGTATACTTGTAAGTAAATCGAGTACTCCTAAGATTATTGAGTATTATTTTATTGGTCTTTAATCCCTTTTGCATTCTTATAAATCTTTTTCAAGGTTGTGATGAACCTCTTTTGGACTGCTAATGTGTCATATCTACTTCCATTAGAAATCTGAGTGTCAATTTAGTGTTCATGAATCATAATGAACTCTATTCCATGCTCAATCCTAATTTGTGTTTGTGATAGGTGCATAATATCCTTATTTATTCACATTCTAACCCATTTATTTACTACTTTCCCCTTCAACTCTTAAAATCCTGAATACCCATTTTGTGTATGTGAGTGAGGTGCATGCTAGTGCCTTGACAAACGATAGTTCGACATATCATTTGCACTCTGCTCAACTCTAAGCAATTGATTGCCTCCCATTGCCTTATACCCAAACGAAGTCATTTTTTTAATACCACAACATACGTACTGAGTTATGATTTATAAAATAGACACCACTTTTTCACTTAAACCACCTTTACTCTCATTTATACTCTCATCAAGTCTCTGAGTACTTTTAGGACCTCTTAGGCCCCAATTTATCCCATTAACCTATAAACTTACTCCATATGACAAATGAACAAAGTAAAGCAAATTCTTACCTTACATTACCAAACAACTAGTTCCTTTTCTTATAGCCAATCACATTGACATGGAAATAGTTTACCTTACGACTGACATCCATCACCTATAGGAACAAGTTACACAATCCATACTCCTCTTACAATAGCTCGACCTCCATAAGACTTCAAGTCTCCCTTACAAAAGCAACACAAAACAATCCTAATAGATACCTCACAACTAACGTAATGTTAAGTTACCCAAAAAATACAATCTGACTTGAACTTCACCTATACCAAAACTTTCTAACTTTTGCATTGGCTCATAATTCTAAAACAATCTTTATGTAATATATAGGGAATAAACTTGTGAAACTTATCTGGTTACTGGTAATACATAATAGCCTATTGTTTTATGGCTTTACTACTTCCTTATCAATAATTGTTTTACTCTTAACATCTTGCAACTGAATCATTTCTATTTGAATGTAACTATTCTTCTTGCATTGAAAGTATACTATGAGCATCTACATCATGTTAAGAATGATAAGAATTACTTAAAGCAACTAAACCACCTATAAATGGCACTACCTCTAGATCCCAACCTTGGTCTATTTGTTAAATGCTTATAGGTTATCTACTAACAATGTATCAAAGACACAAGAACAAGTCTATTATTACTCATCTTATACTGCCTTCTCTTCTAGTATCATTAGTATAACACCATCGTTTAGACTCAACAAGATTTCTATCCTTTGCCTTTACAAGTTTGACTGCACTTAAATCATACTTGCGACAGACCAAATATGTCTAATCAAGTACCCTATCATGGTACCTTTACTCTTTAGTATTTAATAACCTTAAATCCTTGATCTACTCAAGACATATATATAAACAAGTAGAAAAGAGAGTAAGACATTTATGATTTAACATGGAAAACCCTAGAAGAAATGGGGCAAAAAGAACCACGGCATGATTGCAAATGATCCAATAGTATAACAAGAAAGAGAAAGAGAGATAAAAAGGATCTAAAATCTTTACAGTAAATGAAAAAACTTATGCAATAAGAAAACATAAAATAGGTACTACCAAAAGATCAACACAATACCCTAATCAACTAGACATGGCATTGTCTCGGTCAGCATTCAAATGGCTACTCCACAGTCGAGCACCTCTTATGTTGGTTAATTGCCTACATCTGTTTTGCATCTCAACTCTATTCATTTGCTCTTTTTTTTTTTTTTTTACATACTTATGTTCCAAAACTCGAGTATCCTGCAAATTTAAGATACAAACTCTACAAATTTATTTTTCCCATACTGCATATGGCAATAAATGTTCTCAACATAAAAGCATTTCGTATGCAAAAATATATTCCCTTATATTTACTCTATCCTTAATACATATAGTCCACTAATATGTTGATAAAACTAGATAACACGAATTTCTTTTTATTTATAAAGGCATCAATAATAATCACATGAGGTGTATAGTTTGAAGATTTTTCAAAAATGTGCAAATAAACCACCCCTTTTCTAATTTTTATTAAGTGTTATGGAAATACTCGTTATCAAAATTGATAACACATCACAAAGACGAAATGGAAGGTAATTGATGACAAATACCTAAACAATGAAATTGCATAAAGAGTAATGCTTTTTACGCGCCAAATTACTTCTTATTAATAATTGTTAAATAGGTGTAAAATTCTTTTAAGAGAAAAATCACCACTCATATCTTAATCGTACAAAATGTTTTCAGGGCACGTGAATATCTTGAAAATTCCAGATTTAGTAGTTTCTGCTCTATTTCGATGGATAGAAAAGAAAAAAAAATTGAAATGATTATAGTACCGTTGATTAAATAATCTAATTTTACTTAAAATCATGCCAAAACCATCCTGTAAGAGAAAAGGGGGGGGGGGGGGGGGGGGGGGGTTTGTTTTTGGGATTGTGGGGAAGATTCTATAATATTTATATCACCCTAAATTTTCAGTACCAGTTCTGAATCCTACTGATAGAGTATTCCATATGTTGCATTTTTCCTTTATCAATTATATAGTAAATTCTTTTTATATGCTATTCATTTTTCTGTCAACACTAGTAATTCAAATCTTTGTGTCTCAATTCGTGTCTCACAAATTATAAATTAACATCAAAATATTTTCATATATCAGTTACAAAAATTATATAATTTGAGTTAGGTATAAAGTTTGAATTTTACTTGACAAAATTTTTTTTTTCCCATTTCCACTAATTGACAATGCTCTATTTTATAAAACGAAAATAATCGGTATTTTCACATAATAGCGAGTGGGCCTTAGGCACGGGTGTCGTAGGTCTTATCGTGTCTAATTCTCCGGCGTTAAAGGGCGTTGTTTACAGCTAATACTTTTGAAAAACTTCTCAACTACAAATGACCCCTGTCATGTTGGACCCTTTTTGGTGGTCCACTTCGTTATTTTTCAGCGATTCGTTGCCTCCATCACAAGCTTCTTAACAAAACGAAAATGATGCTTCCTTAAGTGCTAACTGCTACGAGGAACAATTATACATGGCCCTTCGGTTCCACCCGGGTTGGAATTGGAACCGCCTATTCCATTTTAAAAACCAACGGTTTTTGGGCGAGTTACTACACATCTCTCTAGAAGACCCACGTACAAACTTCACTCCTATTTGATCGTGAACTAATTTTTTTTTTTATGAGTTTTTATAGCACTAGTTTGGAATCGTTTATAACGATTGGATGGTAAATTTATACTTTTAAAAATTATAAGGAAATTAAGTTATACTTTTAAGGTTTAAAAATAGATAACCTCGATTCTAACATGTATGATTAGGTCCACTTGGTTTGCTAATATTTTTTAAAAAGTGATATCTTAATATTTTTTTTAATCATATACCAACGCATTGCTATCTTCATTCTTCAATCCAAGCTTTCTTTAGCTTGTTGGTCTAGATTTCTATATCTTGGTTTATGTTTGATTTAAAAGAATATTTAAATTCTTAATCTTAGACCCAGTTTTAAAAATTTGTTCTTTATATCTGCAATAAAACAAAAAACTAAAAGGCAGAAACATCACAAGACATAAAAGGAAAATAATAGTAATAAATAATTATATTTATAAAATTTAATCTAAAAATATATTATGATTAAAAACAATGAAAATAGAAAAGTTCAAAAATAAAATATTTGAAAATCCATGGAGGCCTACCAATCATTGAAGGGTGTGGTTTGCCAAGTCTCCTGGAATGTTATAATACATACATATATATATATATATATCATAACTTTTTTTTTTATTTTTAATGTTTATGTGATATTATTTAAGCTTTTGAACTTTTATGTGATTTATATTATTTTTAATGTTTGTGACGTTTTCTATTATATTATAACATCTATACAAGTAGAAATTTGTAATTATGCTTTTGTAATAATAATGGCATTATGAGGGTTCATTTCAGACCAACCGCATTAGCTGTAAGCCCCTTATGTATAAGTGGACATGAGACCTAACTTTGCACTACTTCCCCACTTTGTGCCATTTTTAATGCTCATGTTCCTTCTACATGGCTAAACCAACCGGCAACCTATATCTTTCATTCAACTGCCTCTTTTTTGTAAGTTTTTTTTCTTTCTGTTTTTCCGGGAATCCTGAAAAAAAAAAAATCACTAAATTTTGTGGAACTATAATTTTTGCTAATTGAAACACAAGAAAAGATAGATATATATACCATGAGTGGGCAAACAACTAAAAAAATGGATCCATTATTTATGGAGAAGCTTTGATATGGTATTTATAGAGAAAGGATGGGCCAAATAAGAAAGACGGTTAACACTGTAATCTTCTTTTCAAGTTGGATTCTGTGGAGAGAATAGTAAGATTTATTTTGTCTTATTTGCTAGTTTTTCCTGTTTATTTTTATTGGAATTATGTGCCTAACTTGATCAATCTTAATTAAGAATGGATGACTTGAAACTACACTAAGGGGCTTGAAGCCAAATTGGACGACCAAGACTAGGGCTAGCCATCACTGGCTTAAAGACCCGCATTCTAGGTAGGTCGTAATGACTGATCCAGTGAATTCGGATTCAAAAGTCTATATATAAAATAGCTTATCAATAAAAACAAGTAGTATTAGATTAATTATTAGATAAATGGATACCTTCCAAATCTAATTAACTTTAAATATGTAACGTGTAGCTTAAACATATCTCTGGTATTGTGGGTAAAAAGTAACAGAATATCAAAATAGTTCCCAATGTGACAACTTATAGGAGGGTTATTATATAGTCAGCACTAAAAATTTAGTGGTTCAAAAACTATTCATATATAAATACATATTCTCTCTCGCTTGATGAAGTATAGGACAATAGGGCTGGTAAATATAAAAATGAGGTCCCATATTAACTCTCTCATTTATCAATATATGTATTATATATGAATATTGGTGGTCCGAATTTCTTGTAAACTAAGTTTTGGGCACAACTTTTTATTTTAAAGTGGGCTTCGTTACTATATTGGAAAATCAATTAAGACGTACCCCACTTTTTTTCCCCATCTCTAGGTGGTTCTAGTCAACCTTGTTGACTTGCTATTGTATTGGCTGTGCTAGGTACATAGGTATATTAATGCATTTAATAGTCTTACCTGCCTTCAGATTTTCTTCAAATTAGCGACTCGAAAGTAGGTGGCTATTAATATTTATCATGTCATTCATTTATACACACGCACTGGAATCCATGTCTAGAAAAACTGGGATTAGATATATGCTTTATTAGTGTTATTAGCCTTGAATCGGTTGGTTGATTCAAATATATATGGGGTTAATTATTAAACGAAAACTATAGTCAATCAAAAATTGAATTCGAGTTGAACTGTAGGGATTAATTTGAATTTGACAATATTATATTTTATATTTATGTATATATATGTGTAGCATAAGATACATATATTCTATGGCATGTGTCAATAAGTGTTTAATATTTTCCATATATTTGTTTTATTTTATTTTATCTTTTGAAGTGCTCAAATAAGTCTTAAGAGAGATAAATTGTCTCTTTAAACTTCTTAATCAATGCTTTGAGACTAGTGTAGAAATATAATTCAGCGCAACTTGGTGAGTTATACTACTTTAATTTAATATTTATTTAAATTTGATTTAGCAATAATCGAATTAAGTTTAAAATTAAGCTATTCAAACTCTAGCTAGATTAGATGTAACTCAACTGGCTCGAAGGTCTAGTTAACTTGAGTCACACTACTAACACTTATTGAGTAGGTCGAATTCAAACATCAATATTATTTCAATTAAAAAAAAAATTCTTAAATAAATCAAGTTTTAATGAATTTTATCAAATTGAATTCGTCGTCAAAAGTTTAAAATATTAAGGTTTAAGCTCTGAATTTTTAGGTGCAGCCCGAGCACAAGACAAAGACAGTTTCAATTGTTATTTCTTTACTGGTATGTGCAAATGAGGAAACCAAAATCGTCATTGAAAAAAAATCTGTGGTCCGTTTTAAGCACTTTCAAATTAAGGTTAGGTTGGCACAATTGACAAAATATTTAATACCATTTCTTGTTCACAAAATAAGTACAATATAATAGACAAAATTCATCTCAAATGATTGAGCAAGGCATAAAATACTTGTATCACTAAATGCAACACAATAAATTTATTATTCATTACTTCTTGTATCATTTTGTCTGTTCTTCTTATTCGATACTGTCTATCATTCCATGCATGATCGTTCGAAAAGTAGAAATGTCTTCATGGAAGTCGGGGGTACTTAAATTTGGGCAGGGCAAGATGAAGATGGGGATGACACAAAAGCATGTGGGTCAAACGACAAGGTAGGCATAATCGATAACAGCAGTGCCGAGAGACACACAAAACATACACAACATGCTACATACTGAAATTCGTAATACCCTAAAACCAGGAGGTCACTCTCAAAACTTGGGAAATGGATGAGTTTGCCACACAACCAATGGTGTCAACGTCTTCTTCTCTCATTGGATGTAGACATAGTGTGGGACAATAATGGGGTCATCTTCGTACTTCCTCTTAATCCATTTCAATAGTGGCTATTGTTCCTCGGGACTTTGAGGGGATGAAAAAGTGCAAGTGCTTGGACCACGATGCATGGCCAATTCCCCCCATTTTATTAACAAAAAAAAAAAAAAAAGAATTCTTGTTTTTGTGGTCGATTTTTCCTTTTAGAGTGGATAAAGAATTTTTTAGATCCATTAGTAAGAATGTGGAGATTTATTTAATTAATATGATAAAGCAGTCTCTTTACTTGATATGAAGAAGTCAGTGTTATAAGTTATAAACCATTTAGATTGTCAAAAGCGGAAAAAAAAAGAAATCAAAAGCAAATGATCAAAAGCATCATTGGTAAGAGGTAGAGAGAGTTAGGAGCTCATAACTTCTAATTTTCTATTTGGATTTGAGAATCAACTTGGTGAGGCAATGACTTTTTACATATGAAAAGTTAAAGGGTTCATAAGATGTTAATAAAGATTGATTTGTGCCTCTTATGATCTAGGGCAAATTGCTTGCTCTATTTCAAGAGAAAAATTTGCACATTTTGACAAGATGTTAAGCTAATAAAGATTTTTTTATGATATTTTAGGAAGTATATCTTAGATGTATTTCATTCATGATTTATTAGAATTTAGAGTTTCTTCATTTACTTAATAATTATGGGGTTATTATACTATAAGTTCCTTATTAATCAGTTGTATTTATAGACTTTTGAATTTACTATAAACTCTTTCTCTTATATTGTGTATTTTCACACTTTACATTATGTCATTATTTAAAATCCATTTAACTAGCCAAAAAATCGTTGTTTTGTTGTGTTAGCTAGCTAAAAAATTGTTGCTTTGTTGTGTCTTAGTCTATAACCAATGTATCCAATCACACACTATGTGATAGAAATCCTTTGTTACGTATAGTAATCAATAACTGGAATCACAGCATGCAATGTTATAAGTATGGAACTACTTATATTTATCGTAACAAAGAATAATATATATATATATATAATTGAAATTACAAGCAACAAACAAGTAAAATACGTATGCTACTTATTTGAATTGTTCATAATGCATTAATTGAAGCTTAATTCTCCAAAAATTGATTAATTTGATAAATATTAAGGACAATTCTAAAAGTAAGGTTTTGCTAGATCAGTAGTTTATCTTAGAAATTTATATGTCATAACGTAAAATTAGTTGATAGTTAAGGAATATATGACTAATAAGTTTTTTCAACTACTTAGTTTAAAAGTTTCTAAATAATGTTGACTTAATATTCACTATCTTAGTCACATAAACCAATACTAATTTTCTCCTATAATCTGTATAATAGTTCTACTTACATGGGGTTTTACAATCTCCCCACCAAATATGCGATATCCTTTTTGTGAAACATTACAATTGGGCTTAGGATTGAAATAAATCAACAAACTTCCCCCTTAGTTCATTCTCTTTATCTACCTATTATGTTATACCCCGAAATGGTAGAACCGTAATAGTCTTACCGTATAAATCAACCTAAGATAGTAGTTGACCTTATAGTTACTATCATAGATATGATTTATACAAGGCATCAACAACTACCTATTTTGAAGTAAATAATTTATACGAAAATAACATTAAAGTTACATATGGAGATTTAAAAGCATATTTATATAGATATATATTGACTTACATATCCCAAAAGATACTTACACATCATAGTAGTTTAAGATAAGAAAAATTTACACGATTAGATTCATATAACCAAAAGATACTAGCAAAACTCTCAAGTGTTCTGTTGCTCTTCTAATTTAAGTCTGCACTCTCCCAGAACCTTCAAAAGGAACTAACATCTGAATAATTATAGCGTATCATTTTCAATCAGCACCTGAAAAAAAATCTATAAAGGTGTAAGTAAGCAATAGCTTAAAAAGTGAAATATGAGACCTGAGACTGTACAACAATCGCAAGCAAGGTTATTAAGAAATTAATTAAATGCAATGTAACAAACAAGTATCACTAGGCGTCGTTATCTGATCCGTTATGAAATTAGATAAATTTCACTTGCTCCAATCTAAGTTTGAGGAGTTTCCTTATATATGCGACAACTTATGACCGAACCTAGGTTGTACAATGGGGCCATCTCCCCTTCCTTGACTATACTTTGAACTACTACTCTCATCCTTATCATGATCTTCTCTTCTATCGCTTAGTTTGACTAAGGATAAAAAAGAAACCATTAGACTTTAATTCAGTTTTCCATTATAATTTTATACGTAATCTCTTGGAACTCCCCATGATCATTATGTAAAGTTCAATTATCCACATTTTAGATATACTAAGCCCCTTATCTAGTTCCTAAGGAATAATCTAATTTATCATATACACCCAGTTTTTAATTTAACTTTCAAATTTGCTCTTAATATGGAAATATCCTACAATTTTAACATAATTATCTAAATTTTCATTTCAAACCAAATTTTCACTATATTACTAATGTCATAATATTCTTAATTTAGTCTAATACATTTTACTCGCTTAATTACCATTTTCACTTATTATCTTTTTATCACATAATGTACACATCTAACATTTCCAATATTACAAATACCATCCTTCAACATCTATTAATATTTCAAGATATCTAAATATATTACAAATCAAAATTTTCATCAATTTATTAATAAATCACTAAATAAACCTAAAAAATTGTCTTTTATTAAGATTTTAAGGCCTAAAAATTAGATAAAATTTTAAAAAATAATTTTTAGGGAAAAATCTTCATAGAAATTTAACATATAACTTAAAGTACATACGATAATTTTGGATTAAATACTATATCAATAAGGTATTTGAAAACAAAATCGAACATCCACCTGTATTTAGTGATTTCTTAAAGGTCATATATTTTGGGTCTTAATTTTATCAAATTGACATTTTCCCCTAAAATTACTTACGAAAATACTCCAGAATACTAACTATAATAATTTTCTACATAAATTTCATATTTTTAGTAAATTTGACAAAATCATATCAAAATTTAGACTCACTAGAAAAACTAGCTTACAGCTACCTTCACCTACCTTACGGTTGTTAACCCAATCAGGCATGGGGGTTACTGTATGGTGGTGGTTTTGGTTGCTCCAAGTGTTGGTTTAGCATAGATTCCTTATTTAAGCCCTAATTACATTATATTTTTGCTAATTTTCTAAAATTAGATACTTCTCTCTCTCTAAACTCTCTCTATATTTTTTTTAAGTTCTTAACTAATCAAAATGAATTTTGGTAGGGTGTTTCTGAATTTATAGAGGAGTTTAGGTATTTCATTAAATTTTCTTATGCTAAGTGTCCAATTTCTTTTACTTTTTCCTTTATTAAGTGTCTTAATATTATTTTTTGATTGCTTAACTCGCTTCCCCTGATTTTCGTGCTTCCATTATAGACATTTGCACACTTGACACTTATTTTTATTAATTTAGTATTATTTTAGTATATATATATTAGGTATTTTAAGTAATTTTAGGTATTTTTACCTACACATAAATATATATATATAGAACAAACAAATACCTATAAATATTATTTAATTTATTTTATGATTTTTCGTGTGTATATATTATATCTATAACGATTTGTTAATTATTGGAACCTGTTTTTACACGTTTTAGATAAATAATAAATAATATACGTATAACTTAACAATATAATATTTAATTATTTTATTTTCTTAAATCCAAACTCATTAAATCATTTCTACTAATATTTCTAACTTTATTATAAAATTTGGACACGATCAGATAATTTACAAGATCGTTCTAATTTTACATACCGAATTTGGTATAACTGATTATGAGACTTACATATTGGTAAAGGGATAGGCTTTAAATCTATTTGTAGTGTCCTACTTAAACTAGTAGATGACTAGTAGCCTTTTTAACCACTTGACTGAAAAGTTTTTAAGTAGTATTAATTTGGTATTTACTACCTTATCTTAATGAATCGACTAGTTATTTTCTTGAATCGACATAGGACTTCTAACTCAGATGTGATGTTTCTATTCTATTAAAGAAACATTATAAAAGTATCATTCTAAATTTAGGTAGCTATTTTTGTAGTTTCTTGTAAGTAAATATCAAAATCTTCAACTGTAGATTTTACTTTATGTACTTATCTTTTCACTCTTTCATACTTTACGAATTTATGATCATCAAAAGACACCTCATAAACCTTAGGATGATTAGAAAGACCAAAATCATTAGTGGGGTAGAACTTACTTAAGTTGATAGGTGGTGCAACAAATCATTAGAAAAACCAAAAGAAGTTACTTTTGAATTTTTTTCTTTAATTTCAGGAATAACAGGTAATCACCTACCACCTTAAATTGGTTGTGCCACCCATCAACATAGGTGATTTATGCCACCTACTGATGTTTTGGGTATTTGTCGGCTACCCTATGGTATGGAGGTGGTTGACCATTGGTTACCACCTTAGAGGGATACACAAGCCCTTTGGTAATTAACTACATCTATTAATATTAATTTACTACATTAATAATTATGGAACAATAAAAGCTGATGTATATCCCCTCACTTACAATGGCAAGTGATGAAATACAAATATACAAAATATCAAAAATGAAAATACAAGTATACAAAGTATTAAATAATAGAAATATAATTACATAAAGTTGTATTCACCAAAGAGTTAAAGCACTATACCTTTGTTGTTTATAAATACTAAATTACTTTTTTATCAACAATTTTGGTTTAAATTCTAAGGAATTCAATATAGATTAGTCTTTGCAAGAAAGGAAATTTATACACTATAGTTTCACAGGTCAACCTTAAAATAAATTAAATTAAGCTTAAAATTGTTATTTCGATTAGTTACATGATCCAAACAAATAGACCCAATTTAGGATAATCTAAGAGGATTTTAGATTAGCTAATTTAAAATAGAACTAATTATATAATTGTGCATATTTTAATCTTTCTTAGGAATTTTAAGTATTAGCTGGATTCCATTATAAATAATTAGGCTTTATTCATCTCTCTTTAGCCTATTAGAGTTACTAAACCTAAATTAATCTTAGCCATCAATTGTTCTTGAGATTCTTAATGGTGAATATTACTTATTACGTTTCTATGCTACTAATGGCTGGGTGAAACCTGTCCCTTTTATCATAATTCATATCACTTACCATATCTATGCTTGCTTGTTGAGATAGTCTCTTATAGACATCTAATCTCTACCTTAATCATCATTTTTTGTTGTTTTATCACAACATTAACCTTAACACAAAGCACATGGATGCATTATGCATTCATTATATTTATAACAAAATTACGCTTCTATAGTCTTTTATTTTATTTTATACAAGAGATTATTTTTAACCATACTTTAAAATGAGATGCCTTCTAATACCATGTGTGCAATATTTTGTACTTCTATTGGTAGAATTTGTTAGGCTTAAGCCCACTCACTTTTACTCAACCTATCATGTACTTGCTATTATAGATATTATCTCTAAATCTTTCACTATCACTCTCTCTCTCTTCTTTTGAAGTCTCTCAAGGTTTGTTAGTAAGGAGTTGTATGAAACCCTAGCCTCACCAATTCACTTGTGTACAAATCTTTATATCAATTACCCTCTTTCGGATATTATTATAATAATTCCATAAAACTAACTGGTCTTAATTTCTTTTCTCTTGCAAGGTTGATAATGGTGATTTGAGTTCACTAAGGACTCTAGAAGGAAGATAAAGGAAGGAAGAACAAATACTTCATAAAAGGGTTTCGATGCCTTTTCCCTTATGTTACTTTCTTATTTATACTTTTTCTTTGTATAACTTCTATAAATCTATTGCAACTAGTGCTAGATCTATTCCTAACTACTTCAAATTTGTTAGATTTATTGATGTTGTAGTAGATATCTTAATATTGTTGAATTGTTGACACTATTTCATTTATTTTTACATCTAACTTCTCTGTTGTTGTGAACAGTCTCATAGCCAAGTAGGTTTCTTCACAATTCTTTCTTTAGTTGTAACATTTGCCCTCAAATTTTTAAAAAGTACCTTAAGTCCATTGAAAAACGTTTAAATCTTCCCATGATGTCTTGATGGGAATCAGGTTATCTAACTACTAACCCACAGCTGAGCTTGAGGATTAGAGGAACCGGCAAAACAAATCTTCCTGTTCCAACCAACTTATGCAAAGGTCAAGTATCTCTTTACTAACCTATTTTATCTGCCCAGCCGAATGAATTCTTATTTCTCACATGTTCAGTACCAAGAAGCAAAAGATTGAGATAATAACCCATCTTCATTCTCACACATGCCTGGCCAATTATTTACTCAACCATACCCCTGTTAAGATGCTGAGAGAAAAAATCTGGACTGACCAAGCCAACTTTGCTTGGACAAGTAAGCTATCCGTACTTTTTATCCCCATCTTCAAATAGCATTACCAATACAGTATCACCACATGTACAGTATCGTGTGTAAAATCAGTTACACTAATGATTGCTTTCCTTATATATTCATTTTTACCCTTTTGCATTTTATAGATTAATTCCTTAGAAAATACCCTTTTTGTCTTTTCTTTTTTGAGCAAGTTATCCTAACTTATGGGTATAAATACTCTTATAATTATAGCTGTAACAAGCAAATTATCCTTAATACACTTGAGTATTTTCTTCTTTGCATAAACATTGTTTATTTACTCTCAGCTTTACTCTTATCCTAACCCTTGAGTAAGATTAGGTGGCAAGTAATCTCATTAGAGCAATTGATGGGTCATATCAAATTATGCTGTGAGTCCTCAAAAGTTTCATTGGTGTATCATATCCTCTTGAGCTGTTCGTGGGTTTTTGCTTACCTTTCATTCGCATTTGTCCTTTCATACACACCTCATCACTTTCCTTCGAGCTTTCTGCCAGCTTAGACCTATCTAGAGATCGGCCTTATTTGTTCTTAGTTACGGTCCACAACATTTTGATATTAGAGCGGAGGTTTCGTGTGAGCTGTAGTTGGTTCTTGTAGAAATTTCGTTATACTATGTTATACATGTGTAAAATAGAGCAAGTTACTCTATTCATCTTAACTGCTATATTTGTTAGTTATTAATTTCCTAAAGTGTTTGTTTGAACTTTGAATTTGTAGAGAAAATGACAAACTCGAGTGTGAATGTTGGTATGGGAGATGACAATAATGGAGTTGTCCACCATGGATGATAGTCTCAAGGAACACCTAGAAGTACTAACGAGAGACTTGATAAAATGGCTAACCTCTTTGTAAATTTAACTCGAGTTGTTTATGCATTGTCCTATCGACCAACTGAGGCCATACAAAATACCTCATAAATTGCTCAACCTGTTAGAGGTTAGAACACAGCTCCACTAGTTCGAGGTAGAGGAGTAAGTAGATAAGTGAGGAGAAGGATTGATTTGATAGATGTGGGAGACAAGGAAGAAGAGGATTATTTTGAAGAAGAGTGCACACAAGCCTCTAAAGCATCTAATCATGTGAAGTTTCGAATTTCGAGCTTCAATGGATCTAGAAATGCTAATAAGTATTTGGAGTAAGAAGAAAAGGTAGAGTGTATTTTTTATTATTATCAATACGAGGATTACTAGAAAGTGAGAATGTTGCTATTGAATTCTGTAGGTATGTCGCCATATGATGGAAGAATTTCCAAGCCATAAAGAGATAAGAGGGCTATCGAGAGATTAACATTTAGCCCGAGATGAAAAGGATATTTAGAAATAGGTTCGTATCGGAAACTTATCTTTAAGATACTTTTATTTAACTATGGGTTGGTAGGAAGACTAGCTAGATCAAGTACTTTAAGTGTTAAAAGTTCAAATACATGATTGCTTAGTATCATGCCCCGAAGTGGTAAAGTCGTAACGACCTCGCCGTGTAAATCATCTTAAGATAGAAATTGGCTTTACAACCGCTATCTTAGACCTAATCTACACAAGACGTCCACGACTAACCTGCTTTGAAGTAAACAGTTTGTAATTTAAATAAATCATTGATCTAAGAAAGTGAGGAGATATATATATACACTATAATTCAGTTATTGCAATTAAAGTTTACAATAATTCTCCATAATATATTTCCTAGTTATTACATTATTCAGAAATATAAAATATGCGTTGATTCTTCAATGTTTTTTCCTCACTCCCCAGGATCCAGCAGTTGCTAGCTTCAAAGTAGTTCTTTGCCGCTTTTTAGCTAGTATCTGCACGACGTCTATAGGGATGTAAGCAACCACAGCTCAGTAAGTTAGGATGGAAGACTTAAAACTATACTACAAACACAACAAGGTTATCAAGCAACTTATTAGGTGCAATGCATGTTCAAGCAAATGCCATCGCATGACGTTATCCGGCCCATTGTGAGATTAGAGGAATTGCGCTCGCTCTAATCCGAGTTAAGGAGTTGCCATTAATGCAACAGTTCACGACCAAACCTTGGCTTGTGCAATGGAGACCTCGCTCCTCCCGCGATTACCTTCAAACTATTGACTTCACCTTCGCCGCGGCCTCCTCTCCTATCACTTAGTTCAACCAAGAAGTGGAGGTCTTTGCCGAGAAAGAATTGATTAAAGAGGACATATTTATTGAAGACTTGGACTAGTTACCATGGTTATCTAATGTACTATAAACATGGAACCCTCACGAAAGGAGGAGTAGAGAGAGAATTTGTTGCATACCATCTATAAGGTAAATGATTAGATATGCGCCCACATTGTAGATAGTAAAAGTTGTACCAACGTAGCATTGACCAATCTTATTTCAAAACCAAAATTGCTAATTGTTGCATATTCGAGGCCGTACAAGTTGCACTAGTTGAGTAAGAAATGAGCATTATATATTACTCGGAAAATATTACTGCTAATCATTGTAAGTAATTACTCAAATCAGATTCTCTGCAATGTGCTGCCCATGTGTGCTTTTTACGTGTTACTTGGTAGACTGTGGCTGTTTGATAGAAAAGTTATCTATGATGGCTACAAAAACACGTGCATGTTTGAAAAGGATAAACGGAAGATCACACTAAACCCAATGCCACCGAGAAAAGTTAACAAGTTGTAGATAAAACTTGCTCACGGATCTATGAAAGCCTTGGTAATGAGTAAAGCCGAGCTTCAAGAGGCCATCAGTGCTGACGAACCGACCTTCATTTTGGTCAGGTGCCTATTAGAAATGACGAAGTAGGGTGAACTACCTTAGGAAATTAAAGAGTTGCTGGACGAGTATGCTGATCTATTCCTAGAACAATTACTTAGGGAGTTGCTTCTAACTCGAAGCACAAAGCACTGCATGCTGACTAAGCCAGCTTATTGAATGAATCTCGAACAAGCTACTAAGCTCCAACGACAAGTCAATGCATTGTATCAGCACTTTTAGTGCCAAAAGAGGATGAAACTCGGTGGATGTGTATAGACAGCTACGCTGTAAACAAGATTACTATCGAGTATAGGTATCCTATCCCGATGTTGGAAGATATGCTAGATGAATTGAGTGGAGCCAAGATTTTCAGCAAGATTAATCTTAAGTTTAGCTATCATCAGATTCGCATGAGACCGAAAGATAGATGGAAAACGACATTTAAGACTCAACATAGATTATATGAATGGATGGTTATGCCCTTTGGCTTATTGAATACTCCGAGTACTTTCATGAGACTAATGAATCATGTGCTAAGATATCTAATTGAAAAATGTGTCGTGGTGTACTTTGATGACATCCTAGTTTATAGTGCTGATATGCCAAGTTACTATGAATACCTCCGAACCGTTCTAAATATCCACTGTGTCGAGAGATTATTTAGTAATCTCAAGAAGTGTTACTTTTGCTAAGAGAAAGTGATATTCTTAGGTTATGTAGTTAGTGGATGGGGCTTATGAGTGGATGATGAGAAGATCCAGGCAATTGTAGAGTAGTCAACTAATATTACTTGTGCTGACATGAAAAGCTTCCATAAACTGACTTCGTTCTATAGACGATTCATTAAGAATTTTAGCACCCTCGCCGCACTACTTACTAAGCTAACAAAAAAAAAACACCGACTTCCGATGGAGATAAAGGGAGGAAAAGAACTTTGTTAAGATAAAAGAAAGGTTGACCTCTACCTCGATATTGGTTCTACTTAACTTTAAGAAAATATTTGAGCTGGAATGTGACGTGTCGGCATTAGAATAGATGTTGTCTTAATGTAGGAAGGCCAACTAATTACCTTCCACGATGAAAAGTTTAGAGGACCACAGTTAAATTACTCTTAGTGCTGATCCAAGAACTACAAGTATGGCAACATTATCTACTACCTAGAGAGTTTGTCATTTACACTGACCATGATTTTCTGAGATACCTCTGAAGTTAGATGAAATTACTATAGTGGCAAGAGATGGGTTGAATTCCTCGAAGGATTCAATTTTGTAATTAAATATGAACAAGGAAACAACAATGTAGTTGCATATGTTTTTTCAAGGAGACATGCACTTTTAATTGAATTGCAAACCAAGCTATTTGGAACTGTAAGTATCAAAGAGAAATATTTTAAGGATTCATACTTTAGACTCATAATCACGCGATGCATTGATTGAAAGACAGTGGATGGGTATCATATGGAGGATGGTTACTTATTCCGAGGTGGAAAACTATGCGTACTGACTTGTTCCCTGAGAGAGTTGCTAATCGGGGAAGCTCACAATAAAGGACTCTCTAGGCATTTTGGAGAAAGAAGGACCTATAAACTGTTGAATGGTCGATTCTTTTGGCCGAGGATAAGGAGAGATGTACATCGAATAGTCAATAAATGTGCCGTATACAAGAGGGCTATGTGCTAAGCCAAGTAAGGGAAAGCAATGCCTTTGCTCGTCTTAATGAAGCTATGGACTGAATTAAGTATGGGCTTTATTCTTGGACTACTACGAACTATACAAGGCAAAGATTTTATAATGGTCGTCGTGGATTGGTTCAGCAAAATGGTACACTTTGTGCCCTACTCCAAAACTAATAATACTTCGGCTATTACTTCTTTTGTCTTGTAGGAGATTGTATGGATACACGACGAACCGAGAAATGTAGTATTCGATAAAGACCTAAAGTTCTTGAGCCATTTTTAGAGGACCTTGTGTTGTCGGATGGGGACCAAACTACTATTCAGTACTTCCTGCCACCCCTAAACTGACAGCTAAAAAGAAGTGGTCAATTAGACTTTGGGATCACTGCTCTAAGCAACAATGAGCAAGAACTTGGCTGATTATGACATCTGCTTACCAGTGATCAAGTTCGCTTGCACCCAAATAGTACATGATACCACTAAGCAGACTCCCTTCAAAGTAGTCTACGGTTTCAATCCCGAGTTGCCCCTCGACCACACCCTTATACCTACACCTGCGTAAGAGGACCCCAATGCTTCGATTAGAGCACAATCCCTCTAACACATCTACAATAAAGTCACTTGGCACATTGACCAAGTTGCTAGAAGAATACAAGAGAAGACTAAAGGTAGGACGGCTAAACAATTCCAGCCAAGAGACTTGGTATGGCTGCATCTTGTTAAGGAATGGTTCTCGAACAAGAGGAGGAACAAATTATCTGTAAGAGTTGAATGACCTTTCAGAATCCTCTAAAAGATCAATAACAATGCCTGAAGATTGGAGTTTCCCGAGGATTATGGGGTTTTCAATGCCTTCAATGTTATCAACCTCAGTCTATATTACCGTAATGGAGGGTTAAACAAAGACTATTCGGATTTGATCCTAAATCCAAAACAACCTGAAGGGAATGATGGGAATCAAGCTATCGAACCATTAACCCGCAACCGAGCCCAAGGACTAAAGGGATGGGCAAGACGAATCCTTCTGTTCTAGTCAACTTACGCGATGATCAAGTATCTCCTTGCCGACCCATTCTACCTACCCAACCAAATGATTGCTTATTTTACACATATTGAGTGCTGAGAAGTAGAAGGCTAAGATAACGACCCATCTTTATTCTCATACATGCTTAGCTAATCACTTACCTAGTCGTACCCCTACCGAGATGTTGAGAGAGAGAGTTCAGACCGACCAAGCTACTCCAGCTCAGACAAGCAAGTTATCTGTACTTTTTGTCCACATCTTCGAAGGGCATCAACAATATAGCATCACCATGTGTACAGTATCATGTGTAGAATCCGTTACACCAATGATTGCTTTCTTTGTATATTTATTTTTACCCTTTTATATCTTATACATTACTTCCTTAAAAAATGCCCTTTTTGTCTTTTTTTTTTTTTAAGGGCAGGTTGCCCTAACTTATAGGTATAAATACCTTTGTAATTGTAGTTATAACGGGCAGATTATCCTTAATATACTTGAGTATTTTTTTCCTTGTATAAATACTACTTGTTTACCCTCAAGTTTACTTTTATCATAACCCTTGAGTAAACATAAGTGTTGAACAACCTCATTGAACCGATTTATGCATCATATCGGATTGTGTCGTGGGTCATCGGAAGTTTCATTGGTATGTCATATCCTTTGGAGCTGTTTGTGGGTTTTTACTTACCTTTTATTCACATCCATCCTTTCACACATGCCCCATCACTTTCCTTCGAGTTTTTTGTAAGCTTAAACCTATCCAGTAATCGGCCTTATCTATTATTGGTCACGGTTCGCAACATGTCTCCTCTAATGGTAAACTTTACCATTGGACCAAAACTTGAGGCACCCATTTGTCCTGTCAAAGAATTTGTCTTTACCTTAGAATGGATGATAGTTCTAACATTAGGTATCCCTTCAAGATGTCTGGAGGTAGAGCGAAAGAAGGAATAACAGACCCTTTGGCTACCTTAAGAACCAAAATGTAGAAGACATTATGAATCTTTGCTGTAACCAATAGTAAAAAATCGTAGGTAAATGTGCCCACCTTCTTTGTAATAGAGAATGGACCATAATATCTTTGAGATAGTTTATGGTAACCCCGTATCATAGTCTGCTTATAAAGTTAGAGCTTCACAAAAATAAGATCATCTACTTCAAAAGAAACATTTGATCTATGTTGATTAGTGTAAAACTTCATATGCCATTAAGCCTAACAAGTGCTCCTTCAAAAGTTTCAAAACCTCATCTCTAGTCAATAAATATTGCTCTACCGTTTCAACCTTAGAAGTACGTTTGACATAGGTAAGGATAATAAGACCTTTTTGCCATAAACTACCTCAAAATGAGTAGTAGAGGCACCTTGATGAAAAGAGTTATTGTAGGAAAATTCTACTTGTAGAAAAAAATGTACCCACTCCTAACGATGTTGCATCACATACCTTTTAGAGTATCGTTAAATGACTCTCTTCAATACCTTAGTTTAGCCATCTGATTGAGGGTAGTAAGCAATACTAAGAGATTACTTTGTACCACTTAAATGAAAAAGCTCTTTTAAAAAATGACTGACAAAAATAGGGCCTCAATCAAATAGCATCGATTTAGGAAACCTATATAACTTAACTACAATGTTAAGAAATAACGAGGAAATTAGAGGCAATAAAGTGCAATTTCAAGCCACCTAAATTGAAGTACTTGGATAACTTATCAACCACTACTAAAATGATTGAATATCCTTATCACTTAGGTAAAAAAGTCACAAAATCCATTGAAATATCTTCCCATATCTGATCAAGTATTGGTAAAGGTGAAAGCAACCCCATGGGCTCTTCATACTAACCGAATCCATTAACATATAGTATAAGTTTGAACATAAGCTTCCACATCCATCTTCATCCCTTCTCGATATAATTCCCAAGCTAATCTCTTGTATGTTTTGAGAACCCCAAAGCATCCTACTATAGGCTTTAAATGACATTTATATAAAAGCGTAGGAATAAGCTTGGAAGTAAGCACCAAAAAAATCTTATCCTTAAAATATAAGAGACCATTCTTCCAAGATGGCTCCCACTTCAACTATTATCCATTCTTCATAACCTTAATCACTTTTTAAAATGTAGCTAGATGATGATACTCTTGCTGTAATTCCTCTATCAAATGAAAGCAGGGTAAAGAATAAGCCATGCAAACTACTTCATGTTATCTTGACAGTGAATCAACTACTTTATTATCTTGACATGACTTATCAAGAATCATGTAGTCAGAGCTAAGCAACTTAGCTAAATGTTTGTGTTATTCAGGTGTTTGAATAACCTGACTAAGATGCTCCTTAAGACTTCCATGATTTGTCTTCACCATAAAGTGAGATCTTAATAAGTATTGCCTCTATTTCCTAACTATTTCCACCATAGCATGCAACTCTCTAACATAAGCAAAGGTTTTTGTTAGATGATAAGGTAACTTCTTGCTGAAATAAGCAATTAGGTATCCCTCCTGTAAAAGCACAGCTCCAATACCTATAGATGAGGCATTTATCTCTATTACAAATTCGTTAGAAAAAATCAAGTAAAGCCAATAAAGGAGCTAAGACTAAAGACTCCTTAAGATACTCAAAGGTACATTTTGCCTGATCAATCCAATAAAAATTATCCCTTTGTAGCATGTTAATAAATGGGGCTGCTATAGCAGCATATATTAGAATAAATCGCCTATAATAACTAAAGAGGCCTAGAAAAGCTCTTAATTACTTAATGTTTCGAGGTAATGACCAATCTTTCATCACCTTTACCTTTGATGGATCTGGGCATAAACCTTTTATAAACATCGCATGACCTAAATAGTCTATAGTATATTGACTAAAAGCACACTTACTATTCTTTAAATACATGGTATTATCAACTAAAGCTTAAAGTACTTTAGTGAAATATTCTAGATGTTGTTCTATGGATTTATTATAAACTAATATGTCATCAAAGAACACGGTAACAAATTTCCTTAGGTAAAGGTGAAATATCTTATTCATAATAGATTGGAAAGTAATAGGTGTATTACTTGATCTAAAGGGCATTAAGAGAAATTCATAGTACCTTTCATCAATTCTAAAAGCCTTTTTTTCTACATAACTAAGATACATTTTGATCTGGTGATAACTTGTCCTTAAATCCAATTTAGAAAAAGTAGAGGTACCACTTAACTCATCTAACAATTCATCAATAGTAGGGATAGGGAACTCATCTTTGATTGTCACCTGGTTGAGTATTCTATAATCCATATAGAAGTGCCTCATACCATCCTTCTTTCTTACCAACAATAATGGCAAAGAAAAGGGATTGATACTGTGTTGAATAATCTCTTGTTTCAACATGTCAGTAGCTTGTTATTCAATCTCCTTCTTTTGAAAATGAGGGTATTTATTGGATTTTACATTAATGAGATTACCATCATTGAGATAAATTTTGTGTTGAACATCCCAAAAAGGAAGCAATGATGAAGGTGCCTTAAAAATATGAGAAAATTTGCCCAATACTTGTTCAATAGTAGTATTGTAAGTGATATTCTCTAAAGTATCAATCACCATCACAGCCTTCAGTTGAAAGCAAGAAACAATGGCATCTATGTGAATCATTCATTTAAATTGGTTGAGAGAAATTTGAGAATTCTCGAGGACATGATCTCCATTCAAAGTAATTAGATACCTATTCTTCCAAAACTGCAAGGACAGTTTGGTGTAATTTATAGTAATGGGTCCTAACTGTTGGAGCCACTGAACTCTTGGTACAAGATTAGTTACTTAAATAGGCAAGGCATAAAATGTCTCTATAAAATCCATCCCTTGGGTGACTAACGACACATTTACTATACAATAAGCATCACATTGTAGCTTCCGTCCATTACCAATCATCATACGAAATTTAGGAGCAGGCTCAATGGTTGTTGAGCTTAATTTTTTCTCCCAGTTTTTATAAATTAGTCTTCTCTAAACCAATTAATATTAAATCATACCTGTTTAATACTGACTCTTGACTAGGATTTAAAGAAAATCGATTCTTTTAACTTTGAAAATATTTTTAAGTCATCATCCAACCGAAGTCTAAAAAAAGAGTTAAGTTATAACTAATTAGGTGGATTAATTATAACTTAGCTACTGATATTTCCATAAAACCGATTTTTTTGTTAAAACGATTTTTGGAAACCAAAAATCTAGATCTGTGGGCTAATTTTTTAAACACTAAACGGGTACCGCTTTTAATTTAAATTTACCTTTCAATATACCTTTATAATGAAATCTATCTATATGCAACTTAATTTAATTCTAAGAAAAAAAAATACATAAAGCGATCAATTATTTACAAAAAACAAAAAAAAGAGCAATTTTCATATTTTAAGTCGCCTTATACGTATGAGTGCATACATACCCGCTATTCGGAATCGGACTTCCGTAGTTCATTTAATGAAAACTTTAATGAGTTGAGTTGATTTTAATTTTTGAAAATAATAGGTTTACATTCTTACGCATTTCAATTTATTTAAAGAATTTTTCTAAGAGTCCCAATTTGGGTTTTATTTTTGGAAATTCTAAAACGCCCTAGTTTGGAAAATGGTTAATTTATTTTTTTATTTTATTGGAAGATTGGCTTTTCTAAGTGATAAGACAATTTGTTCATTCACTAACCAATTTATTTATTTTTATTTTTAATATTATCTTATTTATTTACCTTTTATTTTAATTTTTAATTTTTTTAGTCAAAACGTGAAAATAAATAAAAATAAAACTAAGTATTTCTTCTTTTTTCTTTTCTATCTTTTTTTTTTTTACAATTACAAATTATAATTACATTTTGAACAAATAAATAAAATGGAATAAAGTAAAGCGAAGGAGCTAGAAGTAGGTAAGTTGGACTGGAGTTTTAGATCGGTTCGGTTAGGTTCAAATCAGGTTAGGTCACTAGGTCGTACGCAGTAGTTTCTCACAAATGCACTTAGGGTGGATTCAAGCACCATATCAAGTGGGAAAAGGCTTTTTTGTGAGTTTTCGATTAAGTTTAGGGATTGTAAGAAAAATGCCATGGTCAACAACAACCGTTAAGAGGCAGTTAGTGTTTGTGTAGTGAGTAGTAGTTGCAATTAGTATGGGATTAGTTGTCTGTAAGTTCAAGTGATGAAGTCTTAGGTATCGGGCCAAGGATGCAGTAGTTGTCGAATAGTGTAAAGGAGATCGGAGTGCTATTGCTATGTGTATTAATAAGGAAATAGCAGATGAAGGTTGTTAATTAACTGTAGGCGCTGCTGATGGGGTTAATCAGTGGGTATTCGATTGGGCGTTATTTGTATATATAGGTTGTTGTACATTCAATCGAAAGAGAGGGTAGGTTGTTGGGGATGGATTTATGCATGTATGGTTCGGTGAGAGAGAAAGAGGTCGAGGATGGCTATAAGTGTTGTAAGCCTTACAACCAGTCACTTGGGGTTCTGATCGATTGAAAGATTTTATCATGTGACTTCAAATTTAAGAAAATAAGTAATAAAATAAAATAATATAAATTTTCTAAATTTTAAATATTTAATTCGTTATTTATTGAAAATACGTAAAATGCATTCCAATAATTAACAAATCACTAGATATAAATTATATGTATATGAAAAATCATAGAATGACCTAAATAATATTTAAGAATATTTATTTGTACTATATATGAATTTATATGTAGATATAAATACGCATAATTACTTAAAATAAGCAAAATATGCTAAAATAATATTAAATAATTAAATAAAATTCATAATTAATTTTTAAAAAATCAAGAAAAATATAGAAAA
Source organism: Lumnitzera racemosa (assembly GCA_024138005.1). Taxonomy (NCBI): domain Eukaryota; kingdom Viridiplantae; phylum Streptophyta; class Magnoliopsida; order Myrtales; family Combretaceae; genus Lumnitzera; species Lumnitzera racemosa. Next base: position 8,300,239 of record JAMXBC010000008.1, on the reverse strand, counting down.
AAGAGGAAAAGTCCAGAAGTGGAGAGTGGCAATCTAAAAATTAAATAAGGAAATTAACCAATTAAATTTAGCCAAATAGAAAGTAAAGAAGAAGAAGAAGAGATAAGGCAATTGTCAAATCAATTTAATGCATAATAATTTCCCTAAAGCTCTATAAATATCCTAAATTTTTCAAAAACTCATTTGATCATTTTGAAACCCTAGAAAATTAGAGAGAGGGGCAAAATTGAGAGGAAATTAGGGTTTTACAAAAATTTAGCAAAAATTTGTGCAAATGGGGCTTATAAGGAAAACCTAGACCCAACAAGTAACTATGAGTGGACAACCACCACCACCATATGGTAATGGTAGCGCCCAGGTGGGTCGACACACTCATGTTCATCGACGGTGACTAGAGCTACCCAAATCGGTAAATTCGATTTCCAGCTTGATTTTATGTAATTTTATAAAAATAATAAATATTCTTAAAAAATTATGAATTTTGTTATTCTAAAATATTTTAGTATGTAGTTTTTAGGAAAAATATTTTTTTAATGAAAATATATCTTGTAATATATAATCCTTAAGAAATCATACAAAACCGATTATGTTTCGGTTTAGAAATAAATGACCTTAGGAGTGTAGTTTTGAACCTAAAATTTTTATGTAGACTACTTAAGTGATATAGAATAATACCACGAATCCCTTTTCAAAAATGAATTTTTGAAGATTTTAGATAATTTTTAGGCCTTAAAATGAGGCATAAAATAGGTCATTTAAGGTTAATTGAGTAATTAAATGGGTAATTACTGATTAAATGTATAATTATATGTTTTAGGATGTTGAAATATAATAAAGTATGATACTTGTAGCATTTAGGGTGTTAAATATAATTATTAGGGTAATTATATAGTAAATAAGTAATAGGGAAAAATAGTACATTTTAAGTTAATTTGGTAATTTAGGGTAATTAAGTTCAAATCTGATTTGGGAAGAATTTAGACATTTTGGAATATTAATTGATTTTGAGAGATGGTAATTAAAGTGATAGAAATATTATATATGTATTATATACATAGTAGGTGATAATACATAATATGTAATTATTAGAAATATAATAAATAGAAGATATTAGAATAAAAATTGATATTATATAAATAATAGGGATATATAATAAATCTAATAGAAATCTTGAACTTATGTAATTATATAAAAAATGTAAAAATTTCTCACATCACGAATAAATTCGGTACACAAATAAAGATTTAAATGTACCGAGTGGAATTAAATACTGACTAGAGGTAATTATGGTATTTAGGATATCTGAAAGTAATGTGATTAATTTCACATTATGAGTTGAAACGAGTTTCTAGGATTTAGGTATAAAACGGTACTTAGAAATCGAATTAGAATCTAATTTAGAAATCGATACGGAAACTGAACCCGAACCTAGCCTTAAACCCAGAATAATTGTAAAAGATTTGAGAACCTCGATAACTAGACATATTAAACCCTAAACAAAAGGTAACAATAAGCGTTATAGAATAAAACCAACCTATAATAGTTATATGAAAAACTGAAACCACGTTTGTGTTATAAGGATGATCAGAGATAGCCTAAGTAAGTCGAACCTCAAGTAAGTGAGCGAGGAGTCGAGGTAAGTTGGGATTAATATTTTACTGTATTTTGGAGGCTCGAGATTATACTTGGTTGTACTTGTTAGATAGTTGGCTATATGCATGTGCTTAATTATGAGTGATACCATGATTCTGTATGTTGTTCTGGCTTGTATTGTATGAAATGATCGATCATCCTAAACTGAACTTAACAAATATATGACTTGTAAACATAAATTAGACCTGCATAGCAACCCATTAGGGGAAACTTAGATTCTTTGGCCAAATATTGACCCCTTTGAAAAGGATAACATTAGATAGCATAACAGGTCTCTTCTTCATCCTTAGTTGAACTAAGTGACGGGTGAAGAGGTCGCGGCAAGGGTGAAGTCAATGGTTCGAAGGTAGTTGCGGGAGGAGCCATGTCTCCATTGCACAAGCTTGGGTTTAGTTATGAGCTATCGCATTAACAGCAACTCCTCAACTCAAATTAAAGCGGGCATAATTTTTCTAATCTCACGATAGGCCGAACAACGTTGTGCAATGGCATTTTCTTGAACATACATTGCACTAAATGATTTGGTTGATAACCTTGTTTGTGTTTGTAGTATAGTTTTAAACCTCAATCCTAACTTACTGAGCTATGGTTACTCACATTTCTATAAACGTCGTTGCAGGTACTGGCCAAGAAGCAGCTCACAACTACTTTGAAACCAGCAATTACTAGATCCTGGGGAGTGAGGAAAAACATTTGAAGAACGGATATATATTTTTAAGGTCTAAGCTCTTATCTTAGAATTTTTCATTTCTGAATAATGTATTAACTAGGAAATAGATTACGATGAAACATTGTAAAAGTTAATTATAATAACTAAATTCTAGTGTATATATATATTTTTTCTCACTTTCTTAGGTAAATTACAAATTGTTTACTTCAAAGTTGGTTAGTCGTAGATACCTTATGTAAATCAGGTCTAGGATAGCGGTTATAAGGCTAAATTTTATCTCAGAATGGTTTACTTGGCGCGGCTATTGTGACTCTGCCATTTCGGGGCATGACAAGTATGTCGTGTGCTAATAGCGTGCAAAGGAGTCGGTGTGGCTATCGTTAGTCGAGAGAGGGTTATATTGACAGCGTGAATGTTGTGAACCGTGTATATGTGGTTCTTGTAAGCGGATTAGAGTAGCCAATGGTGTTGGTTTATTTTTGTCTTGAGAGAAAGGGCCTTCAGTTATATTGGGGCTATGGTATTAGGGTTAGCTGTTGAAGGTGGTTTAGTTGGAAGGGAAGAGGGGAAGGGGGGAAAGAGAGAGAGACAGTAGGGTCAATGGTGGAGTTTGTGAGAGAGAGTGAGTTATGTGTGTGTTGTTGGGGTTGAAGTGAGAGAAAGAGTCCCCTATTGCTCTGTATGTATACTGTTTTTGAGTGTAAGAATGGGAGGGAAAGAAAAGGAAAGGGGAGAAGGAGAAAGAAACTGTACTGTCAAGGTTAATTATGAAGTGGTACGTATCATGACTAGACATGTGACCCAGTGATCTCTTAGACATGTGACCTAGTGATCTCTTAACATGTAACCTAGTTATCTATTAACACGTAGCAGGCGTTATGCGTGGAAAAAAATAAAAGCAAAAGGCATTCTTATGCTTTTGATGAGGTTTAAACCCAAGACCTCCAGTCAAACCTAATGCAATGGTTAAGTACTTATCTGTTAGGTCGTTGGCTTATGCATTTAGCCCAGGCCTAATTACCCTCTCATTATTTTTTTTATCGAAATTAAAAAAAAAAACTCCACTCTATTAAACTATCTAAAAGTTTGTTATTTTCTAAATCCTCTATTTTTTTATATTTTGTATTTCTCTAAATTTCTTATTTTTTAGCCTTTCTTAAATTTTATATTTTTCTAAATTTCTTTTTTTTTTTACTTTTCTTAAATTTTATATTTTTTCAATTTTTCTAAATTTCTTTTTTTTTCTTAAATTTTCTTTTTTTTTTTTGCATTTTTCTAAATTTCTTATTTTTTTGCTATTCTTAAATTTTCTATTTTTTTGTATTTTTGATAATTTAGGATCCTTTATCTTATTTTAAAATTTTTGAAAAAATAAAAAAGAGAGGCAAAAATGTGATGTCTATAATAGTCAATTCCAAATGTCTCACCAATCTCTTTTGTATAAAATTATGAATACTCCCAAAGTCCACCAACACACTAATGTGCTATTTATTCAATTATCTTTTGAATTTTACTCTCTTAGGCACCATCTCCCCTAACAAAGCATGATAACTAACAGTGAATGATTGAGTCATCCCAAAAGCATCATAATTAGTTACTTCAATAGGTATATCATGCATATCATCTTCATCCTTCTCCTCATCTTGCACAAGTAGTAAGTATTTTGCTTTACACTTATGTCTACAATAATATTTCTTATTACAATTATAGCATAAGTATTTATCTCTTCTCACTGATAGTTCTTCTTGTGTCATCCTTTTTATCGGTAATGATGGTTTAGGAAGTGGTAGTAAAGGAGGTTGGGATGATTATGAAGGTATCAAAGAAGTGGAAACAGGTGAAGGTAATGATAGTTTAGAAAATTGGATGGATGAAGGATTATTATTGGAAATAAAAGGTTTTCTAAAAGAGAATTGGTCTGATAGTTTGACTTTATGCATTTTGGCAATTAAAACTGCTTGAGTAAGAGACATAGGCCTCACTAACAATACATCTCTTATAATACTCATTTTCAAACTATAAAGAAAGTAACTTATTATGAAAGCGTCAGATAATCTTGTCACTCGATTCAAAAGAGCTTCAAATTGTGATTGATAATCTTTTACCGTGCCACTTTAAGTAAGTTTAGATAAAAACCCTTGAACATCTTCAAATTTGGATGGACCAAATCGACTTTTTAATGATTTTGTGAACTTTTTCCAAGAACTTAATTACTTATTGCGGTGCATCTATTAATAACAATGTAGGGCTTTGTCTTCCATTACAAAAGAAGCAATGATAAGTCTCTATTTATTTAGAATCTGATGGAAATAAAAAAAGTGATTAGCTTTGAAAATCTAAGCAATTAGATCATCTCCATTGAATTTAGGCATCTCCAATTTTATTCCTTTAAGGAAATTATCAAAATTGTCCTTGAAGGTGATGAAGTATTTTGAACATTGCCTTTTTTCCAACTAAATACTCTGATTCCCATTTTCTTTCTACATTAGTACACTTTTAATTTCTCTATCTATTGAGTTAGTAAATGAAATTTATCTTGAACATCCTATTGCATTGACTATTGTCTAACTTGTAGAGCTTCGATTTTGTCATTAAGAATTTAAGTTTTAGTACTGTTTGTCATTGTGAGTGCACCAATGTTAGGCCCAAGCCTACTGCCTTCTACTTAACTCATTACGTGCTTACTATTGCAAATATTATCTCTAACGCTTTGCTATCACTCTATCTCTCTTCTCTCAAACTCTTTTAGGGTTTATCAATAAGGAGTTGTATGAAACCCTAACCTCAACAATTCACTCGTGTATGAATCTCTTTATTGATTACCCTCTTTTAAATATTATTATGATAATTCCAAAAAAGCAACCGATCTTAATTTGTTTTCTTTTGCAAGGTTGATAACAGTAATTCAAGTTCATCAAGGACTCTAGAAGGAAGAGAAAGGAAGAAAGAATAGATATTTCATGAGAGGGTTTTGGATGCCCTTTTCCCTCTATCAGTTTCTTATTTGTACTTTTTCTTTGTATAGTTTCTATAGATTTGTTACAATTGTTGCTAGATCTATTCCTAACTATTGTTGAACTAGCTACTTGAGATCTATTAGACCTATTAATATTGTTATAGATTTGTTAATATTGTTGAATGATTGACCCTATTTCATTTATTTTTACATGTAATTTCTCTATTGTTGTGAATAGTCTTATAGCCAATTAGGTTTCTTTACATTTCTTCCTTTATTTGTAACGGAAACAGTCAATTCATTATGTAACCATTATAATCCCATTTAATTAACTTTTATAGCCATATTGATGGTTAAATGATATAATAAACTTCCATCATTACTAAATTTGAGCTAATTTCTCATTTGCACCAAGAGAAAGATCAGGAAATGAAATGACCACCGACAATATCTATATTTCCTATTGAAGCCATATAATTAGAAACATTAAATAGCTTCAAAACATCATTACCCATCAAAACTTCATGCCACTACATATAAATAGTGTTCAAACGACCACGTGACCCATATATGTATAGATATATTAATTATATAATATGAGACTAATGGTTGTACTCCCGTGAATGTCATGATGTAATTTGATTCTTCTTCTAAATTAACATTATCGATGACTCGTCACGTAGTCAATTAGGAGAGAAATTAAATATGTGGACATATTTATTTTACTTATCTCAAATGAGGACAGCGTTATCGTTGGAGAGATATAGAAAAATTATCAAGTTTTGTCTTGAACGGCGAAGAGAATTAGTTTTGAATAGACTACGGTGGTTGTGTAATATGTTGGTGTCTTCACCATGGCATGCATGCACTCTTCTTTCTAGCACTAAGAAGTGATTCGAAATTAACAGTGGATTGCGAAGGCCCTTCTATAGCGGTACGAATTAATATTATTAAATTCTTACGGCTGCCTATTAATTTTTTAACCCCTTACATGTCTGAGTTAATTACTAGATCCGGATTTGACAACATTTGTATAAATACCAATCTTTTAACCAATTGAACTAATTGATCCAAGTTTAAATCTTTTTTCTTCCAAATTGAAATATTGTTTGGAAAGAAAAACAAAAAGAATATGATGATTGATTATATTAGACTATGAGAGCATTAGTAGCATATACAATTCATCTTTTTTTTTTTTTTCTTAAAAGACATTATTTTTCCAATTTAGTTTTGAATTATCTATTCATTTCTGTCTCTAAATTTTTTCTTAATTTACTTGCTTAAAGTACTATCATTAGTTGTGATTACAAAAACAAAGATACCATCATGATGATATTGTTAGTATTTAAAAAGTTTAGACAATTGCAATCTTCTGTTGATAAATTTACGATAATTTAGAGAAGAAAATTTGAGGATCCTAATTGTAGAAAATAGCATAGACATGCTTTTAGGGTTGGCAATTTGTATTAGGGAATTGTAGTTTATGTTTAGGTCAAATGCCTTTGTGTTTAAGAAAATCAACTCACAACACAACATTTTTATCAAATTACATTGAAAACCTAAACTCATAACTATATTTGATCAATAAAAGTGTTTGTATTTGAGTCAAACTAATTCCTCAGTTAAAAAGAATTTAAAATAAATATGCTATATGAAAATATCTTTCCAATATTGCCTTTTATTTGTTAAATGCTAACGGTATAATTGGAAACTACATTATAAACTATAAAAACACCAATAAAGCTCATTTTTTATCTTTTAAGCTAAATATGTGGATAAGTTCGAGTAAAACATAATTACTTGAGGATCCATCATCTATTGATTTAGAATTTGAGTGTTGTCAAACTAACTTACATAAAAATTTAAGGCATAGTTATTTTATGGGATTATTGCATAGCTTGTTATGACTAAACTAAATAAAAAGCAATGCATACATCCAATTCCATTTTCATTAACAATACAAAGTGGTCTTACTAATAGGATTAGGTTTGAATGAGATATGACTCATAATTCAGTTCCTATAAGCAATGAAACTTAACATTGCAAGCACATGTTAGAAAATAGAGTGTAGGAGGATATCAAAAGTTAAAGAGTATTACTTTGATCATCTTTGAAACTAAATGGGCATAATATGAGAGAAAGAATGAAGATAATTGGTGAAGATGATGGCTTATCAATAACAAATAGGGAGAAGGGAGAGAGAGAGAGTATAGTAATGTATGGAGGTAGACATGAAAGAAGAGAACAGTAGAAGTGATAATAGAGTATAAAGTTATACTATTACAAATACTAGTATTAAATGAATCTGTGTGTCAAACCTAAACGTATTTATAGAATGAATAATTGGATAGGTTTTTAAATGAATTTAGGTGCTGAAAATCTGAACCCAAATACTTTTATAATTGGGTCAAAACAATTTTAACCTATTTACTTATTATGTCAAGTTTTGCTTATAACTTATTCCTAATCATATCGTGTCATCTGTCATGTTTGTGTCGGCAAAATATGTACCAAATTGCTAGCCTTACATTCATCACGATAGTATCTTTAAGTTCATATGGTAAAGGAGTAATTAACCCTATTTTTATGCCTAGAATTGAATTAGGAGAGACAATTTGAAAAGAAAAATTAAAGGGATTATGAGTTTGAAAGTAGTTAGAGCTTATAATTTCTCTTAATTTTATTTTATTTTTTTTTTCATTTTGACAGCTGAAACTTTCTGTTCATTTTGGCACCTCAATTTGTCCAAATTAGGGATGTGGTCCTGCCCCGTATTATATGAGACTAATTGAGGTGGGTTTTTCCAATGAATGGGGCAGAAATGGGGATCCTTTTACAGGCTGCAACATTAGACGGTGTAAGGGATGAATATTGAACTACGAAAAGATTTAAAAAAAAAAACACAATAATTTCAGTTAATTATTTGTTTACCTGAATACACAAATTATAAAATAATAAATTTATTAATTAATAGAATTATTGCACCCCGTCCCTACTAAAAATGAACGAACAAATCAACAAAATAATTTTTTTTTCTTTAATAAAGCCATTGGGATTAAGTTGAAGATTATAATCTTAATATTGTTAAGAGATTTCGCATTCCAATTAAGGACAATAATTAGCATGTCCTTTGCTAATAGAATATTTAATGATTGTTACTTCAAAATATGACTGAATGAGCAACTGCTAATTTCTTTTTCTTCCCCTAGTGAAAAAGATAGTGCTATCCAATTAATGAATGATATAGAGGAATATCATTCAATTAAAATACTTATCCAAGTTGTTAATTGTCTCCATCACCTAAGATAATGAAAGCTCACCTACAAACTCACCTCCTTCCAATCTTACTGGTTATTATATCCACATCAAATTTTTTCATTGTCGAGATTCTTACCCAGTAATATAAAAGCTGACTTCTCAATTAGGTGGATTAAATTCTATTTTTTTTTTCTTTCAATAATTATAATAATTGTTTTGGAAGAAAAAAAAAAAAGTCACCAGATACTAAATATAGATCGTTATTACCTTTTCCTTCTATAGAATCTGCAATTACTACGATTCTTTTTTCTCACTCCTAAAATAGTAGTTGTGCCCTTAATTGCTCCCATCTTTTGACATTTAATGACAAAGTACTCGTTATTATGCTTAAAGTGCACTTTCAGCAAAAGTTTTCAATAGAATTAGCTGTCTGGTTATCTAAAGGGCACATTCATTTCACATTGATTAGGGTAAAGATGTATGCTGAATTCATAATATATATGGTCATGTGATTGTAGTTGTAGGTGTGTCGTATGTTTTGATAAATGGGTAAATATTATTAGAGGTATGTAAATGGGTTTTGATTCATAGATCGACCCGTTTAATTTATTTTTTTAATTGGTTTAGGTCGTAATTTTTTAATCTATTTAAAAAGCGAACCACATAAATCCCATTCGTTTAACCCACAAATCAAAATAAGTCAGTTTAATTTTATCCCTTTAAAAAATTTACACTTTTTATCCATAGATCGGCTCTTTTAACTCGATTTTTAAATGAGGTAGGGTGAAGATTTTTTAGCTTATTCAAAAATAGGTTAAAAAAATTCAACCAATTTAATATGTGAGATAAAATAAACCAAGTTAAATTGATCCGTTTAATCCGCTTTCATACCTCTAAACATTATAATGCATAAGGAAGATGCTCAACGATAAAAAAAGGATGGTAGAAAGAAGGATTAGAGATAAGGAATATAAAAGATTTTAATCAATGGATATATGGCTCCCAGACATGACATTCCACTGACTTTGGAATTGTTTTACTAAAATATCACAATAGCATTATGAACTGTCCTCCAAAATGAATTATATGTGCATGCAAACTTTAGGTTATTTGACCTATAATGAATGAAAATATATATTAGTTCAACCACCGCTCTCTACTACTTATTCTAAGTACGTTTATACAGTCCATTTTCCTGTGTACCATCTGTTGCCCTAAATGTGGCTACCCATGTGCTTAAAATAGCCGTAAATTTCTGTTTGTGAGTCACAATCATCAAGGCCCATGTCTACTGATCAACCTTCCAGAAACTCAATAATATGAGATACTAGAGAGTATGTAGTATTATTTTCGGAAAGAAAATTATAGCGATGGACAATGGATTGGGTACTAGAAATTGATTTCGGTTTAATTTTCCTCCATTTTCTCTCAATTTATTAATTTTTCAATCCCATCGTATGTAACCAATGATTAACATTAAAAGGAAGATAATGACGTTATAATAAAATCACGTGATATTTTAATAATCAAAATAATCTCAATTATTAATTTATAAAATAGAGAAAAATTGAGAGAAAGTAAGGAGAGAGAATCCAAATTCATCTAACCTAAATGGTAATAATAGTAGTCATCTTATCTAATCATGCACCATAAGATTTCAAGTTTTAAACAAAGATTTTTCCATTAATATAGCATAATTTTTTTTAAGATTAATTGTTGATTGGCCTTCATAAAGTTTTTTATTTTTTATTTTTTTAATGACCTCCAATTTTTCGATCGATTCTACTTTGATCTTCATCCATAAAAAGATAATATAACGCGAACTTCTTGAGCTCAATTACATTATTAGGCATTTTATTTTAGGATAATCGTGATAACATGTAAATTTACTACAATCTACTCCACGACCTAGTAACGTATGTGCAGCATGCATGAAAATCTATAACCCCATATTGATTTGACATTGAATGGAATTTAACTGTTTGGATTGAGACCTAAAGCTAACTTCTTATTAAGATGTCTATTTAGTGATTAGTTTATATCTCGAGTGGACATTTGTATAAATATTTGATAGTGTAAGATATTAATAAAATAGGAACAATGTTAGAGCACGCCATCTCAAGTTAACCAGCCCAAATAATAGAAAAGTAACACTTATCTATAACTAAATTGTTATTTATCATATGCCGGATTTGATAATTTATCCTAAAAAATTAGGAGAAGTTTTGAACTTTTTCTTTAAATACATTATACACCTTTTCAAAGTGTAATTGAGAGCTACATATACGTGGAATTCTAAAATATAATTTTAAAATTTTCGATAAAGAAACAACAATTGTACTAAACTAATGATATTTCAAGAATGTTTAAGGCACGGAAGATGTAGTATTCGATTGGTAAAACCGTAAAACCCAAAAAAGTTTTGGGATTTACTACACACTTTGAAAGATTTAAGATTTTAATCGACAAAAATTTAAAAGAACTTATGACTCGTCATGGACTCTTTCTTTATTTTACGTGTCAACCCCGTGATTAAAATCACATTACTATTATGCTTATACCATGATATTGAAGGAGCATGATCTATATTCTTCTCCTTTGGTTAAAAGGGATCGAAAAAATCAAATCGACTATTATATTACAATTTTAGAGAAAAAATTAATTGAATCTAGTGAAGATCAGTATCTACAGCACCACGTTACAGCATTATTCAAAAAGGTTTTAATAACTACCAATAATTACCAAAATTTAGTATATTTATTGTTTTGTATTTTAATTTCAACTACTATTATTCAACACTCTAAATTCCTCACACAAGTTATTTTTTCAATCCAAAATTCATCATTTAAAATAGTAACCACCAAATATGTAATAAAAAGAAATTTCTTTCTCCTCTTCTTCTCTCTCTCATAAGCTTGCATCAAAGTAAAAAAAAAAAAAAAAAAGGAAATCAAATAATGCCATTTTATAGTAATTTCACGCATTGCAAATTATAAAATATAATTTTATTTTATTTTTGCATGCTTAATACGAGTATGCATTTGCTAGTTGTTAAAATAATAATACCATTTTACGTTTGTATGATGTCTTAAAAATACAGCAAATAATCTCTCCGTCTCTCTCCTGAATTATAGGTTGTTTAGTGCTTATGAGCCGAAGAGATTGAACCCAGTGGACCCATCAACGGAATAGGGCCCAGCCAGTTGCCACACACGTTTGCGTATACCTTTTTGTCCTGCCGAAAAGAGAGAGAGAGAATGGATAACTTATACAACACCTTTGAGGTTTCTTTTATCCTGTGGGAGTTTTTATAACTTCTTTCTTTTATTTTATTTTAATGAGATCGATCATTCTCGTTATTTTATTATTTATTTTCATATTTTTAAATTTAAATCATTAAATTTATTATTTATTCAATGATTCAAATTTAAAAATGATCAAATCAATAAATAGTAACACTGATTTCCCTAGAAAAATGACAAAATTATAAAAAAATTTACTTAAATCATATCGTTTATCATGAGAAAAGGCTAGTTTGATGTGGAAACCTAAAAATTGTGCTTTAAACATATGAAAACCATTTGGGAAAAAAAAATGAAAACCGTTATTTTATTAGATCCATATTTCAGCACACATGATGATTTTACGTTAAAAAAAAAATTGAAAAAAACCACCTATGATGCATTAGGAGAAAAATCATAGAATCAAAGTAGCAAATTCATGCTATCCTTTCTATTTAGGCATAAATATTGACTCTCATATACATCTATAACAAGTCCTAACTTAAAAATAAATTTAGAATAGGTATATAATTAATACGTATAATAAGAAAAATAAATAAGAATTTATCATAATACATCAGTAGACCACGAGTGTGAATCCTCTTAATTGACTAATCTCTTTGTCAATCGATCACCCATCAGCTACAACCTTCCCTTGCATCTCTTGTATTTGGCTTAATTTAAATTTTACTATTAACATGTGTTATGTCATGAGATATAAATCATATTTTAATATATATAGGATTGAAAATGGAACCACGCAACCGTTGACCCAATTTTAGAATTATGGTAAATTTTGCTTTATCGAATATACACACAATATATATATATATATATATATATTATTCTTTTTGAATAAATTGTCTTTCTGAGCTTGGAGGTATCGAGGCTCCTTTAAGCCTTCTAGATCCGTTCAAAATGTGCACTATACATTCTCGCCACAAATTTGATGCCCCATTGCTATGTTTATATCCATATCTAGAAAGTTCGCGTTGTCACCTATGTGCAAATGCTCACTAGTGCATGAATTCAATTGTGTCCAGGAGCAACTGCCAATGACCATTTAGAACTTATCATCCGTATCGACAAGCTTTCAAATTTAATGATTGGGCATAAGGATGACTCATCATTCATCACAATATATCACAAATCAGAAACACCTCTCGATCTCAAGCTTTTTATCATGCATTAAATAATTAGTTGTTATCATATATGTCAATAACATGGTGAAATTGGATAAGGCTTATCATCCTAGTCAGATTTTGGAGACTATCTTCTTTCTCCCTTCTTATCTTTGAAAACGAAAACTGCTTGTCTAACCCAAGACATAGTATACAAATTGAAATCAAAGTGATTAGGAATATGAATATGATATACTATCTATTCTCTTATCAACCATTGTGTTTTGATATTTATAGTATAGTAACATTAAGACCATAATTGCTTAATATGATTCAGATTATAGGTTTTTGCTCACCAATTAAAACCTGTTGATGAGGTTTTTTGAACATAAACCCTTCAATTCTATGTCAACCTAATAGTGCTTATAACCTAGATTATGCTTTTTGTAGTCTCGACCTTCCCTAATGGCCAGCCTTAACCCAAGTGTCCAAAATACGGCCTATCTAGGTATAGAGATCTCTAAAGGTTAGAAGATAATGGAAAAATGGTGAATTATTAAATTAACAACCGTTTCCTACATTTGTGGAATACGTCAAACATCATAGCTCTACTACCTCGTACTTGTAGATGTGGTTTTTACTCATTATCTCTTTTCTAATTATCGTACCCCATTCCTTTATAAATATAAGATTATCATCTAAAAATAAACTACTTGATATTTCACACATTTGAGTTTATCTACTATCTTTAAATACTCTTACTCTCCATGCATATATTTAATTAAAATATCCAAATAATAACTTCGAATAATACTTTAACGTTTCTCACTGTTATTTATCTTTTAAGCTCATGGTTACACAAAACTCAATAAAATCTCTATTAATAAATATCTTGAAACGACAAAATCGTTCCTTCGCCACCTCATGGGATGGTCTGGGGATTCGTTATTACTCCCTTGCCACGAGACTCTTTCTCAACTTACATTTAGATCTAGTTTTAACAATTTCTTACTTATTCATATCAATATCTCTCACTTGTACGATTGATGCTGATTGGGTCTTGAACATTAAAGGGATCTTTTTCAGAAACATCATATATATAATGTTATTATCAATATATACTATTATCATTTTTTTGCGCAATCTTAGATCTATTAGCAAGCCTAGTTAAGCCGTAAACGTTTTCAATAGAACCAAAACTTTTACAAGATCAAGAAATCAGATTTGAATTGAAAATAGAAAAAAAAAAAAAAGACTTTAGAAATAGGATAAAAAAAAACTAAAAGATTCCTTTAATTTCTTAATCTTGTCCTCCCTTTGAATCCATTCTTCTTTTTTTATCATCTCTTAATCCTCGTTCGCTTCGATGTCGAAAAATTTTCTCATCGCATTTTACTTATGGAATTCGTTTGCATCCTCTAGTGCATAATAATAATAATAATAACTTAAAATTTCTAGAAAATTTGTAATTTGTCATCTAGCTTTCCTTGTGATCGGATTGCCACATATTCAACAATGGTCCTTTGGAGAAATCCATATCCATTTATTTGTTTATTTATGGTTTGGTTGGTCCTACACCATTCAATAAAATATTCATCGATTTTTGCTGATTTAGTCTATTGGATAATGTTTGATCACCAGTGGCTTGTCTTTAATTGCCTCATCTATATACTCCGTCGAGTGCCACAGAGTCTTTGTAGGATACTTGTGGATGGGAACGAAAGAAAGCAACACCTATTTCTTTTTTTAATTTTTTATTTTTACTTAAATGAGTGTGTACCCAAAAGTATTTGTTCCATTAAGAAATTATCTACTTGGGAAGTCTATGAAGATAATGATTAAAATTTTAAAATAATTGAAATATTCGTATATAGTATTCAAGCGATAAAATGTATATCATCTATATTATTTAAGTTATAGTAAAATTTTTTTTTTGTCTCTTTTTGATATTTTCACTAATTATCCCTTAAATATATTGAGATTATTAAATGATTTGTTATAATAATCTAACTTAATAATATCAATGGCAAATGAATTATTTTACAAAATAACCTCTCTCTCTCTCTAATATCATATTTATTGTTTCAAATCTTTTTATTTTTGGAATTTTATAAAATTATTCTCTTTCTTCTCCTGCATATATTATATTTATTATCTCAAATTTTTTTATTTCTTAATAGAAATGACTTACTAAAAGTAAGTAAATATATTGAATTATCATCATTTGATGATATATTTCATGCATTTGATATTTTTATATATACATACAAAGTATAGATATGCCGTTTGTTATTTTATATATATACACAAATTTATGTGTATTTGTATATATGGATGTACTATGATATATGTAAGGCGGAAATAGTGGGAATGAGTCGTTCTTTGTTTTGTAAGGGTAATATTTTTATTATTACTAATTCAGATTGTGAGCGGAATGAGTTAATTAATATTTCTTAATAAATTTCAATCAAGATTTTGGTGAGGAGTCGATATCTTCTGACCGAGTTGGACTCTAACCCTTTATGATACAAAATTTGATGTGATTTCAATGAAATTAGGATATAACCCCCAAATAAAAGTTGTAGAACGTACCAATTTCTTTCCTACTTTCTAAGCAAATGTCTACTTCACATCTCGATAAGATGCAGGATGAAAGCCTTCTTTTTTTCTTTTCGTTAACGTGGATAGCATTCATTAACTAAAAGAAAATATTTACAGCTACATCAAGAATATACATATCAACATTTCTGACTCCCAAGGTCAGAATTATAAAACAAAAACGCTCCAGAGAAGCCTAAATCGTTGCACAGCGTAATGCCTTTTTAGTGGTTGCTGGTTGGTGAGCTATATGATCGTTGTGGTGTGTCAAAAACTTTAAATTCGCTTCCAGTAAGCGTCATTCAATGTAATGTGAAATAAAATCTATAATATATGTACCATGTGAAATATATAAATTTTATCGTTTCCTTTTTTCTATAAATTTCAAGTTTATTATATTATAGACGATTGAAATTTGTTACATTAATTATTAAGCGAAGCTTATTATTTACTTAGGTTAACTTTATAGACTAAATGGTAGGAACGAATGAATTCGATCGATCATTAAGATGATTATAGAAGAATTGGCTTGATAAACTTGAAATAAGAATCGTTAAACTGATCGGTTCAAATCTAACTTTTCTCAAGCAAGTTCATATATTCTTAAAAAGGGCTATTAGCTTTGACTTATTAATAAGATCGTTTAGAATAACTATAAATTGAGTAAGCTCTATTTCATTTATTGATTACTTGGATAATTTAATGATGCTATCAGAGTAAGAAACTTATAAATAGCCAACATTTTCTACTTATTTATAACTCTTAAAAAGAATTGAGAAACAACATTATTTTGTAAAACCTCTATTCTCTAAAACCAAGCAAACGATTCATACAAATAGCTAATCTCATTTGTATAAACTATAAAGTGAACATTTGAGATCCTCTAAAACTGTCTTATCCGTTATTTATGCATTTAAGATACTAAGATGTTTATTTTTTTCTCCTTACCTCACTCTTACCTTATCGTCCATTTATGTTCATTCTTGTCTCACTTCTCTGAAGTTACACATAACATGTCTCTCACACAGTATGCATGTGAATACTCTAGTCGAACTTCTATATCTATAGTGTACAAGTTTTTTACATGCAAAACCTATAGAACCTATAGTAAAATAAAATTAAAAAAAATCGTACCTTTATTATTTCAAATTTATATGATTTTATTACTTAGTAAATGGGAAAGTACAAGAAAAAAGAATGGAAAACTTAATGTTGGAAAGAAAATAAGGAAGAATGGAAAAGGTAATGTAAGAGAGACCGGATAAGATTTAACTATTTAAGCTTATCAAATTTGTAGGCTTAAGTTTAGGAGACCAAACCAAACTAAATCACTAAACTCTAATAGAATCGCTTCTTATTAAATACTAAAAATAAGCTATGTTTTTAGTTTTATATCATATCGACATTTTTGTCTAACCTTACTTATATTTTCTTCCTTTTTTAAAAATCTTCATTTCACTTTCAACCTCCCTAATCTATTTCTTTTCCTTCATTGTCATTTCTCATCTTTAACAAATTCATACATCTTCATTATCTAAGATGCAATATCTCTACAGTATAAATGTTGGGTGATTTTAATTTTTATGTAATGTTTCTAAATTTATATGTCAATGCTAATTGAAAAACTATGATAACTATTAGTATTATAAAAGCTTTTAAAAAGTCGTTCGAACTAAACCGCATTAATGCATTTGAAGTGGTTCAATTTAAGATCCTAAACCATTAAAAGTGATTTGATTCATGGAGTATTTGAATTGAAATGCAATACAATTTGGTTCAACCTTTAAGTTGAACCGACCCAACCATAAACACCCCTATAACAACTCAACTGAAACTCTTACCAATGAGGTATTATCCATTTTGATATGGCATATTGTATGGTTTTGTCCTTCAATACAATTGCTCTCCAAGAAATCACCTATTGTAGGTGTGTTCCCCACTTAATAAGTTTAACTTTAGGGTTCTGATAAACTCTAAGTTGTTATATTAAATGGTATCTTTGATGATTACGATTTTATTATCTTTTATTTAAGGGGTATCACAGCCCTTAGAATCTATCGATGAACTCTTTAAATGTTTGGTTCACGTGTTTTGTATAACGTCTAATTGTATATAAATTAATTACCACTGGTGTAGAACCATAGTACATTATTGCTAAGCTATTATGCGAAAATAAAAATATAAAATGCAAATGGTTTTATAATATTCATTATTATAATGTATTTAACTCATGATTATAATTTTTGAAAAAATATTTTTCATTTTCGTATTCACTAAAAATGTTAGTATTGAATTATAATTACTTACACCTTGTGAGGAAAACATTCTTCTTTTATTTTTCTCAACTATTAAATATTACAACAACTTAGAAAAGAGGGATTCGAATTTAATTTATCCCATTTAGAATTTAATATTTATGCTACTCAATTACGCTAACAGTCGTATTGGCAAGACGCTTTCTTGAACCCAGAACGTGGAAAGATGATTTTTAAGAAAGTACTTTTGTCTAAACAAACGGGCCTATGACAAATTTTTGCTTTGCTTTTGGGCTTGTCATATGGAAGGGCAGCCCAGCTGGCCATTGATGTCGGCAAGGTTGGAAGCATGATCAAGCTTTTGGCCCAATAAAAGGATCGGCCCAAGTCCCAGCCGAACTCAACTTAAGAGATTTATTTTAAGTAATTTCTTTCGTAAGAGCTAATTTGACAATCGAAATATACAAACTACAGTATACAAGAATCTTAATTTTTACTCTGTGGATAGCCATCGATCAAGTTCTTACATAATTCCCAACTTCCTTTAATTAACGTACACAATAAGAAGATTTTCTTTACTTAAATGAAATTCGCAATGATTCTGCAATTCTCTTGTATTGAATTGTAGGGATGCATCCGAGCATAAGTTATAAGATCTCTGTTTTGTTAAACTCGATAAA
The DNA here is from genome assembly GCA_024138005.1 of Lumnitzera racemosa. Lineage (NCBI taxonomy): Eukaryota > Viridiplantae > Streptophyta > Magnoliopsida > Myrtales > Combretaceae > Lumnitzera > Lumnitzera racemosa. The sequence goes on along the minus strand of JAMXBC010000008.1, from coordinate 8,281,767 downwards.
AACATTGTAGGATATTATTTTATAGGATTTTTATTAGGTTTTGGGATATAATTAAAAATCCTATATGGTTTAAGATATGATTTTAGCATTATAAAAAACGTGATAAGAGATAATAAATTGTTTCATTTACTTTATCTTATATTTCTTGTATTATGAAGATTAACAAGTACATTTAAGCATTTGTTCTTAAAAATCTTTTAAAAATATACTAATAATAACTTAAAACTAAAAAACAAAACAAAATATATTATATAATTAGGGTAGGATAGTTAGTTACAAAATCTATAATGATTTAAGAGAATTATTTTAGTAACACGAGAAAAAACTCTTTAGGGTCTTCAAGAACTCAAAACCTTATAGGAGTATGTGTTGATAATTGGAGTAAAATCTTATTATATGTTTTTGAAGAATGTTAAACTCTATAGGCTCAAGTACAAGTACAGATTTTATAAAACCTAATTTGAATTTGCCCAAATTACATTTCTAATGAATGGGTTCCTTTTATTGGTGAGATTCGGTTTATGATTTTAACTTTCAACAATATGTGCACGTTTAGGAGAAAGAAATACTAAATTTAGCCTTAAATATAATTACATTAAAAAAAGAAGAACTTTTACTTGTAATTTATCTCAGTCGAACGAGCATAGAATACTTTTGAAGAATAATAAAAAAATGGTTTAGTATTTATAAAGCCATAATTAAAAAAAAAGGAATAAAATATAAGAATTAGCTTATAAACTATTGGAACATCTTTTGAGGGGAAACAAAAACACATGTCCTCTTATAATCTTAACCAATAGAGTTTGATGGTTAATGGGCTCCCGAAGCTAAATGGGTTGGATGGAGGTGACTCTAACTTACCTAGGTCAACTTACAAAACAAACAGAGATGAGTAGAACAGTTGGAAGATTATTCGGTAAAGACACTTTAATGCTCAAGCCAATAAGGCTTACAAGGGAGTAAATGCTTCGTATGAGAGGCTTAAGAGTGAGAGCAGAAGTAATTAGGAGTAATAAATGAGTGGAAGTCTAAATTTTACCAATGAGGGATAAAAGCTAGGTATTTAGATGCCTAACCTTTGAGTCCTTGTCAACTCGTGGTATATGGCTCCATTTTCATAAGACTTTGAGTTGATGATGGTAGTGAGAATAATTGTTTTTAAACTTTGTTTCCATCTTTTTCTGATAAATGTTTAGTATTATTGTATGTTTTGGCCATACAGACTTAATTTTTCCTAAGAAGAGTCTTATCACATTTAATGCAATGTAAGTGTTGTATAGCTTAATCTCATGAGGTTTTTGTAAGTTTTATAATATGAGTTACTAATGATTTTTTTTTCCCCTTCAAATTGAACTGTAAACGAAACAAGGAAATTAAATGTTGGTGTTTTTGAATTATTATCAGTTTGGTTTATTATTATTTAGCTGATGTGATTTAGTTTATTGTTGGTCTTGTCTTGACTATCAAGGAAAAGAAGTTCACCTCGACTTAGTGCAAACAAGGACGTCTCCTTATGATTGGACTTTCTTAAAGTTATATTCTCTCGACTTAGAGTCTCATCACCACATCATCATTTATAATTAGTTTATGTATGCAAATACTTAAAAGTACTCAAATATCTATTTAAATAGCCCTTATTTATTTATTTATTTATTTTATTTCCAATTGATAAAGGCCAATTTGGCTATTGATTTGTTGCAAATTTCTAACTGTAAAGTGTTTTGGTAGTTGATTTGATGAGAAATGAATTCCCTTTATTTTAAAATCATGATTTTTATTTTCTTTCATAATAATCAGTAAATTATAATTACATTATGAAACATTAATAAAAGTATTCTAATATGAATTGCGCATTCTGACGTGGTGTGTTAAGTCCCTCTTGAGGTACTCCCTCTAATCAATTTTTGCTACTTCGCATTTCTTCTTCTTCCCCTTCAAATCAGTTTCCTCTTTTTGCCGTTTTCGCCGAGAGGAAGAGTTTCGAATTTTTCAAAACCCTAACTCAGACTTACCTATCCCAACACGGGCACTGCACAACATGAGCCGCTACGACAGTCGGTCCGGCGACCCCACTTCTTACCGTGACCGTAGAAGGTAAACATACAACCCAAAAACCCTAAATTCCAGTTCCTTTTTTTTTTTTTTCTTAAACATCATTACTTTACGTTCATGTGCATTGATTGAGTCCAATTGGAATGTAAAGTTTTCTTCTTTCATGCACTATATTGCTAATTTAGTCTCATACTAGTTTCATTCGAGCCGAGTATAACTAATTGTTTTATGTATTGAGCAAGTTCAAATTTTCATTAGGGCTTAATTTTTTAATTCCAGTTTAGTGTTGAGAAACTAGGGCATGGTTAATATTGGGTTAAAATTTATAGACAATGGGAGTATAAGGTTTTGTTCTTTCATGTACTATTTTGCTTATTTAGTCTTATACCAGTTTCATTCGAGCTGAGTGTTAAATAAGTGTTTCACGTATTGAGCAAGTTCCGATTTACTGTAGGGCTTAATTTTGGAATTTCAATTTATTATTGAGAAATTAGGGCACTGTTAATATGTAATATTGATTTGGGAATTTACAGATGATTGCGTATCATTTCCAGTTGCAATGTACCTGTTCCTAGTTCAGCTTCAGTGTTCTTAGTAGTGAAAGAAATATGCTCTTTAGGTTTTATCTGATAGTAATGCTAACAGTATGTTCAGTAGGATGGAGTCGGTATTGTGTTTCTTTATCAGGAATGTTCTTTAGAGGATGGAATGGGGCAAAATTAAGATTAAATTATGTTTAGATAGATTAACTTATAAATAATACATAGCTAAGTGATACTACTGGCTGAAGATGGAAGTAGCAGAGATTAGAAAGCTAAGATGGATGTGCTTATGCACAACAATCAAACAATGGCCATTTCAACAGGGATGGATCCAAGAACCAGACTCTAGAATGACATCAAACATAGTATGTTATTTTCGACATGGAATAGGATTGGAGTGAAATGCCCATTTTGGATAGCAAAAAAAAAGGCAATGGCCATTCATTGGTAAGACGGGAGCTTTTGCCCCCTTGAATTTCTATTTCATGAACCTAATGTGATAATGGCCCTTCAAAAAGGTATAGACGAGTGATATAGCCATTGTCCCTCATTCCATAATTCAAATGTGAAATTGGTCGTTACAGCTTAACTTGGTCTTTAGATGGTGACTAGAAAAAAAGAATACTCTTAAATGGTTGTTAATTTCTTGGGAATAAGTTTCATCAAGTAGCTGTATTGGGGGTAGAATGGTGGAAAACCTCTTTAGGTCTAAGTCAATTCAAGTTTCCTTAGATAGTTAATGGGGGCGAAGGGTATTTTCTTGGCATTTAAGGTGATAAGTAAGATGGGTTGTGCAGTTCTTGCTATTGAAATCTCTCTTAGAAAATGATAAAGAGATTTTAGTTTGGCAATAGCTGATTTACATTATAAATTATGTTCGGTTGTAACCTCATTCATTAATGCAGTGCTAAGTAGCTTACTCTGTACTAAGAGATGAATTTTCAGAAGAATGTTATCGCTCTCTGGGAGCCATATGACAATTTCAGTAAGGCGGGAATAAGGTGCATCTTGTGGGAAAAGAAACAATAATATGTTGTCAATGTCTATTATTGTTTTTATGGAATCTGCTTTTCTGGTTGAATCAACATGTAACGAGTAGTCGGATCAGGGATAGACCATGTATCGATTGGATTCCCATTAATCTATCCTTTTTACTTTGATAAGTAAGTTGTTGCTTGGGATGGCACCTGGCCTACGACTAAAAGCATAGCAATTGATGGTTGTTCAATATTTGCTTGTCTAGTGATTCTGCATTTGGAGGGGCTTCTAGTTACAGTGCTCCTGTGCGGACGTCAACAGGAAGAAAGGATTACGATGGAGCAGAGTCACCTAGGAAGACAGATTTGGATGGCCTGACTCCTTTTGAGAAGAACTTTTATATTGAGTCACCTTCTGTAGCTGCAATGTCAGAAAGGGAAGTTGAAGAGTATCGTCGAAGGAGGGAAATTACTGTAGAAGGACGTGATGTCCCAAAGCCTGTGAAAAGTTTTGAAGATGTAGGTTTTCCAGGTGAGTTCCAAATATCATCTGTTTCATAATTTGTTAACTCGGTTGAAATAAATCTTCAGCGACCTTTTTATTCAGGCATCTGGACTTTCTTTGAAGTGGTAATAGCAAAAGCATTTTATAAGATTCAGAATTTGTGTCTGAGTTGAGAATTAAGCTCCTCGTTTATTTATAGTATAAAGGAAGAAACCGTACAATGAAAACATATATCAGCAGCGAGGGCTTTGTATCTTGATAACCTCATTTTGGATTGAGCAGACCTGTGTCCATTTAATTTGAAATCTGCTAATGTCTACGCCTATGTAGTCATGTATCCATTGATTTCTTAAATTGACTCATAAGAAAACCAAAGTAATGGGGGTAATTTGAGCAGTAAAACTATTTCTCTATTGAATTAATGCAACAAATCATGGCTACTTGATGGCAGATTATGTTATGCAAGAAATTACAAAAGCTGGTTTTGTTGAACCTACACCTATTCAAGCTCAAGGTTGGCCTATGGCTCTGAAGGGGCGCGATCTCATTGGTATTGCTGAAACTGGATCAGGGAAGACTCTGGCCTACCTCTTGCCTGCTATTGTCCATGTCAATGCCCAGCCAATTTTAGGTAAATACCTATATTCATTCTCTCAAATGTCAATTACCATTTGTTTTGCTTCTAGCTGTAAATTACAATGTATCTCATAAACCTATTTGTTCCTCAGCTCCTGGAGATGGCCCAATTGTGTTAGTTTTAGCCCCAACTCGTGAACTAGCCGTTCAGATACAGCAAGAAGCTACCAAATTTGGTGCATCATCAAGGATAAAAAATACATGCATATATGGTGGGGTTCCAAAAGGACCTCAAGTGCGTGATCTCCAGAAAGGTAGGTGGTGATTAGATTAAAGATAAATATGCTGATCTGAAGAGGCGGGACTTTCATAAACTATTCATCATTTGGTAATTGAGTCTAAATTGTATTTGGTTATTAGTTTTCTTTTTTCTTTTTTGCATTTTGGGATGATAGTTGTGATTGTAACGTTTGTGGAACAGGTGTTGAAATCGTTATTGCGACTCCTGGACGGTTGATAGATATGCTGGAGTCTCATCATACTAACCTGCGAAGGGTGACATATCTGGTGTTGGATGAGGCAGATCGAATGTTGGATATGGGTTTTGAGCCTCAAATAAGGAAAATTGTTAATCAGGTTCTTTTCTTATTTCTCTGCATTTGTCACTGAACCAGTTCACCTCCTCTGAAACAAAAAGGAGAAGAATGGGTGAAGCAGTGGCTGTACTAACAATTTGAGATGGTTTTCATTGCTCCTCTTCCATTCTTGATTTGAGGTATGTAAAAGAGCTAACTACTTCTATTTGCAGATTCGTGGGGATCGGCAGACATTGTATTGGAGTGCTACATGGCCAAAGGAAGTTGAACAGCTGGCAAGGCAGTTCCTTTACAACGCTTACAAGGTAACTTCTATCAACGTTTCATCACGTGTAATAACCCAGTGCAAGCTTCAAAGGTCATGTTTATTCATGAAGCAACATAAGTTGCTGCTGACCTTGACTCAGTATTGGTTATTTCTTTTTATTTAATTTCCACTCTTGGGAGGAACTATCCACCATTTTTCTTCAACACATGTAAAGGAATTCTTCCACCAACACCCCCCCCTCTCCCTCCCTCCCCCTGGGGTGTTATTCCATCTTATGTACTTTAGCTGAAATTGTTTACCTCTATCCTCCATCTGTGTGTCAGGTGATTATAGGCTCTGCAGATTTGACAGCTAACCGTGCAATCCGTCAAATTGTTGACATCGTCTCTGAAAATCAAAAGTACAATAAGTAAGGAATATATTGGCTTCTTTGCTTTATCTTTTGAGCGTACTTTGAATGTTAAACTAATAAATCTCACTACTCAGATTGGTGAACTTGCTGGAGGATATAATGGATGGTAGCCGGATACTCATATTCATGGATACAAAGAAAGGATGTGATCAAATCACACGGCAACTTCGCATGGATGGTTGGCCAGCTCTCTCAATCCATGGGGATAAAAGTCAAGCAGAAAGAGATTGGGTCCTCTCAGAGTTCAAAGCAGGCAAAAGTCCTATAATGACTGCAACAGATGTTGCTGCACGTGGTTTAGGTATAGATTTCATGTTGGTTGTATTTGCGTAGTTACTTCATGCCATGACTTGGGATGTCCTTCTCTGGATGTGTCGCTTAAGCTTGTTCTTCAAAAAGTGCTATGTCCTGTCTATCTATGTAAGAGTTGTTGAACCTGAGTCCAACCAATAGAGCAACCAAAGTGTAATTCAAAAATAAGCGTGATGCCACTCGTGTGATTTTTCAGGATAATGCATAGTGTGCTGATATTTACTCCTCAGAGCTGCATTTTTTTGCAAGTACATAATTGTTTTATCTATTCAAGGCTTTTTTTTTTTTTGGTGAACTGTCGATTCAAGGTTGCTGATGATCGTTTATTTAAGATAGAGATGTATGTAACCTGGCAGATTTACAAAATTTCCACTTTACCTGCATTTCTCTCGTTCTTGTATGGAGATGCTGCTTCCACTATTTTTTTGTGTGTCTATATGAGTACATTTGATTTAGTGCCAGTTATAAGATGAGTGTTCCTGCATTTTCATTCCTGGACCTGTCAACTTAAAAATCTTTATTCATTCATTTACTTGATTTATTTTTGCTTTTATATATGACTGTCTTCTATTTCTGCCTTTGGGGGTTTTCTTTTCCTGTTCATCTAATTTGGTTTGGGTGTTGGGCCTTAGAGGGAGCTGCATGCGTGTATTACCATGATAAAATTTTTTTCCCCACCGTCAAATGGCCATGATAATCTTCAAAAAAGAAAAGGGGGGAAATATGCTTTCTTTTTGTCATCCTGGTAGTGTCTTATCTGGTCTTTTGTGTATGTAGCTTTTTTTACTTTTTATTGGGGTTTCCTTCTAATGATTGTTTATTGTGACAGATGTAAAGGATGTAAAATATGTGATTAATTACGACTTTCCTGGATCCCTTGAGGATTATGTCCACCGAATTGGGCGTACTGGAAGGGCAGGGGCAAAAGGAACAGCATACACTTTCTTCACTGCTGCAAATGCCAGATTTGCAAAGGAACTCATTTCCATCCTTGAGGAAGCTGGACAAAAAGTTAGCCCGGAGTTAGCAGCCATGGGTCGTGGTGCACCACCTCCGCCAGGTATGTTGACTGTTCACTATGTCCTCTACCACATCGATTTTTTCTCTATTGAAGGGGAAAAATTCTTATTGAACTTTCAAAATTTGCATTTCTCCAAATCTCTGGAGGATTGCTTTTGGAATTGAAGCAAATATCTTGTTGCACTTCTAAATGATCCTATGCTGCGTCTTCTTAAGAAGTAGTAAGTCATTGTCAGAGCTATAAAATTTTTATCGCTTTACTTCCATGTAATTTATTAATGCATGTTTTAATATTCATGGGGGATGCAGGATGTGTGTATGGTCCAATAAACCTTCTTTAGTAGTGCTAGGCTCTTCAGTTTTATTCCTGATAAGAATTTAGCTATGGCTGTGCCCTTTGTTCTTTTCAAAACTAACTTTATTTCTGACTTACAGGACATGGTGGTTACCGAGATCGGGGCAGATATGGTGGTGGCCGTCCTTGGAACCGATCAAATGAGGGCTAACTTGGTGGATATGCCATCAACATTTTGGAATGCAGATTAGGAGGATTGTATCTCGGTGACAATGTTAGGGAACATTCTACCATATGAAGTAGAGTTTAATCGCTCGCATGTGCATCTGCTCCATTCCCATGTGTAGTCCTTGAATTAACAGTAAATTTTAATCGGAATGGTTACTTTAGTGATGGGAAAATTTATTTATATTATGTGAAATGTAAATCCAGTTTCAAGACTGTCCATGTTCCCATATTTTTCAGTTTCAGATTACCATGTGGGTCTCTTCGAAATTGATTGAAAAGGTACCAAATTATATTTTTTTTTTTCTTTCGATTGCAAACAATAACTATCTCCGAAATTTCACCATACTTTTCTTTTAGAAAAAGTATTAATAGATGTCTTATAACCCTTCTTATGTCACTATAAAGGGAAATTTTTCATTTTTGTATAAATTTGTATTTCTGATGAAAAAAGTTATGTTGAAATGGAGCGAAGCACATTATTTATTTACATTTGACTTTTGGACTTGGCGATGGATTCATGGATTTCGGCATGTAGGATGATGCGTGAGGAGAGGAGATTTGGTTCGGTGGTTTAGAGTAGAAATTGGTGGATCGATTTATTCATTCTTAATTATTAAAAAAAAAAAAAAAAACCCTCATGTAACCCCACTTCATCTCCTACCCTCTTTTCACTCTTGTAAGGTCACGTATAGAGTAATACTAATACAGAATAAGCTGATCATTATATCTAGATTTTCTTATTTAGGATGTGTAATCAATGTAATAAATTATTTAATTTGTTTTCCCTTTAACAAGTATAATGATATTATCATTGTGGAACCTGTTTTTGAAATAGAAATTCTAGATTTACATTTGAATATCTTTGCTGGATTGAAAAATGGTTTATATTTATTATTATGTTTCCATGATATAATTTTAAAACAGTTTTTTTATGAAAAATTAATGAAATTCATCTAGTTGGAACTTATTCTAGCAGGAGGTGAAAAAATTTCGATACATCCCTACTACCTTCATGAGGGTTACTTTGGTTACTAAAACTTTTATTTAAACTAATTGGATTCTTGAAAATTTTAAATTGTCCATTTTAAATCCTAAATCGAATCGAACTAGTAAAGAAGAAATCACAAATTTAGCTAAATTAGATGGCACTCCAAATCACGTTACATCGTGTCCTATATGCCAACGTAATTTATTGCGATGATCAAACTTTTTCCAACTTGTGGTTTTTCTTTTAACTTTTGGTACATTAAAGATTTAATGGTTTCATTTTCATTGAGTCCAATAGTTTGTTTTTCAATATTACTTTGATCCTCAAAAGCCTATTGGCTTAATAATAATAGATAAAGATTAGAAAAATACAAGAATAAAATTGTATTAAAGAAAGCATTTTATCTTAGCTATATTTTTTTAAAAAAAAAATTTAAATCTTGATATATCTGAATAAAAAATCATTAGTGATACATGTACCAACGTTTTCTCACACAGAGATTATGCATATTGAAATCCCTTCGACACGTGTTAAGAAATAAAAAAGATGCATTGCTCCCGAAGCACTTTATTCCATCGGTAAAAAGATTGCTACAAGAACATGACATTAGCCAAGAAGAAAATGAAACCATTCCTTACTTTTGCAGCAACGGATTCTCATCAGCCATTCCAAGTTTACGGTTTGAATAACGTTCTACAATTACAATAATATATCTAGGTTGCTCTTTTATCCCCGCTGAGCTACCAGCTGGCTGATTGTACTACACATATAATATTTTGATTCAACCAGCTCCGGTGGACAAAGTTCAACAAAACCTTCTCTTAACTGAATTGTTAATCGAGTTGAATGTAAAATAGATTAAACTCACAGTTTGTTTTTATTTTACTTTTTTTTTTTTACCATTCTTAGTGTAAAATTTTAGATTTGATTTATCCATGGTTTGAATGAAACGAAATCCTAAACCTATCTTTTAATTAAGCTATAAATCCAGTTGAATACTAAAAATTCGAATACTTTATTCGATTGGATTAGTTTATAATTTTGATTCCATTTTATATACAGCTCTCACTATCACCATATTCACACCTTATATACTATAAAATTTAAATTGTTTGTATAACTTTTAATATGGATGAAAACTTATTAAGATAATCAGCATTCTTTTAATAAGTCACTTGGATAATAAATAAAATAACTAAATGCATTACACATATCATTAATAAAATATGATAGCTTTTATAGTTTCATCTTTATTTTTTACAAGATTAATTTTTATTTTTAATTTATATTTATTAAATTTAAATCATTAAAAATATAATTTATTCAATAATTTAGATTTAATCAATATAGAAATAAAAATGGAATAGAGGCTCGACTGATGCCCTATAAAATAAAGACATATAGATATAAAAGTTTTTTTTTTTTCCTCTTAAGACGTTTTCCAAATTATAAACATGGGAGATGGAATATCCTATCCTAATAATCGGGTAAGACACAAGATACATGTATTTTCCAAGTCTTGTGTAGGTAATTAGCCACTCCTAACAACATATCCATTGATAACGAGCCCGTTTAAATTATCTTTTTTTATTTATTTGTTATATATATTTATTTTATATTTGATTTATATTTATTTAAAAAATAATATTTAAAAAATTATATTTATTTATTTCTATTTCATAATTATAATAAAAATAATAATTAGAGTTAAAAATTGAAAAATGAAAATTCAAGTACTATTAAGAAATGATATTTAAAAAATATATTTTATATATTAAAAATGGTTATTTTAATTGATATTTTTATAAATATAAATAAAATAAAAATAAATAAATTCAAATTTCTAAAAATTTTTTAGATTTTCAATTTACAAAATATATATATAATTATATTTATATTTTATTCTTACCAAACCTAAAATTGAAATAAATACCAAAAATATCATAACGGATGAACCAAATGCTGGCAATAACAAGCTGACCATTATTCATTAAAACTTGACTAAATTCTCTCCCTATTCCTTTCTTTGTCTTTATATATTCTGAGACTTAACACCTAAGACATGACCATTACAAGCTTAACATCATCAAACTGCAAGTAAGTCGAAAACACAAAACATCCATACCAAATATGGAATCACAAACTGGATCTCAAACTCAAACTCAAACTCCAAACCTTCCAAAACAACCCACCAAACCACGTTCTAGATTCATCTTGCCTCTTTTTTTAACCGCTAATCTTGCTGTTGGAGGTACTACACTGTACTATGTTCTTTCTTTTTCTTTTTCTTTTTTTTTTATCGTACTTATCGATTTTCATGTATGCTTGTGAGCACTGCTACTTTCGGATCAATCTTCTTGGTTTAGTGGTGTTATGTATTTTATGTATTTGTCTGGTGATTGTAGTTAGTTTCATGATGTCTTGCTGGGTTTTTAAATATTGGGTTGATTTGCTTTTTCACATATATATGGATTTTTATTTTATTTTTTTTCAATCTTTTTTATAGTTTGATTGCTTTCGGTTTGGGTGCATGCAAGAACCCAACTTTTGATTTGATACATGTGTATACGTTGAGTCTAGAATCGTTCGAAAGCCGCGGACGAAGGACTTCTACACAATGGGATAGCTGCAAATTTTTGAGAAATAAATAGGGAAATTTAAAAAATTTGGAATGATTCAAGAAAATTTTAAATGGGGAGGAAAAAAGAAAGATGTGGAGGAAAGCAATTTTGTATGATTAGGATAAATCTGCAATAGCCACCCAGCGGAATTGAAACCTCAGCAGTGTTGAAACTTCAGGAAATTAAAAAACTTTTGTTGATCGTTATAAAATTTTCCGAAGAGAAGCCCAAGATTCGGAAATGGTATAATTGTATTATAAATCGGGACAATTCAAATTGTGTCATCATGTCAAGATCCAGTTTTGAATCATGTTGTCATGCTAAGTTTAGTAATTACAATTGTATGTGAGGGCTCAATGGGGTTCTTTGTTTGTATTGTTGGAAGCGATATTAGAGCATTGATCATCATAATTTTTGGAGTAAGAGTAGTAGTGATTCTTACAAAACTCTTGCATAACCCCTAGGCACGATGCTGTTGTATCTATTAGGTTCCCCTAATTAGTAAATGGATCCCACATAATTTTCGATCTGGTCTGTGATTGAAGAAGCGAAGTTATTGTTATTTCTGATATTTTCTTGAGGGGTTCAATCCGATCTCTGGTTGGGGTGACTCTACTTAATCTTGGGAGGGATTGGCATCTCCACATAGTAGAGGTTGACCAGTGGATCTACCGAGCAATTGTTAAGTCCAGGGGTCTGATTTTCATGAAATTATAATCTCTAGTCAGTAACAGCTCCATGCAGCTGAATACAACCTCTGCAATTTCGGTTTCTGTTGCTAGACATTCATAAATGAGTTTACTTAGTCGGCTCAATGGCAGAAACTGGGTTGATACATCACCAAATCTGCGCTCTGTTAGGTTTTTCACTATAAAGGTTGTTAGAAAGCTTTTGTATGCAATACCTCCCTGCAAGTTATCCTGTTCGACATAGGATTGTGAAAGGTTGAAAAATTGCTAGGAAAACTTGAAACAGGTATACAATTAGTCAGTTGTGGAGTAGTAGTGGCGAGTGATGATAGGAATTGTAGAAATGAACTTCGTTGAATTTCTTATGTCAGCAGTTATTGCTTGCTATGCCTTGCATAAAAAGGTCATTCCTATGCTTCTTGATGTTATGAACCCTAATTTCTATTGCTATTCGCTTGATGCTGCGATTCTTCTTGTAGCTTATCTGTTAACGAGACCTAAGAAGGACACAAGCACAAGAGATGAAGAGGTTCCCAGCAAAATCCCTTCTGCTTCAGTACCTACTACAGCATCCACAACTGCTCCTGCTGTCGAGAATAAGCCGATCATCCCCCGTGAACCCATCCCCGAGGATCAGCAGCGTGAACTCTTCAAATGGATACTAGAAGAGAAAAGAAAGATCAAAACGAAAGATCGCGAAGAGAAAAAGCACATGGATGAGGACAAAGCCATTCTCAAACAATTTATTCGTGCAAAGACGATCCCCGAAATCAAGTAGATCATCCTGCTGCTTGATCTGTAACTTTTCCTCCATTGCATCTTTTCTGTATGTACTGAATGCTGATCTTTGCTCCATTGAATGAAAAATTATCTGCTGTGATCAATTTAGGAAAAAAGTTTTACTTCTAAATTTTTCTTTTCTTTTCTTTTCTTTTCTTTTTTAATATCGTGATTTGTTAATCTAATTTTAATTTGTTCTTGTTTACTATTCAGTAGATATGATTCTCATGAAACGTTATTTCATCTTTATGCAATCGTGTGTAAGTTTGTATTATTATTATTATTATTTAGCATGAGAATAAGAAATTTCTAGAATTATGATTACGAAAATAAACTGGATAGGTTTACTAAACTCTTGGAAATACGCAACGGAAATAAATTACGAATACACACCGGTTGAATCAACAGCTCGATCAATGACACCTCAAGGATCCGATGGCAGTTCCCGGACTTGAAGGTTGATCCGGAAAGGAGAACAGGTGAAGGGTTAATGGTCAACAGCCTTTAAAAGGGATTTATATTTATTTATGGTATAACAAAATTTACTTATATTATTATAATATAATTGAAAGTTAAAAGCTTTTCATGGTTGATTTGTTTTTAATCAATATTTAGTATTTAAAGGAAAATATGAAAGAAAATAATATATTTTAATTTTAAAAAATATGGTAAGTTTTTATAGGAACTAGGTTTGATTGGTCAATTAATTAGGTTGAATTAGGATCATCAAAGAGGGTTAAATAAAATAATTCGGACAGATTTTATAGAGAGATCAGATCAAATTGGATTAAATGGGTCGATCTGGATTCGATAATGGTGAATCTTTTTCAATTTATATCCGTAATCACAAACCAGCAACAAACTTATTCGACTTATTCATAAAATACTAAAATCCCGAATATATTTTAAACAATGAATAATAAACTTGCAACAGATACGGATCTCAAAATCATTCTTAAAATGTAAACGTATAAAATGGGAAAAAAAATTTCAGATTGAAAAGAAAAAAGGTTTATGCTAATATAAATCGTCCATTTAACATGGATTAATTTTATATAAAAAAGGTGAAAGAAAGTGAAGAAATAAAGTTAATGAAAGTAATCCAATTATCCAGCAAAAACAACACACCCTACTCGATATCTACATAATTACGTAATACGTAATTTCTTTTTTTTTTAATCTCTAAAATATGAGGACTATAGGAAGTTATAAACTAGTTGGAACCTTTTTTTTTTTTTCCTTTAATTTTTCCTCCTTAAAGCCCCACACGTTTATTAATGAACCGCCATTTTTATATTCAAAGACAAAATTGGAAAAAAAAAAAAAAGAGGCTTACAATCTTATATTCCCCTTGTAAAATGTAATTTAAAACCCTTTTTACTTTTAGAACTTACACAATGATACATGTCAATCTAATATATATAGTAAGATTATTCAAGTTCATCCTACTTGGAATATGAAGTTCTTTTGTATTAAACTCTTAGGTATTTATCAAGATCATTATAACCTAATTAAATGAATACTGCTCTTTTGAATGGGATAGATTAGGTTTAATCTTTCCCAAAAGTTGTAACTATAATAGTTAGCATAAAAGATTTTTGGGTTTTTTTTTTTTAAGTTTGGTTTAACACCTAATTTAGTTTTTTTTATTAATCTAATATTGTAATAGTTAAGAATCTTCAAAATTAAGTAATAAATCAACAAAACATTAATTATAAATATGTGTTTCTATAGAAGTCTTTTTTCTTGGTATCAAAGAAGAAATGTTGCAACGTAAATACTTTATAAGGGTCGTGTAAATGGACCATTTTAAAAATTGGAAATGTTATGTGCATTGCATAATTTATCAAAAAATTAAGAGAAAATGTTGATATAAAAAAAGAGTTATTCATGTTCGTGAAATAAAAAAGATGCTTAACAATATGTCTTACATTATCACTAATTGTTGATAGGCCTTTTCTTGGTTTAAGCTCAAGAGGCTTAGGTTTAAGTGCTTCAACATGCTCGAATCTCCTCGAGCACTTTTTAAGGTCGGCAATTCAATCCCCTTCAACAATACAACAGCTCAGCCTTCCCACGATCAATTTAGCCCAAACCTAAAGTGCAACTAAATGGTCATCCTGCCCATCAACAATATAACCTACTTGGGGGTGCCTTCAAGCACTCCTCCAATCTTGACCAACTGAAGACCTTAAAACTCTTAGTCTATGTCCTTAAGGTGCTCAGCCTTTCTGAACCTAAAACCTTAAAGACTCCATTATCTTCATGGCAGCCAAATCTAAGGCTCCACAAACCCACGTTAACCTTAACCTTGAGCAAACATTAGGTGCTTGGTATGTGACCTAAGGATCATAATGCCATAACTACTTTACCCAACCTTTTTCTCTCTTTTCATTAAAAACTACTTGACGGCTTGTTGTATAGCTTAGAAGCCTAACTGCTCTAATTATGACGGCTGCCCATATTGATGTAACAAACACTCTTCCCTATAGCCACCAATTAGAAGAAAGGTGTTGTCCTTTCTTATATTAAGCACGCCTCTTTGCACTAACCACGTACAAGCTAATCCTCATCTGACATGTCTGGTTAGTAAGTTTCATGCCATATTAATAGGGCATGAAGCTATAGGTACATGAATTCGTATCCACGAGCATTCTATATATACTTAAACACTCTCAAATTTTTCCTTCTTTTCCTTTCTTACTAACTTTAGCATTGGAAGGCCTTCATTGGCACTGCTATATGGGGCTTTCTTGCAGATCCATCATTACATACAGTTGGCAAACCACTAGGAGACAACGTGAAGACCATCACAATGATACTCATTACCCATTAACCATTAGGAGACAACTTGAAGACCGTCACAGTGATACTTGTTACCCGTTATCACTATTCATACAATAATCCTATTAACTTTCTTGTTTCCAATCTTATACATAAAGAGTTAGAATTATGCTCTTGTTATTACTTTCGTTTGAGAATTAAGATATTGATAAGGTGAATATTTAGTCTATCTAACGACAGGTATAATGGTATAAGCTTCTTTTTTTTTATGTAAAAAAAAAAATCTATAATAGCACAAAATAAAATCTCTTTACTAATATTCTAAACTAATGGTTTTTTGTTTTCTAATAATTCTCTTATTACCAGCTTATCACTATCATCATAACAACTACCATTGTCGCCTTACTACTGTTATTACCACCGTCTTCATTACAACCACCACCATCATCTACATATTTAGGATTGTTGAATTTGCACTTGTCTCTCCAACCCAACTATCATATATTACAACTATAGCTTTGTATAAACAAAACTTGATGCAATTAATAAACGAATCAAAACTTAAACTCATTTATGAATATAACGATGGGATTCAACATCTAAACCACCAATGGATTGTTTAATGAACAGGTCTCGTACAAACATCTTCATTTAAATCATATACTTTTCAAGATTAAGAATTGTGATTTGTATAATATAGTTTTACACTTTAATATCTTCCTATTAAAATCTCTGATCTAATTTTTGCTTATGCATATCTCTCTCTCAATCTTTCTCTCTTCATTCATTATTATCGCTTTGTCATTAGTTTGATCGGTTGTTGTAATTCTCTCTTCAATTATCATCTCCATCTACTTTTGCTTTAGTTCGACAAGAGCAATGTGTTTAACCTTTCACTCTAAAGGGATCATTCTGCTTGATAGGACTTAAAACACACTCGTGATAACTTGCATGATGTGTTAGGTTTAAATCCAACTATAAACATTTTTTGGAGTCATCTACATCAATGGGAATCAAGCTATAGAACCCTTGACTCACAGCCAAGCCCGAGGATTAAAAGGGTCGGTACGTCGAATTTTTATGTTCAAACCAATTCCTATTAAGATCAAATACTTCCTTACTGAGTCACCTTTATTGCATGCCGTATGATAGCCTATTATTCTGTGGTTTACCGAGTAGATGAGTACTCTCCAGTGTCAAGCCATACAATCACTCAACATCATCTTTACCGAGAAGCTGAGAGAGAGAATCCGGATCGATTAAACCATCCTTGCTTGAATAAGCCCATTTATCCATACTTTTTGTCTGTATCTTCTAACAACCTTACCAATGCTGCATCAGCACGTATACAGTATCATATGTAAAATATGTAACACAAATCATTATTTTCCTTGTATATTTATTTTTTCACCTTTATAACATGTACATTGTCCCTCTTAGGAAATGTCCTTTTTATCTTTTTCCCTTTCGAGTAAGTTACCCTAGTTTGCGAGTATAAATATCCTTATACTTGTAGTTGTAATGGATCAGATAATTTTCAATACACTTTTAAGTACCTTCTTTTCTACGTAAACACTGTTATGTACTCTCAACATCACTCTTATCCTTTCCCTTAAGTAAGGTTAAGTGGTAAGTAATCTCATTGAACTAATTTGTGCGTCGCATCAAATTGAGCCGTGAGCCCTCGAAAGTTTCATTGATGCGTTATATCCCTTAGAGTTGTTCATGAGTTTTGCTTACTATTTTCATCTTTTACTTTCACCCTTTTGTACCTTTTCCTATTGACTCTTTTCGAGCTTTCTGCAAGCTCGAACTTATTCAATAACCGGCCTTGTCTATTCTTGGCTATAGTTCGCAACATGTTAATATCAGAGCGGAGGTTTTGTGTGAATTATAGTTAACTCTTCTTAGATTTCTATTATGCTCTGTTTTGCCTATGTGAAAAGGAGTTAGCTATTGAGTTCGTTTAACTATGGCATTATTAGTTGTTTACTTTTTGAAGTGCTTGTTTAAATTCTGAATTTATGAGAAAAAATGATAAACCCAAATATGAATATTGGTACTGATGATGATGGTGAAGTTGTCTACCATGGGTGTCGGTCTCAAGGAACTTCTAGAAACACTGATAAGAGACTTGATGAGGTAGTTAACCTCCTGGTAGATCTAACCCAAGCTGTTCATGCACTGTTTTGCCGACTCACTAAGGTCACGTAAAACACTCCATAAACTACTCAACCTATTAGAGGTCAGAACCCAGGTTAACCTTTTCAAGGTTGAGGAATTGACGGATGAGTAAGATGAAGGATAAACTTGAGAGAACTTGATGAGGAGGAAGAAGAGTATTTTGAAGAGGAGCGTGTACGAGTCCTTAGAGCATTTGACCATGTGAAGCTTTGGATTATGAGTTTCAATAGATCTGGGAATGTTAACAAGTATCCAGATTAGGAAGAGAAGGTGGTGCGTATGTTTGATTATTGCCAGTATGAAGATTATGAGAAAGCGAGGACTACTACTATTGAATTTTCTAGATATGCTGCCATGCGATGGAATAATTTTTAGGCCATGAGAAGAAAAGAGGGATACTGAAAGATTAATACTTGACCTGAGATGAAGAGGGTGCTCAGAAACAGATTCGTACCAGAAACATATCTCCAAGATACTTTCACACTCTTCGGGAGCTGAGATAAGTAGGCTGAACTATTGATGAATATGTTCAAAAATTCTAAATGCTTATGATAAGATGTAAAGTGTAGGAACCACTTACTTGAATAGTTTTAAGGTTTGTCCCTGGGTTGAGAGGAAACATTTGAGACATTGTGAAACTTTAATGATTTAACGCAATGGATGAAGCCGTTAGAATTGCCCAGCGAGTAAAGAGGTAAAGAAGAAGCTAAGTAGCAACCAGAGTGCCGACTAGTTGACCTAAACAGGCAGGTCATCGGATATTGTTGAGTATCGAGCTGAAAAGTAAGACAAATGTCAGATTCGAGCAGAAAAGCCGGCCCAAAGATGTAGTGCTAACCCGAATATATGAAAAGGGGTAAGGGTTTGGCAGGAAAACCAGCAAGATCAAATGCTTCAAGTGCCAAGGGTTCGAACATATGACTGCTTAGTGCTCGAACTGAAGAATAGTAGCCATTAAGGGAGATATCCCGAAATTAGACGTAGAGACTACGGATAAGGAACTTCAAGAGGAGGAGGTTCTTAATGAGAATGAGAATGTCAAGAAAGAGTTTATTGAAGAAGACGTGTATGCTGAGGACTCGGACTAACTACCCCTGGTTGTTCGACGCACTATGAGTATGGAATGCTCACGAGAGGAGGAGTAGAGAGAGAACTTGTTTTATATCACCTATAAGGTGAATAAACAGATGTGCACCCTCATCGTGAACAGTGGGAGCTACATCAATGTGGTGTTAGCCGACCTCGTCTCAAAACTAAGGTTGCTGACTATTGAACATCCAAAACCGTACAAGTTTGTAATGGTTAAGTAATAAGGGAACATTACATGTCACTCGATAAGTACTACTGCCACTCACTATCGGTAATTACTCCAAGCAGATTCTCTACGATATACTGCTCATGTGCGCTTCTCACGCGTTACTAGGAAGACCGTGACTGTTTGATAGGAAAGTTATCCACTACGGTTATAGGAATACCATTATGTTTAAGAAGGATGATCGAAAGATTACGTTAAATTTGATGTTGTCGAGAGAGGTTCACAAGTTACAGACGAAACTTGTTTGCGGATTGAAGAAGGCTCTGGTGATAAGTAAAGCCGAGCTCTATGAGGCTATTAATGCTAATGAATCGACCCTCCTTTTGGTCGGCGAATACTAGAAATGAAAGAACGAGATGAATTACCCTAGGAGGTGAAGGAACCATTAGATGAATATACCAACCTGTTCCCAAAACAGTTACTTAAAGGGTTGCCTTAAACCCAACCCGAAGCATGAAGCACTGCATTGACTTAATATTCGGCGTTGTACTGTAGAATAAGCCAGCTTATCACATGAATTGAATAGGCTTTTGTGCCTTAACGTCAAGTCGATGAGTTGTTAGAAAGATGATACGTGAGAGAAAGTCTCAACTCTTATGCTGTACTTGCACTTTTAGTACCAAAGAAGGATGGAACCTAGCAGATGTGTGCCGACAGCTGAGTTGTGAACAAAATCACAATTAAATACAAATATCCAATCTCTAGGTTAGAAGAAATGCTATATGAACTAAGTGGAACCAAAATTTTTAGCAAGATTGATCTCAAGACTGATTACCATCAAATTCGAATGAGGCTAGGTGACAAGTGGAAGATTGCGTTTAAAACTTAACATGGGCTTTACGAGTAGATGGTCATGCCCTTCGGCTTGTCAAATGCCCTAAGCACCTTTATGAGGCTTATGAACTATGTGTTGAGATATTTCATGGGGAAGTATGTCATAGTATACTTCGACGGCATTCTGATCTACAGTACTGACATGCCGAGTCATTGTAAATACATCAAAGCAGTCTTAGATATTCTCCATGCCAAGAGATTATTCGGTAACTTAAAGAAATGTTGTTTTTGCCAGCATAAAGTGATATTCTTGGGCTATGCAATCAGTGGAGAAGGCTTACGAGTCAATGATGAGAAAATTCGAGTAATTATTGAATGGCCGAACCCTGCTATTTATGTCGACATGAGAAATTTCCATGGACTGGCTTCGTTTTAGTGAATATTCATCAAGAACTTTAGTATCCTCGTTGTACTACTTACTAAATTAATAAAGAAAAACACTGATTTCTGATGGAGAAAAAGGGATGAGAGGAGTTTCACCAAGGTAAAGAAAAAGTTGACTTCCGTCCTAGTGTTAATGTTCCCCGACTTTGACAAAATTTTTGAGTTAGAGTGTAATGCGTCATGCATTGGCACTATTAACCTTCCATAGTGAGAAGTTTTGAAGAGCTGAGTTAAATTATTTCACATATGACAAAGAACTTTTGGCACTAATCCGAACATTACAAATGTAGCAGCACTATTTATTGTCAAGAGAATTTGTCATGTATACTGATCACGAGTTACTATGGTACTTTCGAAGTCAGACCAAACTATCTATGCGATAGGCAAGATGGGTTGAATCCCTTGAGGGATTCAATTTTTTGATCAAATACAAACAAGGAAAAGTTATAGTTACAGTTACAGTTGCAGTTGCTCTTTCGAGGAGGCGTGCGCTTTTGTCAAAACTACAAACTGAACTGTTTGGTTTTACAAATATCAAATAATAGTACTCTAAGGATCTACACTTTGGATCAATTATTTTACGATGCATGAATGGGATGACAGTGGACAAGTATTATGTGGAGAATGGCTATTTGTTCTAAGGGGGGAAAACTGTGTGTGCCGACTTGTTCCTTATAAGAATTATTAATCAGAGAAGCCCATGATGGTGAACTCTCCAGACACTTTGGAGAATGGAGAATTTGTGAACTATTAAATGGTCGATTCTTTTGGTCGAAAATGCGAAGTGATGTGCACCGAGTGGTTGAAGGCTGTGTTGTGTGCAAAAAGGCCAAGTGTCGAGCTAAACAAAGGAAGGCAATGCCCCTACCTGTTATGACGAAACTGTAGAATAAGTTAAGTATGGACTTTATTCTCGGACTGCTGAGAACTGCTCAAGGAAAAGATTCTATAATAGTCATCGTGGATTGGTTCAGTAAGATGACATACTTCATGCCTTGTACCAAAACTAATGACGCTTCGATTATTATTTCTCTTTTTTTATAGGAGGTTATGCGGATGTACAACGTGTTGAGAAGTATAGTCTCCAACTGAGATCCAAAGTTCTTGAGCCAGTTTTAGAGAACCCTGTGGCATTGGCTGAGAACCAAATTACTCTTCAGTACCTCATGTCACCCCCAAATCGACAGTTAAACATAGGTGGTTAATCGTATTTTGGGGTCATTACTCCTAGCTGCAGTAGGCAAGAACACGACTGATTTGGACTTCTGCTTGCCAGTGGTCAAATTCACTTGTAACCGAACCATACATGATACCACCAAGCATACTCCCTTCAAGGTGGTCTATGAATTCAATCCTGAGTTGCTCTTCGACCATACTCCTGTACCAACACCTACATAAGAGGACCTTAACGCTTTAGCCAGAGCACAATCTCTACGGCATATATATAACAAGGTTACTTGACATACCAACTAAGCTGTCAAGAGAATACATAAAAAAACCAAGGGTTGGTTAGCCAAACAGTTTCAGCTGGGAGACTTCGTATTGCTATACCTTAGTAAGGAGCGGTTCCTAAACAAAAGGAAGAACAATTTATCTGTAAGGGCAGAAGGACCTTTTAGAGTCCTCTAAAAAATCAGTGACAATGCCTACAAGTTGAAGCTACCTGAGGACTATCAGGTTTCTGATGCCTTCAACATTGTCGACTTCATTCCATATCATCCTGACGGAAGATTAAGCAAACACCATTAGGATTTGATTCCAAATCCAAAACAACCTAGAAGGAACGATGGGAATTAAACTATGGGACCCTAACTTGCAACTGAGCCTAAGGACTATAGGGGCCTGTACTTTGAATCTTATATTCCAACCAACTCCTATCGAGACCGAGTATTTCTTGCCGAGATTGAGTACTTCTTTGTCGAGTCATTTTTAATGCCGTATCGTGTAACGGCCCATTATTCTGTGGTTTGCAGAGTAAATGAGTACTCTTTAGTACCGAACCGTACAATCACTTAACGTCATCTTTGCTGAGAAGCCGAGAGAGAGAATCCGGATTGATTAAGTCATCCTTACTCGGATAAGCCCATCTATCCGTACTTTTTGTTCGCATCTCTTAAAAACCTCTCCAATATCGCCTTGCCATACGTATAGTATCACATGTAGAATCTATAGCACCGATGATTATTTTCATTATATATTCATTTTTGCCGTTTTATAACATGTATATTGTCTTCCCTTAGGAAATGTTTTGTTTTGTCTTTTCCCTTTTAGGTAAATTACCCTAATTTGTGGGTATAAATTCCTTGTATAAATTATGCTATAAATTTTTGCTTGAGTTAGGCATAAAGTACTTGAAATCCGAGCTAATGGTTCAATTATTAACCTATTATGTTTTAATTACACTTACCCATTCATTTAGGCTATAAAGAAAAAAAATCCTTTGTAGACATTAATATTATTCTCAACGTGGTTTTGATAATAAGAATTAAGTAAACTAAAGAAGACATTAAAAACATTTTTTCGAGTGGAGATCTGTTGACTACGATATATTTCAAAAAACAAGTTTAACCAAAAATGTAAGACAATCCTATTAAGTTGGTCAAGTTATGGTTTCAAGTTTTTAAACATGAGTATTAAATAAGTCATATTATGGATTGAGAATTTTATATAGGCTGCAATGAAACACGACCCACTAACATGAATGACCAATTTTAAATTATAGTATTAAGCCTATACCCGATAATCAAATTCTTTAATTGTTATATTTTTATCAAACTTATTCATATATTTAACTTATAAAATAAAAAGATATATTTACATATATTAGTGCAATTTTCAATGTAATTTTTGTTATAATCATTAAGCAAATCAAGGACAATAAAATGGGGAAAAAGAAAGAGCATTGAGGATGATATTGAAAATATATTTTCCAAATGGGGACTAGATAGCTACGATATATTTATTTAATTATTTTAATTGATAAATGTGTTTGACTTGAACATGAAACACATCATTAAGTAGATTGGTTACTGATTGAGGTTTTCAAAGATGATTAGTGAATGAGCTACGTTAAGTGTTGAGGTTTTTGATATACATTTAGACTCAAATACAAATCACCATCATCATCATCACATTATTATACCCGTATTACCACTAGCATCACCTATATCACCACTTATATCATCAATATTATACTACTACTATTATTACATTATCTTGACACAATATTTGTTGGAACTTCGTCACCACACCATGGTTGCGACTTCATTACTATTGTTGTTCTTTAGTTCTTGCCAGTGGTTGATTAAAGTCTATATGTATTAGGCCTACAAGATAATGCATAGTGAAAGGATATTGAGAGGTTGTTCGGTATAGCTACTTTGATATTTAAGTTAGTAATAAGTTTTTTGTAGAATAGAATACTAAGTGCGTAGATTTATAATGTAGAGTTTGTAGAGAGGATTATCGTTAGATAGATATTTGGTATTTATAGTAGAGCAAAGCCGGCCGTTGGAAATCAATTGGTGAGAGAGATCTTCTCTCACAATCCCTAATATTTATGACGTAGCTATTTTATCCTTATCTTATAATTTATGTTCATTACAGTTTTTTATGGGTTTGAGCTACTAAGGGTTAAGCCTAAAGCCTACAGAAGCAAACTTAGGGAAACAAGTCTTGAAATATCTGGTCGAGTTTAAGAAGCCCCTATCCAAAATACCTTATCAACAACCACCATCATTACAACGATTATGAATGTTGCGCATTAGTAACACCTCTTTTATACTATATTATAGTTGCTATGCTATCATCTCCGTCACCTATACATTACACCATTACATAGTCATTACTACTATCAATAGACTGATGTATAATATTATCATTGTAATTGTGTTACGTAGATTGTAATGAGTTGATAATGTCAATGTTATTATAGTAATGGTAATGGTATTAACAATGATGGAGTTACAATTATATTTAAACTAAATTAAAATTTCTATTGTAATTAGTATATCAAACATAATATAAAACTTACAATTATATTTAAACTAAATTAAAATTTCTATTGTAATTAGTATATCAAACATAATATAAAACTTCTAATGTGATGTTTTATGTGAACAAACCTTACCTTAAAAATAATTGCATTATGAGAAAAAGTTTTCTAGTTTGATACCTTTTATATTTGCTTTATATGGGTCTTCATCTTTTGGATTCACCATTTATGTTTCAATTATTTAAAAAAAATGCCTTAAGAAAATTTTTTATCATTTTACTTTTGAGTAAAGTAATTAACAAAAATAAAATAATAAGCACAAAATTAAAAGTAAAATAGTCATGTTGAGCGCATAATTTGAAAAATTAAAAATTAAATACATATAAACTAAATATAAAAAGCATACTTATAATATTTACAATTTACTGTAAAATTATTATACTAGATATCATAGATGTCCAAATATCTAATTAAAAAATTACGAGTTATTTTTTACGGGCCGACCCCACAAAATTGCAATTAATAAGACTTGATAGCACCGCACCGGCTCAGCTTCAAAGATCTCAAAAAATATCAAACAGTCGAAGACATTGCACGTCTCTCCCTCTCTCCCCTCCTCAAACCCTAGGGCAAGAAATATACAAGAAAAGGTACTAAAATTCTCCAATTTACTCATAGCATTAACTGCTTTAACTTTGAATTATATATATTTTCCTGCAATTTGTTCATACGCTAATTGTTCTGTGTTTGCTGTTTAGGGTTTCGTTCGATTTTTTTTTTCTTTTATACTGTTGAGGTTAGGGTTAGAATTTGCTTCGTGTATCGAGCTGGAGAGCGAACTTTCTCGATGCCATATTGTTTGCTTTTCTTCACGAAAGTGATTGAAAATCAGGGTCTTATTTCCAAGAAATGAAGTATTCTACTAGTTTACTTCTGAAAAGGTCGATGTCGTGTGTAACTTCGAATAACTTGCCGTTGTTCGAGTTGATTGGTTGTTAATAGCACGACTTGTGTGTAACTTCTTCTTCTTCTTCTTCTTTTCTCTCTCTCTCTCTCTCTCTCGGCTTACCCAAAAAAGGGAATAAGATGTTACACTTTATCAGCTTAAATGGCTGGATTCCAAATTGATATATTTGGGCTGGAAGTTGAATTTGAGTAATAGATTGTAATAGACAAAGTACATACACCTCCTCGGCCAACTTCATGCTCTTAGGGTACATTGATTTTGATTTTGAAATGGTATTTGATTGAGCAAGTAAACCAGTTGTTGTAATATCTAGGGATCCATACATTTGAAGACGTAATCTACATTTTAGTGTGGTGTTCCTGTGTCAATAATTCAGAGGAAAGTGCATGTACAAATTGGTGTACTCAAATCGATCCTTTGTTTTTTTTTAAATAGGGTTAACAGGTGTTATAAGATGCTTCTAATGGTTTTTAGGTGACATCATAAGCCTAAAATTTGTTGGAACTATAAATTTACATTCCAATTGTACAGGTAAAAATGGCCGGAAGAAATCGTATTCCTCGTGATGCTTTTAATAACAGGCGTGGGTACCCCCCTCCTCCTCCTGAAGTCTTTATTCATGGTCCACCGCTACCTCGAGTTCCTCCTCCCCCACCTGCTTTATTGGAAGAGGAGCTTGAGATGCAACATGCCGAACTTCAGAGATTGTTGCAAGATAATCGAAGGTTGGCCGAACATCGAAATGCTCTACAGCAAGAGCTTGCTGCTGCGAAGGAGGATCTTCATCGGATGAATCTTGCCATTGGTGACATTCGAGCAGAACATGAAATCCAAACTAGGGAACTTGTTGAAAAAGGTTTGAAGCAGGAAGCTGATATTCGAGCAACTGAACCTTTGAAAAAAGAGGTTGTCCAACACCGTGCAGAAGTTCAGAAACTGAACCAGATGAGGCAGGATCTCTCGGTGCAAATCCAGTCTCTTACCAAAGATGCTAATAGGTTGAAAGCTGAGAATCAACAGATTCCGCATTTAAAGGCTGACATTGAAGGCTTGAATCAGGAATTAATGCTTGCAAGGTCTTTTTCTCCCAATGGTTTCTTTCACTTACTTTTGTTTTTTGGGTGGATTTAGTGCATTGTTTTAGTACCCTTGCTGCATTCTGCAGCTGCGTGTCTTCAATGTATGCATATTGCTGAAAATGTGACGGTGTTGCTTGATAAAAATTCTCTATTGTAGAACTGCCATCGAGTATGAGAAGAAGGCGAATGTTGAGTTGGTGGATCAAAGACAGGCAATGGAGAAAAATTTGGTTTCTATGGCACGGGATATTGAGAAGTTGCGAACAGAACTTGCCCTTGCTAGCAGTGATGCTAGATCATGGGGTGCTGGTAGGACTCCTTTTTTGGTCCTTATGTTATGTTACTCTTAACTTTGTCCCGAATGAATAATTTCTTTATCTGTAGGTATTCCGTTTGCTAAATCCATAGTATTTTTTTTTGCTCATCCTAACTATGTGCATCCTGATCATGGTGGCTGCAGGTGGACCATATGGTGCGAAGTTCAGCAGTCCTGATGCAGGATATTCTGCTTCCTATGGAGATGCATACAATGCTCATCGGGTTTGGTTTCTACCATAAATATTTATGTGCTTTATTTTGTGCAGCTTCGGGATTTGTGTTTATCTTAACTTTCTGATTGGTGTTTATTGCCTTCCCTTTTCATTTTTAACAGAGCGGCGCAGCCAATGGTCCTCTCTACAGCTCAAGCCTTGGTCCACGAGGAGGAATTGAGAAGCCTCGCATAAATAGGCGTTGATATCTGGGCAGTTTTGCTCAACAAATAGAGGCAACTCTGATTTATGTGCTTCTTCCCCTGTTCTCGAGTGTTGCAAGTAGTTCTATTTGGATCCATTGTTAGTGATCTTTTAACTTTATGCGGGAGTTCTATGCTATGCTATACTTTCTGGAAACATACTTTTCTCCCTTTCTTGAAGTATGTTTATACTATTTCTGCAGAGTTAAAATAGAAATATTGTGTTGCATATTTCTAATGCTTCCTTGATTCTTATGTTCAGTCCTGAATATATATATATATATATTTCCATTTTGGTTTCTTAACATGTTGAAATAGAGGGGTTAATATCTCACAGTACTTCATCATTGGCCCTGAATATCTTTCTGCAAAGTTGTTCTGGATGTTTACATGCTTACCATGGGGAAAGAGTGAGTCAAGCTGTCAATTATATTTGTGGTGACATAAGTACCTTCCAACATTGGGTATTGGATGGGATTTTTGTAGCGAGGAAAGTGACTTCTTTTGGCCAGCAGGCAGGGAATAGTAGTTCTCATTGAGGTCAGCTATTGCTGTAGTATAGAAGCTTAGGTTCTTAAGTTGGAATCATACTGAGAACAAGGATTTGGATGGGAATTCTGGGAAACTTCTTGTTGTGGATGTACCACGAGTGTCTTTTCCTTCCATTTCTGATGAAGTGAGATATCAGAAAAAGAATAGGGCTAAGAGCTATGCACTGTGTTGAAACAAGGAGTGGCTCTCTGTAATTAGCTGCTTGCTTCAAGGTACAAACTCTTGCTGCTTTTGCAATTGCGGCACATAAATTTTCAGACCATACAACTCCTTTTTAAGCTAACTAATGTTAAAACTTGGGTAGTTGGTGAAACTGTTCCCTGAAGATTAATGTGGATGCTATCCCAGCTTTATTAATAGTTTTTGTGGAGTTCTCAATCTTTATCTCTCACGAAATCAAGATATATTGTTCAATACATGTGTTGAATATATTGCTGAGTCCTTGTTAACCCATAGCTTGGAGGGGCATTTTTTTCTTCTGAAGTTTGTAGCACTACCTGAAATATGGTTGCAGGATTTGAAGAATCCATGGCAAAGAATTGGTAGGTCATTTGATTTATATGGTGGTTCAGGGTCTATATATGCTTCTTTTGTAACTGATGATATATCATCTTTCATAAGAAAGAGGAAGCACAAGTCATAAATGATGTTGCGAGATCATCATTGGATGGATACCTGATGCATTACACAAGCTGTTTCCTTTTGCATGTGATGTTATATGTATTTGAAAGGGGAAACGGATGGGATTCTCTTTACGTGCTGTGCTACACATACTGTTTTACTTGGTGGAAAAGATGAGAGTGCATTTTCTGCTACTCTTGCTTGTGATATTTGGCTTATCACAGAAAGAA
This sequence comes from Lumnitzera racemosa, assembly GCA_024138005.1. NCBI lineage: Eukaryota > Viridiplantae > Streptophyta > Magnoliopsida > Myrtales > Combretaceae > Lumnitzera > Lumnitzera racemosa. The sequence goes on along the minus strand of JAMXBC010000008.1, from coordinate 8,253,229 downwards.
GCTTCAGGGAGAGTGGTTTATGGAACAAAATGAAAGAAAGATAAATAAATGAGTGAAGTGGACTATGGTTACCACCACGTTGCAGATACTGATCCTCTGGATGTTGGTAGGCCTTTGAGAGATGTGAAATGAAAAGTGAACTAATGAAGTTCAGAATTGTCCAGTTTAAGAGAGATGTCTAATGATGGTGTTTCTTATATATCTGTGTATGCCATTATCTTGGTATATTTCTCTATTCTGGGGACATAGAATGTCAAACTGTCAATGCCCTTTGAATCTGGAAGTTGTAGTGATCACATCTCTCTCTCTTGACACAAGTATTTTGATAAACTTACAAAGAAACAATTATATTGGTGTAGGCTGGTATCTGTAAGATTGTAGAGTTGTCCTCATTGAGTTGCTCATTTGGTCTTTCATGCTGTCCATCCATGATGCATGATATACTGTGAGGTTGGCTCTGTGTTGCCTGTGTAAGGGAAGCCATGACATCGGATGGATTTTGTTGCATCTTTGGTTGAATCTTTCTCTGAATTTGTTTCTGGCTGTCTAATGTAAGTGCTTAGGTGTGGTTGGCTACACTTGAATGCAGAACTGGAGCTTCCTTGCACCGTTCGATGTTCGTCAAATGCTTGTGATACCCTTTTGGTCATTTCATCTCTTTCTTCACTTAAATATTTTCGTGACTTACAAAAATTTAGTATATTGGTGGTAGACTTGGTAGCTGTAGAATTGGCATAGTTGTGTTTGTTGAGATGCTGAGTCGGTCATGCATAGAATACATTGAGATCGATAATATTTTGCCTGTGGAAGGGCGGTCGTGACATCAGTTGCATCCTATGTTGAACCTTCTGTAATGTTTTCTCTGGCCATTTGAAGTAAGTTCTCAATATGGTTGACTACACTCAGTTGCAAATCTGGAGCTTCCTTGCACATTGGATGTTTATGAAGCACCTGCCATGCCCTCATGGTGGCGTAAATATTTGAGATCTTCCTCTCACATAAAAAAGCTGCTTCGGCTTTCTCTATGGTCTGCTAGCCAGTTGATTGGGGATGAACCAGCAACATCTTATGGAAGACATTAACCATGCCATGTAGCAGAAAATAAATAAAGATCCGAATTTATAGGCAAGTATTCTGTTTTATCTTGAGAATCCCACAATGGATTGTGCTACTTTTCAGACCTTTTAAGTTTATATCATGTTTTTTGTTATCATTGTGATGCCCAATTTCCTAAGATAGCCTTATAATCTATTTACATGCAAGACAATTAGAAAAATGCTTAGTTCTGGCTTGGCATAGCCTTTGTCTACTGTAGTTAATATACTTACTATTGTTCATTGGAAATAATAAGCCTTGGTGGATGGGCGTTGTGTTACTCTGTATTCATTGTAAGTGTAGAGATACATTTTGCAGTTGATAAATTCTAGCAAGCATAACTTGGCTTTTATCTGTAGTAAATTATGTTGGACAGACTGCTGGAACAGCAAACTGGGACAGAATGGTGGGTAGCCATAGGACTTATTTGTATGAACAGATCTTTTGTGATTCTTTCTTTTGCTCCAGGTTGTGGAACTTTTAGGCATCCTAGTCATGGCAAGATTGATTGAAGTTTTACCCAAAAAAAGATCGATTGAGTTATAATCAGTTTATTTAAGTTTAATTGTGACAACATGAGATTATTTGCCTTGGAAAGGAAAGACAGCTTCTTGGAGGTGTGTGATATTGATGCATCAACCTTAAATTTGTGAATGTTGGAAGCATCATCCTTGATATGCAGTTTATCTTAAAATTTATTAATAATATGAAGGTTTCTCATGTCACATGGTTTACAGATGAAAAGTGGCTGACATGCTTGGTGTTTTATGGGATTCAAGTAATTTCTAGCTGTAGTTACGTATTGGGTGCAGTTGATGTGACTGGAGTGTCTTATGTGTTCACCAGTAACTTCACTTCTTTGTGATCATTGTAGAATAGGTCTATCTAACACTGGAAAAACATTTGGAGAATTTGGTGTAGGACTGGGAGATTGATTTAAATGCCCAGGGGTGACCAAGTATAACCAACTACTTTGAGTTTGGTTGCGACAGTATGAAATATTGGTCATTTTTTAAAGGAAAACCAGCTTCTTGGAGGTGTGATATTAATGCAACTACCTTAAATTGTGAAATCTTGGAAGTGTCATCCTTAACCTGAAGTATATCTTAAAAATTCATCAGTACTATGAAGGTTTCTCATCTCACATGGTTTATAGATGAAAAGTGGCTGATGTGCTTGGTGTTTTCCAGGATTCAAGTAATTTCTGATGGTAGTTACATATTGGTTAGATTTGACACGACTGGAGTAGCTTTATGTGTTTTGGTTTTACTCTTCACTTCTTTGTGATCATTTTGGAATAGGTCCATCTAACACTGGAAAGACATTTGGAGAATTTGGTGCAGGATTGGGAGATTGATGCGAAATGCTTAGCGGTGACCAAGTGACTATATTTATGTTGTTGATAAAAAGCTCTTGCTTCTGTAAGTAGTTGGTCAAGTTGCTTGTAAACCAGTAACCCCATATAGGTAAGCCTATATGAGTTAGGGAGCTTTGACATAATTTCTGTAATCTTTAGACCAAGCTCTTCATAATAGTGGCTGAGAAAGATCCTTCCGTAGTGTGGAATCCTGTATTCTTCTTTTACTGGTTGACAGACAAAAGGGATTTCACATCTGAGTCATTGAGACTTACAAGGAGGTCAATCCATGTTATTTGGTTTCATCAACATAGTAGACTCAAGTTTGGATTCGAATCTAAATGCTGGTTGTTGCTTGAGCAGTGAAATTAAGAACCTAGGGACAGGGTATTCAGGAAATGAGATTTTCAGCTTAAGGTAGAGCAGTTTAGTGGTGCATACTTACAAGAGGTGGTACATGGTTAAAGTGAAGAGAGCAGTTTTGGAATTTCGGTGGCTTGGCATGTCTGTAGATGGTCAGATGAATTACATACCTATAACTATTTTGATTATGGCTTAGGGAGGACTGTGGTGGTTTGTATGTTCATCTATCTGAGCTTTCTAGCGCCATCCTCGATACACTTCTTCATACATGAAGCCCAGTCACGTTACTAAAATTGCACACAATACATCTGATGCGCACTTGAATTGCTTATTTAGCCAAGGTCCTACACAGTTTTATACAAATAAAGTATTATCCATGTTTTTTCTTTTCTTTTTCCCCCCTTCTTAATAATTGTTTGAATTTCAGTTGAGGTACTAAATGGAACTTTCCTTAAGCTGAGTTATGTATCTTGCAGGGTAGGAGCCATGAAACTAGAATGAGAGTATTCAGCATGTCTCTGGCTTTATGAGATGGAAGTGTGCCCGAGGATATGCCAAGGGAAAATCGAGTTTACACATTATTCACTGGCCTCTGGTACATTCTTATTGTATTTTACATCAACAGAATGTCAATAGTTTTTTACCGATATCTTTTTCTTGCCTTTAAATACATAGAGCAGGTAGTATGCTTGCTAAAAAGGCACAGGGTAAAAGTTCATCAGTTCAAAGTAATCATGTGGCTAATTCCTTAGGGCTTCATATGATAATGTGTCTGAGTTAGAGGTTTGAATAATTAAATTGTCTCTACTTTTATCCCTTGTTTGACATTTTACTTCATGCAAACTGATTCTGTTACGTGTATTAATTGTGGCTGCTGGGGGATGTGCATGTAATGTCCTGTGTTTGTGTTGTTTTTTCTAAATTTTATTTATGTGTAATGCTTCAGATGTAGGTCCGTTATATTGTTTTGTGGTTACTAGGGGAAGTTATGGTAGATTCGTGGAAGTGTCAGGTAAGGAGAAAAAATAATAAAATGGGCACTTAACCCGACCGTTGCCCCTATTTGTATTATCACAGTGAAATGAAGAAAAAGTTTGCTATTTTGATAATCCCTAGCTGTCCTTAGCTCCTTAGTGTAAAGCATTTAGTTCATGGATTGGTTCTGAGCATCACTCTTCCCACTCCTCTTTTTCTCACCAAGTCCTCCTTCATTGGAACTCCTGTATCCTCACAAAGGTGGGGCAAACTCATGGCTTGCATGAGATCAGTGGGGAAGCAAGGGGAGGATTATGGTCAGCCCAGAGACTCCAATGAGGAAGAAAATGAAGGGGACCCAACATTTGCATGAGGTCAAACACAATTTTCAAAAGAACTGCTGGGGGGTTTGGGGAGTTGCATAATTGATATGTGTAGGAATCATGGCTGCTGGTGTGTGTTCATGTCATGTTTTGCGTGTATGTGCTGTTTTTTCAAAGTATTGTCATGTGTGATATTTCAGATGTAATTGGTTATATTGTTTAGTAGTTACTAGGGGAAGTTATGGGATTGTTAAGTAAGGAGAAAGAATAGGAATGGGGGCAGATTACCCAACTGCTTCTCCAATAGTTGTAACGTTGGATCTTTTTGTGTTCTTACGGTTTTGGATGATGGAAAGAATGGATTGTTATGGGTTTAAGTGTTTATTGGAATAAATAAGATAAAACATATAACAATTATTAATTAGAGCAATCTAATAAATAAGATAAAACATATAACAATTATTAATTAGAACAATCTAATCAATAATTGAATCGTGTATTCAATTCCTATAACCAATGTGGCTCACGTTTACAGAAAACAATAAATGGGTTATTAGATGAACTGGTATGCCTTATGGTAAATGTAATCAATTAAGATGCTACAATAGATAGAAGAAATTGATTGAGAAGATGGAGTGAAGGACAAGCCTTTCAATATTGACAAGTTTGTCAGGAGACATAATAAGAAAACTGATACAACTATTTGTTATACAGAGACAAATAACCTCTTAATAACCAAGGAAGCTGATAAGGGCAACATGATCATAATCTGAAAAATAGAACATAAATTGAATGCATATAAATGTAAATTAAAAGCTGAATGTCATGAATAGGTGCTCTTGATCATTAATTAAAGAGTCCGTATTAAAATTCTTTTGTAAAACCTTTGGCTCTTGGCTACAGATGTTTTGGACCTTTTAGTTTTGCAAAATTTGCAATAGCTCTGATCATAAATCTTTTTTCTTCTTATCCTTTATCTTCTGAGCTTCACTTCTATGCATTCTTTGACCTTGTAGCTGTTTCTTGGGACCTTGATTCACATCAAAACTCCTAAAGATGAGATTGATTATGATTTTGTTCTATACTGAGCAAAAGCTCTGTATTATCTTTGATCCTGTAAGAATTTCTTATTATTGATTGAATGACACTCCTGTAAAATTTGTATTTTCTACAAAGGTTTCATGAACTGATGACTGCAAGAGGGTTTCATATTTTTGACCAATTGTTTATACTTGCCATTGGTGTGTTCTGTGATTATTTAGTCCTTGTAGTCTTTTCATGGAGTTTCCCATTTGCTTGTATTTTCTATTGTTTAGCTGCCAATGTACTTCACTCTGTTACCCAAAAAAGAATTTTGCAACTTCTTATCAGAAGTTAATCTTTCCTTCTCCTTTTCCTTCCTTTTGGATTCTGCCATTTTACTTTTAATACTGTTTTTTTTTTAATCTTTATTTATTAATCTATTTATTTAAATAAATAAATTATATATTCCTTCTTTTCCATTCTACCATATTGCTTTTGGTGTGTATATATTTTTTTGTTGGTTCGTTCCTTTGGGATTCCACCATTTTACTTTTTGCTCTTCTGAACAAATTAGGGCCTCCACTTTATTTTCCATTTTGATAGACATATCAAGCAAGTTGAAGCTATATTGAATTGTAAACTTGAGATGGAGTGACTCTGTGATCCTTGTTGCTAGTTTGGTTTGGTCTCTTGGAAAGGAAGAACTCCATTTCTATTGCTTGCTTTTTGTTCTGATAAATGGTTTTGTTCTCCTGTGTATCCCTTAAATAATAAGCTATCATAGGCATGTAAGCCATGTTGAATTTTAAAAATGGGCTAGGGTTTCTGCAACTAGTTGCAATTTTTGAGGAAATTCGTGTGGTGCATGTGCAGATGTCTCTCAATGGGGACTTTCATTACTTAATAATACGCTCTTTTTTTGTTTTGTTTGGAGATGAGAGCACCGTGAAATACACGGTTGAGTTTACTAAACATTGCTGTATTTCATTTTTCAATTTGAACCTTCTAATATCAAGAAAAACCTACATTCATTACTACAAAGTCAAAACTTACCATGTGATGCATGATTCATTATTACTTTGTAGCCTTGATAATGATTATTGGTGCACTTGTTAGAGAATGTTGTTGCACGACTTTCATGGTTTTTGCATAAAAAATGCCATCATTTGTCTCTTACGGTTAATTATTTCGTGCGCATCATATTTGAATATGCTAACTTTGTTGCTAATTCAGTTTTTCCCCCACTCTAATGTGCAGGCAGTATAATTATGGCATAAACATCTAGACACGAATGATTCTATGTTTTGAGGATTTGCACAAGATGAATCTTTTGATGGATGCATTTGAAGTTCCAGATGTGCAACATGAGTGAAATCGCAACCAACAGATCCTGGTTTGGGTTCATGTTCATCTGTCACCTAAAAATTTGAAAACCCAAAAATTAAAATTTGGGGAAGGATGGCAATGAAAAAATAGGTAGGATTGCACGAGGGTTGAAGCAATGAGTGGCTGACCAATTGACCTTGTGCGATTGGGCCATTCTGTATAGACCCACTATATGGTGCGCCAGTTTTAGTTCTGTCTAGTTTTGTGATCTTCCGGTGGGTTTCCAGCTATCGTCTCTGATTTGTATGTGCCCATACGAATTCAGAGATCGCTTTCAAATATGTGGCGGCGTTGCCAGGTCTATTGCACTAAACTTTCTAACTGATCATCTGATGCATATTAGATTACACTTATATTTATAAGGTTATTAAACAGGATCCGAGCGGTATTGAATCCGGAGAAATGTGTAGAAGTCTAGAGCTGGGAATTGAGGCCATTCACGTAGGATTAAATTAAAGTATAAAAATAAGAATTCTTGAAGGATGATATGATACTAATTATTTTAAGAAGCCTATATTTACGTGTTCTCAACATGTGTATATTTTTAAGTATTTTGTGGGATCATCGAAGTGGAAGATAAAACTACTAGGTGGATCGTTTATTTTTTCTCCTATATATTAATATTATTTCTTCCCTAGAATGTTAATTAAAAAATGATATTTATTTTTACTACTTTTATTTTATTTTATTTTATAATAGTAGTCTTTGTATTAGAAAAATTATTACCGAGTTTGTTGGTTGGTTGCTTGATCACCAAATGGTATGGAAGAGTTAAATGTTCAAAGGTTGGCGGGTTACCTTGCCTAGCCTATTAACTTGCGGGGAGGTTGGCCTCAATTCTTCCTTGCTTATTAAGTCATCTATAAAAGTTAGCCAATGGATGAGCTAAAAGTGAGTTGGCGTGTTTAGTTCTTTTTATACGGTTTTGTATAAAATTATAAATTTATAAAATCGTATGTATAAATTTACATATTTTTAAAGCATCATAAGATAATAATATTCAATGGGTTAAGACCTAACTTGTATGAATGTTATCATGAGAGCTATCTATTTGAATCTTACTTTATATGACGATTTATGACAATTATTTGTTCTAATAGATAAATAAACCTTAACACTCTTAAACACTCGATTTACTTATCAACATATCTTAGCTGAGTGGGTTCATAATTGATTTATCTCCAATAGGCTGCAATTTACCTGAATTTGATGCATAAGCTTGAATTCCCAATATCTCGAGTAGTGACATCTTCTCATACACATATTTATGTAGTGAGAGTAGTAGGTAGTATCCTTGATCTTCTCCCACTTATATGAGCTTTTGTATCAGGGAAGATGGTTCCAACATCATTAAGATCCTCTATAAAGCCATTCCCATGTACATTAATGGGGTAGCTCACAAGATGGACTCCTTTCATGTCTACCACATCTTCATTGCTATAGATTTTCCACATATTATCCCCTATTGAACGAAATTTTTTCACACATTCAAGATTGTATGGCTCTAGAAACAATCCTAGATTATTACTGTCTCTTGTATGCTCATACCATAATGACATTCTGTATGCGCGAATGTCGTTTTGTGTTAAACCATGTTTCTTGTTATTCGAGTGGGCTTCGATGTTTTGGTAGCATCCAATCACTATTTCGGTGTCTCTTTGCCCATCCATTGATCTTTGGTTCACATTTGCAGATCCAATTAAGAGGTAGACATCATCTACTGCATAAGGAGCATCACAAACCATTGTTAAAAAATTGCTATGTCATGTCCTTATTAACAAAAAAATTTGAGATGCAAAGCACAACTAAGGGGTTTCCTTAACATTGTGTTTGGGAAGAGGGAATACGGGAGAAAGGAATGGGGTAGGGAGAAAATAGGACGTAATTTGTTTGGTTTAGAGAGGAATGGAAGAAGGGAAGGAAATTAAATGGAAATAAATACTTGAGCCCTACGCAAAAATTTTTCCTCAAAATTAGGAGAGAATCAGAGGGAATAGGGAGTAGTTGCTAAAATTACCAATTTAACCCTTCTAATAGGCCTTTCTTTATATTATATACTGTTATTACTTTTTAAGGGAAAATTTATAAATTTACACTTTATTTTATTTTGCTTTTACTAATCATTGACATTCTTTCTATTTTCTTTTCCCTTATTACCCAAACATAATGGAAGGAATTAAATTTTTCATAATTCCTTCGTTCATATTCTTTCCTTCCTCCCTAACTTCCAATGAGATTCTATCATATACTATTTATAATTTAATGAGATTCTATCATATACTGCTTATAATTTGACGGTACATTCATATGTTAGAATTTTATTAGAAGTTGCACTCAACATAAAAAAAACACGATGTATCATGTTTAGTGAATCCATTTAATTCAATTTGCTACTTGTGTTTCAAAATACAAACCTATCATGACCTTGGAGTGGACATACACCATGAACCTCCTATGCTTTTGAGAATTCCAATATTGATTCCCGGGGTGCGGAGAAGATGGAGGAATCAAGTCTGTTTTCCCCACTCCTTCCCTATTCGCGAGGCAAAAGAAGTTCAAGTAGTCTCTAGGATGTCCTGAGCCACCACTCTCTTGTATGGCTTCTCCGATCAACTTGTACATCATCGACATTGTTTCTCTAGTCCAATGCAATATGTCCTGCACAGTATCACTTTCAGGAACTCCTTCCGGCCACATAGGAATCACGATGTACACCGCGAATCTCTGTTCCGCTCTAATCTTGTTTGCAACTTTTAATGCTATTTCTATAGGGATCAAGTTACTACATCCGCAATGCTTATCTCTCTCCCAGAACTCGCACCCTCCAATGAGGTATTGGTTCTCGATGTATATGAAACTCTCCGCACGTCTAATCGCTTCTACATAAGCATCGTGTATGCTATGCTCCACGGTTGAGTTTCTAGGGAGTTGGCTTGTTGATACACGGTCTATCGATCGAAAGACTTGCACCTTCCACTTGCGCTCAGAGGGAATGCTTGAAAAAAGCGGTCGGCTAGCAAGAGCCGGGATCGTGCTAATCGGTACTAGCAAAGTAGGATCACATTGCTTGCTCCACCTCTGCTCAAAATTTCTCAGCACATCTCTAGCAGCCTCGCCGGTCACACAAGCATGAGTGTCGTGCCACGGTGCTCTAGGCCCTCCTTTGTGTAAACTGGCTCCTGCAATGTTTGTCTGATAGAAATCCTGGCTATGGATGTCTGTGTTGAGGGTGTGAAATAAAGAATGCTCTTGAGTATCGTATCGGCCATCACAGAGGTCTAATCCTCCAAGGAAGCTTAAGATTTCGCGATTGCTAGGGTTTTCAGGCGATGGTGCGTCTAATGTTATAGTCTTTTGATGGTGAGCGAAAACCGTTGGGAATTTGTTGTGCAACCTTGGGGATAATTTACATACTACTTTGGTGTGCTTGAAGTAGGCGAAGGCGTCCTCGTCGTGAGTGTTCATTACTCCTTTGTTCTTGATTAGAGGTAAGGAAGTCTCATCATCCCATAACATGATCCTCACAGCTACACCATCCTCTGCCTTTCGTTTCAACAACTCCCCTATTGTTACCCCGATCGCGTATCTCATATCCGTTTCGTCATCCCTAACCTGTTGAAGAAAAATTTTTATTTATTAAAATTATAAAAAAATAATGTACTGTGTAAATAGGATGTGTAGCTTAGAATCTGTCTTACTACATTAATAGAATTTCTATAAACCTGTTTTAAAACTTTATAGGATTTTTAACTCTATATCTGAAATCAGTCCCACTATTTTAATAGAGTATTTGTTTTTCGCCTTGTTAGAACACTTTATATATATATATATATATATTTTGCTCAATAACTATTTTTTTTCTTTAATCATTACTCTAGAAATTTATTTATATTATTAACAGAATATAAGTAACACGATGAGGATTAAGGAATTTAACTATTACACCCTCTTTATCCTATATATCTTATCACGGTATTAGTGAAGTACTCAATAGTATTGTTATAAAGTAAATTTAATGATTTATATAGATTTTATCTTGATTTTTCTATATGTTTTGATTTAATTTATATGGTCAATATTTGCATCTAATTTAGTTCACTATTTTCCTATGCTATATAACAAATATACAACTACTTTCTCTTAGTTGGTTAAAAAAAAAAAATCACATAAATACGCATTCATACATACGAATAGAAAATAGTAAATGCGATCAAAGTTGTTATTATTTTTATTTTTATCTATTTATTATTTTAAATATTAGAAATTTTAATTAATATTATATTATGGATTTATTATTTTTTATTGGGTAATAAGTTTCCTATTAGATTTTCTTAAAATCCTATAACCTGTCTCAAAACTCTAATAGGTTTTTAATCATATTCCAAAACTCTATCGGATAATACCTCATAGGGTTTTTAATGAATTGAGTAGATTTAGTATCCTATAATGACCCACCCAATTACATCCCTAATTAGATATGTATATCTTAATTACCAGGACTAGCTTTGGATTGAAGGACCAGCCCGCAACGTAGATCAAGTACTTAGCACCCTCCATAGCTTTAAACACATCCTCCCACAATCTTCTCGGACGGCCACAAAGATCATGTGGAGGTTGGAAACTGAATAGACGATGAGCATCCTGATAAAGTTGCACATGGCAGTTTGATCTTAGAGGAAAACTAGCATTCCTTAGACCCTGAAATTCACCATTCTTGAGTAAATCCCCCCAAGTCGGTTCCGATTCCGCAGGTTTGAACCACAAACTGAGCTGCAATTTCAGTTTTGGGTTCGGCTTTCGGTTTTTTTCCATTTCTAGTGGGAAGAATCCTTGTAGTAAGCTTGATTCTTTCAGGAAACGTTCGCCATTTATGTGGAGCTTTCCTAAAATGGAGCAACCGGTTTTCATTGTAATGGTGATGACTGAATGGGATGGATGAGCACAATGAATCTGAAACGTCTGGTTCCACAGACGGGCGCTTTCTTGGCTGGTCTTTGCAGCCTTTTTGTTGTTTAATTTGATGGTCACATAAGTTGGCTTTCCATAAGGCAATACACACTGGAAAATGGCAATGTAGAAATTAGCTAACCAAGATATCATGCGTGTGAATAGATAATGTAGGCAAAGCTATCTAGAACAAGAGCACCTGCACTTTTAACTACCAAAATAATATAAATATCATGGGGGGAGAAAATGGCACTATTATGATTAATCGCTAGCATTAGCAGTCGGTCTCATTATCTATCCTTTGCTTCAAGACCTATGTTAGAAGTCATTTCACAATATAATAGATTTTATTTTTAGAATTTATATAGTATATATTCTTAGATGATTGATTATCTAATTTTGATTTCTTTTATTTCTATTTAATTTGAATTTAAATAATTCAATAAATATATTAAAATAAATAAGTATAATAAATCTACAGTTTTTTTTCTTCCTTAATTATAGAAAATATCGAATTAATATTTTTCTTAAAAAAAAGAATTTTTTCTTTTTTGTTTTTTTTTTTTTAGAGAAAAACCATTTGGTCTACTCCACACAATCCAACAAATTCACTCACATCGTATTTTTCCTTTTGAGAACAAGAAACAAAAAAAAAAAAAATTGGAAGAGAATAAAAAGAAAAATCGAAGTTTTCAATATAACAAATGTTGAAAACATATTTCGCAAAACGAATGTTGAAAACATTACTTACGCTGAATGGAAATGGTGGCGCATAAGGCGTGGCATGGAAGACGGTGACTTCTAGTGTACCGTGAAGAAACTTCGGTTTTGGTCCCTCCATTATCGATCCAATGCTGTCGAAATCCTAAGTTTCTTCGATAAGATATTTCCAAAGTGTTTGTGATACGATGGAAAAAAGTAGCTTCATGTTTGTATATAAGTTTGGTTTGGTGATGAGAATGTTTTTATGAACTTAGAAGCAAGACCAAGACTTGGAACGTAACGGAATAAATTTTGTAGTTGGATAGACTTCAAATTATTATTGCTATTCCTAGTCTTAGAGGCAACCCTTTTAAGTCTATCTTCAAACATTATGCTTTAAGTTGAAGTCTTTTCCCCTCTCTTTTATAATTTCTTCTTCTACCCATCCCAATTCTCATTTGCAGATTATATGTTTCATATTTTATATCGAATTCGTGTCAATTCATGAAATTGAATAATGATCGTAAATGGTTAGTTTACAATTATATCATATTTATTTATGTTATAATCATTTGTAATTTTTATGTGTGTGTGTGTGTGTTTTTTTTTTTTTTTTATAATTATATTATATTCGTGTTTTTAAATCACATCATGTTAGATTCTTAGTTTTTAAATCACCCCCTTAGTCCAATACAAATTAGATAGAAATTAATATTCGTCTTAGTTTATATAAGTGTTTTTCTTTGGTAAAAACTTAATCAGGTTTATTAATTTTTTGATTTCATTCCATATATCGCAAATACAACTAATTTTCTATTTTCATCATCATTTATGTCAAAACAATTTATCATATTCTTCAACATACACTAACCAAATGAGACTGTAAATCCATTATATATATATATATATATTATATTTTCAATGCTTTGCATGTGCTGTCATACCGATTATGAGAGATCTTTTACTCAATTTTATAAAAAGAGAAGAAAAGAGAAATATCGAACACACGTTCTATATTTTTGTATCCTATAAGACCTTACTGTCCATTAAAACAATCGAAAACCTAAAGTTGTTGTCATTTTAAGGTTCATATTTTGTGATTTTTTATGGCATATGTCTAATGGTCGTGGTCTAAGCTTGGGCAGTAAGCGTTATCTTTTTCCAAGTAATTACTCAATCCTCTTTGAAAAGATTTTGGTGATATATTAAGCTATATGATTATTGCAACGTGGAACATCTTAGATGCAAAACAAACTAGGTATTAGACTCCCACAATGTTAAAAAATCTATTAAATTTCCTTTCCCTCAATATTAATACATGAGGCTGATAATGACATAAACACTATCTATATATTTTTAAATCCGAGTTAATCCCTATTATTCAATTTGACTCGATTTGACTCGATTATAAAATTGATTCGATTTAATCCCGATTGAACCTTGGTTCTACCTTTTTAACCCTTGATCTTTTCATGTGTCCAAGTCAATCATCTAGATCGAATTTGACAATATTTTATTCAATATAAAAGGGCAAGTATACCCATAAAATAAAATAAAACTACAACATCCTCCAAAACTTTTAAGTAATTATACTTATTTCCCTCTTTCATATGATTTACCAATTATTTTTTTCCCTTGTCCTTTAATTTTTATATGGCTAGATCAATTTATACATAATCTAATATATGAATTTGAACGGATGGCCAAAACGCATGTTTTTTCTTTTTCCTATTTTTTTTTTTTTTTACTTTGATCTTGACATTTTATCTATATTTTTTTTTTTTACTTTAATTGTTCATTCGTACGGATTCCATATTAGTATTTTAATAATTTAAGATAAGATAAGTGTAATTTCTTCAAAAAAAAATTTTGAAGAGTTTTACTTTCTTCTATTTTGGGATCAATAATGTTTCCTACAATAAACAATCCCAGTTGCGTTTGTATCAAGCGCAGTGCAGTTTTGCACATTATTTATTGTAGTAAGAAAGCTGATTTGTAGTTGTACAAGCAAAATTTAAGGTAAGTCTAACATGGCATATTCTCCTATTGATACCAGGTACATTAATTGTTGTGTTAAGTGATTGAAGCAATGAGGAGTGACATCTGGAAGATATGGAGAAAGGCTCCAACAAGACCATAATTATATAAGGGGCTAGATTAGAAGAACGTAGGAGGAAAGAATTTAGTGGAAAGGAATTATGAAGATATTTGATTTTTATCCTGTGATTTTGGATAATGGAAAAAAAAAAAAAAGAAAATAAAGAAATTTTAATTATTATTAAGAAAAAAATATAGTGTAATGTAAATACACTAACATACACGAAAAAAGAGGAATAAAAAATGACATGTAAAGGAGGGGTAAATTAGGAAGTTCCTTTTTTTTTTCTTCCTTCCATCCTCTTTCTCTCTTATCTTGAGGGGAACACAAAGAAGAGACTCTAAGGAAAATTGTTTATCTATATTCCTTTCGCCCCTACTACACTACAAAAATAAGTTTTTATTGCTACAAAGTAAAATCGCAAGAGTAGAATTTTTTATTTTTTATTTTTATTTTTTTTCATTGCTGAGAACCTTACCAGCGAAAAAAGCTCCCCAGAAATGGTGGCAACTAAAGTTATCACATTAGACCCGAAGAAGGAGTTTTATTAGCCAGAAATCGGCTTCTGGTGAACTAAGTTCGTCACCAAAGTATCGTCAAATTTGAGTTTAGTTTGCCACTTAAGCAGTCACCGGTGAACTTATTTCGCAACTTACTTGGCAGCTTAGGCTTTGCCACTTCACTTTACCGGTGAATTTAGTTCGCCACTGAGTTTGGTTAATTTATTTATTTATTTTATATTTGTCATCCTTTTTTCATTAATTTTGACGATTAATAAATTCTCATTATTAATTCTTTGTTAATTTAAATAACGTAATAATTTATAACAATATTTTAGCCCGTTTGATGGAAAATAATAATATTATCAACTAAAAATTAATATTCAACTTAAGTTAAGAATAACTGCAACAATAGTAAAAATAAGTTGAATAACATAAGTGATTAGCACATATATAGTACAACAAAATATAACAAAGTGAAAGAACAAGCATACATATAGTCCAATAGGAAGAACGGCTTAGAGTATCGTTCCATAATGATAGCAATTATTTTGGTAAGTCACAAGTAGAAAACACAATCCGTACGGTGGGTCTAACGTAAGTATCTGCACTTGGCCTCAATGCCCCTTGTTCTCTACCATGATTCGCCATAGAAGACGATAAAGTGGAGTTGGTCCCATCATATACTATTCTTGTGGGGCAAAAAAAAAAAAAAACACACGTATGGAATAAAATGTTAAGATGGTGATCCACTAGGAGAATATGACTGTAGGGTAGGCTATGAAAAAACACCAGGTGTAGAAAGCTACTACAATGGGCACCTATCTACCTACCTAGGGATGATGCAGAAGGCGGTCGAGGATAAGGTGTCTACGGATATGGCATCTGTGGCTGAGCATCTAACTTTCGTGTCACTTTATCATATTTCTCGTTTAAATCAGTTAATTATTGATGAAGATCATTTTGTCCAATAGTCTTATTAGATATCTGCAAGGAAGACTCAAATTACATCCAACCATATCTCCATCCTCGATAATACTTCGAGCTATGACTTAAGGCCTTTTACATAGTGATAGCATTAGACTTAGATTTATCCCCATACTCTCTTAGTCGAATCTCATCCTCTGCCTTCTTTGCTAACATCATCTCCTATATATAAAAATAAAATTGTTAACTAACTCAACTTGAAAGGCTTAAGAGAGTTAAATTGAATTCTAATTAGGTATATCCGTACATAATCTCGTTCAACATCGAGATGAGTCTATGCTGTTGTATTTCGCTCTTTCCTTCGATGAAGTTGGTATGCTCCAGCTCCAATATCTATCATGTTTTAGAAATATTAAGAATTATATGAAATTGATATCGAGCTAATATCTAAATATTAAGAAACCAAAAAAATGAAACAAATTATTTATTTTTTGTTGAACCATTGCTGCTGTGGTTACATGCTGGTCTCAGATACCTATACATTCACAATAAGCAAACCGTAACTTCTTTTTTGCCCTTGAAAATCCTAAAAAAATATGGATTATTTAAAATCTTGGCTCTGATAATTTGGTAATCTATCAACAACGCCCAAGATCATTCCAGAGACAAACAATTAGATGAATGTAGGATTTTCCAATGCGCAATCAACATAACATGTTATTTAAGTTTAGAGCCCACCACTTTTTCTTAGTGGCTTCGAAAGAAGATACTCTAGCGGTATGTGGATACTTTAATTTGGTTTTATTTCGGGAGTTTACTGATCACGACCCTACAAATAAAATAATAAAATTATGTTGTAAAATTATACTAGATGTAATATCTTTTATATGTTGGATTAAACTCATACCTTCTACTTAGGATCATTAAAGAAAAAACCGTTACAATGATTTTTTCAATGCTCTAATCCACAATATGATTTATCTTAAAGCCTTGTCTCCATTATTCTCATAATATTCTCGACAATCTTTGCACAAGTCACTATAAGATTTGAAAGCAATTTGTTTCATATTTTTCATTTACAATTGACTTTTCTTTCGTTGATATTGGCCCACATCAAACTTATCTTACAAAAATGAATAAAATAAATCAATCCAACATGAAAAAGGTGTGTTTAAGTTTTCAAACACGCTTATAGCAACTAAATTGTAATTATTCACTATCATTGTTATTAGAATTTCACTTGTCATTATATCCTATATTACCCTTTATGTTTTCATCTAGAGCAGGTATTTGTGTTACTGTCCTAAGGTCTATGAAGGTACGTTTCGATAGAATTGCTTAGGGTTTCCTTATTTTGTTGCTAGAGTAGCTCATCTTCTATACGTTGGTCAGTGATCTCATTGCTATTAGAATTTTCTTTAGTAAATAAGGCTTGATCAAATAAATGGCAGTGTTGAATCCTTTGGACCACTCTCTAATCGTCCGAATGTTTTTCGGGTCTTTTAGATAGAAAACTTGCTGACAATAATTAGTAAGAATGTAAGGATCATTGCTGCATCATGTGTTGTGTGTATTAATTGATAGCATATCCCCATCAATGATCTTAGGGATATTGCACTTAGTATCATACCATTTGCTTTTGAATAAGAATACACGACAATTATCATAGTAATTCACCTTTATTATAGTTGACAATATCCTATAAAATGTAATTAGGTTACCGTAACAACCAACTAAGACACTAACTCTACTATTTTGTGTTTTAAGCCTTGTCATCTTGAATTTTATCATAAATTTGACTTTGCCACACAACTAATATAGAGGTGAACGTTAGTTTCTAAATCTCAAGTTAAGGTTGCCAAGCCATCACATATTTGTTCTCTATAACCTACCCTAAGCTTTAAAATCTACACAAAATAGTAGATGTTTAAATTGATTTGCTTTGTTTAGATTTGTCTATATAATCCATTTGCTTACCTTATTTTTCAATCATAAAGGAAACTGTGTTAGTATCAACAGGCTTGCATTGTGAGCACCACGTATGCATAATTCTTGCTCAATTTCCCTATTTAAGAATGTAACTGTCAAGTACAAACATGGGTAATGTCTTAACTTTAGGATACTAATAATTGGAAGATATATACATGACATATGGTCTTACATCCTCATAGTTATTCAATATGGTCTAACGCATCTTGTTTATTTCATCACTAAAAAAACATATCCGAATGCACCAATAGGATGCATTGGCATTATAAAGAACTAAAGGCTATTGCTTTAGATGAGGTCAGTCTTATGCTTCGAAGTGGCAAAGTTATAACAGTCCCGCCATACAAATCATTCTAAGATAGAAGTTGGCTAGATAATCAGTATCCCTTAGAGGGGTAGGGTCTTGTTGTACCAGTACTCCTACACTGTACTAATTAAATTATGTGGGAATCTATCCCTTTAAGGCTCTTCATTATCAACCGTGTGAGGTGATAGTCTGAACATATGCAATGTTCGTGCTTTATGCACGATCTATTTAATTTTAGTTAAGTCGAATATAATTAAGTCGACTTATGAGGTGATCAACAAATATCAACAAACCATTCGATTATGCAGTAATAAAATCAAGCAATCAATTATTTAGCTATTATGTTTCATCATCTTTTACACAATACTCCCATTAGTATTCAGACACATGTATAACCCATACCCCCATGCATCAAATTATTAATATTTGAAAGTATATTCTACTAAATTCTGCATGACATGCATGTAACACTCTTAAATGTTTTGTGAATTCATTACGAAGCCCCATACTTCTTAAGAATCAATTCTACAAGTGTCCATCTTGTTCCCTCGTACATTTTATTTAATTAGATTAATAACTTATCCACATATATATACATTTTATATTATTATTTTCTAATTTTTGGTACCTTCATGTACATTTAATATTTATGTAGTTATTTCATATTCAATTTACTCAAGTAAAGTAATTTACATTTAAGATCTCATTAAGTTTTAGAACTCAAATGTTGAGTTTTTGATAAAATTAAACAATATTGATGAAATTGCACTTTCGTTAACTTAAAAAATTTGTATAAATTTCATTTTGTAAAATAAAATTTATTAGGGTTCTTCCTTTAGCATTTGTGACCTTTTGGTAGAGATTAATTCAATTTCAAGAATATTTTCTAGACTCATGCTACCTAGGACTATTTTATTTGCTCAATTCCCAAGCTATATTTTCTAAATTTCTCATGAAATAAAAATACACTACCATTTCATGTCTAAGAGAGTTGGTGTCCCAAAAATGTGGATCATGATGAGGCAGTTATTGGAAGTATATGAATAGGAGGGTAAAAGACGAACTTTTATTAATTACTTACTTTCTTCTTCTGCAATCAATATAAAGTTATCAATTTTTCAGATGAAAGTTATTCCATTATTATCTTTTTTCATATTTCACTAATCTTTATTCATACATATAACTTTATTATTTCATTAACTAACAATAAATATTTCATCTGTTTGGGCCCAAAGTAATAACTTATTTAGTTTAGCATTTAAGGTCGATTGTTCTTAATTCCATTAACATTTACTTTTCCTATTAAATTCCTGAATGATCCTTGTTTATAAGCTATTTTCAACTTGCTGAATCTTTATAGATATTCTCCCTCGACCAATGAAAGTTTCGTTTGTAATAAATTTCATTAATAGCATTAACATAGTCGTAAAAAGTTTACTATATAGAAATTCTTATTACTATGCAATAAGATAAGAATTTCTTGCGTATCATACTTACAGTATAAATAAGCATAAACAACAATTAGAAACTAATTTAGAAGGTTTAAGTAACAAAGACCTAAACTTGGAGAAAGAGCGATGACTATTTAAAAAAGGTCCATAGCTCTCGAAAACTTTAGGGAGATCAATAACAATTCCTTCCATGAATTTCTAAAGATAATGAAAGTATTATTTTACCTTGTTGAACGAACCTTTGTGCGAATGAATTAAATTTCACTCAAATATTCAAATTGAGTACCCAATTAATCTCTGAACCTAAATAAATAAGCCTGACTTATTATATATACTATAAAATGTATCAACGTCTATTTATTAGTATAAAGTTGATGATTTATATTATCATTCATGTAATACACGTGACAAAATATCTTGAAATTGTCTAACAGGCGCATTTACAATGATTTCTTTCACAGCGTGTACACGCGGGATTAAACCCACGGCAACGACTCCTACATTCAAAGTTCGTAACGCAAAATCTGTCAACTTCTACATCCGGAGTCGCTCCAACTGGGGATTCCTCAATACTTAATGCATGTTGTACATTGCAACCTACAACAGTAACGATATACAGTGATTAAGAATACAATAACATAATGTACATGTAAGCGTATTAATAATATATAATCTATCTATCTATCTTAATTATTTCCTTTATGAAAGATACAGCACATAAAATAAATTGGAAATAAAGGATATTACTAAAATAGGATAGATTAGTGATTTATCACCAAATTTCATAATGTAAATCCCGCTTCAACGGATGCTGAGAAAAAATATCACTTACAGTATACAAGAAATATGATAGTCATACCAAAAACAAATCTGGAAGAAATTTTCTTCATTGTCATTCTGCTTAAACTCTCAAATTTGAAGAAAAATATCCTGCTGATAATGATATCAAGACAGATCATTTTATACTTGTGTTGTGTTGTCTATTTTTGGTTGTCAAATCAAGTACTTAATGAAATTTTGCATATTGGTGATAGCGAATAAGGAAATAATATATGATTTTATGATTTTTTTCCTAAAGCAATTAAGTATGATATTTATTACTTATTATCTAGTAATCCTGACCAAATTTCTAAATCCCCTATTTTTACATTTAAATTATAAATTGCCTCCAACCTATTCTTTGAGTATAATTAGTGAAAAATTCGTTCCAAACCTTTAGGCTATCATCTACCTTCAACCAATATCTTAAAATTTTGTTGATTTACTCACTCTTCTTTTAAGTTACAATTATATGATCAATTTAAAGCAACAAGCAACACCCTAAACAATCTTCCTCAACCTCATTACTTCTCAAACCTTATACATTACATCGCCAATTTATCAATTTTACCCTTATTTAATATATGGAGCAAAATATGTACAAATAATTGAAAAATATATATTACTTAATATTTGTACTTCATGAAATCCATGAAATACACATTATATACAAAAAATTATAGTGATCATTTTCTGGTCTAGAAAAATACTAAAATCGCATATTATATTATATACTCTATATTATGTATTGAAGCTCTATTTCTTCAATGAATGACTAAAAATAGGGAAATAATCATACTTAACTTTGAATTCAGAGTATTGTATATATCTCAATATTATTAATCATCAGAAGTTAGGCTAAATTGATTTTATATTCAAAATACATTAAAACCTCCTTACTTTCTATAATTAGCAAAATTGCTAATAAGTACCAAATAAATTACTATATAAATAGTAAACATAATATTTTTAAAAAATTATTACTACCAAAATTTAGTATATATTATAAAAGTGTTATATAAAATTTTTCAACTCGAAACAATATCATGTAATATTTTTGAAAATTTAATCAAAATTCGTAATAACATGGTACCTTCTTAAGGAAGTATCCTAAATTGATATTATTTCAAGAAAAAAAAATTACCAGATGAAAGCATTTGTGAAATAATCTATGGAAACCAAATTTCAAAATTTTTTTTGGTAATTTGATTCTTTTAGAACATACATCAAAATTAGATGGGAAATTAGACACTCACCGGCGTACAGTGCTTTAGCCATCGGGGTATGTTGGTGTAACTCCCCTTGCCACCACTTTTTTAAGTTCCAAACCTTGCTATGTTAGGTTATGCGAAGCTATGAGAACCCTTAAATGTTTTTACTCTGAAGTTTCCTTATTTTTTGTACAATTTATGTATTTTCCTTCTAGAGAAAATTCCTAATGTTTGAGTGACCTAAAATGAGCAAGAATGAAGTTTGAATCCTTTTGTATAATGCTTAGGTTAGTGAAGCGAGGAAAAGCTAAGTACAAGTGTCAAAGTTGGTATTTGGTGTCATTTTACTTAGTGTCATTTAACTTTATCTATTATCAATTCCAACTGTCCTTATTGCATATGAGATATGTCATGTCACGCTCCAAAGCGGCAAAGTCGTAACAGCCCCGCTATGTAAACCATCCTAAGATAGAAATTGGGCTTACAACCGCTATCTCAAACCCGATTTACATAAGGCGTCCACGACTAACCCGCTTTGAAGTAACCAGTTTGTAATTTAAATAAATCATTTACCTAAAAAGGTGAGGAAATTTATACATATTCACTATAATTCAGTTATTACATTGTTCATAAATGAAAAGTAATAACATATGTGTTGATTCTTTAATGTTTTTCCTCACTCTTCAGGATCCAGCAGTTGCTAACTTCAGAGTAGTTGTTTACCGCTTCTTAGCCAGCACCTGTACGTTATCTATAGGGATGTGAGTAACCATAGCTCAGTAAATTAGGATGAAGGACTTAAAACTATACCACAAACACAACAGGGTTTTTAATCAACTTATTAGGTGCAATGCATGTGCAAGAAAATGCCATCGCACAACATTGTCCCACCCGTCGTGAGATTAGAGAAATTGTGCCCGCTCTAATCCGCGTTGAGGAGTTGCCATTAATGCAACAGCTCACGACCAAACTCACGCTTGTGCAATGGAGACCTCGCTCCTCCCGCGTCTACTTTCAAACCACTAACTTTACCCTTGCTGTGACCTCCTCTCCTACTACTTAATTCGGCTAAGGATGAAGAAGGGACCAATTACAATCCTGCGCTATCCTTTTCAAAGGGGTCGGTATTTAGCCGGAGAGTCCCGAGTTTCCCTAATGGGTTGCTATGCATGTCCGATTATGATTACTGGTCGTATATTTGATTAAGTTCAGTTTAGGGTGATCAGTCATTTCATACAAATCATACAATACATGCCAGAGCAACAAATAGAATCATAGCATTACCCATAATCAAGCACATGCACACATCCAACTATCTAACAAGCACAACCAAGTATAATCTCAAGCCTCCCAAAATACAGCATTTTATTAATCCCAACTTACCTCGACTCTTCGCTCACTCAATCGAGGTCCAATTTGCTCAGGCCATCGCTAATCATCCCTATAACACAAACGTGGTTTCAGTTTTTCATATAACTATTATAGGTTCATTTTATCCTATAACGCTTATTGTTATGTTTTGTTTAGGGTTTAATATGCCTAATTATCTAGGCCTTAAGTTTTTTACAATTATTCTAGGTTTGGGGTTAGATTTGGGTTCGATTTTCGCATCGATTTCTAAATTAGGTTTCAGTTCGATTTCTAAGTAGTGTTTTATACTCTAACCTTAGAAATTTGTTTTAACCCATAATGTGAAATTAATCACATTACTTCCCGATCTCCTAAATATCATGATTACCCCTAGTCAGTATTTATTTTACCCAGTATACTTAAATTCGTATTAGTGTACTAAATTCACTCCTAATGTGAGAAATTTTTACATTTTTCATATAATTACATAAATTCAAGTTTCGTATCGGATTTATTGTACATTTTTATTATTATGAAAATTTCAATTTTATTATAATATTTTCTATATATTATATTCTAATAATTACATATTATGTATTATTACCTTTTATGTATATAATACACTTCTAATATTTCTATCACTTTAATTATCGTCTCTAAACACCAATGATCATTTCAAAATGTCTAAATTCATCCTAAATCAGATTTTAATCCTAAATCAGATTTTACTCCTAATTACCCTAATTTCCAAAATTAACTTAAAGTTAACTATTTTTCCTTATTACTTGTTTACTACATAATTAACCTAAAAATTACATCTAACACCCTAAATGCTACAAGTATCATACTCCATCAGATTTCAACATCCTAAAACACATACTTAATTACTGAATCAGTAATTAACCATTTAATTACTTAATTAACACTAAATTACCCATTTTTATGCCTCATTTTAAGGCTTAAAAATTATCTAAAAATTTCAAAAATTAATTTTTAAAAACGGGCTTCATAGCACTGTTCTATATCGTCTAAGTGGTCTACACAAAAATTTTGGGCTCGAAACTACACTCCTAAGGTCATTTATTTCTAAATCGAAACATGTTTGGTTTTGCATGATTTCTTAAGAACCCTATATCACGAGATACATTTTCATCAAAATAATATTTTTTCTAAAAACTAAATATAAAAATATTCCAGAATAACAAGTTTCATAATTTTCTAAGAATATTTACTATTTTTACAAAATTACACAAAATCGGGTTGGAAATCGAACTCACTAATTTGGGTGGCTTCGGCCACTGTCGGTGGCCATGGGTGTGTCGGACCACCTGGGCGTTTCCATCACCGTGTTGTGGTGGTGGCCGTCCACTTCTAGCTACCCGTCCGATGTAGGTTCTCCTTTGTGGCCCTAATTGCACAGTTTTCCTTTTTTTTTTTTTCTTTAGTTTTTCTCTCAATTTTCGCCTCTCCCTAATTTTTATTGATTTCTAACTGTCCAAATGAGCTTCTGAATTTTTTTTGCTATTTATAGAGCTTTAGTGTGATTATTGTGTATTAAATTGGACAAGACAATTGCTTTATCCCTTAATTTTTTGCTTTTGTGTTGTCTTAATTTAATTGGCAGATTTTTTTTCTTATTTTGCCCAGCTGCCACGACCTATATCTAGATCATTCCTTATTTTTCATGATTTTTATTTATTTTTCTTAATTAATTATGAATTTTCTTTAATTATTTAGTATAATTATAGCACATTACGCGTATTTTAAGTAATTACGCGTATTTCTACATACATGTAAATTCATATATAGTACAAATAAATATTTCTAAATATTTAGGTTATTTTATAATTTTTAGTATACATATAATTTATCTCTAGCGATTCGTTAAGTACCGGAATGCATTTTACGCATTTTCGATAAATAACGAGTTATATACTTAAAATTTGAAAATTTTGTAGTCTCCTATTTTATTACTTATTTTTTTAAATTCAAACTTACGGGATCAATTTATAAATATTTCTAGTTTTACATTATAATTTAGGTTCGATCGAGACTTTCAATTGATCGAAACCTCAAATGGTTAGTTATAGGGCTTACATGTCATGCCTAAATCTTCAAAGTTTGGGTATTTTTATAATTTTTCTATAATTTTTACACAATTAAATACAAATTTTAGTAATTATTTGATTATTTTATAATATATTTACATATCGAGTGTATAACATATATACTACATGCCTATATAATCATGTTATATGTTATTTGACCTCTAAATATTATTTGTATAACTTAAATAATTTATCTATAACTAGTTGTTATGTTTCAAGACTCAAATGTTAAACTCCCGGTAATTAACAAACATACCCGATAAAAATACCTTTATTAAAATTAAATAATATATGTACATTATTTTGAAAAATTGATCCTATTAACATTCTTCGTCTAATTTGTATAACCTTATATTATGATATGGCTCAATTTGGACAATTTATCCGAAGGCCCTAAATCATTATAATCGCCCTAAACGTCCTTACTTAAATTTGTTAGTTTAGTGACTAGAGTACTTAATTAACTAGGGTCTCATATCCATCGACTTTAGAAAAAAAATTACATAATTACAAATTATATATAAAAAATTACCAAAATATCATTGTTATGTTGTATCTCAAGATGTGATATTACTATTTGTATTAGTGTTGCATTAACATTTATATACTGTGGTTATATTATATCTTCAAAATGTGATATAGGAACAAATATACTAATGTAGTATCATGAAGATGCGAATGCACTTCTAGTATTATACTAGTATCGCATTTTGAAGATATGATATTCGTACAAATAGTTATATCTTATTTTTAAGATACGATATAATATTTTCTTATAATATTTATTACTTTTGATAGTAAATACACAAATTTCTCTATATTTTTTGCTATAAAAAAATTAAAATCATTATTTAAATTTTTATCTACATGTTGCTAATCATTTAAATTTTTATTAGCTCATTATGTGGGCTGTTCGACTAGTGAATAATGAAAAGAAAAATAATGTTTAACAAAAAGAAGATCAAAATTGACAAAATGAAAAGTGTAAGCAACTTGTGAATTAAAACATCGAAAGGTTATATAAGACGGATATATTTTATGTTGCATATCATGTACAAAATATATATCTCAATTTAGTAGTTATTTGATATACTCTGTGATATCACGATTAACAATTTAACATTTTATCGAATGTACATCAGCAAATAGTTAAAGATATATGTTTCATGTTCTATGATTTTATTCATTATATCTATTTTATTAATATATCTTTATTGTGGTATAATCTAATAATTATAATGGACTCCTTTTTAATGTAATAAAAAACTTTCTATTTCAAATTATTGGTGACGAATAAATTTTATTCTTGTATATTCATTCCTTTGTAATGCCTAGTCATATAACTCTAAATTATTAATATCCTTAAGTTTCATTCAATTTTTTATGTGTTTATTATAAGAAATATGAAAAAAAATTCTTTATACATTCATTAACTTTTGATTTTCTAATAAATATAAAATCATTTCCAATTAATTATAAAATAAAATATACAATAAATAAATAAAAAAAAATTCACTGTATGAGAAGAGAAACCAAATGGTTTTCATCATCAATTTTTCCCTCCCATAGTTCAAATTGAATAGAAAATTTGAACAATTCCTATTTCTTTATAATAATCAAATGATGTTTTAACTAATTACCAAAAGACATAAAACATACAAATTAGTTGAAAAATAAATATACTAAATTTATAAATTTATAGTCTTAGAAAGAAAAAGAATTATGAAGTATAGTTTTTATTTTTGGCTAAATCTTATACTAATATTAATGGGTATTAAAAAATAATAATCGAAGCTTAGACCTTCATTCTATGTTTAAGTTTTAGACTCTTGACATACAACATCACATAAATAATCTGTTTTAACAATTTCAAAATTTGCATAAAGGGAAACACAAGAAAATTTGCTTTCTTCTTCTTCTTGTTGCATCATATTGGTAGGCTAATTTGTTATGTGATTCATTTCACACGAAACTAAGTATAAAGTTGATCTACTAACATACTCTTCTAGAGGTCGTGTATTCTATCTATAGGGGAAAAAAAAATTATAAACATATCTAAATTCCCAAAAATGCGGGAAAAGTTAAAAATTGAAAAATGAAAAGAAAATTGAAACTTTCACTTTGTTTCACTTGAACACAGCTATTAAATCGCCAACAACCCCATATAGCTCCCATATTCCTTATTTAAATTAAATTGCTCTAAATTTAATTAATTTAAAAACTCAATAGTAACATTTGATTCTTCGTTTGATATAACAATTCAATTACTCTAAAACCTAACTTTAAAGGAAATTTCTTAAATTCAAATGGTGATAACAACAAATCAAATTGAATTGTTAACAATAATACATAAGCAAATTGCAAAAGGATAAGCTAACTCAATGAAACATAAATTCAAGCAAACTTCTTTTGCAAAGTAATTTACATATGTCATTTAAAAACTAATACATCAATAGCATCTAGTACAGTTTTGTCCTAGGAAAGCATATAAAAGGAATGGCCATATTATTGTTTATCTAACAAAATTAAGTGATTTCAAGTTAGCATTATCACTAATGTTGCTTATATTCGGTCTTAGTGTACATTAATAATGTGTTTCAATTTTCATTAACATCAATTCACATCATAATTCAAAATTTAAATCATTAATTTATGACATTAAATTTGACATTAATAATTTGTTATAGTTGTTATTGATATCAATTTCACTAAATTCTCTTATTTTGTCATTAATAGCACATATCAATCATTGTTAATACAAATTCATATCAATTAATAATTTATAATATGAATAATGTTAATAATATGTTTCCATTCATATTAAACCCAATTCTTATGAATAACCTATTTGCCATAAATTATATGTTTCCATTTTGATTGATATTAATAACCGTAATAAATGATCCATTTATCATAAATAAGGAAGATTCTATGGTAGTCAAAAATTTTTTTTTTCTATTGATGGATATGATTTATTGAAATCTAGTAAGAATAATGCTATTAATAGCTTTCATTTTACTATATATGTCATGATTTACTGAAATCGAATATAATTTACCATAACGATATGATAATGTGGCATTACCATAGAAAATCCCGACAAATAATATGGTTTGATTCTTATTAATTCTATTACCATTAACAAACGCCTAATATATGCACATATTTTATCATTACTTTTTTCAACTTTTGGTGATTAATAATATATTTCAATTTTAATAATATCAATTCACATCAAAATTTAATATTTAAATAACTAATTGATGATATTATTACCTTTAACACTATGGTAGATTCTTGGGACAAGTCGCCACATGGCAATAATAAATATATATCAACTTTATTTATTTATTTTAATGGTTTGGTAATATTGTAAGCTTACCTACAGCTCTTTTAATGCCCAATCCAGTTTATTTCTACAAGCAAAATCCCACCGATGATAGTTGGTAATCACTTAGAATATGTGCCAGCCTACATAAGAAATACAAACATAGATGGCTCTAGACGAAGTGATCACAAGTAATATCACTAATATTAAAGAGTCCAATCAGATATTGAAATTGACGCTTTAAAAGTTGGACACGTAGTTGATTGAAAAATCAATCAAAGTTGAGGTGTCGAATGTGAAACTGTTTATTTATAAATTATAATATTTTCTATTTAACAAATAATTGAAAAAATAATTTTAACTACTTTTTAATCCAACATAATACCGTATGAAAAAAAAAGGAAAACCAAATAACAAAATATTCATCTGTTTCCTATATTTAATTAAGGTAAAATGTAAAATTTGGTAAATGAACTCACATTTTCGAAATTTATAACCTAAACTTTTAATATCCCAATTTGAAGTACCTTAGTTAATTTAGTAATTTAATTAAATCATAAACTTACTTAAGTTAGTATTGTTATAAATCAAAGTTAACATTCTAATTTAATTATTTTATTTATTTATTCATTCATTTATTTTTAGATTCTTACTTTACGTATATATTGAATATATTAAATTTTATATTTTACGTATAAGATACGATAATTTTTTTATTAGTACTCCACGATATTTATATAAAAATTTATTTTCCTACGTGCAATTTATATATTTATATTAAAATTAATATTTTATTTTTTTCCTAAATATAAATTATATCCTATATTCTATAACCAACCCTCAAACCTACACTAGACCTCTCAATTCTCAGCAACATTCTCTCTCTCTCTCTCTCTCTCTCACAGAGACTTCACCGTCTCTCTTGGCATTTATTTTTTATTTTTATTTTTTTCTTTCCCTCTCACCTGACCTCTATCTCCGTGTCGGCTCTCTTTCTCTCCCCTCAATCAATTCCCGACCTTACCCTCCTGCTCTCTACTTTTTCCTCTCATTCTGTCCCGCATTCCCCAGGACACACACAACTCCAGCCGCCATTTTTCCCCTCATTAATTTCCTTGGCCCTGCTCTGTCGTCTGTCCCCCTCCTCTTTCATCCCTCTGCAATTCCCCGCCCCACCCCAATTCCCAATTCTAAGCTCAATTTTCATTTTCGTCCCAACTTCAACTTCGGCAGTTGTCATCAAGTCCGAATTCATTCGAGATATTGTTAATCCGTCCGAATTCATTTTGGTTCCTCACATTGTTGATTGGTTTGGCTCCCGTTTCTATGTTCTAAAATTAACTTGGATATACATATATTATTTTATGAATTATTTATGTTGTATCGTTATTTATTTTAGATTCTTGTTCATACCATTCGACGATTCTCTTCTCGATTTATATTCATGATCCGTTTTTTATTTTATATTCGATATCGTACTATTAGCATATATTTTACTATTATTTTATTTATTATCTGTATTATTGGTTTTGATTATATATTGTTAATATTTCAATTACCACTTTTTAGCTTAATCATATTATATTATTATTATTTGATTAAACAATTTCTTTCGAAACCTTAATTAATTAAATCATAAGCTCTTAAATAAATTTTTAGGTATGGCTTAGTTTAGAATGCTTAAAAGATAACATGCTATTTGTTTTCTTTTAGATTTGTGGTGTTCGGTTTCTTTTGTCGAGGTTTGACTTTTGTTTGGATTTAAGATCAGGGTATTGTATTCAATTTTGGAGAGATTTTTTATACATGGTATTTGTTATCACTTATGCTTACTAGATTAGAAACGATCTAACTGGACTAATCTATATTCGACTTAATTGATCTTAATTGTTGATTTTGCTTGATCTGCTTGCTCTAGGGGTTCATAGTGGTAAATCTTTAGAGAGGCAAGTACAGATCATGTGTGAGGATTTCTTAATGGGCTTGTACATGAGACGACGCAAGTAGAACATTAGGTTTTAGACTCTGATTTTTGGGCTTAAATGATTTAAAGGAAAACGTATTATTATGTCCACCTAGGTATATGAGTAAAGACTAAGTGTGGTGGGGTTATGAATATCCCTTTATTGTTCTATTGGCCTAAATTGAGATAATTGAATTATTGATTGTGTTATCTCTACTATTTTGTGTATATCTGAATGCGAATGATTCTTCTTGGTACGTATATGTGTTTATACACCCCTACTGGGCTTCGCCTCATTCTTTTCTTTTCAGGTACTGGATTTGAAGACTTTCTTATTTATGAGGAGATATTTGTTAACAATATTTAGGAGAGGGATGAAGTCAAGTATCTGTATTTTTCTGATGACTAGACAAAGTGTTATCTATTTTATTAGTGGTTTATATTTTGTTGAGGATTATGTTCTCTTGAAGAGATGAACTCTTTTGATATATGAGAATTTTAGTTATTTATTTTATCGTTTGTTGTTGGTTATGAGTCGATATGTTTC
Source organism: Lumnitzera racemosa (assembly GCA_024138005.1). NCBI lineage: Eukaryota > Viridiplantae > Streptophyta > Magnoliopsida > Myrtales > Combretaceae > Lumnitzera > Lumnitzera racemosa. The sequence goes on along the minus strand of JAMXBC010000008.1, from coordinate 8,222,460 downwards.
TAAACTCTATTGGGTTTTTCAATCTTATGAGTTTGAGTGAAAGTAGTTCACACTCCCTTTTGGATTTTATATATTATGTGATGTGGTTTTTTATATTTTTTATCATAAACTTAAAAAGTTTTACATAATTTAGGATCTTGAGATGTTACATTTACTTTTATTTATCCACATGGATATCTCAACCACTTAGAGGACCTACTTATCACCGATTAATAATATAATAAACTTTTGCCAATTAGGATGTAAGTAGCACGTCGAGTACGATAAATGACAACAATTGAAAATGAAGACTGCCACCTCAAAAATAAAATTAAGAAAAGAGTTTGCACAAATTTAGAAAAAAAAAAAAAAAAAACTCACTTCTTGATTGGATCCTCTGGACATAGAAGACCCTAATTGCATTTGCCTAAACTGGAAGCCTAGTTTCAAATCAAAATCTCCGAGCTTGGCCATCCATCTTGAGACTCCCATTCCTAATTCTTTGCAACTGAAAACTTTCTCTCTCCTAAAATATTTTTAACTCGATCATGCTTACTAAAAATTACAATCACCGCACTTCGTAATACTAAATTGTGTGAACAATGACACAGACATGAGATTTTGGACCATCAAGATTTAAGAAACAATTTTAAATTAAAGGCTCCAAATCCGAATAATTAAGGATTCATCGAAATAAGTACTCTTGGAGAGATTTTATAGTCTCGTGATCTATTTTAACAGGATCAATTTTACTTTTTATTTTATTATTTATTTTTATTTTTTAATTTTAAACAGTTAAATTCATTGTTTAAATTTAAAAAAATATAAATTAAGAATGAAATAAATGACGATACTGATAATGTAAAATAAAGAATATGATCATAAAAAAATCTAAATATACGAGAATAAATTTGGAGAAATGCAAATAGTTTTAAATAGGTAAGCTTTCATGGACATCGGGTAATTTTGGGTGTTCGGAGATTCTGATTTGAAACTAGATTTTAGTTTAGAGAAGTAACACTAAGGTTATTTTTATTTTTGTTTTTGTTTAGAACGTTTGATGAAAAAAGAGGCTTCGTTCTTTTTGTTAAATCAGATTTGTACGTTTTCCTTTATTTTATTTTCGACATGGAAGTTTTCGATGTAAATCCTCGTCATTGTGGCATCACATGCCATGTCTGCATCTCAATAAGCTCAACTTGGTCAAATAAATAGTCCGTGACATTTGCCATCCTCTACTAAATAGAGATATTCATACAAACAAAAGGAAGTGGAACGGAGTTAGACGGGATAATGTAAATAACCTTAAAACTTGGATGTGGAAGTTAAATTGGTAGTCTAAACATTTTAAGTATTTAATTATAACAAAAGATTAAGGCATTTTCTCATCAATTAGCCATAGTTCCCAGATGAGATTTAGTAATTTTCTTTTCTTAAAAAGTTTTTTTTTTTTTAAAATGTCTGAAAGTAGTTGGAAAAGCGAAAAAGAAACAAAATCTTTAATTTATCATTAAAAAAAATCGAAAAATCCTCCCTATTCATTGAGTTAAAACAATTAACAAAATTCCCCTCATTAATTACTTTTTTTTTTTTATTCCCATTTGCTTGGCCACCTCCAAATCTCCAATCCGACCCTCCCACGTTTCCTTCTCTCTCTTCTTCTTCTCCCACCTTACTCTATCACCTTCCCACATTCTTCTCCCGAATCCCAAACCAAAAATTCTCAATGACAACCTACGGCACAATCCCAACCTCCTCCGCCCCCGGCCCTTCCACCAACCTCCAATACATCTCCCGAGCCAAAGAACGCATCAAATCTGGCCTCGCCACACGCCGCCCATGGAGCGAAATGGTCAATCTCCACTCTCTCTCCCTGCCTCCTTCCTTCTCCGACTCGATCTCGCGAATCCGTGTAAACATTCCTTACTTCCGTATGAACTATGCCATCATCGTCCTCTTCATCCTTTTCCTAAGTCTTCTCTGGCATCCGATCTCTCTTATCGTCTTCGTCGTCATGATGGCTGCGTGGTTGTTCCTCTACTTCCTAAGGGACGAGCCTCTTGTGGTTTTCAATCTGTTGATCGATGATAAGGTTGTGCTTGGGGTCTTGTCCGTGTTGACGGTGGTTTTCTTGTTGTTAACGGACGTGACGGAGAATATTGTGGTGGCGCTGGCTATCGGAGTGGTGGTTGTGTTGGTTCATGCGGCGGTGAGGAAGACGGAGGATTTGTTTAGGGATGAGGAAGCCGCGGCGTTAACGAGTGGTGTTGGGGTCAGGATTGGAACGGGATTTGAAGGCTAGGGTTAGGGTTTTGAAAAATTGGGAAATGCTTGTGTTTTAATTTAATTATTGGAAGTGGAGTTTTTGTAATGTCGTAGAATTTTTTGGGCTGGAGAGTGCAGGGGAAATTTGAATTATGAATTTTGGGTGGAAAAATGTGAAATTTGTAATTTGTAATATAATTTTTTTTTATAGTTATGGGAAAACAATAAACTAAAGAGTCGTTTACTCCAAATTTAAGTATTTTCTCTTTTTTTCACGTTGAATGCTATTCTCCATTTATTTTATTATTTATAAATTTTGGGTGGAAAGATATGGAATTTGTAATTTCCAACTGTCATATTTTACTTATGTGGAAAAAAGAAACCAATAATGAAATGATTGAAGAGTGTTTTTTAGAATTAATATTTAAGTGACTCTTCTGGGCATAATCTAATTAATTAAGTCCATCTAATCGTTAAAATAATTTGATAAGCACATCAATAAAGGGAAAAGGAAAAAAAAAAGTAAAAAAAAAAATACAAATATGCTTACTAAAAAAATATTCTCAAATTTATGGTAATTGGAGAGTGATTTCTAGATATAATTAAAAAGAAGTGATTTTAGTTCATCTATTAGTTTGTTTTAATTTACTCAAGTTTATATATGAATTTAGCTCTATAAATAATTATCTTTTTTTCATCAATCAATATAATATAAATCAAATTCTATTTAGTTATATGTTTGAGAGATGTTTGGTTTTATTTTTTTTAATACTATATATATACACATTTTGAATTGACATCTAAATACGTTAATAACTTAAAATAATGAAGATATGAAACTGTTATGGAAAAAGTAATTACATTATCAAAATAGCTAATCTTTCGAAAATAAGAAAAAGAATCAAAAGTGAAAAAATTTAATGATGTCGGCACTATCGTTATGCAAGTAGGCAAACATCTTGAGGTTTTGTATTGTCTTGGGGTTTAAGTATCTAGGCTGTATCCAATTGAGTGATCTGTCCCCAATCCTAAATGTAAGCACTTGAAAACAATTCATGCATAAAGATCGAACAAGGCTGCATTTGCATGACTCCTTTGCTCATATCATATTGAGGATTTCTAATTAGCTTCCTTAATGGTCTAGGAGAGGGTACGGACTTAACTATTGGAGGTCTTTTTCATGACAGGGATATGACATATATGATTCCCGAAGCTCTCCCTGATGAATGGTCTATGGTACTCAAATCTTAGTGATTTAAGAGATGTTGGCAGCAAGAAATATAAGGGAGAAGCATTGTCTCAAATTTTTACGCATGGTTGTTTACGTCCTTGGCCTCCTACTTAATGATGACTACGTCCTTAATGGCATCTTTCTCTCTGTAGCTTGTTTAGTGAGGGATCGTGTTAGTTTACATCGAGATTGAGTATAGCTGCATTGCTTAAGTAGACCCCAACAATCTCTTGAATGAGGTCATCGACTTGATGTTGCTTAGATATTATATTCTTGTATAACATGTGTGACATTTTATGTATAAAGTTCACGTGTAATTCGAACGCAAAAGTTTGAGTAGCATATAACTAGAAAAACAAAAATATAATTGAAAAAGTAACTGTATGTATCACATACATCTAGGATGCTCTCAATCAGCCGACATATCTATGAGTAACTTGCTGGTACAAAGGGATGTAGTCAGGATATACACCAAGCTATAGTCAGATCTAAACTATCTGATTTTGTCGATCTTCCCAATGTGCTATTCAATTTATATACTGTATCACCTAATTGATCTCAATCCTATTCCTCATATTGATTTCATATAGCACCCGTTTGATGTTAGGGTAGGTTAGGATCTCTTGCATCTCACTAAACTGGCGAGCCATGTGGTTGGGATTGTACATATCAACTTGAAGCTGATTATATATCAATCTAACTACCTAATTATAAGTGGCCTCAAAAGAAACTCCAACTACTATTCTAGCACGCCTATCATGCCACAACTCATTCTCTCCCTTCTACAATAATTCTACCAACATAATAAACTAACCTTATATTATCCATTGTATATCTATTTGCTACATCGATTGCATAAACTTAAGCATGCGCAGGTCAAAATATTACCTTATATTAGCAGACACACTTCGCTTGAGTTTATGAACACATCACCTAATTTGATTTCACTATCATAATCCCTTAATGGTATTACAATCGGTAATTATTTCAATTGAAACAAATCAAGAAGTTACACTACTTTGCAGGCTAATTCATTATCCATACCCCTCAACAATAATTATTTGTACATGTATTGCTTAATACATTTGTGTACATACAATATAGTAACGGAGACAAATTTATGCATAGAAAGACTACATACGTATACATGCAGACTGTACTAAATAACAAACACAATGCTTTGGGAAAAAAATATTATAAAAACTTAATGGCATAAGAAAAATATATGACACATATAATTAACTAATGACCATAAATTTATATATATATTTATAAAAGAAAATAGCTTAGCTTATGGCCAATGGAGAATAAAAAACTATTCAATTCATATATATGTTATAGAACAGATGAATGTTTTCGTGTGTCCAAAAATTATCAGTAGACAATAATATACCATTATGCATTTAGTAAGAACATCAATTTTTTGAAAAACATATACTTAAAATGGATCAAAATGAGTAAAAATGATGCATTTTCTATATTAATGTCTAGAGAGAGAAAGCGATGATAGCATATCGATTGTTTTTTTGTTTCAAAAAAACTTCCCACAATAAAGATTTACATTATGCAAATACTTAGATTCAATGATTGATTTGTAGAAAAAGGGACCTAGATGACTGATTTGGTTTAGAGAGCTAACAGATTTTAAGAGAGAGAGTTTACAGATTTTAAGAGAGAGAGTTGAGAAGAATATAAGTTAGCATGCAGAATGGGGAGGGGATGAATTTATTCTTGTGGAAATTACCTCTTTCAACTGTCATAAATCTAGGAATATATTTTCAAGAGTCGTATTCGTGTAACTTTTTTTTTTTTTTCCTTTTTCCCATCAATAAAAGGGCCTACATATCAATTAAGGTTCTAATAATAAATGTTCTTAGACTCTTCTTTTTTTCTTTTTTTTTTTCCTTAACCATATGAGAGAAAAGATTCCAACCTTACTTTATTCAAATGAGAGACTAGTGACGTTATCGTTGCAATGGTTTTTGAGGTTTTTAGACTACTTGTTATGGGAGATTAGTAATGGTAGGAATGATTAATCTTGAAAATATAATTCATCATTCGCCAATCATTTGGAACCACTATCTAAATCATGTTGTCGATTGGCAGCTGCAAAATTTCTTCTTTGTAAAAGATAAGAGTCTTAGGTTGGAAACCCATCTTCTCTATGCTATAATTTTACCACTTGAAAGCATACATTTTAATGACTTTCTTCGTTGATGAGCAAACTAATGTATTTGGTGAAGTCAATCGATTTTCTTTTCTTTTTCATTTTTCTTTTTTTTTGACTACATTACAATTAGAGTAGTGAGATTCGAATTTGATCTACTCCACTTGAGAATATGGTATATTGATGTCATTAAACAATAATGACCTTAGTAAGTTAATTGATTTTTATAAAAGAAAAGATATTATAAAAAAAAAAAATTTTTTTGTGTAATTATGAGGTCTAAAGAAATTTTGTAAATATTCCATCATAACTGGTTATCTTAAACTCAAGTGTTCTATTGGGTTTCCCAAACTTGATTTTAAACCTATAAGTTTGAAATAAGACTTAAAAATCTTTCCTAAAATTACATAAAAAAATTATCTTAAAAGATAATTATCAAATGAGATGAGTAAAATATCTTACATATATAGACGTGGCACTAGCCCTAACCACCAATAATCAACTTTTAAATATAATAAGATTTTGTTTAATTAGAAAAAACACGAAAACTCAAATTATACATAATCGATAAGAAAAATTAGACCTGTAGAATGGAAAACATGAAAACCATTTGTTATTGTTAAACGACTTCATGGCTTAGAAGAACTGTCAATATTGCTGCCAGTTAGTTATATACATAAAACATGAGCATTGAACGGTATCTTCGTAATCTTCCAAGCTGTTGCTTGTCCCCACTGCCAACCTGTGAGGATGCCAACAATCAGAAACAGCTCATGTACACCGTCACATGTCGTCTATATATAATTTCACACTAAATATAATGTATGCAAAGAATTAAAATAAGGAAAGAAAAAGAATAAATTATAAATATATATCCCCTTATTTTTCTTTTGTAGTGCTTAACCCTTATAATATGTACGAAACTGGGAATTAAGAATTTCAAATTTTTAAAAATGTGCTTTGAAACTCCTACATGACAATTTTATATACTTTTTGTTATTTTAGTATTTTCTTCACTATACTGTCTAAGAGCAAAACAATAAAAATTTGATTTAAAAGTAAATTTTTTAAAGATTTGGGAATCCAATCATTCATTTTGAAAAATATGAGGTGACGTACATTAAAGTAGATATAAGGAATTAAAAAAAACCTACAAGTAGTTTTTCTTTTTTTGGGCCAAATACTATATATTACATTAGATAGTTAGGGAAGGAGGAGTTCTGATTTCGGTTATTTACTCTATTAATATGAGATTACCAAGTTGAACTTGGGTTTAATAATATTTAACTTGATTAGCCTAAATGAGCTTGAGCAGAGTATAAATTAATCAAATTGACTTTGAATATCAATCTTATTCTAAATAGATGAATTTTTTTTTTTTTAAACAAATCAATCTTAATTGAGTCAAACTTGAGATATTTAGTACCACTTCAAGTTAAGCACAGGCTCAAAATTCTAAATTCAACTAAGTTTAAGCTTTCGAATTTAGAGACAAGTTCAGTATAACATACAAATTTAGCAACCTAATTTAATTGTGGTATCGATTGTTCTTTAATATTAAAATTTATAGAAAAATATTCATATATCTATTGTAGTCCCAAATATGCTAGCCCCAAAGATCAGATATATTACAACTATGCTAAAAAAAAAAATTATTTTTAGGGAGGGATTTTGAAAGGAAAAGGAAAACTATAAAATGTTATTACTAAACCTATATCATAAGATTAATATAATGATTAGTAGGAGGATTTTAAATGATATTAATAATTAAATGGGTCATCTAAATTAAGCTCGGTTTAATTTATTTACATCCCTATGTTAGGATAATAGTTAATAAGTTAAAAAAAAAAACTCTTTTATCTTTCAAGACTAGTTATACATTTTATGAATATATATATATATATATATATATAAAGATACACAATTTATATTTAACTGTCAGTGAGTATCTTAGAACATCAATAACACATTCCTTTTTCTTTTTCCTCCTTAATGGGGAAATTAATAAAGAAAATATTCCAAGCAAAAAAGAAAATCATGTAGCTAAGCAGCACACATTATTACAAAAATCTTTCTTTTTATTTTTAAACACTCAAAATAATCGTATAGTTATAAGTTATAATGTGTAATGTGATTATAAATGAGATTTAATCAATAATCAATACAATAGGAGCACAAACCCGACATATATGTGTAAAAGACAAAAAAAAAAAAAGAAAAAAAAAAGTTTAAAATGAAGCAATAAATCATTCAGTTGATTAAAAAAAAACTATCGACCGACTAGCATCGTACATTTTTCATCAGCCGTCCCCACTATCTGCAGCCATATTTTTAGTGATGGTGTTGAAAACTATAATCTTAGTATGGAGTATAATGGATTCTAACATGTTTTCCTTTGATATTAAGGATAAAAATAAAACAAAGCTTTGCGGCCTTGCTACAAAGATAAAATTAATTCAAATTTAGACCATATAAGATTCTTCCACCTATTTTCACTATACAGAAAGCAAAATGCCAAAATCTAAAAGAATAAAAATGAAATTAACAATTATATGAAAGCCTAAATTAAATTACCATGACTGCATACACCCAGTTCTCCACAGGCAAGCTTCTAAGCTCTATACATCATCTTCATATGGTTTCCTCCTACCTTTATCCCGGAACCCGAGCCTCCGCGTCGGCGTTGGCGTTGGCGTTGGCGTCTGAATAGATAGGCCGCCATTGAAAACTTCCATCGTATCACTCAGTAAACCGCTATTGTGGTGACATTGTTGCCATCTCTCTGTCCACATTCTTCGGCCGTGTCTTTCTACATCGAACCCCGTCATCGACGTGAAGTTTGCATCAATGAGCACATCCCCTTCTAGAATGCGCAACACCTTTGGAATGAAATGGGGGAAAAAGAAGAAAAGAAACCTCACTGACAGAACCACAAAGTGTAGTGACATTGTCTCATCTTATTCTAAAAAGCTTACTTTTTGTTTTGACATTGTCTAGATTACTAGTCGGTACCTGTGACATGCGAGGTCTTGAATCAGGATCCCTTCGGATACACAGTGATGCAGCATGAAGCATGCAATAAACCTCATGCTCTGAGTACTCATGTCCCAATTTCGGATCTATCAGCTCATCAATAGCATAATCTTCCAACAAAGGTCGTGCCTGTTTTTCAACCACAAAGAAATAAGATGACGGAGCCAGAACAAAAAATATAAAATCCTAATGGACAGCATTAGGCCCTTTTATTACCCATTCGGCAAGACATTGCTGACCCTTGGGTCGATTAAGGTCCACGGCCTTCCGCCCAGTGACAAGCTCCACCAGCACTACCCCAAATGAATATACATCAGCCTTTTCTGTGATCTGCCCAGTTTGAGCGTATTCTGGAGCGAGATACCTGTAATATAGCGATTAGCTAAAAGATGTCTAGGAGAAAGAGATAGGTCCATCCGGTTGTCCCTAATTTTAGATACTCACCCGAAAGTTCCAATCACTCTTGTTTGTACAGCAGTGTCTCCATCAGGTTGCCACCTTGCCAACCCGAAATCCCCAACCTAGTGAAAAAGTTAGTCAGACCAACGTAATGACATTCATATCCTTGTTCAACCGCTAGAACTTCTTGATAATCTCACGAAGAACAAGAGGAGATAATCTGGTAAAGCTGCAGAAATAGATTTTAATGCTCAAACACACAGAAATTACAATGTGTGTATATGTTTCCTACCAGAGGCTCAAAATCGTGTGTGATGAGGATGTTGTTTGGTCGCATGTCACGATGGATAATGCAACCGACTCTGCATTCTTCATGAAGATATCGAAGTCCCCGAGCAGCTCCGACTGCAACCTTTTCACGTGATGACCATTCTAATGGCTTTTTACGGTGGCCTGGGAAAATTAAAATCCCTTAAACAATTAGGATGAAGCAGCAGTCCTACTGTAGAGTCAATGGCCAGAGAAATTACCATAAAGATGAGAATCCAATGAACCATTGCAGATATACTCATAAACTAACAGCCTTCTTTTGTCCTCTATGCAGAATCCAATCAACATGACGACATTTCGGTGCTGCGCACAGCTCAGGACTTCCACTTCTGAACAAAATTCATGATCCCCCTGAGAACTAGCTAATTTGTGCTGCTTGACAGCAACCACCAAACCATCCGGTAGTACTCCTCTGTGCACAGAGCCGAAACCACCCTCTGCCAAAAAATTTGCAGGTGAGAATCCACCTGTAGCAAGCTCTAGCTCAGCATAGCTGAACCACCTTGGAGGTTTGCCAAATACTGGGGCCTTGTGTTGACAAATCGAACACAATGGTGGGGGACCGGGAGGTGCTGCTCGGGACAGTAAACTCACTTCTTTCATGTCGACACCAAAATCCAGATCACTTTTATAGTGGGATTTTAGAAACTCATCTGGCAATGAACTTGCTCTTGATATGTGAGGCTTATCGGAAACTTTCTTAGAATTCTCATGGAAATGGTTGGAGTGGTTACCGTGAGAACTTCTAACGTCTACCATCAACGATCGGAACCTTTGGCTACATGAGGATAGGCTCTGGTTTTCACTATCCGAGCCTGAACTACATTCATCAAGATCCCTAGATTCTTGTATAGGCAATGAAACTGCTTTCTGTATATCTCTAGTCTTTTCCGACAAAGAAAAAGGGGAGGTTCCAGGATCCGAGCTCGACACTGATGATGCCCCGGCTTCAGTAGTGGTAAATGTTGTTCCAAGCTCTGAGCTGGTACTTGTAGCCATGAAGTGATCTTGTATTGAATTCGAGGTAGCATTTTTGCCTTCACCCTGTCTCTTAGATACCTCCTCCAATTCAGAAGGGGCATCATCAGATTCCTTCTTTGGGGAACCCAGCAGGTTCAAACGGAGAACTTTTGGCTGGCCCCTCTTCATAACCACGATATTGCACTGCAGCTCTTCCATGCACTGTTTCTCTTCATTCTTCAGTTGTCTGGAGAAAAATTAAAAGAAAAAACACACCATAAAAATTTTTACACAAAGGTTTCGCTTCACCTTTTTGCCGGTTTATATATTTCTCAAGTGAATATACAGCAGAGGAAGGGAGAATTACTTGTCCAGTACAACCCAATTGGCTTGAGTTGTCTTGGCCTCTGCAGCCACCGTGCCATTAGGAGATGCAGAAACAATCTTTATCTTGACATTTATCTGAGGAAAAGAGAGAAATGAAATCTCTCTACAACCAAAAGAGGGAAATAACAGAGACAAAAATTTGGAACAGAGCACCCACTTTATTTGGATCATAAACATCATGGAGACGAAGAATCATCTGTGAGCAGGAATCCGTGATATCAATCTTCTGCTCCACACTTGATCCTAAATGTGATTTCCAGTTGTTTGCGCAATCCCCAGCAAATCGAGGGAAACCCCAGAGTCTTCTACCTAAAATTATCACTACAGTTGTTAACCGGTACATATAAAATAAAACCACATTAGATCTAACAAAATTAGGCTGCTAAGCCTCTGAATTCGACATCGAATTCTCGTGCACTCCTACACTTACTTAATTAAGGTTCACTTCGTGGATTCAATAGAAACCTCGGCTCACAAGTAATAGGAAAATGGACCAACAAGTTAAAATCACTCTAGATTTAATAGGCTTAAGTTTTTCAATCAACTCGTCGTCTATCTAGACTTTACCAGGAGTTGCTATTGACATGTTAATATGCTCCAAGGTAGTTTTTTTTTTTTTTTCCATTCAAAATTACTATCACTGGTGAAGTTTATCTCTTATTGCAATGAAATCACGATTCATCATGCATGAACTCCATTTTCAAGTCAAGAAAACTAAGAGATATAGATGAAAAGCGAGATTCACATGCTGCTAAACTTATATCTAGAAGATAATTTCAGGATGATAAAGTTTTTATGCCTTCAAATGCTGTCTCCTCTGATGACATGCTCTCGTAGATTAATAGAAAGGACAACAACCAGGATACACAAAAGAGATTCTGTATATCCGGTAGTAAATGATTGGAGGGAACATGGACGGATCACCAGAAAATTTAATCCATTTCAGACCATCTCCACTGAGATGCAAACACCAACACCAAGAAAGGATGTACACTCTGATTACAAGAAGTAGTCAAACTGAGAAAGGAATATAAATCTGCAAAAACAACCGTTAAATCGAAAAGAAAGAAGTACCTGAGCTTTGGGAAGGGACTACCACTAGCAGTGTGATGGAGTCCCCAGGTTGAACGACATGACTGAGGGCCCATACCAGAGCAGTCTTTGGAATTTCCCTAGATGCCTTCACCGCGACGACCACCTTATCCACCGAACCACAACCGCCCTTTTCCACCTTGCCTTGGTTCATCATCACATAAAATTTCCGAAAAACCACCTCCTCCTTATTGAATTAACTTCTCAAATCATCAAATGGATTTTCAACCCCGCAATCGAATTTGCCGAACTCCTCTCAACCATTTGTTCCATTAAAGCACTCAAATATCAGTATGCAACTTTCCTTTGTATGCCACTGAAAATGCAAAATAAATGCTCCTCTTTAGTATGCAAGGAGATCTCCAAATTTGGCAAATTCAGGTAAAAGTTAAAGTAATCAGCTAAAGCATCTCCACCATTTTCCTATTTACTGTTCACCCAAAACACTGTTTCTCTATTTGTCAGCTGCCTTAGTGTAAACTACCGAAAAGACACAACCCAAAAGGCAAAAAACTCATAAAAACACTACAGAGACCAAAGCACTCATATCATATGTCACTTTTAAGCTTTTCAAATCATCAACTCAAGTAAAACAGGTGAAAGAAACATCTCCTTTAAAAAGTGAGAGACATGTCCTGCTCTTGGATCAAACCCAGATGGATTCTTACACACAGAGAATCTAACCATCTCTGCTTTTGCCACAACCGCACACTGCATATACAACCAAACTAAGATCAAATCACTTAGCAGACCTTAAAGATTCAGCCTTAATAGGTTGCAATGTCACAGGAACACGAAAACTATGTACCTTGGTCAGTTGAAGAGATGATGAAAGTCCTGACAAGGAAAAAAATCAAAATGGGTCACTAGTGGACATTGGAAAATGAAACAAATTGCTCTGTTTGATGAAGAAAGTACCATACAATAACTCAGGAGACATCACAATTCACCAGAAAGGAACATAATAATAATCAAATCTGATAGTACTATATTATCATGCCAATCAGAAAACAGCAATGGAATAAGATAATGTTTCCTTTTCCTTAAAAAAAAAATAAAACCTTTTACAGATTTCCACTTATTTACTTTTTTCATGAAGTATATAATCACGAGAGAAAAACATATATTTTTGGTCTGAAAATTATAAAAAAGAAAAGAAAAGAAAATCTTTGAATCGTTCTAGAAATCAAAATCAGTGACAGAACAGCCCCATTCATTAAAATCACGTGATGGGAAATTCAACATTCACATTATTTGATGCTTAGATAACTGTAAACTAAAACAACTTACCAAACAAGTAAATGTTACAAGGAAAACTTACAAGAATAGGGAAGATAAAAAGATATTGCTGATACGTGTCAACAAATGTTGTTTCCAATCACTATAGCAAATCAATGCCAAGATGGGGCAATTGGGGATTGGTGTCATTATTGAGGTGTATATTAACGCGAGGAAAGTGAGAGGACCGAAGTACTGTAATATAATCATGTATCCTTTAATTCATTTAAAATGTATTAAATTCTTTCGATGATTTGATGAAAATATTGGTACTTATAATTCTTAAATATTTATTGGACTTTATTAGGTTTTGTTATTCTCTTTTATACCTTTCAAGAAAAAATTTATTTTTTCCGCTTGTATTAAAATATAAGGTGAAAATCTAAATTTGATTTATTCCGTTAAAAGATTAATTTTTGTATCATTAAATTATAATATTCTTAATTTAGTTAATAAGATTTACCGAGGCTTGTGATTGCATTTGGTGAAGGACACCTTTTAATTTATTAGAATGGAATTGATTTGATAATCCAATACAATACTAATATAATATATATAGTTGATAGAAGAATCGATAGGATTCAAGGAATTTATGAGTACATCCTAAGATGCAGAAAATAACAATCCAAATATATATGGACCAATTTGCGTATGAATTAATTAATGCTGTTTTGAAGGGTAAGATGCCACATTATTAAGTTCTAATAACTTGAACGGAAATTGAGAAAAAAAAAAAAAGATAGCATGTATGAAGGGGTTAAGGACAATTTCTAAGTTTTTATATCTTTTATTAAACTTTAGACGGTCGCCTTATTCTTTGGATCGAAAAATGTTGATGGTGGTCCGTGAATATTTTAAAACATTAAATAAAAAGCTTTCTACAGTTTTATGATCAATATTAGAAAAACGACAAGTTTTTCTTCAGGTCTAACCAGTGTCTGTAATTAAGTGCCCATCCACGTGTTTTAAGGTTATCCATGAGTCGGTAGAGTAAAAAAAATATCCAATTGATGCTTAAATTTAACTTAAATTCTAAAACTTTAAGCTCAACTTAAACTTGATTATATTTAAAATTTTGAGCATAAACTTTATTTAAAGCTGCAGTCAATAATCTCAAACCTTTCTTGATTAAGCTTTATGAGGCTTGATTTTGCTAAAAAAAACATATTTTTTTTATCGATTAAAATAATATAAGTCTCTAAACTTAACTTGAAACTCTATTAATAAGTAAAATTCAACTTAAATTTTAGTTTAACAAATTATTTCAATAAATATCAAGTTCAACTCTAGCAGTCAATAACTAGATTTGATGTATTTACTTCTCTAACTATCCTTTTCCTAGATCTACCTTTTTTTCTATTTTTTTAATTTTCACGTACATTTCATTTGAATCCCAAGTATTTTATTTGGATGATTTTCTTGGCAAACAGCCATAATACCCACCTTACATCCAACACATTTTCCAACAACACAGACAGAACAGAGAAAATTTTGTAATGATGTTAACGTGTTCATTCGTGACACAGAAACGGTGATAAGAAAGAAAAGAGAGGTGAGTGTTTGTGTTTGATGATGGATCACCTAGCAGTTTTGTCTTGTATTGTATGTCTATGTAAAAAAGAGAGGGGAATAAAACAAAGTAAGAAATATCACAAGAATGGGACAAGACTTGGTACTGTTTATTTCTTTTTTTCTTGTTTAGGAAAATAAAAGTTATGACTCACATGACTATAGTCAATTGTTCTCCTATTGTTTTCTGGTACATGTGGAAAAACAAATATCTCGATTATACTTTATAGTCTGATTTTCAGGTGAAAATGTTTTCCAATAATCTACACACTTTTTATTAAAAAACCAATAAAGCAAATCCAGGAATTTGTCCTCATTTAAATAGAAAGGGATTTCTATGGCACCGTGATTCAAATTGACGGTTTATACTTATACCTATTGATAATTTTAATTGATGGTAAATAATCCTTAATTTTAATAAATTATTTTTATTAATGATAAAAATAAAACTGTTGATAGCAAAAGATGAGAATATTGATAATTTTTATAAAAATTGTTGACAGTTGATGATTTTTCACGAAAACTCTAAATAATTTTTATTTTATTATTATTATTGATGGATATAATTTATAGAAATAGAGAGTGATTTGCTATAAATCAAGATTGTTGACATGTGACAATGTAATATCATTTTAAATAATATTATCGTAAAATTTTCATAAATTTAAAGATAAAAATTTATGAAGATTACAAATATAAATCAATAAGTATATTATAAATATATACATATTTTTAAATGCTTTAATACAATTTATGAAAAGTTCCAAAGTTAGAGGTCAAGCAGGGAGACATCCAGGCCTCAACCCCAGAACTCACGGATTTTGGATATAATTTCTATTAATTTTTAATGCATACAATATTTAACTTATATATAAAAAATTTTAACTACATATGACTTTAGATTTTTTTGATTTATTTTATAGTATGATTGATAATACCGTCTAATTTATAATTTAATTATTAAAATACTTATTAATAAAATGCTTGACATTTATCACCCCAATCATTGTTTTGCTTTCAATTTTTTAAAAGAAAACTTTACCCATTAACTTTTTTGTTCCCCTTTTGCCATTATTTTACCACATACATAATCACCATCTGTTCATTAATCAGTAACACTCGAAGTTCCTTTATTCAGACGCGGGGGTGCAGGTGCAGCCACCCTTAGTGTCAGCTTCTTGTCTCCATTCCGGCGGTTTTGGCGGCTGACTGATTCAGTTTTGGCGGCGGATGCGGTGGATCATGCTTCCCGCGCATTGTTTTAAAATAATATTATTGCTTAAAAAGGAATATTCAGATATTGGGTTTATAATTTTGTATATTTTAAGGAGAATTAAAGCATTCGATAGATGACTCTGGTCGGTTCAATTATGAACATTAAGACAGCTTATAAGAGTTGGCAAAATGTCTTCTATTTATTTGTGCTCCATTTCGTGTGTAAGCAGTTGTCGTTTTGATAATTAGTGATAATTTAATTTTGGTGATATCAAGCACAAAAACGCTTGTACTTCTTTTGTTTGATTTCCTAACTATTACTATTTGCAAATTCATTTTCCCTTTATATGGAAGATATGGAGGGCTAAATTCGATTTTGAGATTTAAGTTTAATAATTAAATGAATTTTATTTTTTAGATTTTACATACTTAAAATGATTAAGGAAGTCTTAGAACGATAACTTAAAGTAGGTTTATTGAGTCAATTCATATTAAATAAGTTTCTAAAAGGCTTTCACTTATAGAAGAAATCGCATTTGAAATCCATTAAAAAAAGTGATCAATTTTGGCTATTAACCATTCTTCCAACCCAATAAATTAGATTAATCATTCCCTTTGTCATTTGGACATAATCTATCTTGACTAATATTGTCATATTATCAGATTCCTCTCAAAAGATTAAACACTTGAGTTAATAAAGAAAACCAAATGCATTCATAGCAAATAGTAGGATTTGATGCTATTAAGCTCCTTAACCTATAACATTTTATGACAAAGCTTTATTGAAATTGCCTATTTTCGTTCTTTACTATTTATCACTTAATTATCACATAAGTATCAGTTAAGGTGTTCCTTCAAGTATCATTTAGTTATAAGAATTGGATAAAAAGAACTTGATAAGACATGATAAGTACAATGATGATCGGATAATATAAGCTTATTGTATTATATTTGATTGGTGCAATACTAGATAAAAGATTTTATATTATCCCTTATTTAGTATATGCAAGTACTAAACTCGTTATTATATTTTAACATTTATATGCTTAGCATCATTTAATATGTAATTTAATATTATTTGAAATACAATTTAAATAGGTTATTGAATTCATATGGTTAAACAAATTATATATAATATTAAATAAAAGCCTTATATTTGCCATCTATTAAAAAATTAATTATTTATATTATAAATATTATATTTATTTTTGAGAAGAAGTAAAAAACGATGAATTTGGAGAGGCATTTTTAAGAACGCAAAATATTTTTATTTTTGTCTTATGAAGTATATTTTATACTATGGTGTAGATGTGACAAAATATAAGCCTTTTGTCTTGTCTATTAATCTATTTTTTTGTATAATTACCAAGCAAAGTTACAAATCAAATATAGAATAAAATTTTTTATTTAGTCTAATACTATAAAAATTACTCAATTAAACATTACCAATATTATAGAAATTATATAACCAAACATTATCTTAATCATATGCAGCTTAATACACATGCAGCATGCATGTGACGTTTATATTCAAGTCCTTATACCCAAAAGAAAAAAAAACACATGAGAAAAGATTCATCGATATCATATATCACACGTATAATATCAATAAAATTTTCTTTTTCTTCGTTGTCCAATGTGTAGCATATGATCATGGTATTATCTATAAGGTGTATGCATGAATATTAATAAAATTTTTATTTGTGTAATATATGCAAAATGCGAGTAGTGGTTATCTTAAAAACTATCGGTTTCATTATTATGTAATTATTTATAGAAATTTTAGTAGTAATTATATGCTATATGTATATATATTAGTCGTAATACGTAATGAGTTTTTGTTTTTTCATAACGTCTATACAGCATGTAAGGGTTATCATAACCCATTACAAACATAAACCAAAGGAGATGAAGAGGAGTTGATATTCTTTTTGTTCTTGCTCGTGACAATTTATAAAATTTGTAAGTTAAATAAGAGAAAAAACAGCTATATGAGTATCTAACCTATATATATTTGAAGTCAACCATTTAAACTAAAAAAGAAAATGAAAAAAGAAGAAGGCACAATTTTATTCATTTGTTTGTATTTTGTAAATAAATATAATGTCAATGCTTTATTATGAAGGCGCGTCTTTCCATCTGTTTAATAATAATTTTGCCCTTTCTTAGGGGGAAAAGTCAGCTGTAAAAGAGCGCCTTCCTATCGCATGAATGAAGAAGTTCCAACATAATAGAGTGATGGAAATACATATAAAGCACCATTTAAACATAAAAAAATTTTATCCGAAATTTTTTTATTTTCTCTAAAGAGTTTGCGTTTGAAATTTATAGATTGATCTATATAAAATGGATATTCCCAAATAAGAGTAAAGAGAATCTCATAATCACTACTTGAATTTTAAAGCATTTTTCATTCTTATATCTAGAGTATGAAACTGCTAGATGTCGATGCCCAATCATCCTCAAATTTACTATTTTATATATACTTATACTCTTTATCCAAGATCGTTTGCTATTTGATCTTTTAAAAAATGTATGAGATAACAAATTTAAAAAGTAAAAATTCAATTGAATATAACAGTTATAGGTATATAATTTGATAAACAGAAATTTGATTGGCTATCATATTTTTCACTTTCATATTTTGTAATTTCAAATTTTAAGTATAAAATTAAAAAAATCGGTAAGACATAGGTATTGATTTTGATACAATCTCTCCTTTGTTTGAGTATTATAATTTGATTGCACAAAACTATCGATTTCATGATATATGGTTTTATTCCAATTCTACCATATGCTATCCAAGATTTTTACATATCCATCATAGATGTAATGCATATACCAATTCTTAAAAAAAAAATTACATAAATATAAATGATATAATACTAATTACTTAAATACCATTGCAAAATCATATCTAAGAAATATGAATTACTTAAAATAAAAAAAAAACACATGTAATAAATATGAAGTCAAAAGTTATCTATATTGCTAAATTGCATTAAATAGATGCGATTATATTAAGTTTATTTATTATTTGTGTTGAAAACATGACTAAGACAATATTATGGTTTAATGACAAAGAGTGAGCTTACATGCTATTAGGTTGTGGGTTTAATCCCATGGATGTTCCTTAGCAATTAAGTCAGTTTGGTTGCATTAAAAAGGGTGAATTACAGTAATATCATGTCAAATACCAAAATTACATAAATGTTTTGAAGTATTGAAAAACTATATTTACACTTTGAAAAAATGTTAGTACCGCAAAGTTTCTTCTTTAAGCAATATTTACTTACTAGTCTTTAGATGACCATGTGATTGTAAGTGTTTTTATAGGCAAATTCAATGTCTAATTGGCATTATATTAACTATTAACATATTGATTCGTTGAAGAAAAATCCCAGTAGGTAAAACTGGTATTTAGTTGTATTTTGAAAATGATATTAATGATAGATTAATTATATATACAAATATTAATATAACCTTATTCAACTTTATGGGATGACTGTATAGATAGGGATATGAATTTAATATGAAAATATTAAAAAAAAAATGAAAGAATATATATATTCTTTTAGTTTTAAGTAGGAATTTTAATTCTTTATTCAATAGTCACAAGAATTATGTGAAACAACAATACTATGATCAAACAAAATAATATGTTTATAATTTAATGGTATGTTTTCTTGGGGGAATGGAAACTATTCCCAACTTATTCCTTATGAGCCTTGTTTGCTTGGGTTTTGGACCTTGTAATTGCAATTCCTTGGAATCTTAATTCTCCAAAAAGTCTGAATGGTGATTCTTAAATGCAACCCATGAATCATACTTCCTCACTCATTTCCTCTATTTTATTCTCAAGATACTCTCATTGGAATTCAAAAATTATAGTTATTTACCTTCAACAAAACATCATACCCGACCCTTAAATGAAATATCAATCATGTTATCTCCTTTGTAGCCTTAAGCCTGCTATGATTGTCTTATCCATGTTTCATGCATCTTAAATTAAAGGCAAAAACCCTAATCTTCCTTTTGTCCCTTTCTTCCATGCTCTTCTATTATGTCATTTCATTGCATCGAAGTTTTGTGCCTTATCTTTCTCAATAATTACAACTAAGTTTAGGAGCAAATGAGGTCAAGCTCATACAATCATCCTCTATTCACAGTTAACCTCGCAAGAGAATGCTTCTAATTACAGAGTTTGGAGAAATAATTTTTAGAGTTAATGAGATGCAAAATTTGTACTAGATTTCTTAGAGAAACAATTTTGGTTAGATTTATTATGAGCTTCCTTCCAATTTTGTTTTGTTGCTTTCTTCTCAAATTAGGGTTGGGGCTTTGAAGGAACATGATCTTTTGAGACTAGGGCTTTCCTAGATAAAGAGAACACGGTGGAGGTATTGTGAAATTAGGGCTAGGGTTTCAAGATCTTTGTTCTTCCTTTTTTAATTGATTTTGTATCTCATTTTATTCTTTAATTTAATAAGGGTGTTTTAGTCATTTTACTTTTTATTCATGTCTTATAACCCATTAAATTTATCATCTAAACAATGCATGTAATAAAAATTTCATTGCATTCAATTAAATACTGTAATATATAATTACCTCTTATTACATCTTTTTTCTATTCCTTAATAATTGTAATTCAACTCTCTTTTTGTTCTATTTAAATGAATTGTGGGGGTGTAGATACAAATGTAAGGGTAATGTACGTACTGTGTGTGAAATTGCGTTACATGTGATTAAGAAAATGACTTGAGTGACTTATTCAGAATGATCACGAGAGAAGTGTAGAGAGGAGGATTAGGCAATCTTGGTAAGGTTTTAATACGAATGATAATAAGTGGAGGAACATGGTGGCATCAAACTCCACAATTAATGAATAATGGGGTAAAGTTCTTAAAGTGTTTACATGTTTTGATTTTTGAGATAAAATTCTGATAAAGTAATTGTGTTAATGAGAGTTTCTCTCTTCCTCAAATGAAGAAGTTGATGAGCTATTTATAGAAAAAGATGGTTGGTCCATTTTTTAGATCATGGTGGTAATCAATGATTATGATTGAAGCCCTTTATTAATGAATCTCAAGTAAACCATTTCGATGGGTTTAGGCTTAAATATATGCTTTAATTATTATTTTAATGTGAGCTAAAATAAAAAAAAAGTTGAATTAGGTATATTGATTTAACGGATTTTATTTTAAGCTTATTATACTAAAACTTCTTTGATCATTCTAAATATTTAGATTTAACTTTTTAGATTTCGTTACCTTACTCCGTAAAATCAAACTTACTTAAATTTAGCTACCTTATTGAACTAAATTGTTGATGTTTATAACCATGTAGGTATCCTATCGGAAAGCGGAACCTAGAATTTGCTGATGGCCTTCTAAGAGATGTTTTGGTCTACCTTAGGCAATTCACATTAGAGATATCATGAAGCAATCAATCTTCTAATCTCAGAAAATAACTTTACACGCAATAAGCATCACGAATCTTCATGCACGTCTTCCGTCTGGCAGCTGTATATATTATTTTAAACTAAAGTCACCCACTGACATAATTTTTAATTTACTGGTTGAATTTAAAACAATGATATCAACTAGATGTACAGTACATTGTAAAAGGCACGGAGAAAGGTCCAAGTTGTTTTCTTGTGAATAATTTTATTTCTCCCAGAAGCTCGATCATCCGACAATGACCCTCGATTTCATGACACTTAAGCTACTGCTCTTTGTTGAAGATTAATATAATAAAATGCAAATTAAACTAGTGCTAAAAATTCAAGTGTCCCAAAATCATTATCAACTTCCGTGTGAATTTTCCATAAAACCCTACTCTTGATTACATATTACGATCAAACTTCCACGATACCTATGCGAGTGATTTCTATGACTCTTGTTTATAAAAATATGTGAGACTTTTTTTTTTTTTTTTGGTTATAATAAATTTTCTCAAGTTCAATATGATCTCAATTTAGACTAATAACTAAAAGAGTAGTGATACTTGCCATAACATTAGAAACATGTATATGCTAGATCTCGCAGATATATGAGTGGACATGACAATTTTAAGCTTATTTCCGTGCACAATTTCGTAACAGAAAACATCTTCCTAACTAAAAATAAGGTTGTGTTTAGTTACCTCCTTTTATTGTGATCTTTGTTGATCTGGTCGGTCCAACCTTATTACTAATAGACTTGGGTGGGTTTTTTAAATCATAATTTACTACATCCTTATTTTATTATAGAGATGCACCAATTAATAAAAACATAAATATAGATAAAAAAATAAAAATAAATCATAAAATATTATCAATTTTTTAAATATTAAAAATTTAAATAGTTTGATTAATTTATAAATAAATACTAATTACAATTGTGACCGACACCTCAATTTAAACTTCTTCATCTTTGAGGTTTTCAGATCAGACCTCTTGATCTTGGTTTCATAACATTAGCCATAGATGTGCGAGCTGGGCCTTTCTTGCTATGCTTTTGGATCTGTCATTGGAATCTTGGATCCAAATTCGGCGGCATCTCGCGCTGTACCGTGTTTGCATTAATTTATTTGATTTAATGTTAATACTAGGGATTAGAGTATACTTTGATACATTAAGCGTTGGGATGATTTTAATAACTTATATAGATTGATGTATAGCTTACGTCTAATTATAGGAAGAAAATTTACCATCATTGACCAGAGATCCAAGTAATGCAATTTTCTCTCTCTTCTTTCTCTTCTTCTTCTTCTTAACTTCCAACCAGCAACTGGATAAAGAACCACCAATAAATTATACCTATCCACAAATTAATAGTCTCAAATCAAGTTCAAACATTAATCGAGTAATATTAATATATATATATATATATATATATCAATTAGAAGGAAATTAATTTTTAGATAAATGAAGTTTAAATGAGTTCACTCAAATCAAACTCAAATTGGCTAAGTGATATTTTGAGCAAAATCTATCTTAAGATTTTAAGCTTGATAAAGCTTGTTTCTTAAAAATTTGGATATAGTTTGAGCTTGAGTTTAACACTACAACCTCTTCACACAACTCATTTAGCCATATAAAGATTTATATTAAATTTATTTTTCTTTGGCCGAGACCATGTTATTGAAAATGGATCATTTTTATTAATTTCCTTTAATTTACACCCTTAAAATATTGTTATACGTAATTAATGACTTAAATTACAAAATATATAATGATCTCACGATAATATCATATTATATTTAAAAATATAAATAATCTCAATTATTGATTTATAGATTGAGGAAAATTGAGATAAGAGTAAATGTATATCTTTTTCTCATTAAATGTACTAACCATGGAAGCAATCTTACGTTCTTATTAGAACATTTTTTCTTTATCGAATCATTTCATTTCCACACGATTAATATGTCACAAGAGCATCTAAAAGACATTATGCACAATAAAAATATTTAGATATGTGGACAAAATATGCAAATGCAGTGAGTCTCTCGGGAAAAATATACACGAGGAATACTGTACGAAACAAATTGCTTAGTGATATATAAGATCACGTAAAAATTTGATATATTGATGGCTAATTGTGAAAACTCGTACACATCAAAACGTCTTAATTTTGGCTGAATAAGCTTAAAATTAGGATGAATGAAATTCCCTTCCTTAAAAAAGTTTGACATTTTAATAAGACATTAAAATTTAGAATAGGCACTTAATAATAATAATAAAGCTAACTAACTTTAGGTAGCGATATTTGAGCACGGTAATTGAATTTAGGGCTTGACAATTAGCTCAACCAAAGAACCCCCAACACCAAGCCCATCAATTGAGAAAAGGATAAAATCAACTCTTTAACATGCAACTCAAGCCCACAATCTCCAACCCAAAAGACTAAACTTCATCTCTTTAAGGTGAATATAATAACATTATTATAAAATTAATAAAAACAAAACCACAAACTAAAACCAGCTACCAAACCCTATACAATATAATGTATAATGTAAGATGTATTTGATAAAAGTAATTGTTGAATGCAATACGGAAGAGTTTCGATACGTCTTATTAAAGTTGTCTTTGTGTGTTACGAGAAAGAATAAATACGCGAAAGAAGATGGAAAAAAAAAAAAAAAAAAAACAAAAGGAAGAGGGGGCTCTTTCCTATGATTGATCAGTGGATCCACTTCGGTGTCTGATATTGCCATGGAACCGGTCCGTTTAACCTTATTGACCCGCAATGATGACGACTCTTGAAGACCAACTCCGTTTTTGTACAACCTAATTGGGTTTTTGGATTCGAATGCACAATTTTCTTCTATTTTTTATTAGAAAATATACTGATTTATTGAAAAAAATTAACCTGTGGATAATTTTACTATTTCATTAAAATATATAAATTATATTATAATATTTTTATAAATTTCAATTCGTATTAATTTGACATTTAGCAATTTTCATTCCAAAACAAGCCTGTAATATGAATCTCACAATATTGATTTTTTCCCACGAAAAGGGGAAGTCTATTGGAACTTAAACTATTACACAGAAATAAATAATACTGACGTGGTTCCTGAGAATTGAAGTTTTATAACTCTACCAAACATATGGTCCTGAAATTTGACAAGGGTTATCTAACCATTTCTATCTTAGAAACTAAAATTAAAAAAGAACCGAATCTTGCCCACACATATGCTCCATCCACTCCACTCCACCGGTTCCGGCTCTTACTCATCTGCCGGGTTAAACTTTCAAACGCTTGAATTTAGCTCGTTTAAAAGTTGTTTAGTTTTCATCAGTTTAATATTAAAATTATTGATTTTAGTTTGAATTTAACTCATTTAGATGAACGAGTTCGAAGTTGTTTATCTAAATAATTCTGAGCTCAAGCTCTTTTACATAAATATATCTAAATGAGTCCAAGTTTGAACTCAAATTTAAATTAAAACGTAAAATTAATTCAAATTTTTAAAATATACATTTTTTGATAATTTTTATTAATTATATTGGTCTCATTCTTAAATTCTTATATTACATTTTTAATATAATGTGATAATTTAGTATAATTAATAGGCTTGTAAACTTAGCTTTCGAGCTTGTTTATGATCCTACTCACAAGTCTACTCGTGAGCACACTCATTAATAATATAAATGAGCTTACTAGTTAACAAGCGTATTTACAAGTTTACTTATGAGCAAGTTTGTTAATAATATAAATGAGTTTATTCGTTCATTGGCTCATGAGCTTAAATAAAAACTTAAACTCAACTCGTTTAAATAAATGTGTTTTATTTTGATTTTAAGTTTAGCTCATTTACGATTGAGCTCAGACCAATCCAAGCTTAAAGTAAGTTAACTCGAATAACTCGTAAGTAACTCAGCTTATTTGCAATCCTAATTTGAAGTATATTCCAATATATAATAAGAAGAAGAAAATATAAGCAACTTTAGATTTTTACATGTTATAAAAAAAACATTTTAAATTCTAATAAATTAGCAAATAATTCATAGAGGTTGTAAATAACATCCTAAACTTTGACCTTATTATAGAAATATCCCATTAGAATAATCAAAGTATACTTTAACATTTTCCAAAATTTTCAATTAAATGCGTTTTTTATTCTTTTTCTCTAAATAATAGATTTTTTTATATTGTCAATTTATCAAAATTTAGGATATTATTTATAATATTTAAAAATTTACAAGTATGTACACACCAAAATAAAAATTTAGGTGGTTTATTCATAATTTTCACTACTAATAGTAGTATTAGGAAAATATTTAAGAGCATTTGATGAGAAATCAAACTATTTCACGTAGTGTGTGTATTTAGTATTATACAAATATCTTTTTCTTATTTGAATTTTCAACAGATATGTCAAAGATAAAATCTATGTTACATGAATTGATAAGTGATATGTAAGTATTAATAAAATTTTTATATATGTTAGTAAAGGAATGTGTATTTTGAAAAATTACCATATATTTTCGCATATTAAAATTTTATTAATATTTATACGATATTTATCGATTCATATAGCATATTAATATCGCTAAAACTTTTCTTTATATCAACAAAACCAATAATAAACATTAAAAAAATAATAATAATAACAATTACAATAATGGAGACCACGAGGACATGGCTCATGAGACTTATCTTTCCACCAAACTTTTGGGCATGGTAAGTGACGTCTCACCATTTCTATATTAAAAGCCTACGTAGAATTGAAAAAGAAAAGGAGAAATAGAGAGGCACAACATTGACCTGGCACATGCCTCCATCCTCCACCGGTTGCATATTTAGTAGAAGTAACTGAAATTTATCCAAAAATCACCGCAATTTTAGAGTTGTATATAAGTTAAGTTGAGTCAAGTGAAGATAATATAGTATCAACTCGAGTGTAAATTTGATGTGAAATCTTAAAGTGTAAGTTTAATTTAAACTTGGTTAAATTTAGAATTTTAAATTCAAGCTCGACTTGAAATGATATTTAATAAGATTGAGTTTGACTTGATTAAACTTCAGCTCAATATATTTAAAAATATATATATTGAAACTTAAATCAAACTCTACTAATAGTTATATTTAGCTGGAACTTGATTAGCCTTCTAAACTAGTTGAGTTAAACAATATAAAGTTGTCAACTTGATTAACTACTTGAGTGGTTTAAGCTTAAACTTGATTAAATTGAACTTGAATAGCTCACAAATAATTTAACTTATTTTACGTCTTAAGTCGGCATCTAAATTTATAAAATCACTATATGAATTTTTAATATTTTTTAAATTTTA
The DNA here is from genome assembly GCA_024138005.1 of Lumnitzera racemosa. Lineage (NCBI taxonomy): Eukaryota > Viridiplantae > Streptophyta > Magnoliopsida > Myrtales > Combretaceae > Lumnitzera > Lumnitzera racemosa. The sequence goes on along the minus strand of JAMXBC010000008.1, from coordinate 8,195,769 downwards.
TATAAAAGTTTAAAATCATTAAATGTCATGGTATTTTACTCGTTAGAGTTTACCCCCTTATGTATATACTTGTTTTCATTTGTATTGCATTTGACTAATGAGTTTTTTTTTTTCCTAACTATATTACAACTCAAGGGACTAATGAGTACTTACAACGTTGCTTTTTTTTTTTTTTTTTTCTAATGATGGGATAAGCATATGGAATTTAACAACTTTAAAACTTTAGGTGTAAAATTGAAAATAAAAGATGGCAAAGTTCATATAGTAATTTTGGTATTATCCACGCTAAAATTGATAAAAAGTACATTAAATATATTACACATTCCTAAAACAAACTCATTTTCTTTTTAACTTCTGAGACAACATTATTATTTAATTTTTTTTAAAACTATCGTAAAAATTAATAATTTAAAAGTTCCAAAAACCACCTAGCACCGGGTGGTGAAAGAACCATCTTCAACTTTTTAAATAACCTCAACCATATGCACGAACAACTCTGATGTCGGACTAGAGAACCAACCATTCAACGATGGGATAGCAACTGTCGTCAAAACAATCCAATATGGGTGATTAGTGCTCGGAAAATCAATTGCAAACCGTAAATTAAATCATAAATTAAATCGAATTAAAAAAAATTGGTTTTTATTTTTTATAAACTGTTTGATCATAGTTAGTTTGATTATATATAAATAGTTTGTGGTTCAATTTAGGAAAGTAAAACGAAGTGAACCATTTGATTAAATAAAAATAATTTTATTCAGTTATTTTGTTATTTTTTTATTAAACTTTTCATATATTCTTTTTCTTTGTCTTATTTTTTTGAGTAAATTATTAAGATTAAGTTGAATGAGTTCCATTTAAAATTCCACATTTAAAAATTTCCCTTTTCTAAATTATCATTTTCTTATATATTTTCAAATTAAGAGTCTCATCTTGGTATTTTTACATATCTCTCATATCTTATGTAACTTTTACTAAATATTATTATAAATGATAAATATATACAAAATTAATTTAAAACATATGAAAGTTTAATAGAAAGGAAAACATGTTATTAGAGATAAAAATATTTAACGAAAATTTGATATAAATGGTTCAAACTGTAATTGAATCGGTTTTATATAAGTTTGAAAAATTTATAAACCAAACCGCATAGTTAAATTCGATTGAAACTCAGACAATGTCAGTAACATTATTCCTTTAAAATAGTGATGTAGGAATGCTATGGGTTCTTAGGGTTGAATATGATCTTATCTGAATTGTGTAATCTTTTCAATATTGACGTTAACGTTACATGATGTGTCGTGTAAATGTAAAAGTGGAAAAAAAAAAAAAAACTAGAAGTAAGCCGACACAATTATTAAATTTATGATATGCTTGTAGCCAACGGAGATACAAACACGTTATCACCATTATATTTGTGTTGAAGAAGACGTTGTACCGATTATTTTCTGCTAGTCATAACAAACATTCAAAAGAAAAGAGAAACACACACACAAAAGGTGGAATGATATTTGTTGGCTTAGTACAATGTTTGGAATGAATGTGAATGAACATTCGTGGATTAATGTTTGTCGTTTGGTACAATATGTGATATGAATGATTGAATAAAAAATTAATGGCAGCAATAGAAAGCGGTTTTAAACGGACTCTCTTGCTTTGAGAAACGTGGAGAATTCGGCAATATAAGATGCTGAAAACACAAAGATATAGTATGATTGGGTTCTCTTAACTTTATATTCTCTTAAATCTCCCAAAATTATACCATTAAGATTTGAGATTTGAAAACACAATATGGTTTCATTATGATATCACAAAATATTTCAAATATTTAGAAAGTTTTAACCACTGATTTTATAACTTTATCTAAAGTACTTAAATAATCAATATAGTATATTGAGAAAAAAATTTAATGGAACTAATATGTTAAATAAAACGATAAGTAACGTATAAATATTAATTAAATTTTGATATATATATATATATATATATATGAAGAAACATACTTTTTGAAAAAATATTAATGATTTCATCGATTCACATGGTATATTAATATTCCTAAAATATTTCTCGGTATACCGATTTACTTTAATTAGCTACCACTTCATTAAATCAATGGTGTTGTTATAATTATTGCTATTCTTTGTTCATATGAAAATAACAAGACCATTCATTAGGATACATTAATATTGGTCAATCCATTAAGGAATTCACTTTCCGCTGTTAAAATTATATAAATATTAATTTCTTCTCCTTCGTTTTTCTTTAATAAATTAATTTTAAATCGAGAAAACCAATAATACTAACACGCCATATAAACTAATTATTAAAATGTAAGTACTAATAAAATTTCAATAAGTGATTATAAAAACGATAGTTCTTAAAAAACTAGACACTATATAGGTAATTCAAATCATTGATTAATTTACGTGATATATTAGTATTATTAAATTTTTTTTCTTTTAAACATTTTACTTTCTACCAAACTAGAACCAGACCAAATTAACCCCTTCTTCATCCCTGGTTTTATTATTAATTTTTACTTGAAAATGGATCCTTGAAAGTTACTTTTTTTTCATAAAGTTTCTATTTAGAAATAGATAATAACAACGTTAATTTGTCACTTTAGGAATTAAAAAAAAAAGAAAAATTTAGAGTATCTAAATCCTTTTTATTCTAAAACAGAAACCGCGATTCTCTCCCTCTCATTATTTACTCAAAATAAATTTTCGCTATTATCGCGTTCGGATCCTCACATGCTCATACTGCGTTATGGGTATATAAAGGAGTTGTCGCACCAAAGTTTGAAGGCATGACAAGTATGTTACAAGTGTGGAAATGAAAAACGTGACCCACGTTTTCAAGAGTTTGAATAACTAGTCTGGCAGAAAGTAAATTCAAAACAATGGTGAAAGCGTGAGATTTTTTTAATTTTTTAATCTATAGAATATGCCATTTGGGGGACTCTTGAGGACGAATAGCATTAGTTGAAAAAAAAAAGCACGTTTTGATGTGCTTAGGCTTTGAGTAGGCACAAAGGGCTTAAAATCAATATATATTTGATTTGATTCAAAGAAATATATGCTTTTTACCAATAGAAAAATTTTGGACCAAGAACCCTGGTTTTGATTTTGGTCATATTAAGATGTGTTCTACTTGGAAATATGTATGTGCTCCTGTTAAGAAACAGAACAATAAGAACCTAATGTTTTATGAACATTTTGTAAAATCTATTATTCATATCTTTTGGTAATATTATGTTTTTCTAATGCATCGATTTCTACTATACTATTAATAGGATCTCCTTATTCATTATCAATATATTGAAATGCTTATAGAAGTTATTTATAATGAGAATATCAATAACTCCTTAAGTTTTAAGATGCATTAATGGAATCATAAAATAACCTCAATTTTTAATGGCTCTGTCAGAATGCAACACTCCATCTTATGAACTACACAGGCCTTGTTGAAACTATTTTATTAATTTAACTATATTTTCTAATCTAAAAAGCAAAATTTTCTTTCATAATAATGATGATTCGTGTAATGGGTTAAGAATAATGTTGTTGAGTGGTGATTCCAGGTTGGACAATTTTCAATAGTAGGCTATATGCTTTGAGAATTTTAATATAGCTTTTTTGACCAATCTGACACTTTTATAATTACACTTGATATGGAAAATATAGGAATATGCTATTTCCACATGTAGATATGCCTTTAAATGCGGCCTCAGTAGATTTTTTTTTTTTTCAAATAATATTACGTATTAAGGGGGGAATCAAGCTTCGTTGATCTCTTTAGAGGTCAGTATTTATGCGGCTTTAATAGAATAAATTTCTTAATCAGTACCATTATTAAATCCAGTCTTATTCTTGGCTTCCTCTAGTTAATTCCTATCTTTTATTCTTCTTCTCGGTCATTACTCTGTGTAGAAACATTAACGAGGGACAGAAAATAAAAGGGAAAAAGTTAAAACGGAATTAAGATGAGTAAAGAAAGCATAATTTGGAAATGGAATTCTGAAAAATAAAAAAGAAAAGTGCATTTCCAAGCCTTTTATCCCTTTTTACCTCCTAAATACCTAATTAAGCTAAAAATTAGTCCTTAAATGTAGGTTCACCAATTTGTAGTATAATTAGGTGTTTCATGATTTGTTGACTACTTAATTAATCGGTTTGATATTGACAAGTACTACCCAAGTAAGTGATTACCTTGCACATTTCAAGTATTTGTTAGGTTAGGAATTAAATGAATTTAAGTATCTTCAAACTTTAAATGTAAACAGGGTGTATTTGGTTAAGGCCAAAATATTTGGGACTATTGATGATCAAATATGGCACTCATTGATCACTTGCGTTCTCTCAAGTAAAGTAGTGAATTTGGAATGATTAAGTAGATTGGATGATGATATCACTAAAATATATGCATTCCAAGTTATTGGGTAATAACAATTGATAGTAACAGATACCTTTGTAGACAGTTAAAGTGGACTAATAGTAGTATTGGTTGGTCTGGTAATGATTATGGGATGATGCAACTATGTATTTGACTCATGGATTGTTGTGACGTACCTACACCTAAATGTTCATGTATATATATGTGTTAGCGAATCATGAACTATACTAAGTTTTTAGACATTAAGATTGTGCTGTATACCACACTTGATTAAAGATAATAACTCATACTAGGTGTGCTAGTTATGAACTGTATACGACACGTTTATACAGTTTTTGTATGCGTTTGTGGTGATTATGTATTGGTTGTGATTCACCTTTTATGGACTCTATAAGTACAATAGATAAAAGCTCGTTTCCATTCATGACTGTCAACATAGGAGTAGGATCGGCCATAATGCATTAAAAGAATTAAACAAATAGGTTGATTTGATTCGGTTGGTTCTTTTATAATTATGAAGTTATAAATAGTTAAAATAAAAGAACCCAAGTTTAGGGTAAAGCTTAACCTAAGAAATTAGCTTAGCCTTAAATACTACACTTAGTTCATGTTACTTTCTCATGTGGGACTGCAACATTGCCATCCTCTTTTGAAAACTAACACCTACGTTGGCTTATTCTAAACTGTCTACTCTAGATAATTTTCACTTCAGGTAGCTCATGCTCTACTTTATTGGGTAACCTTTTCTCAAGTAGTCATCCCTTAGGTTGCTCTTTTTCATGTCGTCTCTTTTGTAGGTTGGCCTCTCAACGAGAACACTAAATGTTATGATCTAAGTTCAAGAGGAGAGCGTAACCCAAAAAACTAACTTGATAGGTGTGAAAACCTCTTAACCTTAAGTGTTACACTTAGTCCATATTACTTTTTCTTGCATGACTATAATAAGATATTACTATGAAAATTTGAAATATATAATTATTGTGTGAATTATGATTTTAATAGGGTTATGAACCTTTATATATTCATATTATGATAAAAGTATGTGGCAAGCCATTCACTTCCTTCAAAATGGGGGCATGAAAATTTCTATAATAATCAAGAAATAAGAAATGGAAAATGATAAGTAAAATTTCTATGCTCCTAATATTCAAAATGTTATTGGAGCATTTATCATGGAGTAAGATTTTAATATGAATCATTATATTGTCTAGTTTGTCTATTGTAACAATACCCACAATTTGTTTTTCCCTCTTAAGTTTATCACTAACTCATTTTCGCATGGAGGTTAATGATCCCAAATCATATTAGGCAACTCTATGATAAATGGTGAGAAATGCTCATGAGAAAATTTATAGTGTGTTTGATAAGAATAAGATTACTCATTTCTCCCCAATTCGAATTCAAGTTAATGTTCACCTATATTCAATTTCACAACACTAAATTAACCTTTAGGCTAAGCTACTCAAAAAGTTTATAGAGTTAGAATTGACTTTATAATATTTGACTTAAAATTATTTTATACTTAATCAAATTTGAGTTAAATTTAAGTATTAGTTGAACTTGAGTCAAGTTTTAATATTGATATTATTTACTAAGAAAAAAGTTTTTTTTTTCCAAAAAAAAATAAATTAATACTATCATGACCCTAAGGGGAGTCTAATAGAATTGTCTAAAATTTTCATATTATGTGAGTATCTATAATACAAAAACCGTTTTACAAGTGAGAGTTTGCAAGACTCTAAATAATTAAACACTAAGGTTTTCAATTTTAATTAAATAGTTTAATATAAAATATAAGTGAATATAGATATCCAATAAGTCACAGTCAATCAGAACTGCAGAGAATCGACATTCCCCATCAAATGTTAAGACAAGGTAAAACAACTTACTAATTTACAAGAAATGCTACATAATCCTATCATATGAATATACTTTACATAAATTATTTTTGTACCATTATACGCTTTTCAATCAACTCTAACATTTCCAATCCTATCTCCACTTTGTACTCTACTTTCAAGGTTATCCTAATTTCTCCTTACAAGAAACCTGCAAAAGAAACTATAGGGGAATGAGCAAAGTACAACTCAGTCAATTCGTTCCTCACCACTATTGTTCAAGCGAGTTATCAAACAAACATTATTAGCACACATGTAAGCTATTTATATATGAAATGACTACAAGCGCGATGAATGTAAGCAACACATCCATAGAAGTCTGGAATTATGGAAGGTGTAGAGTGATATTGTCTACACGTCAATTTTCCCCCTATACTTACTTGCATGGAGGACTTCACTTTAACTGCACAAGACTGCTTAGGGGTACGGTCTCACCAGACGTTATTTGACTATTACCTTAGTTCGAGAATCAACAATCAATGTAGGTGGATCCCAACTAGGGTCGCCCACCAAACATATCAAAGGCCCTTTGGGTATGAACAACGAGTCTATCTCCTTATCAACAAATATTCAAGGCCTTACAGGCACAAATATGCGAGTCCTCTCGTAATCAATTGAAGATACTATGCTAGCTTTGCCTTTAAAGTTATAAATATTATTTATGGGCAGTATGAGCCTTTACATAAATCATACAAAATATATTTATGATTGGAAAAACGTTTAAAAAAAAAAGTACTTTTCTAAAAAATTTACAAAGCCAGTGCTCTTCATTAGTATACCAATTGAAATCATATACATGCGAGAGATATAACTAGTTATTTTAGTTGAACAGTTATATTTACCAATTTAAGAGAGTGATCATACGGATGATAACATATAAGCAATCAGTTGTTTAATCAAATAATCAATATCAACTAATAAACAGCACACAAATAATAAATAACAAGCAGATACCAGATCATAAGAACTCCCTCATTTGGGTTAAGGCTCGCTTTTCCAACCTTTGAGAATTCTAAAGCTCGATAATCGAATATCTAAAAGACAAGAAAACCTATAAGTATTTTGAAAAACTAGGTTTTCTTATTAACTAAATATCTGTCATTATTTGCTTAGTTACCCCCTATGACCTTTGTATGATATAAATATAATTTGACTTAAATCCTTCATTTAGATTATTTTAAATTTTCAATCGCATATAACTTTTTTAGTTTAGTTCAGATTCTTATAAACTTGTAGTCTATTTTAATAAATCTCTAATTCTTATATTTTGCAATTTTCTCATTTTTGAGTTTATTTTATCATAATTTATGTATTTTTTCATTTTTAAGCGTTAATACCCATTTAATTTATTTTTAATATTTTCATAATATTTTCAATTATTTAATTATTATTTTTAATTACGAATTTAATTATATTTAATTAAATACTAACGTGGCACACATGGGTAGGTGACATATGTCTTTCCCAAAATTTGTATATTTTCAATATTTTTCCTATTTTGTATTTTTTTTTGCATAATATGTATAATCATATTTATTGTTATATATTTATTAAAATTTTAAAATTAATTATTTCCTATTTTCTTTGAAACCCACAGCAAATATTTTTATATGCACTACTTTATTCATTACTTTGTTATTATGTTATACATGTATTATTTAAGTATACCCATATATTTATATGTTATACTAATAATATACGTATTTTTATACATATACCTGTACTTATGTAATTAGGTAGTATAATCTAAATATACTATATGTGCTATACTCTTATATATACATATATTATATCTATACATATACTATACTCGTATTTTTCTACTTTATACCTATATATATTTTCAGCCACATACTAATACATATACATATGTAATGAAAATACCTAGTATACATAATATTATTTATGCATATATACATACGTGTACATATGCATAAACCCTTATCCTAATGATTTGTAGAATCTAATATGACATGTATGTACACTTGAATATACCTATGAGTAGATGTACATGGTATAATACCTATTTTCATAAAATCCCAATATATGTACATAAGTTTTTCTTTTTTTAAAAAAAAAAATTTGCACATACTCTTAATATACATAAAATATTACAACATACATGTGTATAAAAATACATGTAGATGACTATTACAAAATAAATATCATATACATACTAAATACTCTTACTTTGGTGTCTTGATTATATAACCAATGGATTGTTCTTCTTCTTCTCCTTTAATTTACTTATTGAATTTTGAAAGCAAAATAATATAAAGAGGAGGAGACAAGGAACTTCACAGTTTGGAAAATGAAAAGGGTAGGTGAGACTTTGTTTGTGTGTTGAAAAAGAGTGTGTTTTTCTTATGGTTGATCATGGAAAAGAAAATGAACCAAGTGAATAATAGTGTTTTTGTGTGTAGTTGAAATGAGAGAGGAAATAAAGGGAAAAGAGAAAAAAAGGACAAGATAAGGCTTGAGGAAAAATATCAAGTCTTTCTTATCTTACAATTTAATCACATGGAGAAGAAAATAAGGACACATGGACTGTTGCTTTGAATCTTGTCCAGCACGTGGAGGGAAAGGGAAAATAAGAAGAAAAGAAAGAAAAGAAAGAAAAAGGAAAATAACAATAATTATATGTAATTTTTCTAAACATAAAAATAAAATTTATAAATTAATTTTGAAATTTTATGAAATTTTATCAATTTAATTGGTACTCGTTACGATTATAATTTTTATGAGTTATTTTGATGTTTTCGTTAAAAGTTTTACGCGATTACGTAATTTAGCTAATAATTATAATTGACTATGATTATATTACTATTAAGAAATATTTATTTATTTTATCAGTTTAAAGTTATGGTTTTAGGGTTTCTATTAAGTTTGGATTCGATTTTGAGTTTCTACATGTACATTGGATTTAAGATTTTTGTACTTGATTTAGGTTTTGAGTAAAATTTTAAGGTTTTTATCTTTCGTATTATATTTGAGTTTAAAATTTTAATTAGTTTTAAATTTATTAACTCCATTAAGTTAGAGTAATTATTTATAATATTTAAATCAATTTATTATTTAAAATGCTAAATTTACAAGATTTACAAATACTAAGTAAACTTAATTGAGTGGAACTCTAATGTCAAACTTTTAAGCTTAAAATCATATATCATTTTGGCTCGACTCTAGTAGATTAGCAACTCCAACATCCGAAAGAACCATGTCATAATTCAAGTGGATTCTGTTTGCCATGTCAATAATTAAATAACATGGAATGTTGTTTTGTTGTTTCTCCACCTATGTGAGGGGGAAGGAAAAGCCACGTCAAAGTCTATGTAAATAAAACATATGGGCAATATGTGTTTAAACAGAGAACGTGTATGATTTTTAAAAATAAGAATAATCATAATTATTTCCAAAGTAATTGATATAGGTTATCATCTTTTCGGATAGAGCGAGTGCTCATCTCATTGATCTCTTTCTTTTTAGGGTTAGCTACACCAGTTCTCAAGTTTATGAATTTAGAAGCGAAGTAAAGAAGTGAAAGTGAAAGCGATTTAATCACTCGAAGTTAGTTAGTTGTTGAAGTGAGTTAAAAGATCTTTTGGAATCAGAAAATTTTCGATTTTGAATAAATTGCTAAATATAATCACGATTTTTTTGACATCTTTCTTAAAGATATAGAAGATAAGGTAGCGATATCCTGCAATTGTTTGAAACTTCGCTAATAAAGGAGTTCGTAATGGTTCTAGATAAGTTTCATATAGAGGAGTATGACGATGTAGACTCAATCCTTTCTTTTTCCTATTTAACCCTTCATTTAATGAGCTTTGGCGACATGGTACCCTATCCTTTTCACATGCATATGCAGAAACGTGATGAAATGTCAAGTAGGAAAAGATATTTGCAGATCCTGCGAATCATATGAAATTAGACATCAGAATGTACTACATTGATACGTCCCACGTCCGCAATATATTTCCATTGTCAATTTGTCATAATTGTTAGGTTGTTACACAGATCTAAGTCTTTAACATTATGAAAATCAACCTTGCATTTTGTTCAGTCAATTCCATTCAATATTAAGGTTATACCATCGTAATTGGTATGTGTCAGGAGTAAAGGAATAAGGGTAAAAAAAGTATGGTAATTCCTACCATATCTTATAGATATAAATTTCTAAATTTTGAATTTGAAATCGAAATCTATTCTATAGTATGTAAAACCCATCTTAAAACCCTTTATTTCATAAACCTATAGGGTATGGAGCACTTATGGAATTTCTAAAATTATTTGTTAAGTTTTCTATTATGAAATTTCAGGTAAGTTTTCCAACCACAACCAATTTTTTCATGTACTTGTAACTAATGCATCCATCAATGAGATAAACTACAATAATGTAATCACTTATTTTTCAATCACATATTTCTTATGAAGATATACTTCATAAACCTATAACTAGGTAATACTATTACAACATTGCAATCTATCATAAGATCTAAGATAATTTATTTAAAATAAATAACAATGCTAGATCCATTATAATATTTTAATACAAGAACATTTGATGAAGAGATAAAAAAAAAATAAACCAAATTTCAAACAATTTCAACTATATTATAATCCTTCTTCTTTGATGAGTAAACGTATATAGGTCTTGAGCTTGTATTAACTTAAAAATATTATATTTTATTATATTTAGTATTACTAATTGAGAATTTTTATAGAGAGGATCTAGTGTATTCTAGAATTAGTATGCTGATACCTTAGAATATAGGTTTACGATGAATACAAAGTGTGTAAGTGCTATAGGAGCAGGTTTGAATAAATGGAATCAAAATCTATGTTATGATCTTTAATACTCACTTAAAACCTATCTAACCATATAAGATAGAGTAAGTTTCAAGTTTTATAGGGTTATGTAGAATTCTTTATGTCATTTTTGGTTAAGAAGGAAAAATTTTGAAAACCTAACAATGATGAAAAAATGATAGTATGGAAGCTATTGTGAAATATGTAGATCTTCATGTTAAAATTAGCCAATAGTTAAGCAACAAATACTAATAGACATTTTTCAACCACTAAGCATAAAAGATTCTAACTGGTGTTATTATCATGGTTCATAAGTTGGAAGGAAGTAGGTATGTTCAACTTAGGTTTACAATGAAGTGAGTGATTTTGACAAGTGGTTTATTAGCAGATTAAGTGTTCTCTAAAAGTGGATTAAGCCCTCTGTGAGCAAACTAAATGAAAATTGATGTTACTCTCCTTATGATGGTCATGGTAAGTTGAAATCGGTTACATAGTTGAGCATTCCAAATATAAGGGGCCTTGAGACAAAGCCAAGAGGAGTTTGGAATAGCTCTGGATAATCAGGAAGAGAAGATTAACTCACCATTCAGAAGACAAGTAAAACAAGATGTCAAAGAATGGTCAAGCATTGTACAAACACTTTAGGAGAAGTGAACCCCCCATCTCATGTCAAGTAGCATCAAAGTAAAAGGTTCCAACTTCATCGAGCCATTTAAATATAATTAATGTGCTAAGTGAAATGATAGTTCTTTTTTGTAAGAAGAAAAGCACGTAGGTAAAAAGCTTAGAAGAGTAACCATTAGTGGAGGACATGTTGCAAGAAAGGCAACTATGTCGGGAGTCCTAACTCATGTGGGTTAAGCTTAAGAGGAGGAACTGTTACTAGGGGGTGGACATCATTATAAGAGAGAGGTAACTCAATTGCGAGGTGGCTTGTAATAAGAATCTACTTGAATCCCTATAAACTAAACTTGAATAGACAGACTTGGCTGTACTATGAGGCTGCTCATTAATGAATGATCTCAAAGGACAAAAGGAGAAGGTGAAGACAAGAGAATGCCTATAGAAACTCAAAGTCCTGGTGGAAAAGATCTTAAGTTGGAGTTGGTAGCAGTTGAAAGGGGTTTATGATTTATTTAGTATAGATAGTGGCAAGATATTAGCTTCATGAAGAGGGTGTTGTAAATTGAGGTAAAGAACAATGTCACAGTCCTATAAGTTAGAAGGAAATGGGAATGTTGAACTCGTGGTTATAACGAATTGACTGACATCAATAAATGGTATCATTATAGGTTAGTTATTCTTTGTAGGTATGGCTTCCGTGAGTAAACTAATCGGGAGCTATTATCGCTCTCATAATAGTGGCCATAGTATACTGAAACTAGTTGGGTAGTAAAGTCTCTTAAATATAAAGGGCCTTATAATAAAACAAAAAAAAAGCTGGGGAATAATCAATAATTAAAAGAGAAGGTTGGCTTACCATCTAGAATACAAATTAAATGAGAAGCCAAAGGATGATTAAGCATTGTATGCTGTAAATCTCTCATCCCGTGATATTGTCTTGACATCCTCTACCTTGGCTTTTATATATTGCTACTCATTCTTTTCTACAATTTATGTAAGATGCCATTCATATAGGTTACTACAATCCCTAAGGCCACCCGTACCCCCTGAAAAAGACATATCGTGCTCATGTAAAACCTTAAAATTAAACATAGTACACCTAATGCTAAAAGTAAGTAATAGTCTAACCAATAAATAAATATTAGTATTTTTCAAAATGAAATCCAAAGACATTATAAGTGCTTAATTTGTTTTATAACACTAAAGATGCACATGACAAATTTTAATTATTTTAAAAGATATCCTTCATTTTAATGTGGGGCGATCATATGGCCCAGGCAACATAGTCTAATGTCATAAAACATGGTAGATTTTCCTTCTCTATAGAAGCTTTTAACTTACAAAATTCAAATATTCTTAAGAATGAGGCTGTCTTATCATTGAAAAGGACAGCATTTAGTACGCTATGGAAACCGTCACATATATATGGACGGCTATAAATGAAATTAACCAGTTGTGGTGTATATTAAATCCCATGATTACGAATAAAACAAAAATAAGACCAGGACACAAACGTTGGACACCGCACTGCTAAAAAACTAGGACCACGGTTCGGACAAGAAATCTCAGAAAATGATGTAATCAGAGATACTTCTTAAATAATTACCGATCCGAGATGACGTATCGAGACACGATAAATACAAGCAGTCCCGCAGCATTAAAATCCAAGTACCACAAACAGCCAAATCAACGTAGACATCTAGGAAACGCTCCAAATCCTGTGTATTGAGTCAGACAGACGTAGACATCTATTGTAGTAATAATAATATTAATTATAATGATGTTGCACAACATAAATTGGCATCCTTATTCGGTGCTGAACTTGTGCTGTGTGCTGCTGCCTTTGTTGGGTAGCGTGCGTCCACATGAGGCAAAGGATAGAATAGAACAGGAAGCTCTCCTTTCATGGCTTTCATGGCCATTTCACTAGGTAATAAAACGAGTGCAAATCACGTTTGATATGAACACACTTTGAAATTTCGATAGATCGATTGCATGCTTTACGAGAACAAACAAGTTTGTGTGTTAGATGAATGTTCTTGTTTAGTGTGGTTGACAAACGACCGGGAGCACTCGTTAACAGAGCCCGATAATGCAAAAGGAGTGATGCTGTTGATTCTTTTCGTTTTATATTTGTTTGCTTGTGCATGTTTTTGATTAAAGAGATTGGATTCATCCAATAAACGTCGAGTATCATGCTTCTTTGGGATCAATAGTGGTGGCTTTCATTTCAGTTTCTTGTATGTCATATGTTTTGTTTAGTGTGTCTGTTTTGTGGAAAATATTTTTGAACACCTCAGTCTTTTTTTTTGTCATAAGCAAAACCTAATAATCGTTTGTTGCGGGGATCAGAGTATTTTAGCAGTAAGTGATGGTGGAAGACAAAATAGCTGGTGGTGATTATTATCAAACCACACAAAATGTCAAATAATAATAATGGGAAAAATCATTTCCCCTTTAAAAGCAGGAAATTATTTTACTCATTTTTCATTAATATTTTCAATCGTTGTAACCTGCGACCATTGGGGTCAGCCACTGTCATCGCTTTCCATCATTACGTACAATAATACTCTTCTGCAACATAGATGCACCCTTAAGTGTATTCATGAAACAATTTTTGAATTCTGATGTGGGTGTGTTTACCTTGTTTAACACATCTCCAAAGTTTGTTATTGTTTATTGAAATTCTAATCTACATCTGTCCTAACCTTTTGTATTTGAAAGGAATTGGAAATAACTTTTTCAATACTGATTACCTGTTCTTTAAAATATGCAGAGATATTTTCTTGGATATGTGATGGTGAACTCAACTTGACCTCTCCATGCATCCAAGGAAGCATAATAGATGCAATAAACCTGGTTTTTCTCTGTACTTTCTTCTTATCATGGATCGCAACCTCAATCAGGAAGCAACACAGTGCTGATACCAACAGGAAGGACTTAGTTTTCATAATTGCTTCAATATGTTGTGCTCTTACTAGCATTACGCACCTTGGCACTGCGTTGTGGAACCTGTTATCCCTTATAGATGAACATAAGGATCCGTTTCCGGTGCTTAACTTGATTAGAGGACTAATATGGATATCTTTAGCTGTGTCATTGCTTGTTCAAAAATCCAAATGGATAAGAATTCTTACCTCTATTTGGTGGTTGTCGATTTTTCTAATGGTCACGGCTCTAAACATAAGAAGATTATCAGGAGGCTTTGGAATTGGAATTCTAGATATTGCATCGTGGCCGATACATTTTCTGCTTTTGTTTTGTGCTTTTAGGAACTACATCAGAAGGAATGATCTTAGTACAGCGGACGAGGAATTATATGAACCTCTGTTAGGTTCAAAAGCTAAAAAAGAGCAATCAGGATTAAGCCATGCTGATCTGTTTAGCAGATTAGCATTTTCCTGGATTGATCCCTTGCTTCGTTCGGGTTACTCGAAACCGCTAGAATTTGAAGATATTCCCAACCTGATCTCTGATGACGAAGCTAATATAGCTTACCAGAAGTTTGCTCATGTATGGGAAACTCTTGTGAGAACGAAAAGTCCTCGTAGCAATGAGAACTTTGTTATTAAGGCCATCGCAAAAGTGTATCTTAAAGAGAACATTTTCATAGGCCTTTGCGCGTTTCTCAGGACAATCACGGTTGTAGTTTCTCCTCTTTTACTATTTTGGTTTGTAAGCTATTCTAAGAGAGAAAAGGATGACAATATACGAGAAGGCTTCGCGATTCTAGGTTGTTTGATTGTTACCAAAGCAGTGGAGTCCTTGTCCCAGAGGCATTGGTTCTTTAACTCAAGGAGGTCCGGGATGAGGATGAGATCTGCTTTAATGGTAGCAGTCTATCAAAAGCAGCTAAAGCTATCTAGTGTAGGTAGAAGAAGGCACTCGACGGGGGAGATTGTGAATTACATTGCTGTTGATGCCTATAGGATGGGTGAATTTCCTTGGTGGTTCCATTCGACTTGGAACTTTGCGTTGCAACTGTTTTTAGCCATCGGCGTCTTGTTTGGGGTAGTAGGTTTCGGTGCTCTTCCTGGATTGGTCCCTCTCATCATCTGTTCGCTCCTAAATGTGCCATTTGCAAAGATGCTGCAAAACTGCCAATCGCGCTTCATGGTTGCTCAAGACGAGAGACTAAGATCGACTTCAGAAGTACTAAACAACATGAAAGTTATAAAGCTTCAATCATGGGAAGAAAAATTCAAGAAGTTGATCGAATCACGCCGTGATGTTGAGTTCAAATGGTTGGCTAACTCACAGCTCAAGAAGGCCTGCGGGACCTTGCTCTATTGGACTTCTCCTACAATAATTTCTTCTGTGGTTTTCCTAGGATGTGCCTTCCTAGGAAGTGCCCCACTAAACGCCGGCACCATCTTTACTGTATTAGCAACTCTGAGGAGTATGGGGGAGCCCGTAAGAATGATACCAGAAGCCCTTTCGATTATGATCCAAGTTACGGTCTCATTCGATCGGATCAATGCTTTTTTGCTAGATGATGAGCTCAAAAGTGACAGAATAAGGAGAATAACGTCGCAGAATTCTGATACTAGTGTACAAGTGACATCGGGCAATTTCACCTGGGACTCAGACTCAACACTTCCAACCCTTGAAGGTATAAATCTAGATATAAAAAGCAGGCGCAAGGTTGCGATTTGTGGGCCAGTTGGGGCAGGGAAGTCATCGCTTTTGTGCGCTATATTAGGAGAGATCCCGAAAACTACAGGAAATGTTAGTTGAACTAAGACTAAGCGTCACCTTACTATGTGGGTTATTTTATTCATGTTTCTAACAACATTTCTGCTTGTATATAGGTTAGCATATTCGGATCCATTGCCTATGTTTCTCAAACCTCTTGGATCCAAAGTGGAACTGTTCGGGACAACATTCTATATGGAAAGCCGATGGATCAAGCCAGATATGAAAAGGCGATAAAAGGATGTGCGTTGGATAAAGATATCAACAATTTTCCTCATGGTGATCTCACAGAAATAGGGCAGCGAGGGCTCAACATGAGTGGTGGACAGAAGCAGAGAATTCAACTTGCCCGAGCTGTCTATAACGACGCGGATATCTATCTTCTTGATGATCCTTTTAGTGCAGTAGATGCACATACAGCAGCCACGTTATTTTATGTAAGCAATGGAAATCTAGCCATTTACGTTTCCGAATTTTCTTAAATTAGGCACTCTATTCATTGATTCATTGTTCAGAACACAAGATTTAATAAGCTCAAAACTTTTAGATCAGATGATTAGGGATCATAATTTCACTATAGTAAGTGAGCAGAAAACATCTGTGTTTAAACTCTGCATACTCGTTTTACTCGGTTTAGTAAAATGGTTTGCTTGATGTGCTTCAATCAAAGTTCCTACACAAACGAGAGGGATTGTGAAACAATAAGTACGAAACCATCAGATCTAATAAGCTTAGGTTTTCGGATCAAATGATTGTGGATTGGAAATTTTAAGTCATGAGCAAGTAATAAACCTATTTCAACAATGGAAATTTGATTATTTTTGCAGGAATGTGTCTTAGATGCACTTAATAAGAAGACGGTCATTCTGGTAACTCACCAAGTGGAATTTCTCTCGGGCGTAGATCAAATTTTGGTAACCTTGCACTCTCTCATTTGTGTTTCCTTTTCATGCCACAACAGCCCAGAATATGCATGTCCTATTCTTTTAATTATGTTAATACTTGTTCTTGCACTGTGAAGGTGATGCAAGGTGGAAAGATCACACAAAATGGAACCTATCGGGAGCTCTTGACTGCAGGAACCGCGTTCGAGCAACTTGTAAATGCTCACAAAGAGGTGATAAATTTGTTGGGGCCTGCAAATGAAGAAAACCGAATTGTAGAGGGCAGCACTATCAACAATGAAGAACCTAAACAATTGTGTAATAATGCGATAAGAGAAAACAGCCAAATGGACATTTCAGACAAGCAATCGACAGGAATACAACTTACAGAGGAAGAGGAAAAGGAGACTGGTGATGTTGGATGGAAGTCGTTTTGGGATTATGTTGTAGTGTCGAAAGGATCGGTGCTTCTTTCCATAGCTGTAATATCTCAATGTTTCTTCGTTGCATTGCAAGCTGCAGCAACTTATTGGCTAGCCATAGGAATCCAATTTCCCAATCTATCAAGCAGCGCTTTGATTGGTGTCTACACGGCAATTTCGGTTCTTAGTGCTTTCTTTGTGTATCTAAGATCCTTCTTTGCAGCTCATCTCGGTTTAAAGGCCTCTAAAGCCTACTTCTCTGGCATCACCAATGCAATATTCAAAGCCCCTATGTTGTTTTTCGACTCTACTCCAGTAGGGCGGATACTAACTAGAGTAAGTACTTTCTTCTTAAATCAGCATTCTTATTATGATCTTTTGATAAATAACAAAGTTAAACTTTCTCATTGATAACAAACATTGCAGGTTTCGTCGGATTTGAGTGTTTTGGATTTCGACATACCATTCTCTATAATCTTTGTGATAGCTGCTGGTATTGAGCTTCTAGCAATATTTGGAATAATGGCCTCAGTCACTTGGCAAGTTCTCATAGTAGCAAGTTTTGCTGTAATAGCGACACACTATGTTCAGGTAGCTTCTATAGCTTTTTGCATTATATGGCTGTAAATTTGAAATTTCATCATTTCCATTAATGCTCCTGCTTTTACGGTCACAGCTAACTTCTTTTTTTTTTTAATTTTTTCCTTCATTTTTGAATAAAAGGCATATTATTTGCCAACAGCTCGAGAACTAATAAGGATTAATGGAACAACAAAAGCTCCAGTCATGAACAATGCATCCGAGACATCCCAAGGAGTGGTTACTATAAGGGCTTTCAACATGGTGGAGAGATTCTTTCAAAATTTCGTGAAGGTTGTTGATGCCGACGCCAAACTCCTTTTCCATTCCAACGCGGCAATGGAATGGCTGATCTTGAGAGTAGAAGCACTTCAGAACATGACATTATTCACTGCTGCTCTTCTTTTAATATTACTCCCTCCTGGAGGTGTAGCTCCAGGTGCTATGAACAAAAATACATTAGAAATTTTACAAAGTTTAAACTTCAAGTCATGAAAACCAAATTCAACATGGTATCAGAATCAGAATCTAAGCTTGGAACCTATTCGAATTATTAACGCATCTTTTCATATGCAGGTCTTGTGGGGCTTTCGCTTTCTTATGCTCTTACACTATCCGGGACACAAGTGTTTGTAACGCGATGGTATTGCTATCTGGCAAACTACATAATATCTGCGGAGAGGATCAAACAGTTCATGCACATACCTCCTGAGGCCCCAGAGATTGTGGGGAATCACAGACCACCTAGTTCTTGGCCTTCAAAGGGCAGGATAGAACTACAAGAACTGAAGGTAAAGAGCTTTACATTCTATCATTGCAGCCATAATGAGTACTAGATATATAACTGAAGATTCCTTATACTCGGTTTTTCAGCTAAAGTATCGCCTGAACGCTCCGCTTGTTCTTAAAGGAATTACTTGTACATTTAAAGAAGGGAGTAGAGTAGGGGTGGTAGGGAGAACTGGAAGTGGCAAAACCACTCTAATCAGTGCACTGTTTCGGTTAGTAGAACCGGCGAGCGGGAGGATTTACATAGACGAGCTCGACGTAGCTTCCATTGGACTAAAGGATTTGAGAATGAAGCTAAGTATCATCCCTCAAGAGCCAACACTCTTCCGAGGTAGTGTTAGGACTAACATAGATCCTCTTGGACTTTACTCGGATGATGAAATATGGGAGGTAAGAAAACACAATTTTTAGAACAAAATATGAAATTTTTTTCTTTTTTACTAAGATAATTACTAGATTGTCATCCTGTTTTTCTACTATGCTGATGTTTCAGGCTCTGGAGAAGTGTCAGCTAAAGGCAACAATAAGTAGCCTCCCAAATAAGCTGGACTCTTCGGGTAAGTTTGGGGCTCTTATTCACTTCACCCTCTCTTATGGATGAACATTTACAAGCACTTCAAGGAAGCACAACAACTAGAATGGGTAATTACACTATAAAAAGTACTTGCTAAATTATGATGAATATGCTAAGGCTAGTTCTTTCAAGTGAAAGCAAATTTCTAGCTACATGTTACAAATTGTAAAAAAAAATTAGTATGTCTGGTGAGTAATAGGAGTAAGTATCGACCCATCCTAAATGAACGAATAGGATTCATAGTCCAGGGTGGTTATTAGAAGTTACAGAGTAGTTTCTTGTTTCAGAGTAGTTTCTTATTTCAAACTTTCTCAACATGTACCAAGCACCACTTGACTTTGTAAACATGTACCAAACAACACTTGAATCCAATGTTGTCAATCCCAAACTAAAAGGTTGAACTGAGAATAACAATGAGTTAAGGATCGAGAAGGTCAATTAGGCTTCAATTTTGAATATGAATTGGGATCAATAAAAATATTACAAAATAATTTGTATTTACTAATAAAGTAATGAAAATTGCTTTCATCCTTGAGAATTGAAAGTTAGTAGCTTTTTACGATTTATTTTTTTGCTTTCCTTTGATTTATATTTAAATTTTTAATAAATTGATTTATTTTATTTCCTATAAAATACAAGAGAAATAAAATATTTTAACTCGGAAAAACCCGATGAGTTATAAAAGTAGGGTTGGAGGTTGGGTCAACTACATCAAACTAAAGTTATTGTCTATAAGAATTAAAAGGGTGACTCGAATCGATTTTGTAAAAAGCTTAGATCGGACATATTAGCTCAAACTAACAACATTGCTTGAATCTATACCATCCTAGTGTCAAGGCCCTAGAATTTTCTACTCAAAATGCATGCTCGATCCAGAACTTTACATCCTAACATTTCTCGCTTTTAGTCATTAATACCTGCCAACTTTTTGCATAACCTGGTAGTGAGTGATGAAGGAGAAAATTGGAGTGCCGGGCAACGCCAGTTATTCTGCCTTGGAAGAGTTCTACTTCGAAGGAACAGGATCCTAGTTTTGGATGAAGCTACTGCTTCAATCGATTCAGCTACTGATGCCATGCTGCAAAAGATAATTAGGAAGGAATTCTCAGAATGCACGGTCATAATAGTTGCTCACAGGGTTCCAACTGTTATAGATAGTGATATGGTCCTGGTCCTTTCTTATGGTAAGTTTCTATGTTGAATTTCCTCATCATCAATATGAAATCTCGTTTATTCATTCACAAGTAAATTGTAAATACATTGTTAAAACTATTTGTTATACACTTTTATCTTCCATAACTTTTAAAAAAGATTAATATCACAAATTGTACCTAAAGGTGTAATTTTCAATTTATTATCTAATTGAAATTTGTGTGATTTTACTATCTAAACTATTTCTATTGATTCATTTATTAACCAGATATAAGAATAAATTAAAAATTGACCAAAAATTGTCAATGGATTAAATAGCTCAGTTTGTAAAGTGGCTTGCTTTGTCCTAAGTAGCCATTCTACTTACCCTAAGGTCAGAGATGGTAGAGGCCACCTAGTGAGGGTTTGCATTACTCTCTACAAGTGGGCCTCAACCACTACTTGCATTTGAGGTGGCTGAATCTTCGATTCCCAATTGGTCTTTTATGTCTAGATTAACATATAGGTTTAATAGAGTTAGTTCAAGTAGTAAATATAATCATAAAAATTTTAATTAAATAATATATATATTTTAAAATAGAGGTAATAAATTGTATATTTGAATAAAATTTTGGATGTCATTTATGATATTAATCTTTTAAAATATGTACAAACCGATAAACCAGGATTAAGGTAACTCTTCTAATAAGGACGCTTATTGTTTTTTGTATATTTTTTTTTCTAGGGAAAATGGTGGAGTATGAGGAGCCATCAAAGCTAATGGAAATCAACTCATATTTCTCTAAGCTGGTAGCCGAATATTGGCAAAGCTGCAAAAGGCCTTCCTACTAAATTTTAGGCTCCCAACGGAAATTTCCGTGCTCGATTTTATTTACCATGTTTGTGGGCTTTTTTACCACATTTTGATACCCTTTATCACAATGGAGCAGAAGTTGGTAAAGAAGTTGCTATAGCATAAATGGTAGGGAACATTGGTCTTCCCCGCAGACCACCACCCACCCCCCCCCCCCCCCCCCCCCCCCCCCCAAACTAGGAAGGTAGATTTTTCTAGTGAATTTTCCATTAAAAAAATAAAAATTAAAGGAAAAAAATGAACTCAAAAATAAATTATCAAATATATACTATGTCTCACTTGAATTAGGTTTTTCATGATTAGTCCTTTTAAGTTTTGCATATCACCTTTTCAATTATGATCGCAAACATAGAAAGAAACAATTAAGAATATAACCGTGTGGTCGTTATAGGTTTTTGAGCTATCCAATTTACCGAATTAAAATCCTATAAGATACTTTTGGCATATGATAAAAAACCCATTAAGATTTTAAGACGGGTTCTAAGATTTAAAAAAAAAAACCAATGGAAATCCATTACTTGATAAAAAATAATAAATTAATAATATAATATTTAGTAAAATTTTAAATACCTAAAACAATAAATAGATGGAAATAGAAATAATTACAACTTTGATTATTTTTACTATTTTCTATTAGTATTTATGCGTATGAATTTATAATTTTTTTTTTAGCTATCATCTAAGAGAAGGTGGTTATTCATTTACCTTACAGAAAAGAAAAGTAATTAAGTAGATAACAAATTTAATGTAAATATTGACCATATCCACAAAATTAAAATACATAGAAAAATTAAAATGGAGTTTAGATAAATCATTAAACTTATTATATAACAATACTTCTAAGTTTATAAGATATACATGATGAAGAGGTTATAACAAACAAATTCCTCAATCGTCACTATGTTACTCATATTGTATAAATAATACAAATTAGTTCCTCATATAATAACTAATAAAGTAAAAAGTCACTTAGTTAATATACATACATACATACATATATATATATACATACATATATATATATATAGAGAGAGAGAGAGATCTAGCGGATTGAGAAATGGATACCTTTAAACTCTTAATTGCTTATATTTTATAGAGTAATTTTTAAGGATTTTTTCTTGAATTTTGAGTTTGCTTTTAAAGAATGATAATTGTGTAGAATCTTATTTTATAGCTTTTAGAATGATCTGCAGAAGAAAAGAGAAAATAAAAATAAGTTTAACTCAAATTGAAGTGAAGATGAGGAAGTTATAAAGTTTTGAAGATTAATAGTATCAAATGACACAACTATGTTTTATGTAGTGGAAATTGAAGCGGTAATGTGCAAGAACAGTAAAGGAAACAACCTAAAAAACATGACAGTATCTTAGGTTATGTCACTTCCAGATGTGATAAAGATATAAAAAAGATTTAAAAGAGATTTGATGTATTATATTTAAATGATATGACTAAATGATACAATCGTGTTACCATTTACGAAAAAGATTCAAAAGAGATTTGATGTATCATTTCTAAACGACACGATTAAGTGAAACGATCGTGTCACCATGTTATGTTGTCGACTGTGATTTCTTAATTTCACCTTTTCTACTTAAGGCTTCTTTAGGGCTTTTTATTTTTTAATTTTTTACCAAAAGCTATTTAAGAGAACTACTAGAGTTAAATACCCATAAGAGCAAAGTGCTTCAAGAATTCAAGATTCAAGGCTCTTTTCATTGCTTTCATGGATTTTTCTTATACTTTTCTCTTAGATCTTGTTAAAGATTGTTATTTTATTATGAATAGTGAGTAGATTTTATGTATATAGGTCTTGTGAAACCCAAATTGACTATGTGACATTGGTTTTTTATTAGATATGATGAATATCTTTTGTTTTCTTGGTTCAATTATATATGCTTGAGTGTTTTAGATTAATATTTCCCTGGATATTAGTTTAAAAATTCAATATTATATAGGAGAATCGAGAGATTTCTTATATAATTAGATTTATACATAACTGACTAGAGTTTTTGAAAATTTAGAGATAAATTGTAAAATTTTTCTGGACCCTTAATACAATCTTTAAGAGAATTTGTTGTGTTTTAATGCAATATTAGATTATGTTATCGTAAAGAGATTTTAATAAGTAATCTAAAGATTAATAGATTTAAGAAAACTATTAACTTTAATAAGAAATTCTCTCAGTCAAGAAAATTAATAATTTAATTAAATTATCTTTAGTGAAAGTTATATTTGTAGGTTTAGGAGAAGTAAGATTTAGGTACGATATCAAAACTTGAGTTAAATTACAATTTGATTATTTTTGTGTCTAATTTTTTTAATTGAATCTTGATTAGTTGTTAAATTTATTAATTGTTGCAATTTTAGTTAAAATATTTAAGTTTCTTAAATTTGAATTTGCCAATTAGATAATAAAATATAATTAATATTAGTAATCATAATCTCAATGGGATGACATCCCTTTTTTAAACCATATTACAACACGATAGGTGCACTTACTTTTTTACACATCAGGTAACAAGACAATTTTAAGTATATCGCTAAAAATCTAATCGGATTTTGAGATGGGTTTGAAAAGCTGTTAATATAATGGGATAGGTTTTAAGTTAGAGCCATTTCAAATCCTATCCCATTTAAATCTCATAATCAATACAAGGATGATCGAGATCGCATATCACTTAATAAACCTACAAAATATAATTAACAAAGGTTTTATATGACATGTCTCTTTTGATACGGATGGAAATATGGTTAGCTTATTCATAACTTGAAAGCATACGATGTTGTCTAAATAAAAGAACTTATCTTAATTTATGTATACTGTCAAATATATTTGGAAAAAATATATGTTTAGAACTGAACATTTCGTTGCTTTTTATATATATATATTTTTTAATATTTGAGTCATTAATATTTGTAAACCTTTTTCAATATCATCACATTTTCCATTAATATACAATATAAGGATTCATCCATGTGATTAATTTAAATAAAAATATAATATCAATAAATTAAATTATTAAAAATACAAGAAAAAGGAAAATAAAATAAATTTCAAAAAATTTGAAAAAAAAGAAAAATATGCAAAATTTGAGACCTTGCCTTATCCTAAGTGGTAGGCGGCCATCCATAGCTATAAAAAAAAAAAGAAAGAAAGAAAAAAATTAGTTGTAAACCTAATCAAATTTTGCAACCTTATTGCATTATACTTTTTTTTTTTTTAAATAAGGGTAGTTGGTGGCCAGACCTCACTAGGTCAAGTGACTTGACTAGCTTTCAGTCACTTTTTTAAAAATATTTTATTATATTATTTATTAAAAATAATTACATGAACCATTAGAATTACACTAGATGTCTTTCTCTAACAAAAAAAAAAAAAATGTGGTGTTAAAAAAGGACTCATTAGCAAGCATTGAGGATTTAACTATAAAAATAAAATGCTCATAATTGAAAAATAGTGAAATGTTAAAAATTTAAAATATATGTTTCCAAATATATTGAGCATTAGATGATATCAGATTGTAATCTATAACTTATATTTATGAATATTCACGCATTCAATATTATAAGATAATATCTTGATGTTGACATAAAATTGTAGCTGATAGGAACATCCACAACGCGTATTGTTTGCGCGTATCCCCATGCAGAAGTAACGTTGCTGCTCGTTAGAGTGAATTGCCTGGCAAAGTTACGTAGCCCTGCATAGCAACTGAAAAAGGTAATTTTTTTTTTTAATTCTTTTTGCTAGTTTTGATTGGTTGAGTAATTGTATTAGGGCCATAATTTTTTTTTTAAAAATATTAAAATATCTTTGCAAAGAGCGGAGAGATAAAATATTGAATAGTTTAATATGTTGATATAACATTTAAAAATTCGAAATAAATCTTTTAGCATTGAGCATGATCTAATACTAATAATAAAAAATCTTTATCTATGGTGTAAAGTGAATTCTAAATTCCTACCATTTTTTTTTATTTTTTATAACACTATGATTTGAAAACTAAATCATAATGATCTTGCTTGTATCCTTGCCCTTCACCTCAAGGAAACACACTCTCAAGTTTCAACGGTTATCCATGGAATTATTCATCATCTAGGCAACATTAGTATATCCAGACTCATTCTTGCATGTGAGCTTTGAAAATATTTAATATGACAAATTTGAATGATATCCGGTTTCAACAAATTGTTTAGACAATGGTTTTCATTTTGATCTAAAATATTTAATAATATATACATATTACTACTTAAATTTCAGCAACTTCCCGAATTTATATTTGAATATATATTGGAGGATCCTCCTAGATGAAAGGTTACTATTTAAATGAGTGAAATAATCTATGGGCAAGTTATTCAAATTCATCTTGGTATTTATTTAAGTTCAATTTGGCTTGAGCAATTTATTTAGTTAAGCTTGAGTTTAAACTATTTAAATAGTTTATCAAAGTGAAGTTTGAGTTATTCGAATAGTTTATTGAGTTCAACTTGAAATTTATAATATTTTGTTCGACTAACTTAAAAGTTTAGCAAGTTTAAGTGGATTTTATATATTAGTCTTGTTTGGAAATTGGTATCATTTTGATTATAATTTTTACTGACTTAATTAAGTTCAAATTTATTGGAAACTACTTTAAATAGAAGTCAATTTAAAAATTTTAAATTTTATTAAGTGTAAGCTCGAAATCTAACTTAATATCGTATCATTTTAATTCGGTTAGTTGATATTTTTTTCTTTTTAGTTTACATAATTAAGTAAACTCTTTGAAAGGCTTCATTGACTAATGCCTCCACCTAACTCAAGAGTGTTTGAGAAAAACATTAAAGAAGAAGAAGAAGAAGACGAAGATTGCGATCGAAAGTCCTAAGATATTCAGCTCCATGAGACTCCAACTCTATGCTATGCTTTTTCCGACGACCTGTCCCACCTCAAAACCACTTAACCTTGTCAAGAGGCTACCCTCTCTCACTAATAATATCTTCACCAGGACGATATTTATAGCTAAAACATTGTTTAGGTAACTCTTGACTCTTTTTTCAAATTCTTGAGATTGACTTTATTTCTTGCCAAAGTATCCACAAGGTTCCTTATAACTTAATTTTGTACAAGATTGACTTTAATTTTTAGGTCCTTAAAGTCTCAATTTTTGGATTGGGAGAGAGTGAAGGAAGGAAATATGTAAATTTACAAATTTAGTTATTTAAGAGTGGAATTAAATTTTAGTACTGTAAATGACTTCATGAGTTTTTAAAACTAAGTAAGATAAAAATTTAAAAAATTATAAATTTGAATATATTATAAGTAATAAAAATATTAAAATTTTGATTGATACCCCAATCGTGTCCAAAAATCTTAAATTTAATGTACGTATAAATACTCGAAATCAAACCCGAACTTGATTAAAACTCTAAAACTATAACTTTAAGTTTATAAAATGAAGAAATATAACTTAACAGTATTATAACCATAGTCGATTGCAATTATCGATTGCAATTATTGATTAAATCACGTGTAAATTTTAACAAAAACATTGAAATAATTTGCAAATATTATCAACGTAATAGGTATCAATTAAATTAATAAATTTTTATAAATTTTCAAAATTAATTTACAAATATTTATTTTATGATTTTTATTTTTATAAAAATTACATATATTTATTTTTATTTTCCTTTTTTTTGTCTTTTCTTTTCTTTTCTTCTTTTTATTTTCTTCCTTGCTTCTACGTTTTCCTCCATCAGTCCATGTGTGTAAATTGTAATTTACAAGTGCTGGTAAATTAGTGATGAAAGACAAATACATAATTACTTTGTCTTATTCCATTACTTACTCAATAGAGCTTAGATTTGTCTCTTTTCTTTCTTCTTTTATTTACTTTACTTCACTTGCACTTGGAGCACACCTAAAAAACCTAGAAGCACACAAAACCCAAAAAAAAAAAAAAAAAAAGAAAAGAGAAGAAGAAAACCAAGCAAAACACACATACCTAAACTAAGCTAATAATAAGAAGAAGAAGAAGGAGAAGAAATTAAGGGGAATTTAATTAATTATTTTACTAAAGAATTTAGGTAAGTTTATTTATTTCATTTTTACATGTATATTGAGTATTTTTTTATTACATGTATGTATGCAGAAATATATGTATGTATTATACATAGTATATTTAGTATATGTTATGTATGTATGCGTAGAGTATGTATATATATATTACTTAAGTATGTATGTATTTGTACACATGATTATGTATATCTATATGTATATGTACATAGTATTTTTTTATGCTATACTATGTATGCATAAACGGGTATATATATACGTATATGTACATAGTATTTATTTCTAGTATATGTTATGTAAATGTAAATATATAAATATAATATATATACATGTAGTATGTATTTTTGTATTTATGTACATGTGTATGTATTTCATATTTTCTTTATGTATATACATATATGTGTGTAGGCATGGATATATATGTATGTAATATACTTAATACCTTATATTATACGGTATATATATGTATATATAAATAATAATATATATAGTATCTATTTTCTCACTCATGTATTTATATACATATATACTTAGTATTTTTAATTTATAAAATTTTTTGTATATATATATATATATAGATGGGTTATACGTAATGTTTAGATGTATATATGTATTTATATTATTAATTGTATTTTGTATTTTAGTATATATATATAATACAACTGTATATGTACATATGTATATAAAGTATAAATACGTGTATAGTATACTTATACGTATAATATATATTTAAGGTTAAAATAATTTAATACATAAAGTATACTATATGTATAAATGTATGTATATGAATAGTATCGTATATGTAGAAAATCCGGGTATATTTGAATAGTATATATATAATATACTATAATAATAATTTAATAAATAAAGTAATTCAGTATAAATAATTAA
Source organism: Lumnitzera racemosa (assembly GCA_024138005.1). Lineage (NCBI taxonomy): Eukaryota > Viridiplantae > Streptophyta > Magnoliopsida > Myrtales > Combretaceae > Lumnitzera > Lumnitzera racemosa. The sequence goes on along the minus strand of JAMXBC010000008.1, from coordinate 8,167,143 downwards.
GTATACCGCAATATTAGGAGAAAGTAGAATAAATGAGTAATTTAGAAAATTTAATAAAATATAATAATAAGTATTAGTATATAAATATACCGTAAAATACAAGAAATAGGAAAATAATAGAAAATATGAAAAAATTCATAAGGGTGACATGTGGCACTTCCATACGCTGCCACATCATCACTTAAGAATAAATTAGGTAATTTTCGTAATTAATAACAATAATAAAATAAGTAATTAATTAGAAAAATAATGAAGTAGAAAAATTTAGATTAATAGATCTTAAACCCCAAAAAATAGGTAAAAATAAGTAATTATAGTAAAACAAGCTTAAAATAAGAAAATTACAAATTATATGATACAAATAATTATTAAATTGTAATTATACTAAGAAAAGCTTAATTTGTAATAATCTAACTTTTTCAGTCAAAACAATGAAGTTTGTGATATTTTTATATCATAGTTAAAATTACGGGTTATAACGTTCACAATGGATCCCGTTACGAGAAAATATTCTAAAAAACGATCGAAATAGACTATAAATTCTTGAAGATTCAAGTTAAATCGAAACAGTTATACACTATTAACAAAAAAAACTCGAACCGAGCATTTCATAAGAATAGATAGCTAATTTAAATAATTAATACTAAATATATGAATAGCTTAGTTATTCCACTTATATACTCATTACCTTTCATATTTCCTAAATGTTAGGTGATTCCAATACAAATATTGACTTACCAAGTAGACTATTATGCTTATTGATAGACTTAATGACCAAGTGAGTACTCCCGATGACTCTATACTTGTTCTATACTTGTAATTAGTGTACCTAAAGTGAATATTAATAACTTGATGCATGGAGGCTTGGGTTATACATGTGTCTGATATTGATTGATTACTGTACAAAATACTATTAAATGTGAAAATTGAAGATTTAGTTATATGATTGATTATTGTATAATTTGAATGATTTGTCGATAATATTTGATCATCTCATAAATTGACTTAATCATATTTAACTTAACTAAAATTAGATAGATCATGCATAAGTACGAACATTACATATAATGTTTTGATCATCACTTCACGTTGTTGGTAATGAAGGGCCTTGAAGGAATGGATTCCTACATGATTTGATTAGTACAATATAGAAATATTAATACAACAAGACCCTATCCTTGGTTTACAGGTTTACTTGGTGTCGGAGACGTTAATTGTAGGTGATTGGGAGTCGTGTCTAGAGACTACTGCTGTAGGATGTAAACGGGGACTGCGGGAACCACCTCATTGCTGGACTTAGGATTTTGTTTATTACTAGATTCCTTTGAAACGAAAACGTATTTTGTGAAATATGTAATTTAAATTTAAGGTTAAAAACCTCAGGTGTTAGAATTCGATTGTGATTGGTGCCGATGTATCTCCAACCTTTACTTCGAACGGCGTTAAATCCAATATTGTATGTAACACCAATCAACTGTTTAGCATACTGTTTGGCATGTTGTTTGTTCATACATTTATATGTTTGATAACAAATTGTTTGGTAACCTGCTTACTAGTATGGTATGAAGGATAACTCACTAAGTTCTTATAGCTTACTTTCTAATAGTTTTTTCTTGCAGGTTGTTAGATAATCGGGCATAGGCTAAGTGTTGAGTATTAGTGTCGAGGTGCTTAAAAGTTAGAATTTGATGATAGATTGTGTAAATGGTTTGAATTATTACATATAATTATCAATATTATATTTAGATCTTATGATTTTTGTTTTAGAAATTTACTATCTAATCTTATCGTTTGATAGGAAATACTGATTCTCTGTACATCTAATGGACTATGGCTTATCGGATATGTATAGTCACTTCTATGTTATAATAAGTTAATTAAATTAAAAATCGAAAACTTTAGTGACTAATTGTTTAGAGTCTTGTCATCTTTGGCTTACAAGACGGTTTTTGTATTATGACTGCATACGTAATATGAAAATTTTAGGTAATCCTATTAGGCCCTCTTTAAAGTCATAACAAAATTAGATACGAAAGAAAATAGATTGAAAATTTGTACTTGGAGAAATTGTAAGTAAGTCATTTAAATTATTAATTAGATGCGGATAAATTTCTAAAATATAGCTTCAACATTCTCATAACTTTCAATAATATATAAGTATATATATTAATACACACACATGTGCGCGCACACACACACAATTGACTTAACGAGTTAGCTAATTGAAATTTTCAATCTGCTTAAGAAGCGGGCTGCTTAATCTACTTTATTTAACTTGCAGTTAAAGTGGATCAACTTGAGTGAAACCTGCCCACATAAAAGAAGCAAAAGAAAATTGAAACAATAATCTACTAAAATATTGTAAGTGATGACTAACGTTATATAAATGATGTATTTTGTTTTGCTAGATGACTTGATTTTTATCTCATGTATATTGTAAGTGATGACCAACACAAGCTTAGTTAAGGTAAGATTGAGACTATGCTTCTATTTAAAGCTATGTTACCATTTTTACTTTTTTATAATTTTAATTGAAAATATTTATTATAACAAGTTTATTTTATAATATAAAGTTTTGCATTAAAAATATCTTAGTGAGATTGGTAAGTTAGCTTATATAATAATCCACTAAAATATATAAACCAGTTAAATTGATTAGATTGGCCTTGTTTAACTCACTAAAAACATAAAAAAGTATTAAATTAGTTAGATTAATGGGTTGACCTATTTGATTAACCAACTTGTGGTGAGGTGGGTTAGACCACAATTACAATCCCGCTTATCAAGAGACTTGCAAAAGGTTAGCCCATTAACTCATGAATGGAGGAGGGATCGCCCGTTAAAACTACATAACCTATCATACCCCAAATTATTGGTAGAACTCTAAAATCTTCATATACACATATGTAGTTATTTTAGTGACGGTTTTGGAGACCTACAGATGCATTGGAGGATATTTTCATATTTTCAAAAGTTATAAGATGGTAAAATCATATTTTTAGGGTTTAAAGAGTTTGTTCATACCTAATTAATAGTTTAGTGAATGTATTTATTATTCTCATTTTATATTTTGTGAAATTAAGAAGGATTTTTTTTTTTTCAGTTACATCATACAGTACAACTTGAAAGGGAAGATTTGAACATGTTTATGTCATTGGGCGGCCAACATTTATGTCATTAGGAAACAACAATTTTGACCCCTAAGTTTGATTGAAAGTTCAAATAGATGTCTTTATTTTATGTGACACATGATACAACATAATTAGACGGCAACTATTCTACATTAGTATTAGAGCAAGGACTATATACTCACATAGAGAAAATTCGAAATATAAATATATACATACACACACATATAAAAGATTCTTTATCGCAAGTTATTTAAAATGGTTGAACACTTCAAACAAACATGAGAACACCTCACATTTTAGAGCTGAGTGCTCTTCTCTTTCCGCATAGCCATAATGGAGATTATCCCCCACATCTTAGAGACGAGAGAAAGGAACCCTAACCTCCAACAAAAAATGCAATCTTATTACGAAATAAAGTAATGTGTCAAATCATCCTAGCTAGAAGACACAAGGATTTCCACTTGATTGTGCGCTAGAAATCTTTTTTTTTTTTTTTTTAAAGAAAATGAAGATTCTTTATTCAAGTTGACATGAACATCAAATGGTTATTTATTGAAAGGCCAATAAGAATTCTACAATTTCCCAACTCCATGCTTGAAAGCTAGGGTCGGGAATGAAGACATTGCACTAAAAATCTAATTTTATTAACAAGTTGTTCATGTTTATTATCAAATCAAATTGTGGTTCTTCTCAAACATCATGGCACATTCTATTATTTTTCTGGAAGCTGACGTGTAAAGAGTCTACAAATCTGTGCTGCATTCATATTTTAACGCCAGGAACCATTTTTCATAAATGTTGGTAAGTATCGAGTGTTCGGAGCACATATTAATTTAAAATACATCCTAAGTTTATTATCCACATTTAGGAATGTAAATATGCGAGTCTTAATAAGACATCCAATTTGCCTAACTAGATAAGTATCCTATAAGGAAATTACTTATAAAGTTTTAGAATGGGATTTCAGTTTGTTTCAAAATTTAGGATTTTAGATTGGGTTTCACTATTAAAATAGTATCAAATGAAAAACACAAACCTGATGAAAATAACAAGATAATTTAATATCAATGCCTACAGTTCATATGACTAGGGATACAAGTGGGCAGCTCTTATTGGGTATGTAACCCACAAATCCAATAATTACCCTAGGTTAATCTCCTATTAGGTTTTGGAATAAATTTTAGCTATAGTCTATAGGATAAAAAAAACCCTATAAGGTTTTCCTCATATTTTGGGGAATCTTACAAGTATTTGGTCTAAGTTTGGGTTTTATATAAGTTGTCCAACCCTCAATTGCATCCCTATGCACTACTACATGTCGTAGAAAATATACACGTATATATGATATTCATTACAGAACACAATATACATTACTCAAAATATAATCCATGAAGTAATAGATAGAAAAGCATCCTTCTTAACTAATGCATCGGTTGTTAGCCCCAAACAAATTTAGACATTGGTTAATTCCAACGAAGAAAAGAATATTGACACTTAAAATATTATGTATATGTAGTGTGTAAATACTAATAAAATATTGAAATATATAATAATTAATGATTGAGTGGAAAATTTTCAAAATAATTACCACTTGTAATGGCACATGTTATGTATATTAATAACGAAACAACTGTTTTGATGAATTTCGGCCGGGTGAACCTAAAGGGTGTTGTGTTTAGCTAAAAGAGCAACGAACGCAAATGTGAAGCAGTTGACCGAAACTTCTAATGCTATATGAACTCTTGGTCTTTCATTTTATTCTGTTTCCTATTTTGTATATATTTTTGTTGTTTTGTATTATTTTGATCCATTGTCTAGTTTTGGGACTTATAAAAAGGAGTATATACAAGATTTTGTTTGTAAAGTGACTCGGTTTATGAAATTGCCTAACCAGCTCTATGAGGATAAATATATAATTTAGTTATATGCGTCCACGGGCAACCGCCGCTCCACCTTCGCTTGTAGTTTTTAATCTTTTTGTATATTGGAACTTTCCTTATTACATTGTACGTCCATTTGGTTCTTTCTCTCCAATTCAGTCATTCAATGCTTGAATATAAATATTCACAATTGAGAAAGGGAACTCTATTGACAGCCAGACGGGATGGTCTCGTCTGTAATCTGATCTTTAAGACTTAAGATGACTGTAGGAGCGATGCTTTCTTCAATAATTCCATGAACCGATGGTCTTTTATATGTTGTTTCTTTTAAGTAGAAAAATGGAAATAATTTAATTTTAACTTTTGGTCAGAGAGATGCAAAATTTGTTTACTCGAACCTTCTCAAACCCCAATGATCCCTTAATTTTCCATGCGTCATCCTTCTTGACCTCTTTACATAACATATGTGGCTGCCCAAAATTTTGATTTTATGTATTTGACAACTTGCTTTGAAATTTTCGAGAACGGAAAAAAAAAAAATAAAAGAAAAGTGAAAAACACACTGACGTTCCATCATGGGACATTGTCGTGCTAATGCTACCCCAATGCTAGTTCTATTGCTACAATTTTATATATTATGATGGTCATAATAAAGTAATAACTTATATCATGATAGTATCAATTGTTAAATAAAAAATGATAAATTATAAATTTTTTTTACTGTCGTATCTTTATTTTATAAGGAATTAATTCTACTTATATCATGATAGTGTCAATTGTTAAACAAAAAATGATAAATTATAAGATTTTTTTATTGTCGTATCTTTATTTTATATGGAATTAATTCTATCTTTTATCTTATCTTTAATTTATCCTCTTTTAAGTTTAAATCATTAAATAAATTATTAAACAAACTATGAATTTAATAGTTTAAATTAATAATATAAAAATAAAAGGTAGATGAAGGGTGGGACTAATTTTGTCAGAATCGAGAACAGACCGTAGAATCTTTTTAAACCACATAAATTGATTAATAAGTATAAGTTAACATGAAATTGATATATAGGAGTGCAACATAGTTTTCCTAATACGCTTGATGCATATAATTAATGAAAAATTTTCATTGAGAGAAGAACCCATGTAATGCAATTTGACACGTTTCTATGTTACTCTTAGTAGCCATTGGATCAATAATCTTGATATTAGGAGCCCACAGCGTGACCATAATCTAATTTTAGTAGATGTATGTGATGTCTTTTTTCCGTCAAACATATGAGGGCAAGAATATTTCCTTTTAATCAAATTATATTATATCGGTATATAGTACATTCGTGGTGAACCCTAAGCTAGACCTTCTTGCTATTTGTAGACAAATGACCCTCTATCTTGAAGCACCAATTATATGATATTGCATTGCATCCCCCTTGAAAGCCTGAATACAAACTTCCTTTTCTTCTCCTTGCTTCCTTTTTCCTCTTTCTCCTCGCAATAAACCGTAATAAAATCCAATTTGCACAATTACTCCCATTATTATTCTTATCACATCATTCAATCCTCAAGAAACTATAGTGATATAACATTAATTTCATAATGCCTAGTTTGACCCTTGATCAAGTTTCTACACGATACAAGATCAAACAAGAAGATCTATCCAAACTTGAGTCCATCATCCAAATTCATCACACTTATCATCACCACCCCCCTCACACATGCAATTCCCTACTCATCCAACCTATTTTCGCGCCGTTAATGACGGTTTGGCCTATCGTGCGCGATTTTAGTAATCTGCAACGATACAAGCACTTCATCAAAGGTTGTGAGATTAGTAGTGATGGTGGGGTAGGAAGCGTGAGGGATGTAAAGGTTGTTTCGGGCTTACCGGCATCGATGAGCACCTAGCGGCTAGAAACCCTAGATGATGAGAAGCATGTCTTGAGCTTTAGGGTGATGGGAGGTGATCATAGGCTACATAATTACCATTCCTATACTTCAGTCCATGAGGTGATCAACCAAGAGGAAAAGGTTTTAACCATTGTTTTGGAGTCTTATGTAGTGGAAATACCTCGAGGAAACACTGGCGACGACACTAAGTTGTTTGCCGACACATTAGTTAGATTGAACCTACAAAACCTAGCAGGTATAACCATGGCATCAAACGAAGAGAGTCGAAATGGTGTAATTTTTAAGTGTTGACTTCCACAAAACTAGGTAAATAATGTTCTTTTTGTGGAATTTTATTGTAGAAAGCTACAAGCACTTAGCTCGTTTACAGCCTGATATGCTTGGTTGCTTGCAACAACAAGTATTAAACATGTAGACCACGTGTCAAGTCATGAAATGGTGATTTTTGTTTCATCTATAAAATATTTGCATTTATTTAAAAGCTTGGCTTATATGTATTATCTAATCTATGACTTTATTTTTCGAAGGGAAAAAGCTGTGCTTTTTCTTTTTCTTTTTTTGGGCTAACTAGATTCCAAAATTTTCATTTGTGTTGCTAAATTAGTGGGTCTTCAATTTTCTAGAAAACTATACCCAAATAATTAGTTGATGTGGGGAAGGCTATGAATTTTATTTTAGTAAGGATGCATGCATGGCAATAGGTTAAATAATAATAATAATAATCATAATATCTGATTCTATAACTGAGTTTCTTAAATACCAATTTATTTGTAGCTCCCAATTATTAAGATTCGAAGAAATCATGAGAATGATGAATACATTTTAGTGCTTATTCTGGCTCATCTACAAGCTCACCTTAATAATAATCGAAAATAGAATGCCATCAAATCAATTAAACATGACGTAAATGTTTTCCTTTCATTAATGATAAATAGTGCAAAAAAGTGTTTAAAAAGTTCATCACAAAATTGAAATGAATTAATAATATTTTTTAAATTTTATCATCCAAATGGTGTAATAAAAATGGTTCAAATTTCATCAAATATAGTTATTAACGAGTTTTCTCAACATCTTCTCTTACTAATTATCATTTTTATTTTTCTTTTTACGTGGTTATTGAAGTTCCATGCGATTTGTTTTCCTCAACATGAAAGAAAAAAATAAAAGCCATATATGTAAGATAACTTGTAGGGGCAGTCACTTACGTTAGGGTCACTTTGCCTCCTTAACTTTCTATGAACATGTTAGACCTTTTGGACCCTAAATGCACCTTGCCTGATTAAAAAATAATAAACTTATAAACGAATAAAGAGTAACAAAGAGTAAAAAAATTATATATCTATATATATATTTCAAAAAGTAAAGGAGAGCAGCCTCCATGGTATGCCTTCAAGGTTGACCATCAAGTGATCAGCAGTAATGCACCAGCAGTGGCTAGCAGGCCAAATAGTCGAAAGAGTAGGGTCAAATATAGTGCGAATCACTTTACATAAGTCCCAATAAAATTTAACTGCATTGTAATAGTAATGGATAATTTAACTCGAGTCATCTTTTCATAAAGGTTGATGCCTCCCTCATCCTATTATTGGTTTTTGTTGGAAAAATTTGATCTTAGCCTAGAAGATGATCCACGATGGCCATCAATCTTTCATATAATTGCTAGTAGAACATATAGTGAGTTGTGATACCGATTGAAGGAAAAGTATGAAGTAAATGGTAAGAGTGAGAGAGTACGTTGAAAAGTATCAAAGGGTTTGGGTCATTGACCAGCTAATTGGATCGCTTTGTGTGACTTCTTTGATAATGATTCTGATTATAAGGTAATTTGTGTAATTTAATTCTCATATTCTATGTATTTATATATGTGTAATTATTTTTTTTATTTTTTATTTTTTGTAGAAACGTTCTGCAGTCAACATTATGAATCGAGGGAAAATGTAATATAACCATATTGTCGGCACAAAATCTTTCATTAACATTCTTCTTTTTTTGTCCCAATTATCATATTATAAGTGAATAGTTTATGAAAAGAAGAGGAAAAGTGATACTGTGCCTACTTATAGTAAGAAGGTAGAGAGAAGAGAAGAAGAGTTTTTGAAGACGGAAAGTAGAGGAGCTGCTTGTTTGGTTAGGATTTGTTTCTCGATGGCTACTTATACTATAATAAGAAAGAGAAAGATGGAGTTTTTGAAGTTGTACAGTAGAGCATTTAAGGGTTAAGAAATTAACTATATAGTATGTTTTAGTATTATGTCTAATAGGTTGCTGGTTTGAAAAATTTTCTAGTCGAACATGTTTGCTCTATCACATTAATGTTAGACCACATTATGTTCATTTAGTAGATTGCACAAATTGTCTTGTACATAATGAATTGATGATGTTGAAGGATGCTTGTAAGTTTCGAGAATTTTTGTTGAACCAAGATATTACAAAGGCTTTACAGAAGTGAGAAGTATATTAAATCATGCTTGTACAACCATCCTTTATTATATTCTTGTAAAGGATTCTATTTTTTGCTTTAGTTGCATTAATTAATGCCACCGTTATGGTATAGTATTTACCAAAATTTACTAACCCAACTTATTGTTTTATCTTGTTGCTTCTTGCCTTTCCCCCCCTAACAAAGATCCATAACCCCTTAATTTTTTTTTTTTCATAGAAAACAATAATATAGTGAGAAATCTTTTCTAGTTGTGTATATGGTTAATTTACATGATAAAGAACACTTATATAGTATGATATAATAATTATATTCACATTTTCACTTTTGTAGTATAAAAAGTACTTACATAGTGTAATGTAATTTATATTTTGGTTATAATGTGTTTTATTGAAATATATTAGGGATTATCGAAGATAGAGACATTTGAACATACCTATAAGAGAAGAAAGGATGAACCAATTGAATAAGTAAATTTCGTTGCAGAAGAAAAACATGTAAGTCATGTTTCAAATATTACTTCAAATAAATTTTTAAACAATTGTAATTTAACGAAGATTTTTTTTTCTTTTGCCATGTCTCTTGATTAACCATACTTTTTTATGATGTAGAGATCTATGATGGAATCATATGAGAAAAATTTGTAACAATCACAATCATCAAGTGAAAGGCCAAAATCACAAGTTGATATAATGAGAGATGTCCATGGTCACAAGCCAGTTGGTGGCCCCAATCCACCTTCAACTCGTCCACAAATCCTTTATGTCTCCCATTCTACAACTATGACGTCCAATGAACAAGTCAAAGGATGAGAGAACAAAATTTCTATTTTGGAAGATATTGTTGCCTAAAAAAAACAACTTGATCATTTTATGGCGCAACATCAACAATTTTTTGCAACACAATAGCAATGGTTCTCCCATATATCATCCATTATACCAAATATACCACCGAATCAATTGCCATTCCAACAATCACCTATTTTTTATGGGTTTGGCATTGGCAATATGCCATAGTCTTCATTTGTTACATCATTAGGTGGATCCTCACACCAACCATTGCAACCCCAATCACCAATGCAACCACAAGCTAGGCATTTACAGTCATTCCTTTCAACTCCATTTTATCCTTTCCTAATGTCCAGCAGCAACTACATTCTTAAGCGAATGGACCTGAGCGATTGATTGAAGATCTATATAGCATACAATTTATGTGGATTTCAAGATTAGATTAGATATCTTTCGCATTTATGTTGTGACTCATAGTTTTCTTCAACCAACTATTTTATGACTTGTTAAATTTTTATATTTTGTTGACTACTTTTGCAAGGATATTTGATTAGGTGTTTTTGGTATATTGTATGAGTATATTATGTTTAATATTTTCAATTTTCATATCATGTGACTTAACTGAATTTGAGTTTTATTGAGCACTTTGACAGAATGTTTGGTCATATGGTGGAATAACTGTAATCAAATCTCAATAATCAAATGCTAGTTAATTATTTAAAAAAGAAAGGTCGTGACAATTGCGACAAGCATTACCTCTGTCTTAAAGGAGCAAAGCAGGAGGTTCCAGATCTTTATACGGGTTTTCCAATTCTCGTAAATAGTATGTTAGAACTGCTTTGTCACTAATTGGCAAAGTTGAGAGGGATATTCCGAAGGTCCCCTTGTGTGGGATTAAATTGTCACAAATAATCTTTTTTGATAAAATTTTGATCATTTGCATGAAAAAACAATCCTCACATTTTATAATAATTGTTGTAGTGATTTTAAATAAGTTAGTCTAAACCTAATAATAGGTTTAAATGTCTAAAGTAATAAGTATGCTTTTATAAGAAATATGTGGTTGAAAATATGTGTTAAATTATTAAAAATTACCCCGTTGACGAATGCACTAAACACAAGTAGAAAAATTACTAGGTTTTTGGATAACATACCTTGAAATTTCATATTGTGAAAATGTAATAAAAAATGTTTGTAATTTCCATACAGTATTCTATACTCTATATCTTCTATAGGACAAAGATTCTAGAAGAATTCCTAAATATTATGAGATAAGTCCTGTTTCAAAATCTGAAACTCTTATTTATAAAGTACAAAACGATAAAGACTCATATAGAATTCACCTTCTACTTATTCACTCCTTCCTAATTTTTGTAAATTGTCATATCGATTATTTCAGCTCTTATTTCAATGTTTCAATGTTTTTCACTTAAAGTAAACTAGTTAAAAGGCCGTGTATAGTAATGGCTTATTCAAACATACGTGAATCCTTAAAATCTATATGTATGGTTGGAATTAAAAGCACACATTCATTGAAATTTCTTTTCTGAGTCATCTTGGCTCTTTTAAATATTATTTTCTTGGAGTTTGCTACGGTTCAGTAGATGATTTTGATTCCATATGTAAGGTATGAGTAACAGTTGATATTTATTTTTCCTTTTTTTTTTTAACACGTTGGTAAGGAGGTCTATAATCATATAGTTAACCAACATACAATAAAAATGGTTCCAAATATATTTCAAGAAAAATTATATCAATAACACGAACTCGTGCTGCAATATTTTAACACGAATCTAATGGCTTTGCATTCCCATGCCATTTGTAAAATTATTAGTGAGCTTAATAACCAAAAATTTATTCAATTGGTCTTCCACCGTTTCCTAGATAATTTTCGCGTATAATTTCATAATACCAATCATTTCTCATATTTTAAGGGGTTTTAGATGCTGACATTTGAAAAATTAAGGGATTATATAATTTCAAAAGATTCAAATGGCTTTATATTACTATGTCATTTGTAAAATTATTAACTAACTTAAAAACCAAAGATTTATTCTACTGGTCTGCCATTGTTTTCTCGATAATACTCGTTTATAATTTTATAATGCCCATCGTTTCCCAAATTTCAAGGGGTTCTAGAGAGTGATATTTGAACAATTATGGGATTCATGCAATTTTGAAAGATCCAGAGGAATGCGTTTGATTTACCCAATATAATATGAAGAGTTTTTTTTAATTTTTCGAAGTAATCAAAATTGAGAAAAACTATCATTATAGCCGGTGGCTAGAACTTTTTGATGAGGTTTATGGATGAGCATCCAGCAGCTAGAAACCCTAGATGATGAAAAGCATGTTCTGAGCTTTAGGGTTGAAAGGTAGTGATCATAGACTACATGATTACCATTTCCATTACTTCAGTACATAAGGTGACCAAGCAAGAAGAAAGGGTTCTAACAATTGTCTTGTGGGATCATATTTAGTGGAAGTACCTCAAGGAAACACTGCTGAGGATATACTAAGTTCTTTGCTGACACAATCGGTAGATTAAACCTACAAAACCTAGCAAATATAGCAGTGGCATCAAACTCAAATCATGAGCATCAAAATGATGTAAGCTTTAAGTGTTCACTTACAAAAGCACATGTAAATTATATGCATTAAGGGAAAATTTTAGGAAGAAATATACTTTTAATCCTTATTGTTTCTCTACTTTTCTATTTGAATCCTCAATATGTTCAAAATTTTATAGATTTAAGACTTCATTAAATCCATTAGATTTTTAGTGTATGAAGCATGTATTAACTTTCCATTAGCTTTGGAATAGTTGGGGAAATGAGTGTTTGGATTTGCACAAATTTTTCCAACTCATTTTTCTTACTTTTAGTTATTTTTTAAGTAATTTTTTATTATTTTTATTTTATTTATAATTAACTATATCTAATATTATTTTTTTATTGTATTATTTAATTAAACAAATCTAATGCTATCATTTTAATAAATTAATTGCTTCAGACCAATTTAAAGCTAATATGTGTTATGAATTGATGAATAATTCAATAGATTTAATGAAAATCATATTTTTATAAGGTTTTAAAAAATGTTGAGTACTAAAATAGAAAAACAAAAGGATTAAGAATGTAAGCCCTAAATATAAGCCATGTAACTATATGATCAAATTTAGTACACAAAATTTAAGGCAATTGGATAAAGGATCCGATTAAACCTAAATTACAAATTAAAATTAGAAATATTAGTAAAAGTGATCTCGCAAGTTTAAATTTAATAAAATAAGTAATAAAATAATATAATAGAAAATTTTCAAATTTTAAGTATCACGTTCTGAAGCGGTAGAGTCGTAACAGCCCTGCCATATAAACTATTCTAAGATAGAAGTTGGCCTTACAATCACTATCTTAGACCTGATCTATACAAGGTGTCCACGACTAACCCGATTTGAAGTAAACAGTTTGTAATTTAAATGAATCATTTACCTAAGAAAATGAGAAAATTTATATATATACACTATAATTCAGTTATTACATTATTCAAAAATGAAAAACTCTAAAATAAAAACTTAAACCTTAAGAATATATGTTTGTTCTTTAAATATTTTTCCTAACTCTCCAGGATCCAGCAGTTGCTGACTTCAGAGTAGTTGTATGCCGCTTCTTAGCCAGCACTTGTACGGCGTTTATAAGAATGTGAGCAACTACAGCTCAGTAAGTTAGGATGGAGGACTTAAAATTATATCACAAACATAACAAGGTTATTAATCAACTTATTGGGTGCAATACATGTTCAAGCAAATGCCATCGCACGACGTTGTCCGACCTGTCGTGAGATTGGAGAAATTATGCCCGTTCTAATCTAGGTTGAGGAGTTGCCGTTAATGCAACAGCTTATGACCAAACCCAAGTTTGTGCAATGGAGACATGGTTCCTCCTGCGACTACCTTCGAACCATCGATTTCACTCTCGCCGTGACCTCCTCTCCTATCACTTAGTTCGACTAAGGATGAAGAAGGGACTATTTTGCAACCCTGCGCTATCTCTTTTGAAGGGGTCGGTATTTGGTTGGAGAATCCTAGGTTCCCCTAATGGGTTGCCATGTAGGTCCAATTATGATTACAAGTCATATATTTGAGTAGCTCCAATTATGATTACAAGTCGTATATTTGATTAGGTCCAATTTAGGGTGATCAATCATTTCATACAAATCATACAATACAAGATAGAATCATAGCATCACTCATAATCAAGCACATGCACACAATCAACTATCTAACAAGTACAACCAAGTATAATCTCAAGCCTCCAAAATACAGCAACGTATTGATCCTAACTTACCTGGACTCTTCGCTCACTCATTTGAGGTCTAACTCGCTCAGGCCATCGCCGATAATCTCTATAACACAAACATGGGTTCAGTTTTTCATATAACTATTATATGTTTGTTTTATCCTATAACGCTTATTGTTATGTTTTTTTTAAGGTTTAATATACCTAATTATCTAGGTCTTAAGTCTTTTACAATTATTCTAGGTTTAGGGTTAGGTTCGGGTTCAGTTTTTACATCGATTTCTAAATTAGGTTTTTAACTCAATTTTTGGTTAAAGATTTATATGTATACCCTACGAAATCATTCCGACTCATAATGTGAAATTAATCGCATTATTTTCGGATATCCTAAATATCGTTTTTAGTCTTTAACTAATGTTCTAATTCGTGCGATACATTCGGATCCTAGTTTAATTATTGAATTTACCCTCGTTATGAGAAAATCTTACATTTTTTACACAATTACCTAAAATTAAATTTTTGTTTCAGATTTATTATATTCTGATTTTTATTATTATATTATCTAATTAAACCTAATTTTTTATAATATTCCTAATTTTCTACAATTAGCACATAATTCCTTCATTAGTTACACTTAACACTCTAAAGGCTAGGATTAGGTTTCTACATTAGAAATTAACATCCTTAAACATTTAATTACTATCTAAATTAGTAATTAGTGTCTTAATCACCTAATTAACCTAAAATTACCCAATTTTTCCATCATTTTAGGGCTAAAAATTTACCTAAAAATTTCAAAAATTAAATTTAAAATAAAAAGACTTCATAACACTGTTCTATATCACTTAACCATTTTATAGAAAAAATTTGAGCTTCAAACTACACTCCTAAGCCTATTTATTATTAATCCTAATTATGCTCAGTTTTGCATGACTTTTTAAGGATTATATATTACGGGACATATTTTCATCAAAATAATATTTTTCCTAAAAACTACATACAAAAATATTTCAGAATAACAAGTTCATAATTTTCTTAAAATATTCACTATTTTTACAAAATTACATAAAATCGGGCTAGAAATCAGACTTATCGGTCTTAGTGGCTTCGGCCACCGTCGGTCGCCGTAGCCTTATCGGTTGGTCTAAGCGCTGCTACCACCGTGTGGTAGTAGTAGTAATCCACTCCCAGCTACTCGTCTGATATCGGTTCCCCTTTATGGCCCTAACTGCACAATTTTCCTTTTCTTTTTTTTTCTTTGATTTTTCTCTTGAATTTTCGAAGCTCTCTATTTTTCTCACTCTTCAAACTGCCCAAATAAGCTTTTAAAAAATTTGGGGTATTTATAAAGCTTTGTGATAATTAATGTGCATTAAATTGGACAAGACACCATCCAAATCCCTTAATTTTTGGCTTTTGTATTGCTTTAATTTAATTGGCTAATTTTTTTCTTATTTTCCCCAGCTTCCATGACCCAATTCTGGATCATTCCTTATTTTTTCTAATTTTTCTTTATTTTTCCTTAATTAATTATGAATTTTCTTTAATTATTTAGTATTATTTTAGCACATTTCGCGTATTTTAAGTAATTACGCATATTTCTACATACATGTAAATTCATAAATAGTACAAATAAATATTATTAAATATTATTTATGTCATTTTATGATTTTTAGTATATATATAATTTATTTCTAGCGATTTGTTAATTATTGGAATGTATTTTCCGCATTTTCGATAAATAACGAGTTATATACTTAAAATTTAGAATTTTTATATTCTTTTATTTTATTTTTTATTTTTTATTTTAATTCAAACTTATGGGATCATTTTACTAATATTTATGGCTTTACTTATAATTTAGGTTCGATCGGATTTTTCAGCAGATCGAAACCCTGAGTAATTAGTTATGAGGTTTATATTAAGTATATTACCCGTTATTTATTTGAAATACGTAAAATAAATTCTGACAACTATATGCATACTAAAAATCATAAAATAACATAAATAATATTTTGGAGTATTTACTTGTACTTCATATATATTTATGCATAGGTGAAAATACACAAAATTACCTAAAATACTTAAAAATTACTAGAAATTTGCTAAATAATTAAAGAAAATCATAAGAAATTAGAAAAAAAATTCATAACGTATAGATGAATCCAGATTTAGGTAGTAGCAGTTGGGGGATGAAGAAGAAAATTTGGCCAATAAAATTCAAACACTTGTAAAGGCAAAATGGATGGAGATAAGGTAATTGTCTTGTCTAATTAATATAATTGATTTTCTTTAGAGCTTTATAAATGGACAAATTTTTATAGAAGCTTAGTTGGACAGTTTGTGAAATAAAAAAAAAAATAGATAGAGTCGAAAACAAAGAGAAAAATTGGGTTTTCAAAAAAAATTACAAACATCTGTACAATAAGGGCATTTGAACTGAACTCACAACCTACTACCACTTAGAATCGAACCACCACCACCACCCCACTTTAATTTGATCGCTTAGGCTAACAGACAATCCCTAGATCAGTTCTAGTGATTGGAAACTCAAGAATCAGGTGAATCTCAACTTTAGTTCGATTTTGAAAAATTTATTAAAATTATTAATTTTGTCCCAATGATTATGAATTTTATCATCCTGATGTTTTATTATATTTAGATTTATGGAAAAATATTGATTAGGGTTAATTAAATTTGTAAATATAGGGTACTTAAAAAACAGAGCATATTTAGAATTAGAAATAAATAGATTTAGGAGTATAGTTTTAAGCTCGATTTTTTTTTTTTTTTGTAGATTACCTAAGTGATATAATACAATGCTATGAAGTTATTTTTTAAAAATTAATTTAAAATTTTTTAAAGTAATTTCTTAGTCTTAAAACGATAAGAAAAATGAGTAATTTTAGACTAATTACTAGTTTAGAGAGAAATTAGATGTTTAGGGATATTAATTTCTGATGTGGTAACATAATCATAGCATGTAGAGTATTAAATGCAATTATCATGGGAATTATGTAATAAATATGGATTATTCGGTAATATGTACAACTAGAATTATGATAATTATAAAATATTGGGTTAATGCGAGATTTTGTGACATATACTGCACAACAAATAAGTCCCTCTGTATGTTCCTCCAATCTAATTCCGTCCACAGGTACTTCCTATCCTATAGTACATTATGTAAATTGTAACAAATTTTCTCCACAATATCGTTCTTTCTTAGCAGCTATGATAGCCGAAAAGGAGCTTGTTTCTTATATTCAGGCCATCAAAGACATTCGATGAAAAGAAGCCATGATGAAAGAAATTGAGGTACTTGAGGCTAATGGGACATGGACTGTAGAAGATTTGCCACAGGGAAAGTAAGCTATAGGAAGTAAATGGGTTTACAAGATCAAATATAACTTAATGGTTCGGTTGAACGTTATAAAGCTCGATTGGTGATTCTTGGCAATAATCAGATTGAAGGAATTGACTATAATGAGACCTTCTCTCCTGTTGCAAAATGGTTACTTACGTACTTTTCTTTATGTGACAGCAACAAAGGGATGGGAACTCCATCAAATGGATGTTCATAATGCATTCTTGCATGGAGATTTAGAAGAAGAGGTGTACATGAAGATGCCACCTGGGTTCTTTACTCAATAGCCTGGCAAAGTTTGTCGATTACGTAAATCACTTTATGGGTTACGACAGCCTCCCGATGTTGGTTTTCCAAATTGACAATTGCATTAAAACGGTATGGATTTCTTCAATCTCAATTTGATTATTCATTATTTACTTTCAATCGAGACAAGATACATTTGAGTATGTTGGTGTATGTCGATGATCTTGTTATTGTGGGGAATAATGGAGTTGCCATTCAGAAGTTTAAAGATTATTTATGCCACTACTTCTACATGAAAGATTTAGGAACATTGAAGTATTTTTTAGGCATAGAAGTGGCTCGGAATCAAGAAGGAATTTTTCTTTGCCAACACAAATATGCTTTGGATATTATCAGTGAAGCTGGATTAGTGGGTGCTAAACCATTTGGTTTTCCCATTGAACAAAATCATCATTTAGCCTTAGCAGAAAATGTATTGTTGGCAGATTCAAAGAAGTATCGGAGATTGGTAGGAAGACTGATTTATTTGACTCTTACTCGACCTAAGTTGTCCTACAGTGTTTATATTTGGCACAATTTATGCATCAACTAAGGGAAGCTCATTGGGAAGCAGTTTTGCGCGTAGTTCGTTATTTGAAGGGCAGTCCTGGACAAGGAATATTCTTATGAGCTGATAGTGATCTTTGGTTGTATGCTTATTGTGATTTTGATTAGGGGAGTTGTCTTTCAACTCGACAATCTCTTACTGGATATTTTGTTATGTTAGGGACTTCTCCCATTTCTTGGAAGACTAAAAGCAACATACAGTGTTGAGATCCTCTGCTGAAGCAGAATATCGTTCTATGGCTACCACTGTGTGTGAACTGAAATGGTTAAAGAATCTTTTGCTGTCTTTCGGTAGTGTACACTCTCATCCTATGCTGTTGTATTGTGATAGTCAAGCAGCTTTACACATTAGTGTAAATCCCATGTTTCATGAGCGAACAAAGTACATTGAAATTGATTGTCATTTTATTCGTGATGAGATTCAACATGGACATGTTCAGACTGCTTATGTACGTAGCTCTAAGCAACTCGCTGATATTTTTACTAAGCATTGGGGATACAGTAGTTTGGGTATCTTCTACGCAAGTTGGGGGTTTGCAATCTTCACGCACCAACTTGAGGGGGGGGTATTAGAATATTTTAGGATCTGTAAATATCTGTCAATTATGTAAAGAGTATATTTAGGATATTTTCTATGTTTAGAAGGTATTAGAATATTTTAGGATCTATAAATGTTAGTGCGTCTATATTGTATATATATTGGCCCTCTTTGGCCTGTGTTATGAATATACATACACAGAAATTTTCTTCTCAAAATTTATACAATCTATCATAAGATCTAAGATCATTTATTTAAAATAAATAACAACACTAGATCCATTACAATATTTTAACATAAGAACATTTGATGAAGAGATAACAACAAAATAAAACCAAATTTCAAACAGTTTCAACTATATTATAATCCTTCTGTTTTGATGAGTAAACATTTATAGGTCTTGAGTTTGTAGTAAGTTAAAAATATTATATTTTATTATATTTAGTATTTTTAATTGAGAATTTTTATAGGGAGGATTTGCTATTCTGAAATAGTATTTTGATCCCTTTAAAAATATGGTTCAGGTGAATAAAAAGTAATAAGTGCTTTTGGAACAGGTTTGAATAAATGGAAAAAAAATCTACCCCATAACCTTTAAACCCATTTTAAAACCCATCCAACCTGTAAGATAGGGTAAGTTTCAAGTTTCAATTTTTTTATAGGGTTATGTAGAATTCTTTATGTCTTTTTTTTTAAAGAGGGAAAAATTTTAAAAAATTTAAACAATGATGAAAAAAAATGATAGTAGGGAAAGCTTTTGTGAAAATGTAAAGTTTAAGTCAAAGGTTGCCAATAGTTAAGTAAAAAATTATTAAGGACATTTTTCAACCACAAAGCAAAAAAGTTTTTAATTTGGTGTTATTATCAGGTCAAAAGTTAAAGGAATGGAGGTGTTCAATCAGGTTTACAATGAAGTGAGTAATTTTAACAAGTGTTTGTCAACAAATTAAGTTTTTTCTAAAAGTGGGTTTCCCCCTTTGTGAGCAAACTAAATGGAAGGTGATACCCCTTTCCTGATGATGATCATGGCAAGTTGAAATCGGTTACATAGTTGACCATCCCAAATAAAAGGGGGCCTTGAGAAAAAGCCAAGAGGGTTCAGAATAGCCCTGTAATTGGGGGAGAAGGCTAACTTCCCATCCAGATTACAAGTAAAACAGGAAGTCAAAGTTTGGTTTTCGAGCGTTGATAGACACTTTAGGAGAAGGAACCCTCCATCTCTGAGTTTAAAAAAGAAACAGAATAATTAATTAAAAATTTAAATAAAAAAAAATTTATTGCATATTATGTAAAAATACAAAATAGGAAAAATATTGAAATTATGTATATTTAAAAAGTGATACGTGGCCTTATCCTGTTGTACGTCAGTATATAATTAATTGTAAATAAATTCTAAAAAAAATGTAAAAAAAATAATTAACTAATTGGAAAATTATTAAAATAGTAAAAATGAATTAAAATGGGCCCATAACCCCCCAAAATAGAAAAAATTGTAAATTATAATTAAATAAACTCAAAAATAAGAAAATTTTTAAAATATAGAATAATTATATTAAATAAAAATATGCAAAGAAAAGATTAAAATAATATTTTATAATTAATTTAAGTTAAAATAATAAAATTTATAATATTTTTACATCATAATCAAAACTGCGAGTGACAACATTCAAAATGGTTTCTCGCTACGAGAAAGTACATCCGAAAATAATAAAAATGGACTGTAAATTAAATAAAATTAGAGTTAAATTCAAAAAGTTATATGAGATTAACGAAAATTTCAAATCAAGCATTTCATATGAATAGGTAGCTAAATTAAAATAGTTAGTATCAAATATATGAATAATTTAGTTACTTAACTCAAGCTCTTATTATTTTCTTATTCCTAAATGTCAAGTAATCTTGAGATTGAGCGATCTGCTTACAAATTATTACAATCCCTAACATCAAGAATGACCGAATGAGTACTCCTAATGATTTCATATATGTTTTTGTATATAGCTAATGAATATTAATTGATTTCTAATAATAGAATATGTGTGGAGATGGGTTATGCATGTATGTGATATTGTGTGTTAACTATGAAATTACTAAAATTATAGTAACATATTGTTTAATGCATAACAGTTTCAATAGGAATTGATTTTTCTGTGATTATTTAATTGATCACATGATAATTGGACTTAATAATATTAGACTTAAATTACCTAAATCAGACATGTATAATTATGCATTGCATGTTTAATTCTGGTTGTTACATCACACAAAAGTAGAGAAAGGCCATACAAGGGGTTTATTACAAATTATGATTATAGTGTTTTAGTACGGTGCATATGTACGATATGACTTTGTCTTGACCGTGAGATTACTAGGCATTAGAAGGCACTAACCGCCCGATTAAGAATCGAGTCCAGAGGCCTTATTTAAGGGTAAGAATGGACTATGAAGGCCTACTCACAATTATACTAAGAATTTAGTTTTTTATTAAAACAAAAAGATTGATTTATTCGAATATGAAATGCGGGGTTTCATAGTAAAATAAGTTTTGGTATAATACTCGTATCTGACCGGTGCTATATATACTTCAATCCTGACTTCGGATGACGTTAAATTTGAATTATATGCAGTACTTAGTCACCTACATGTATTTGTTTGATATTCTGTATGAGCTTACATTTAATGTTTGATCTAATTACTGAATAACTTAGTTATAATATGGATAAGAGATATCTCACTAAGCTAGTTAGCTTACACTTTTATAGTTTACTAGTGCAAGGAGACTTATTTATTGATTCAGATCGCAGGATGCTCAAAGTTAGTGAATATCTACTAGGTAGTGTGAGTTTGGATTTGAGATAAGAGTGTACTTCTACTACTGTATTTAGATCTTGGAACTTATAAAGTGATACAAAGTATATTATTCATTACCTATTTGTTTTTTCAAATTAAATTTGTAATAACATTAGAAATTTATAGTTTAATAATCATGTTATTTAAATATGTGAGATATTACTTTTTTTTGTATTACTTTTGGGGTTATAGTTTTTAATAATACCTTATATTTGCATGAAATTGTTGATTAAAAAGATAACAATCTATTCCTTTATACACAAAGTTCCTACTAGCTAGGTCACCCCTCAGTGACAAAAAGGGCCTTATAACAAAGAAAAAAGGGGTTTGGAAAATGGGATTAGAAAAAAGCAGTCGCCATTAAAATAAAATTTTAAATAAACCAAAAAAGGGGGTTCCCAGGGGGGTAATTTCTCTCTCTGATATCATCTTGATATCCCTATCTTCCTTTTTACCATTCAACCTTTTCTACAATTTATTTACATCCCACATTTTTTACTACAATCCCCCCCTAAAAAGCATGATTGCTTATGTAAAACCTTAAGATTGAACACAATACACCTAATACAAAAGTAAAAAATGTTAACCAACAACCATATATTAGTATTTTTCAAAAGCAATCCAAAAATTATAAGTTTTTAATTTGCATAATACAAAGAACAAATAAAAAAATTTTTATTTTTTTTCCGTTAAAAAGTCCTCCTTTTCAATGTAGGGGGGGTTAAGGGTTCGGGCATATAGTTAATTTCCCCAATAAACCATTAAAACTTTGGGGGATTCTCCTATACATAGGCTTTATCTCAAAAATTAAATTTTCCAAGAAAAGTTGTCCATCATTAAAAGAACGCTTTTTGTACCTATAAAACATAATATATATAGGGTTATAAATAAATTTTAACCATTTGGGGTGTTAACGAATAAACAAAAAAAAAACCACACAAATCGGACACCGCACGATTAAAAACTTAGGACCAAAATTGGGACAAAAATCTCAGAAAATTTAATCAAATACTTTTTAAATAATTCCCACCCGGAAACTTTCGAACGCAATAAAGACAAGCCCCCCCCTACAGTAAAATCAAGTCCACAAACACCCAAATCAACTAGCATCTAGGAAACCCCCCAAAAATCCTTGTATTGATCAACTAGACTTCTTTTAAAATATTAATTGAAATGTTTCACGCATAAATTCACCTTTTTCCCGGTAATTTGGGCTTTTGGCCGTTTTTGGGGGTTCTCACCCACGTAAAAAAAGGGAAAATTTTAACAAACTCCCTTTCAGGGCCTCCAGGGCCTTTTCACCAAAAAAAAGGATAAATCATTTTCATAAGACAAAATTTAAATTTCGACGCCCGATTACTGTTTTACGAAAAAAAAAAGTTTTTTTAAATGAACTCGTTATTTTACAAAAAGAACATAGGGGAGAAAAAATCCAACCTACCCCATCCTTTTGAGATAAATAATTTTTTTTGGTTGGTAAAACTAAAACTTTTTTATTTTTTTATTAGTATTTTTCCACAGTTTTAAACCCTTACGATTACTTTGTTGTGTGCTTTTAGCAACTACAAGGGAAGGAATGATCTTAGTGTAGCCGACGAGATATTATATGAGCTAAAAAAGAGCAATCAGGATTAACCCATGCTGGTCTGTTTAGTAGATTAGCATTTTCCTGGATTGATCCCTTGCTTCGTTCGGGTTACTCAAAACCGCTAGAATTTGAAGATATTCCCAACCTGATCTCTGATGACGAAGCTAATATAGCTTACCAAAAGTTTGCTCATGTATGGGAAACTCTTGTGAGAACGAAAGTCCTCGTAGCAATGAGAACTTAGTTATTAAGGCCATAGCGAAAGTGTATCTTAAAGAGAACATTTTCATAGGCCTTTGCGCGTTTCTCAGGACAATCTCGGTAGTAGTTTTCCTCTTTTACTATTTGGGTTTTTTTTTTTTTTTTTTTTTTTTTTTTTTTTTTTTTTTTTTTTTTTTTTTTTTTTTTTTTTTTTTTTTTTTTTTTTTTTTTTTTTTTTTTTTTTTTTTTTTTTTTTTTTTTTTTTTTTTTTTTTTTTTTTTTTTTTTTTTTTTTTTTTTTTTTTTTTTTTTTTTTTTTTTTTTTTTTTTTTTTTTTTTTTTTTTTTTTTTTTTTTTTTTTTTTTTTTTTTTTTTTTTTTTTTTTTTTTTTTTTTTTTTTTTTTTTTTTTTTTTTTTTTTTTTTTTTTTTTTTTTTTTTTTTTTTTTTTTTTTTTTTTTTTTTTTTTTTTTTTTTTTTTTTTTTTTTTTTTTTTTTTTTTTTTTTTTTTTTTTTTTTTTTTTTTTTTTTTTTTTTTTTTTTTTTTTTTTTTTTTTTTTTTTTTTTTTTTTTTTTTTTTTTTTTTTTTTTTTTTTTTTTTTTTTTTTTTTTTTTTTTTTTTTTTTTTTTTTTTTTTTTTTTTTTTTTTTTTTTTTTTTTTTTTTTTTTTTTTTTTTTTTTTTTTTTTTTTTTTTTTTTTTTTTTTTTTTTTTTTTTTTTTTTTTTTTTTTTTTTTTTTTTTTTTTTTTTTTTTTTTTTTTTTTTTTTTTTTTTTTTTTTTTTTTTTTTTTTTTTTTTTTTTTTTTTTTTTTTTTTTTTTTTTTTTTTTTTTTTTTTTTTTTTTTTTTTTTTTTTTTTTTTTTTTTTTTTTTTTTTTTTTTTTTTTTTTTTTTTTTTTTTTTTTTTTTTTTTTTTTTTTTTTTTTTTTTTTTTTTTTTTTTTTTTTTTTTTTTTTTTTTTTTTTTTTTTTTTTTTTTTTTTTTTTTTTTTTTTTTTTTTTTTTTTTTTTTTTTTTTTTTTTTTTTTTTTTTTTTTTTTTTTTTTTTTTTTTTTTTTTTTTTTTTTTTTTTTTTTTTTTTTTTTTTTTTTTTTTTTTTTTTTTTTTTTTTTTTTTTTTTTTTTTTTTTTTTTTTTTTTTTTTTTTTTTTTTTTTTTTTTTTTTTTTTTTTTTTTTTTTTTTTTTTTTTTTTTTTTTTTTTTTTTTTTTTTTTTTTTTTTTTTTTTTTTTTTTTTTTTTTTTTTTTTTTTTTTTTTTTTTTTTTTTTTTTTTTTTTTTTTTTTTTTTTTTTTTTTTAAAAAAAAAAAAAAAAAAAAAAAAAAAAAAAAAAAAAAAAAAAAAAAAAAAAAAAAAAAAAAAAAAAAAAAAAAAAAAAAAAAAAAAAAAAAAAAAAAAAAAAAAAAAAAAAAAAAAAAAAAAAAAAAAAAAAAAAAAAAAAAAAAAAAAAAAAAAAAAAAAAAAAAAAAAAAAAAAAAAAAAAAAAAAAAAAAAAAAAAAAAAAAAAAAAAAAAAAAAAAAAAAAAAAAAAAAAAAAAAAAAAAAAAAAAAAAAAAAAAAAAAAAAAAAAAAAAAAAAAAAAAAAAAAAAAAAAAAAAAAAAAAAAAAAAAAAAAAAAAAAAAAAAAAAAAAAAAAAAAAAAAAAAAAAAAAAAAAAAAAAAAAAAAAAAAAAAAAAAAAAAAAAAAAAAAAAAAAAAAAAAAAAAAAAAAAAAAAAAAAAAAAAAAAAAAAAAAAAAAAAAAAAAAAAAAAAAAAAAAAAAAAAAAAAAAAAAAAAAAAAAAAAAAAAAAAAAAAAAAAAAAAAAAAAAAAAAAAAAAAAAAAAAAAAAAAAAAAAAAAAAAAAAAAAAAAAAAAAAAAAAAAAAAAAAAAAAAAAAAAAAAAAAAAAAAAAAAAAAAAAAAAAAAAAAAAAAAAAAAAAAAAAAAAAAAAAAAAAAAAAAAAAAAAAAAAAAAAAAAAAAAAAAAAAAAAAAAAAAAAAAAAAAAAAAAAAAAAAAAAAAAAAAAAAAAAAAAAAAAAAAAAAAAAAAAAAAAAAAAAAAAAAAAAAAAAAAAAAAAAAAAAAAAAAAAAAAAAAAAAAAAAAAAAAAAAAAAAAAAAAAAAAAAAAAAAAAAAAAAAAAAAAAAAAAAAAAAAAAAAAAAAAAAAAAAAAAAAAAAAATACTTATAATATTTATGCATGGTGAAAATCCAAAATTACCTAAAATACTTAAAAATTACTAGAAATTTGCTAAATAATTAAAGAAATCATAAGAAATTAGAAAAAAATTCATAACGTATAGATGAATCCAGATTTAGGTAGTAGCATTGGGGATGAAGAAGAAAATTTGGCCAATAAAATTCAAACACTTGTAAAGGCAAAATGGATGGAGATAAGGTAATTGTCTTGTCTAATTAATATAATTGATTTCTTTAGAGCTTTATAAATGGACAAATTTTATAGAACTTAGTTGGACAGTTTGTGAAATAAAAAAAAAATAGATAGAGTCGAAAACAAAGAGAAAAATTGGGTTTTCAAAAAAAATTACAAACATCTGTACAATAAGGGCATTTGAACTGAACTCACAACCTACTACCACTTAGAATCGAACCACCACCACACCCCACTTTAATTTGATCGCTTAGGCTAACAGACAATCCCTAGATCAGTTCTAGTGATTGGAAACTCAAGAATCAGGTGAATCTCAACTTTAGTTCGATTTTGAAAAATTTATTAAAATTATTAATTTTGTCCCAATGATTATGAATTTTATCATCCTGATGTTTTATTATATTTAGATTTATGGAAAAATATTGATTAGGGTTAATTAAATTTGTAAATATAGGGTACTTAAAAAACAGAGCATATTAGAATTAGAAATAAATAGATTTAGGAGTATAGTTTTAAGCTCGATTTTTTTTTTTTTTGTAGATTACCTAAGTGATATAATACAATGCTATGAAGTTATTTTTTAAAAATTAATTTAAAATTTTTAAAGTAATTTCTTAGTCTTAAAACGATAAGAAAAATGAGTAATTTTAGACTAATTACTAGTTTAGAGAGAAATTAGATGTTTAGGGATATTAATTTCTGATGTGGTAACATAATCATAGCATGTAGAGTATTAAATGCAATTATCATGGGAATTATGTAATAAATATGGATTATTCGGTAATATGTACAACTAGAATTATGATAATTATAAAATATTGGGTTAAATTGGAAAATATAATGATAATATTAATACATATTAAATTTGGTAAAAAACTTAATTTTAGATAATTATACGAAAAATGGAGTAAACTCGGTATACTAATCAAGATTAGAGTGTACTGAGTAGGTTAGAATATTAAATTAAGACCTAGTATGATATTAGGATACTCGAACTTGATGTGATTAATTTCACATTAGAGTTCAAAATACATTTTAGGATTTACTCGTAGTTGGAATCGATTTAGAGTTTGAACCAGAACTAGATTCGGAAACTAAACCTTGAACTAACGTAAAATAAATCATTAGTAAATAATAGGTATATAAGTAGAATTGGGTTAAATCAAACCCTAGAATATATATCATTAAAGTACAAATACTACAAAACATATTTATATTATAAGATATACGGAAGCGAATCAAACTGTAACTGATTGAGCGAGCGAGCCAGGGACCGAAGATTTCGGGTAAGTTGGGTTTAATATTTCACTGTATTTTGAAGTACTATGTTAGAGTACTTAGAGACTTAGGATTGCATATGATTGTGATTATAAGTAGTTTTATGCATGTGCTTGCGTATCTGATTTCATGCTAAAATCTGTATTGTGTTTGATGACTATTATGATTAGATTAGTATGAAATTGTTTGAACATTCTAAATTGAACCTAATCTTAATTGACCTAAATATCCTAAATTGTGGACGCCTTATATAGACCATATCTATGATAGCAACTGTAAGGTCAATTCTAGTAATAGGTTAGTTTACACGGCGAGACTATTGTGACTCTGCGACTTCGGGGTATAATAGAGGATATAAATAGAAAAGTAGATATTTAAGGATTAAGAATTTACATTTTCCAAAATATTAGCAATTAGGGACGAGTAAGTATAGAGTGGATATATGAATACAGGTTCCAAAACTTTGCTATCTATACGCTAAACCTGACCAACGGGTCAGACCAACCTTGAATTGGCTTAGAGCTGTCGATTCAGGGTCTTAGTTACGGCTGAACCATAATCAGCCCATGGGAGGGCAGTTCCGGGTTAGTTCGGCCCTTGAACTGTTTTTTTTTTTAAAATATTTATTCTTTTATTAATTTCTTTTTTTTTAACATGTTAATAATTTCTAATAGCGTGATTTCTTTTCTTTCTCTCTTTTTTTAAGTGTACTAATTTATTAATAATTTCTAATTTTTTTTCTTAATTTCCAACTTAATATAATTCTAACTTTTTTATTTTTTTCCCCTTAAATTTGATCTTTTCCTCATATTCAAGTATTTAATATTTAACAAGTTTTACAAAAAGGACCTACATTAACTTAAATTGAATTTTCAATCTATCCTTAACACATAATTAACTTAT
Organism: Lumnitzera racemosa; assembly: GCA_024138005.1. Classification (NCBI taxonomy): domain Eukaryota; kingdom Viridiplantae; phylum Streptophyta; class Magnoliopsida; order Myrtales; family Combretaceae; genus Lumnitzera; species Lumnitzera racemosa. The sequence continues at coordinate 8,138,767 of JAMXBC010000008.1, read as the reverse complement.
GATTAGTTGTCTATCATTAGTTTGATGATATTATTTTTAAAAAATCATCATTCACCATCGTAAAGAAGATAGTTTTGATATACCATGACTTAATAAATATCATCCAATTATTTTTTTCTGACTTAATGGCCTTCCTTCATTCTCTTTCTCTTTCCTTTTTTTCTTTTTTTAAGGGGATGAATCGATCGAGCCAACTCGCCTGTTCAATGGTAGGCTAATCTGGCATAACCAGTTGGTTCATGCTAAGCCATTTTCAGGCTAACCCTGTCATCAGCCCTCTAAGTTGGTCCACAGTTCAAAACTAGCTCTTTCACGAATCTACTATACCTTATGTAATAGCACCATAGAACCGCAATATATTTTGTCTTTTATTAATTATACGAGGTACGAGGTACCTTATAGATTTCAATATGACTATTTTTTTAAAATATAAAATAAACTTGACCCTTATTTTTTTTAAAAAACAATTGCTCAATTTAGTCAAGATGCCAATGAATGGAATCCATTGAGGTTTACTTTCAACTAATTTTTTTTCCTTAATTCTTTAAACATTATTATTATTATTCATGAATTTGTGTGAAAATATTGTATAAAACATTCTCTATATAAATAAAATATTCATTTCATAATAGTCATATTATAGAGATATTTAAGGAAATAAACACACTATTTTAAAAAATATAAGCGGTCAATATCGTACTTAACGCAAGATTTAAAAAATCTATTATTTTTTGTTTGACCAAATTACAAAAGCTATGACAATGTGAATAAAAAATTTATAAAATTATATAATTCAACAATTATAGACATGACAATAATATAGGTACAAGTAATTAATCATGGAAAAATGAAGACATAATATGAAAAATAGAACAAAACATAATTGAAACTAAAATATATATATATATATATTTTTTTTCTCAAAATGCATGCACCAGTAAAATATAGCTTATCATCTTTTCGAATAGAGTGAGCATTCATCTCATTGATATCTTTTTTTTTTTTAGGGTCAGTCACACTAGTTCTCAAGTTATGAATTTAGAAGTGAAGTAAAGAATTGAAAGTGAAAGAGATTTAGTCACTCGAAGTGAGTTAAGATCTTTTCGAGTAAGAAAATTTTCAATTTTGAATAAATTGTTAAAGATAATCACTATTTTTTTTTTTTTTTTACATCTTTGTTAAAGATATACGAGATAAGGTAGTTATATCCTACAATTGTTTGAAACTCCGCTAATAACGGAGTTAGTAATGGTTCTAGTTAAGTTTCATATAGTGGAGTATGACGATGTAGATTCAAGCCTTTCTTTTTCCTATTTAAGCCTTCATTTAATGAGCTTTGGCGATGTGGCACTCTATCCTTTTCACATGCTTATGCAGAGACGAGATGAAGTGTCAAGTAGGAAAAGATATATGCAGATCCTATGAATCATATGAAATAAGACATCAAAATGTACTACATTGATACGTCCCACGTCCGCAATATATTTCCATTGTCCATTTGTCAAAATTGTTACGTTGTTACATAGATCAAGTCTTTAAAATTATGAAAATCAATGGTGCATTTTGTTCAGTCAATTCTATTAAATATCAAGGTTATATCATCGTAATTGGTATGTGTGAGGAGTAAAGGATTAAGAGTAAAAAAAAATGTATACCAATTCATTAAGATACAAATTTTGAAATCGAAATCTATTTTATAAGACGTAACAACCACCTTAAAACTTTTTACTCCTTAAATCTATAGGCCGTGGAGTATTTATGGAATTTTAGGTAAGTTTTTTACCTAAAATATTTATTAAGTTTTTTAATATAAAATTTTAGGTAAGTTTTCTAATAGTTGTAAATTTTTTCACATGCTTGTAACTAATACATCCATCAATGAGATAAACTACAACAATGTAATCACTTATTTTTCAATCACATATTTCTTATGAAGATATACTTCATAAACCTAAAACTAAGTAATACTATTACAACATTGCAATCTATTAGAATATTTTAGGATTTGTAAATATCTGTCAATTATGTAAAGAGCATATTTAGGATATTTTCTATATTTAGAAGGTATTAGAATATTTTAGGATATGTAAATATCTGTCAATTGTGTAAAGATTATATTTACTATATTTTTTTTCTATGTTTAGAAGCTTGGTTAATGCATCTATGTTGTATATATATTGGCCCCCTTTAGCCTGTGATATGAATATACATATACAGAAATTTTCTTCTCAAAATTTATATGGTATCAGAGCCTGGTTAAAAAAACAAAACGCTATGACTAGCGAGGGAAAGAAACCAGCTTCCCCTTACTTATTGACTTCAAGTGATAATCCTGGTAATATAATTACTTGGGTGCAATTAAAAGGAGACAATTATGATGAATGGGCTCTAGCGATGCGAACGTTGTTGAGGGCTAAGAAGAAATTCAGATTTATTGATGGAATGATTAATCAATCTGCTAATGATTTCACTGAATTAGAGGATTGGTGGACTGTGAATTCAATGTTAGTTTCATGAATGTTCAACACAATCGAGCCAACACTGCGATCTACCATAACATATATGGAGATTGCAAAGGATTTATGGGAAGATATCAAAGAGTGATTCTTTATCGCTAATGGACCTCGTGTTCAGTAGATCAAGGTAGAACTTGCCAACTGCAAATAGAGAGGTATGTCGATTGTGACTTATTATGGGAAATTGAAACAACTCTGGGAAGAGCTTGCGAATTATGAGCAAATTCCCATCTGCTGTTGTGGAAGATGCAATTGTAATATTGCAGCTGAACTTGACAAGAAACGAGAAGAAGAGAGGCTTTGTCAGTTTTGATGGGGTTGGAAGATGCATTATATGGAGCAGTTCGTTCCAATATTTTGAGCACAGAACCATTGCCAAACTTGAATAAGGCATACTCGTTGGTGTGCTAAGAAGAATGTGTTAGAAACATCTCACGAAGGAAGGAGGAACATGGAGAAGTTGTGAGTTTTGCAGTGCAGACCAATAGAGGAGGGTGAAAGTATAAAACAGAAGTGAAAGACAAATCTGTCATTTGCTCACACTGCAAATGAGGGGGACATGATTCTGAAACTTATTTTCAGCTCATTGGATATCCGGAATGGTGTGGTGACCGACTCAAAGGGGCTGGACGTGGACGAGAGGGACAGAGTGCAGGGCGTGGATAAAGTAATACGTCAAAGGTGAATATAGCCCATGTAATTGGGCAACCATCATCATCAATGGCAGCAACGGAAGAAAATACAGCTTCTGGGACCTTGACAGTAGAACAATGGTCATTCTTTCTCAATTTGTTGAACACGTGCAAACCGGACACTAGTGAGAAGATGAATAGTAAGGATAATCTGAATTGGATTATTGATTATGGTGCTTCACAACATATGACAGGTACTTTAGAATGTTTAACAAATTTGAAAGAAATTGTGGTATGTTCAATTGGATTACCTAATGGAGAGGTGATGGCATTGAAAGAGGGATCAGTTTGCTTGGGAAAACATATCAAACTAGACAATGTTCTCTATGTTCTAAATTTGAATTGTAATTTGATATCTGTGTCGCAATTACTTGATGGCTCTAATTGTAATGTCCAATTTACTGATAAAATTTGTGTTATACAAGATTGCACCTCGAGGATGGTGATTGGAGCAGGTGAACAGTGCAAGGGACTTTATTATTTGAAGTTAGCAGTATTAGTCCAAGCATGCAAGACAAGCCATGTAGATTCTTTTGAATTATGGCATAGGAGGATGGGGCATCCGTCTGCAAAAATTGTGGAATCTCTTTCTCAAGTTGAATTTAGTAATAGTTTAGTAAAGAATAAACCATGTGACATTTGTTTGAAAGTTAAACAAACAAGAGAAGTTTTTGTTTCTAGTGACATTAAAGCCAATGAAATTTTTGAATTAATTCATTGTGATTTGTGGGGACCTTATCGTGTTAATGCTTCTTGTGGGGCATCGTATTTCTTTACCATTGTTGATGATTTTTCTAGGGGTGTATGGATATATTTGTTAACTGAAAAAACAGAAGTAGAACTTGTCAGGCGTAATTTCTTTGCCATGACTAAAAGACAATTTCAAAAAGATGTGAAGATAGTTAAAAGTGATAATGGGACTGAATTTGCTTGCTTGCATAACTATTTTTCTGAAAATGGAATTTTACATCAGACCTCATGTGTAGGAACACCTCAACAGAATGGACGTGTTGAGAAGAAACATCGTCATATTTTAAATGTGGCTAGAGCTTTAAGATTTCAGGCCAATCTTCCCATCAAATTTTGGGGAGAATGTGTTCTGATGGCTGCATATTTGATCAATTGGACTCCTTCTAAGTTATTACGAGGAAAGACTCCTTATGAGATATTATTTGGTAAACCTTCTAGTTATAATCACATTCGAACTTTTGGGTGCCTGTGTTATGCTCGGAACTTAAATAGGGAAAAAGACAAGTTTGCTAGCAGGAGTCAACATTGTTTATTTGTAGGATATCCTTTCGGAATAAAAGGGTGGAAAGTTTATGATCTTGATACAAGAAAATATTTTGTATCCAAAGATGTTGTGTTCTCTGAATCTGAATTTCCATATGCTGATAAGGAAGGTGTGCAACCAGATCTTGTACAAGGTGCTTCTTTCGATATCACCAATCATTTTAATGGTGAATTGAATGAGGAAGATGAAAGTGAGGTACCTGAGAATTTGACTGTGACTCACAGTGATAATAATGACAGGAGGGGGAGGGGGGTGTCATTGAAATCTTAGGTGAATCTATTCCAGAACAACTTGGACGGGGTCATAGAACAAAAGAAACTTCTACTCGGCTGCGAGATTTTGTGACATATACTGCACAACAAATAAGTCCCTCTGTATGTTCCTCCAATCTAATTCCGTCCACAGGTACTTCCTATCCTATAGTACATTATGTAAATTGTAACAAATTTTCTCCACAATATCGTTCTTTCTTAGCAGCTATGATAGCCGAAAAGGAGCTTGTTTCTTATATTCAGGCCATCAAAGACATTCGATGAAAAGAAGCCATGATGAAAGAAATTGAGGTACTTGAGGCTAATGGGACATGGACTGTAGAAGATTTGCCACAGGGAAAGTAAGCTATAGGAAGTAAATGGGTTTACAAGATCAAATATAACTTAGATGGTTCGGTTGAACGTTATAAAGCTCGATTGGTGATTCTTGGCAATAATCAGATTGAAGGAATTGACTATAATGAGACCTTCTCTCCTGTTGCAAAAATGGTTACTTACGTACTTTTCTTTATGTGACAGCAACAAAGGGATGGGAACTCCATCAAATGGATGTTCATAATGCATTCTTGCATGGAGATTTAGAAGAAGAGGTGTACATGAAGATGCCACCTGGGTTCTTTACTCAATAGCCTGGCAAAGTTTGTCGATTACGTAAATCACTTTATGGGTTACGACAGCCTCCCGATGTTGGTTTTCCAAATTGACAATTGCATTAAAACGGTATGGATTTCTTCAATCTCAATTTGATTATTCATTATTTACTTTCAATCGAGACAAGATACATTTGAGTATGTTGGTGTATGTCGATGATCTTGTTATTGTGGGGAATAATGGAGTTGCCATTCAGAAGTTTAAAGATTATTTATGCCACTACTTCTACATGAAAGATTTAGGAACATTGAAGTATTTTTTAGGCATAGAAGTGGCTCGGAATCAAGAAGGAATTTTTCTTTGCCAACACAAATATGCTTTGGATATTATCAGTGAAGCTGGATTAGTGGGTGCTAAACCATTTGGTTTTCCCATTGAACAAAATCATCATTTAGCCTTAGCAGAAAATGTATTGTTGGCAGATTCAAAGAAGTATCGGAGATTGGTAGGAAGACTGATTTATTTGACTCTTACTCGACCTAAGTTGTCCTACAGTGTTTATATTTTGGCACAATTTATGCATCAACTAAGGGAAGCTCATTGGGAAGCAGTTTTGCGCGTAGTTCGTTATTTGAAGGGCAGTCCTGGACAAGGAATATTCTTATGAGCTGATAGTGATCTTTGGTTGTATGCTTATTGTGATTTTGATTAGGGGAGTTGTCTTTCAACTCGACAATCTCTTACTGGATATTTTGTTATGTTAGGGACTTCTCCCATTTCTTGGAAGACTAAAAAGCAACATACAGTGTTGAGATCCTCTGCTGAAGCAGAATATCGTTCTATGGCTACCACTGTGTGTGAACTGAAATGGTTAAAGAATCTTTTGCTGTCTTTCGGTAGTGTACACTCTCATCCTATGCTGTTGTATTGTGATAGTCAAGCAGCTTTACACATTAGTGTAAATCCCATGTTTCATGAGCGAACAAAGTACATTGAAATTGATTGTCATTTTATTCGTGATGAGATTCAACATGGACATGTTCAGACTGCTTATGTACGTAGCTCTAAGCAACTCGCTGATATTTTTACTAAGGCATTGGGGATACAGTAGTTTGGGTATCTTCTACGCAAGTTGGGGGTTTGCAATCTTCACGCACCAACTTGAGGGGGGGTATTAGAATATTTTAGGATCTGTAAATATCTGTCAATTATGTAAAGAGTATATTTAGGATATTTTCTATGTTTAGAAGGTATTAGAATATTTTAGGATCTATAAATGTTAGTGCGTCTATATTGTATATATATTGGCCCTCTTTGGCCTGTGATATGAATATACATACACAGAAATTTTCTTCTCAAAATTTATACAATCTATCATAAGATCTAAGATCATTTATTTAAAATAAATAACAACACTAGATCCATTACAATATTTTAACATAAGAACATTTGATGAAGAGATAACAACAAAATAAACCAAATTTCAAACAGTTTCAACTATATTATAATCCTTCTGTTTTGATGAGTAAACATTTATAGGTCTTGAGCTTGTAGTAAGTTAAAAATATTATATTTTATTATATTTAGTATTATTAATTGAGAATTTTTATAGGGAGGATCTAGCATATTCTAGAAATAGTATGTTGATACCTTAAAATATAGGTTCATGGTGAATACAAAGTATATAAGTGCTATAGGAACAGGTTTGAATAAATGGAACCAAAATCTATCCCATAACCTTTAATATCCACTTAAAACCTATCCAACCATGTAAGATAGGGTAAGTTTCAAGTTTCAAGTTTTATAGGGTTATGTAGAATTCTTTATGTCATTTTTTGTTAAGAGGGAAAAATTTTGAAAACTTAACAATGATGAAAAAATGATAGTATGGAAGCTATTGTGAAATATGTAAAGCTTCAAGTCAAAGGTTGCCAATAGTTAAGTAACAAATATTAATGGACATTTTTCAACCACTAAGCATAAAAGATTTTAATTGGTGTTATTATCACGGTTCATAAGTTGAAAGGAAGTGGAGGTGTTCAACTCAGGTTTACAATGAAGTGAGTAATATTAACAAGTAGTTTGTCAACAAATTAAGTATTTTCTAAAAGTGGGTTTGGCCCTTTGTGAGCAAACTAAATGGAAGGTGATACTCCTTTCCTGATGATGATCATGGCAAGTTGAAATCGGTTACATAGTTGACCATCCCAAATATAAGGGGCCTTGAGACAAAGCCAAGAGGAGTTCAGAATAGCCCTAGATAATTGGGAGGAGAAGGCTAACTTACCATCCAGATTACAAGTAAAACAGGAAGTCAAAGTATGGTCGAGCGTTGCATAGACACTTTAGGAGAAGTGAACCCTCCATCTCATGAGTTTAAAAAAGAAACTAGAATAATTAATTACAAAATTTAATAAAATAAAATTATATGCATATTATGTAAAAATACAAAATAGGAAAAATATTGAAATTATGTATATTTCAAAAGTGATACGTGGCACTTATCCATGTTGCTACGTCAGTATATAATTAATTGTAAATAAATTCATAATAAAAAATAGTAATAAAATAATTAACTAATTGGAAAATTATTAAAATAGTAAAAATGAATTAAATAGGCACTAACCCCCCAAAATAGCAAAATATGTAAATTATAATTAAATAAACTCAAAAATAAGAAAATTGTAAAATATAAGAATTAATTATTATTAAATAAAAAATATGCAAAGAAAAGATTAAAATAATATTTTATAATTATTTAAGTTAAAATAATAAAATTTATAATATTTTTACATCATAATCAAAACTGCGAGTGACAACATTCAAAATGGATCTCGCTACGAGAAAGTACATCCGAAAATAATAAAAATGGACTGTAAATTAATAAAAATTAGAGTTAAATTCAAAAAGTTATATGAGATTAACGAAAAATTTCAAATCAAGCATTTCATATGAATAGGTAGCTAAATTAAGTAGTTAGTATCAAATATATGAATAATTTAGTTACTTAACTCAAGCTCTTATTATTTTCTTATTCCCTAAATGTCAAGTAATCTTGAGATTGAGACTGATCTGCTTACAAATTATTACAATCCCTAACATCAAGAATGACCGAATGAGTACTCCTAATGATTTCATATATGTTTTTGTATATAGCTAATGAATATTAATTGATACTAATAATAGAATATGTGTGGAGATGGGTTATGCATGTATGTGATATTGTGTGTTAACTATGAAATTACTATAAATTATAGTAACATATTGTTTAATGCATAACAGTTTCAATAGGAATTGATTTTTCTGTGATTATAATTGATCACATGATAATTGGACTTAATAATATTAGACTTAAATTACCTAAATCAGACATGTATAATTATGCATTGCATGTTTAATTCTGGTTGTTACATCACACAAAAGTAGAGAAAGGCCATACAAGGGTTGATTACAAATTATGATTATAGTGTTTTAGTACGGTGCATATGTACGATATGACTTTGTCTTGACCCGTGAGATTACTAGGCATTAGAGGCACTAACCGCCTGATTAAGAATCGAGTCCAGAGGCCTTCATTTAAGGGTAAGAATGGACTATGAAGGCCTACTCACAATTATACTAAGAATTTAGTTTTTTATTAAAACAAAAAGATTGATTTATTCGAATATGAAATGCGGGGTTTCATAGTAAAATAAGTTTTGGTATAATACTCGTATCTGACCGGTGCTATATATACTTCAATCCTGACTTCGGATGACGTTAAATTTGAATTATATGCAGTACTTAGTCACCTACATGTATTTGTTTGATATTCTGTATGAGCATACATTTATATGTTTGAATCTAATTACTGAATAACTTAGTTATAATATGGATAAGAGATATCTCACTAAGCTAGTTAGCTTACACTTTTATAGTTTACTAGTGCAAGGAGACTTATTTATTGATTCAGATCGCAGGATGCTCAAAGTTAGTGAATATCTACTAGGTAGTGTGAGTTTGAGATTTGAGATAAGAGTGTACTTCTACTACTGTATTTAGATCTTGGAACTTATAAAGTGATACAATGTATTATTAGTTCATTACCTAGTTTGTTACAGAATTAAATTATGTAATATACATATATGTAATATTTATAGTTTAATAATCATGTTATTATAACTATGTGATGATATTACTTTTATCTGTATTACTTTTGGGTTGATAGTTATAATAATAGCCTTATATGTTGCATGAAGGATTGTTGATTAAAAAGATAACTAATCTATGGTCCTTTATACGACAAATGTTGCCTACTACGACTAGGTCACTCCTCGGATCGTGACATAAGAGGCCTTATAACAAAGCTAAGAAGGTTTGAGAATAATGAGTGATTAGAAGGAAAAGCTAGCTCGCCATTCAGAATATGAATTAAATGAGAAGCCAAATGATGGTTGGGCACCATAGAGGGTGAATTTCTCGTCTCGTGATATCATCTTGATATCCTCTATCTTGGCCTTTGTTTACCTAGTTCAACCTTTTCTACAATTTATGTTACATGCCATTCATATGGATTACTACAATCACCCCCTAAAAAGACATGATATGCTTATGTAAAACCTTAAGATTGAACACAATACACCTAATACTAAAAGTAACAAATAGTGTAACCAACAACCATATATTAGTATTTTTCAAAATGCAATCCAAGGACATTATAAGTACTTAATTTAGCTTATAATACTAAAGATACAAATAATAAATTTTGATTATTTTATCCGTTAAAAAATGTCCTCCATTTCAATGTAGGGTGGTTATATGGTTCAGGCAGTATAGTCTAATGTTCCAATAAACCAGGTTAAAACATGGTGGATTCTCCTATACATAGAAGCTTTATCTCACAAAATTCAAATATTCTCAAGAATGAAGTTGTCTCATCATTGAAAAGAACAGCATTTTGTACGCTATGAAAACAGTGAGATATATATGGACGGTTATAAATGAAATTAACCAGTTGTGGTGTATAACGAATGAAACAAAAATAAAACCGGGACACAAACGTCGGACACCGCACTGATAAAACTTAGGACCACAATTCGGACAAGAAATCTCAGAAAATGATATAATCAGAGATACTTCTTAAATAATTACCGATCCGAGATGACGTATCGAGACGCAATAAAGACAAGCAGTCCCCCTAGCAGTAAAATCTAAGTACCACAAACACCCAAATCAACGTAGACATCTAGGAAACCCTCCAAATCCTGTGTATTGAGTCAGACGTAGACATCTATTTGATAATATTAATTGTAATGATGTTGCACAGCATAAATTGGCATCCTTATTCCGTGCTGAACTTGTGCTGTGTGCTGCTGCCTTTGTTGGGTTGCGTGCATCCACGTGAAATAAAGGATAGATTTGAACAGGAAGCTCTCCTTTCATGGCCTCCATGGCCATTTCACCAGGTAAAAAAGGAGTGCAAATCATGTTTCATAAGAGCACAATTTAAATTTCGACAGACCGATTACATGCTTTACGAGAAAAACAAGTTTGTGTATTAGATGAATCTCGTTTAGTGTGGTTGACAAATGAAACGAGAGCACTAGGGGAGAAAGAAATCCAACCTACTCCATCCTGTTTGAGATATTAATATTGATGTTATTAAACTATAAAGGCCTTGGTAAAATCAAGAAAATAAAACGAGAAATTATTTTTTATTTTTTATTAGTATTTTCCACAGTTGTTAACTACGATTACTGGAGTTCAGCTACTGTCATCGCTTTCCACCACTCCTTATAATTAAAAGACACTGTTAACTTCTCGAGATTATTACAATAATACTCTTCTGCAAAATAGATGTACCCTACAGTGTATTCATGAAACAATTGTCGAAATCTGATGAGGGTGTGTTTACTTTGTTTAACACATCTCCAAAGTTTGTTATTGTTTATTGAAATTCTAATCTACTTCTGTCCTAACCTTTTGTATTTGATAGGAATTGGAACTAACTTTTTCAATACTGATTACCTTTTCATTAAAATATGCAGAGATATTTTCTTGGAAATGTCAAGGTAAACTCAACTTGGCCTCTCCGTGCATCCAAGGAAGCATGATAGATGCAATAAACCTGGTTTTTCTCTGTACTTTCTTCGTATCATGCATTGCAACCTCAATCAGGAAGCAACACAGTGCTGATACCAACAGGAAGGACTTAGTTTTCATAATTGCTTCAATATGTTGTGCTCTTACTAGCATTTCGCACCTTGGCACTGCGTTGTGGAACCTGTTATCCCGGATAGATGAACATAAGGATCCGTTTCTGGTGCGTAACTTGATTAGAGGACTAATATGGATATCTTTAGCTGTGTCATTGCTTGTTCAAAGATCCAAATGGATAAGAATTCTTACCTCTATTTGGTGGTTGTCGAATTTTCTAATGGTCACGGCTCTAAACATAAGAAGATTATCAGGAGGCTTTGGACTTGGAATTCTAGATATAGCATCTTGGCCAATAAATTTTCTGCTTTTGTTGTGTGCTTTTAGCAACTACAAGGGAAGGAATGATCTTAGTGTAGCCGACGAGATATTATATGAAGCTAAAAAAGAGCAATCAGGATTAACCCATGCTGGTCTGTTTAGTAGATTAGCATTTTCCTGGATTGATCCCTTGCTTCGTTCGGGTTACTCAAAACCGCTAGAATTTGAAGATATTCCCAACCTGATCTCTGATGACGAAGCTAATATAGCTTACCAAAAGTTTGCTCATGTATGGGAAACTCTTGTGAGAACGAAAAGTCCTCGTAGCAATGAGAACTTAGTTATTAAGGCCATAGCGAAAGTGTATCTTAAAGAGAACATTTTCATAGGCCTTTGCGCGTTTCTCAGGACAATCTCGGTAGTAGTTTCTCCTCTTTTACTATTTTGGTTTGTGAGCAATTCTAAGAGAGAAAAGGATGAAAATATACGAGAAGGCTTCGCGATTCTAGGGTGTTTGATTGTTGCCAAAGCAGTGGAGTCCTTGTCCCAGAGGCATTGGTTCTTTAACTCAAGGAGGTCTGGGATGAGGATGAGATCTGCTTTAATGGTAGCAGTCTATCAAAAGCAGCTAAATCTATCTAGCGTAGGTAGGAGAAGGCACTCGACAGGAGAGATTGTGAATTACATTGCTGTTGATGCCTATCGGATGGGTGAATTTCCTTGGTGGTTCCATTCGACTTGGAACTTTGCGTTGCAACTGTTTTTAGCCATCGGTGTCTTGTTTGGGGTAGTAGGTTTCGGTGCACTTCCTGGATTGGTCCCTCTTATCATTTGTTCACTCCTAAATGTGCCGTTTGCAAAGATGCTGCAAAACTGCCAATCGCATTTCATGGTTGCTCAAGATGAGAGACTAAGATCGACTTCAGAAGTACTAAACAACATGAAAGTTATAAAGCTTCGATCTTGGGAAGAAAAATTCAAGAAGTCGATTGAATCACGCCGTGATGTTGAGTTCAAGTGGTTGGCTAACTCACAGCTCAAGAAGGCCTACGGGACATTGCTCTATTGGACGTCTCCTACAATAGTTTCTTCCGTGGTTTTCCTAGGATGTGCCTTCCTAGGAAGTGCCCCACTAAACGCCGGCACCATCTTTACTGTATTAGCAACTCTGAGGAGTATGGGAGAGCCTGTAAGAATGATACCAGAAGCCCTTTCAATTATGATCCAAGTTAAGGTCTCATTCGATCGGATCAATGCTTTTTTGCTGGATGATGAGCTCAAAAGTGACAGAATAAGGAGAATAACATTGCAGAATTCTGATATTAGTGTACAAGTGACATTGGGCAATTTCGCTTGGGACTCAGACTCAACACTTCCAACCCTTGAAGGCATAAATCTAGATATAAAACGCAGGCACAAGGTTGCGATTTGTGGGCCAGTTGGAGCAGGGAAGTCATCGCTTTTGTGCGCTATATTAGGAGAGATTCCGAAAACTACAGGAAATGTTAGTTGAACTAAGACTAAGCGTCACCTTACTATGTGGGTTATTTTATTCATGTTTCTAATAACATTTCTGCTTGTATATAGGTTAGCGTATTTGGATCCATTGCCTATGTTTCTCAAACCTCTTGGATCCAAAGTGGAACTGTTCGGGACAACATTCTATATGGAAAGCCGATGGATCAAGCCAGATATGAAAAGGCGATAAAAGCATGTGCATTGGATGAGGATATCAACAGTTTTCCTCATGGTGATCTCACAGAAATAGGGCAGAGAGGGCTCAACATGAGTGGTGGACAGAAGCAGAGAATCCAACTTGCCCGAGCTGTCTATAACAACGCAGATATCTATCTTCTTGATGATCCTTTTAGTGCAGTAGATGCACATACAGCAGCCACGCTATTTTATGTAAGCAATGGAAATCTAGCCATTTCCGTTTCTGAATTTTCTTAAATTAGGAACTCTGTTCATTGATTCATTGTTGAGAACACAAGATCTAATAAGTTCAAAACTTTTAGATCAAATGGTTAGGGATCATAATTTCACTATAGTAAGTAAGCAGGAGACGTCTGAGTTTGAACTCGGCAAACTCGGTTTAATGAAATGGTTTGCTTGATGTGCTTCAATCAAAGTTCGTACACAAATGAGAGGGATTGTGAAACAATAAGTACGAAACCATCAGATCTAATAAGCTTAGGTTTTCTGATCAAATGACTGTAGATTTGAAATTTTAAGTCATGAGCAAGTAATAAACCTATTTCAACAATGGAAATTTCATTATTTTTGCAGGACTGTGTCTTAGATGCACTTAATAAGAAGACGGTCATTCTGGTAACTCACCAAGTTGAATTTCTCTCGGGAGTTGATCAAATTTTGGTAAACTTGCACTCTCTCATTTGTGTTTCCTTTTCATGCCACAAGAGCCCAGAATATGCATGTCCTATTCTTTTAATTATGTCAATACTTGTTCTTGCACTGTGAAGGTGATGCAAGGTGGAAAGATCACTCAAAATGGAACCTATCAGGAGCTCTTGACTGTAGGAACCGCGTTCGAGCAGCTTGTAAATGCTCACAAAGAGGTGATAAATTTGTTGGGGCCTGCAAATGAAGAAAACCGAATCGTGGAGGGCAGCACTGTTAAGAATGAAGAACCTAAACAATTGTGTAATAATGCAATAAGAGAAAGCAGCCAAATGGAGATTTCAGACAAGCAATCAACAGGAATACAACTTACAGAGGAAGAGGAAAAGGAGACTGGTGATGTTGGATGGAAGTCATTTTGGGATTATATAGTAGTGTCGAAAGGATCTGTGCTTCTTTCCATGGCTGTAATATCTCAATGTTTCTTCGTTGCATTGCAAGCTGCAGCAACTTATTGGCTAGCCATAGGAATCCAATTTCCCAATCTATCAAGCAGCGCTTTGATTGGTGTCTACACAGCAATTTCGGTTCTTAGTGCTTTCTTTGTGTATCTAAGATCCTTCTTTGCAGCTCATCTCGGTTTAAAGGCCTCTAAAGCCTACTTCTCTGGCATCACCAATGCAATATTCAAAGCCCCTATGTTGTTTTTCGACTCTACTCCAGTAGGGCGGATACTAACTAGAGTAAGTACTTTCTTCTTAAATCAGCATTCTTATTATGATCTTTTGATAAATAACAAAGTTAAACTTTCTCATTGATAACAAACATTGCAGGTTTCGTCGGATTTGAGTGTTTTGGATTTCGACATACCATTCTCTATAATCTTTGTGATAGCTGCTGGTATTGAGCTTCTAGCAATATTTGGAATAATGGCCTCAGTCACTTGGCAAGTTCTCATAGTAGCAAGTTTTGCTGTAATAGCGACACACTATGTTCAGGTAGCTTCTATAGCTTTTTGCATTATATGGCTGTAAATTTGAAATTTCATCATTTCCATTAATGCTCCTGCTTTTACGGTCACAGCTAACTTCTTTTTTTTTTTTAATTTTTTCCTTCATTTTTGAATAAAAGGCATATTATTTGCCAACAGCTCGAGAACTAATAAGGATTAATGGAACAACAAAAGCTCCAGTCATGAACAATGCATCCGAGACATCCCAAGGAGTGGTTACTATAAGGGCTTTCAACATGGTGGAGAGATTCTTTCAAAATTTCGTGAAGGTTGTTGATGCCGACGCCAAACTCCTTTTCCATTCCAACGCGGCAATGGAATGGCTGATCTTGAGAGTAGAAGCACTTCAGAACATGACATTATTCACTGCTGCTCTTCTTTTAATATTACTCCCTCCTGGAGGTGTAGCTCCAGGTGCTATGAACAAAAATACATTAGAAATTTTACAAAGTTTAAACTTCAAGTCATGAAAACCAAATTCAACATGGTATCAGAATCAGAATCTAAGCTTGGAACCTATTCGAATTATTAACGCATCTTTTCATATGCAGGTCTTGTGGGGCTTTCGCTTTCTTATGCTCTTACACTATCCGGGACACAAGTGTTTGTAACGCGATGGTATTGCTATCTGGCAAACTACATAATATCTGCGGAGAGGATCAAACAGTTCATGCACATACCTCCTGAGGCCCCAGAGATTGTGGGGAATCACAGACCACCTAGTTCTTGGCCTTCAAAGGGCAGGATAGAACTACAAGAACTGAAGGTAAAGAGCTTTACATTCTATCATTGCAGCCATAATGAGTACTAGATATATAACTGAAGATTCCTTATACTCGGTTTTTCAGCTAAAGTATCGCCTGAACGCTCCGCTTGTTCTTAAAGGAATTACTTGTACATTTAAAGAAGGGAGTAGAGTAGGGGTGGTAGGGAGAACTGGAAGTGGCAAAACCACTCTAATCAGTGCACTGTTTCGGTTAGTAGAACCGGCGAGCGGGAGGATTTACATAGACGAGCTCGACGTAGCTTCCATTGGACTAAAGGATTTGAGAATGAAGCTAAGTATCATCCCTCAAGAGCCAACACTCTTCCGAGGTAGTGTTAGGACTAACATAGATCCTCTTGGACTTTACTCGGATGATGAAATATGGGAGGTAAGAAAACACAATTTTTAGAACAAAATATGAAATTTTTTTCTTTTTTACTAAGATAATTACTAGATTGTCATCCTGTTTTTCTACTATGCTGATGTTTCAGGCTCTGGAGAAGTGTCAGCTAAAGGCAACAATAAGTAGCCTCCCAAATAAGCTGGACTCTTCGGGTAAGTTTGGGGCTCTTATTCACTTCACCCTCTCTTATGGATGAACATTTACAAGCACTTCAAGGAAGCACAACAACTAGAATGGGTAATTACACTATAAAAAGTACTTGCTAAATTATGATGAATATGCTAAGGCTAGTTCTTTCAAGTGAATGCAAATTTCTAGCTATGTGTTAGAAATTTTGCAAAAAACTTGTATGTCTAGTGAGTAGTATGAGTAAGCATCGACCCATCCTTAAATAATCGATAGGATTCAAAATCTAGGGTGGTCATTAGAAGTTACAGAGTAGTTTCTTGTTGCAAACCTTCTAAACATGTACCAAGCACCACTTGAATTCAACATTGTTAAACCCGAACCGAAAGGTTGAACTAGGAATAAGAAAGAATTACGGATTGAGAAGGTCAATCGAACTTGAATCCTGAATTGAACTAATCGGAATCAATAAAAATATTACAGAGTAATTCGTATTTACTAATGAAATAATAAAAGAGAATTAAAAATTAAGAGTTTTTCATAATTTATATTTTACTTTTCTTTGATTTATATTTAAAATTTTAATAAATTATTGTATTTTCTATAAAATGCAAGAGAAATAAAATAGTTTAAAGTGGAAAAACCCGATGGGTTATAACAATAGGGTTGGAGGTTGGATAATCGGATCAAACTTAGGCTACTATCAATAAGAGCTAAAGAGGTGACTCAAATTGATTTTATGAAGGGATCTGATCGATGTTGGTTCAAGCAGATCAATCCAAATTTGATAACTTTTTGCTTGAATCTATACTATCCACGTTTTAAGGCCCTAAAATTTTGTACTCAAAATGAATACTCCATCTAGAACTTTACATTCTAACATTTCTGGCTTTTAGTCATTAATACTTGCCAACTTTTTGCATAACCTGGTAGTGAGTGATGAAGGAGAAAATTGGAGTGTTGGGCAATGCCAGTTGTTCTGCCTCGGAAGAGTTCTACTTCAAAGGAACAGGATCCTAGTTTTGGATGAAGCTACTGCATCAATCGATTCAGCTACTGATGCCATGCTGCAGAAAATAATTAGGAAGGAATTCTCAGAATGCACGGTCATAACAGTTGCTCACAGGGTTCCCACCGTTATAAATAGTGACATGGTCATGGTGCTTTCTTATGGTAAGTTTCTATGTTGAATTTCCTCATCATCAATATCACATCCCCTATATTCATTCACGAGTAAATTGTAAATACATTATAAAAAATATTGGCTTCCATAACTTTTAAAATGAGATTAATGTCACTAACTATACCTAAATTTTATTAAAATGTGTAATTTTCAATTTACTATTTAATTGAAATTTTTGTGATCATCTTTGTGACCTAAACTATTTTTGTTGATTCTTTTATTGATTGAATATAAGAACAAATTAGAAATTAACCCACTATTATCAATGGATTTAATAGCCACTTTGTAAAAACAGCTTACTTTACCTTAAGTAGCTATTTCAACCACCCTAAGATCAAGAATGTCTGGAGTCCACATAGTAGGGATTTATATAGGTCTCAACCACTCCTTAGTTATAAGGTAGTTGAAAAATTCGATTCTCAATTGATTTTTATGTTTAAGTTAATATACAGATTTAAGGTAGCTATTTCAACCACCCTAAGATCAAGGATGGCTGGAGTCCACATAGTAGGGATTTATATAGGTCTCGACCACTCCTTAGTTATAAGGTAATTGAAAAATTCGATTCTCAATTGATTTTTATATTTAAGTTAATATACAGATTTAATAGAGTTAGTTTAAGCAGTAAAAATAATCATAAAAATTTTAATCAAATAGTATATTAATTTTTTTTTCAAAATAAAGACAATAGATTGCATATTTTAATAAAATTTAGATCTCATTTACGATATTAATCTTTTAAAATATGCACAATCCCATAAACCATGATTAAGGTAACTCTTCTAACAAGTACGCTTATATTTTTTTTTTTATTTCCTTTTTTCCAGGGAAAATGGTGGAGTATGAGAAGCCATCAAAGCTAATGGAAACCAACTCATATTTCTCTAAGCTGGTAGCTGAATATTGGCAAAGCTGCAGAAGGACTTCCTACTAAATTTTGGGCTCCCAACAGAAATTTCCACGCTTGATTTTATTTGCCATGTTTGTATGCTTTTTTACCACATTATGATACCCTTTATCACAATGGAGCAGAAGTTGGTAAAGAAGCTGCTATAGCATAAATGGTAGGGAACATTGGTCTTTTCCCCCCAAAATTACGCAGGTAGATTTTGCTAGTGAATTTTCTATTAAAAAATAAAAATTAAAGAAAAATAAAAAATTTACTCAAAAATAAATTTGAGCTTTGATCCTTACCTTATTATTTCATTATAACAGATCAAATTATCAATTATATACTATGTCTCTTTATCGATTTATAATTGAACTTAAACTAGGTTTGTCATGATTAGTCCCAAGTTTGTCGATTAGCATTTTGCAAATCATCTTTTCAATTATGATCGCAAACATTGAAAGAAACAATTAAGAATATAACCATATATTCAACTTGCTAAATTAAAACCCTATATAATACTTTTGAGATATGACAAAAAAACTGGTTAGGGTTCGAAGATGAGTTTTGGGATTAAAAAAAAAAAAACCGATGAAAACTTGTTAATGAATATAAAATAATAAATTAATGATATAATATTAACTAAAATTTTGAGTACCTAAAATAGTAAATGAATGTAAATAGGATTAATAACAACTTTAATCATACATATTATTTTCTTTTAGTATTTATTTATATGTATTTATGACTAATTTTTTTTCAACTATTAGTTAAGAGAAGGTGTTTACTCTATAGATAAGTAGATAATAAATTTGATGCAAATATTGATCATATTCACAAAACTAAAACATAAAGAAAAATTAAGATGGAGTCTAGATAAATTATTAAACTTATTATATAACAATATTATCACATACTCTACTAATGTCATTATAAGATACACAGAACGAAGAGATTACAATAAATAGTTTCCACAATCTTCATTATGTTATTTATATTCTATAAATAATACAAATCAATTTCTTATATAATAACTAATAAAGTAAAAATAGTTCACTTGGTTAATATATATATATAGAAAGAGATATCAATTGAGACGAGTAATAAGTGTGTTTATCCTTTTAAAATAAATTATTTCTTAAAAAGTGCTCACACCCAAATTAATTTACGAAATACTATTCCAAAATCATATTTTTTAGAATGCAATTTCGCTTTTATCCATTACGTCGATATGTGGCGTGAGGAAAGATGAGATAACAAAAAAACGCAGGACCTAAACACGATTTTATAATTGCAATTATTTCTTAACTTGCAAGTTTACTTAAACCAAATGGGTGGAGTTGAAAATTAAAAGTTCATTAGGCGATTTTAAGATCGCAGGATTATTCCATGTCTCCACCATGCCATGCGGAAAGTTTTAGATTAAAATGTAAAATTATATTTTGAAAATGTGATTTTAAAATGGAATTTCATAAATTATATTTTGTGGGATAAATTTTTAGAAAATTATTTGTCGCAAAGAGGCAAACACACCTAGTTCTCCAATTCTAGGTATAAAGTTAAAAATCTGATGGGATTTTAAGATGGATTTGAAAAATCTATTAGGATAGCCGAACGAGTTTTAAGTTAACTCATTCTAAATCCGTCCGGTTTACATTCCAGTATCAATACGAGGATCATGGAGATCACGTAACACTTTAAAAAACCTACAACCAACGAAGGCATTATATGCCACAAATCTTCTAATACGGAAGGAAATATGGTTAGCATATCCACAACCCGAAACTGTACGACGTTGTCTACATAAAAGAACCTATCTCAATTTATGTATATTGTCGAATATATCTGGGAAAAATAAAAGAAATTGCAAAAATTTTGAAAATAGAAAAATATGCAAAATTTGTAAATCCAAGTGGTGGGCAGCCAGGTGCAGTCATCCACAGCTCTTAAAAAAAGAAACGAAAAGAAAGCAAGGAAGAGAGAGAGAGAGAGAGAGAGAGAGAAAACCACTTGTAAATCCAATCAAGTCTTATGGTCTAATTGGATTGTACTCAATTTTTTTTTTTTTTTTAAATTAGAGCAGTGGGTGGCCAGGCCCCATTGATGTGGGTCAAGTGATCTGATTCGCTGTCACTCATTTTTTAAAAAAAATATTTTACTATATTTATTTATTAAAAACAATTACACGGACCATTGAAATTATAGTGGATATTTTTCTGTAACAAAAAATGTGGTGTTGAAAAAGGTCTTATTAGCAAGCATTAAGGATTCAACAATAAAAAATAAAATCTTCATACGTTTCCAAATATATCGAGCATTAGATGATATCAGACTGTAACCTATAACTTATATTTATGAATATTCACGCATTTAATATTATAAAACAATAACTTGATGCTGACATAAAATTGTAGCTGATGATACTGATAATAAAAAATCTCTATCTATAGTGTAAAGTGGATTCTAAAATCCCCACGAGTTAAACACTATGATTTGAAAACTAAATCATAAAGATCTTGCTCGTATCCTTCCCCTTCACCTCAAGGAAACACACTCTCAAGTTTCAACGGTTATTCATGGAATTATTCATCATTTAGGCAACATTAGTAAATCTGGACTTATTCTTGCATGTGAGCTTTGAAAATATTTAATATGACAAATTTAAATGACATCTGGGTTCAAGAAATTTGAATTTTAGTTAGACAATGGTTTTCATTTTGACCTCAAATATTTAATAATATATACATATTACTACTTAAATTACAGCAACTTCCTCAATTTATATGAGAATATCTATTCGAGGATCCTCCTAAATAGAAGGTTACTATTTAAATGAGTAAAATAATATATGGGCAAGCTATTTGAATTCACCTTAGTATTTATTTAAGTTTAACCTGACTTAAGCAATTCAAAGTTAATATTATAATTTATATCTCAATTTTACTATTTTTTATAATTATACATCTAAATTATCTAATTATACACACAATTGAAGATTTAGTTATTATCATCTACACTTCAGTTAACTCTAATTTACACTGTCAATTCAGTCAGCATGATCAGTCTATGAGATGATTACTTATGGCCTTAAGAGAGGTTGTACGATCTCTTGCAAGTGGTCACTGGCCACCCACTTCAAAATAATAAGTTGTAACACACTTAAAAAATGTGCATCGCAAGACTTATTGGTGCATAGGTGTCCAAGTATGACCTTAGACAACCATCTTGTTAACTTATTATATTGAATAAATTATCATTATAGATAAAAGTTAATTGAGATATATACGAAGATAATTAAATCTTCAATTATGCATATAATTAGATAAAATGAAACTTCATATTCAAAATTGTAAAAAATAGTTAAATTAAGGTAGAAATCATATTATCACCCTAACAATTTATCTAGTTAGGCTTGAGTTCAAACTATTGAAATGGTTTATTAAAATTGAGTTTGAGCTATTCGAATAGTTTATTAAGTTCTACTCGAAATTTATAATATTTTGCTCAAATAATTTAAAAAGTTTGAGTGGAGTTTATATATTAGTCTCATTTGAATATTAGTGTCTAAATAGAAGTTTAACTGACTTAATTAGGTTAAGTTCAAATTTAAGTGGAAGTTACTTAAAATAAATGTCAATTTAATAATTTTAAACTTATTAAGTTTAAGCCAAAATTCTAACTCAATATTGTATCGATTAGTTATGATCTTATTATAGACGATTTTTTTTCTTTTCCTTTTCACATAATTAACTAAACTCTTTGAAAGGCTTCACTGACTAATGCCGCTACCTATCTCAAAAGTGTGCGAGAAAAAATTTAAAAGAAGAAGAAGAAGAAGAAGCTAACACATTTAGCACCATGAGATTCCAACTCTATGCTATGCTTTTTCCGCCGACGCATCCCACCTCAAAACCACTAAACGTTGTCAGGAGATTACCTACTCTCACCAATATTATCTTCACCTGGACGATATTTATAGCTGCAAGGTTGTCCAGGCAGCTCTTGACCCTTTATTCAAATTTTTGAGATTGACTTTATTTGTTGTCTATGGTAGGCACAAGATTCCTTATGACTTAATTTTACACAAAATTGACTTCAATTTTTAGGTCCCCAAGGTCTAACTTTTTGGATAGAGAGAGTGTGAAGGAAGGAAATAGGATAGGAAAGAAAATAGGTAGAAAATTTTTGAGAAAATTATAAGTATGCTATTTAAATTATTAATTAGATCTCGATAAATTTCATAAATTTCTAAAATCTAGCTTTAACAATCTCATAATTTTTAACAATATATAAGTATAAGTATAAGTATATATATATATATATATATATGTCGACTTAACGGGCCAATTAACTGAAATTTTCAATTTATTTAAAATGTGATTTGTTTAATTTGCTTTGTTAGGTTTATGAGATAAAAGTAGACCAACTTAAGGGAAACCTACCCAAAATAGAAGAAGCAATAGAAAATTGAAATAGTAGAAAGGATTGATTTATGAGTTTACTCTTAAAAACTCAGTAAGACTTCTTTCTTTTGTGATGTATTTTGTTTTATTGGATGACTTGATTTTTAACTCCTATATATTGTAAGTGATGAACAATGCAAACTTAGTTATGCTAGGATTGAAGCTAGCTTCTATTTAAAACCATGTTACCATTTTTACTTTTATTTAACACAGACAAACACACACATACACCAACACACAACTCCTTAAGGTGGACAGCCACCTATAGTCATTAATGGGTCATAACCTACTTTTAACTTTAGTCTTTTTCAGGCTATCTTAAGGTGGTAGAAAAAAAATGATTTTTTTTTGTTAATTTATGTTAAAATAACTGTTAATATATATAGGTATATAAATATATAATTATTTTTCTCTTTTTTAGTTTTTTTTCATATTTTTCTATTTTTATCATTTTTCTATAAATTTTTATATTTTATCATTTATTATTATTTTATTTTTTTATATGAAAATTATACGTAAACAAATTATATAATGATACATATTCACCATGATGGAAAATTTAATAGACTTTAATAAAAAGATTTATTTGATAAGATTTGAAAATGTTGAAGATCAAAATAGACTAAATAAAAGATTAAATATTGATTGTAAAAAGGTTAAATGTTAGGGATTTTTTAATATTTTTTCCTTAAAACTATGTTACCATGTTTACTTTTGCATAATTTTAATTGAAAATATTTATTGTAATAAGTTTATTTTATAATATTAAGTTTCGTATTAAAAAAAATCTTAATAGGTTAGTGAATTAGCCTATATAATCCACTAAAATATCTGAACGGTTAAATGGATTAGGTTTGTAAACTCTAGGAAAAACAATAGTTGAACCTTAACTCGAGTCCGAGTGTTCTAAACTGTACCATAAATCGATAAGGCGAATGAAAATAAAAGAAAATGAAGTTTACTAAATCAAATAAAACACCAATAGCAAAACCTTCGGAATTTATTAAAACCCTAAATCGATTACTAAAACCCTAAAATTTATTTATGCATCATTAATTGAAACCGAGCTCAAAATTGCTCGAGACCCTAAAATCATAAACGTAAACCTATAAAATAGTTAAATATTATACAATAGCAATAAAATTATAATTGAATGTAATTTTCGACTAAATCGACTGTTAGTACGACATTGTAATGAAATTATCATAATAACTTATAAAAATTATAATTGTAACGGGTACCAATTAAATTGATAAAATTTCACAGAATTTTGAAAACTAATCTACGAGGAAATTCGTTATAATTTATATGATTCGAAAAATTACACATAATTTTTAATAAATATCATTTTCCTTCTCTACTAATTTCAATTTATCTCATTTCCTTCTTCCCTTTCCCATTTCACATTCCTTTCATGCCTAGTAAAGCAAAACCAACAAAATGAAAGTTAAAAGAAACAGCACACGTAACGGATAATCTTGCCAGGTGTTGAATAATTAAATCAAACAAAACTCTTACAATTAATATCTAAGATGTGGCATAAAATCTAAGCTACTCAATAAGTAAAATAAAAAGAAAATAAAACAACATTCTGGACACATTTAGCAAATGAAACCGTGAGAAAAACAGAGAGGAAGAAAAGAGAGAAGAAGGAAGAAAAAGAAGAAGAAAAAGAAGAAAAAAAAAGAAAAGGAAGGAAATTAAAAGACTAGGTAAGTATTTTATTTGTAGATGTATGTTATATATAGTATACATATGTATAAAGGTAGTATTTGTAGAGTATTTTCTTATAAATATAATATAGTATATGTACACTAATACATAAATTAAATAGTGTATGTATGTATAAGATTAGATATGTATACATGTATCTACATAGGTATATTATACATGAGTAGATGTGTTATGTATATTTGTTAGAATACATATGATGAGTATTATGTATTTTATACTATAGTACACATGTATGATTTATACCCAAATTATATATGTGGTTATTCTTGTCTAATTATTTTAGTATATATATACATATATAATCGTATAGTATAGTACATATATACATACTTCCATAAGTAGTAGTATGAGACACATAAATATATATAATATAGGCTACAAGTAATATAGTATACGGTATATTATGTATAAAATGTATTATATATATATTTATGATAAATACTATATATAAGCATATGTATACCGAACATATATATATATATATGTATATATAGGTATGTAGGCCGAATATATATATATATGTATGTATGTATTTATATGAATGTATGCCGAATATATATATTTATATATGTATAAGAGTATGTTTTCAATAAATACATATACATATATCATATGAGTAATATATATATAGTATATATGCATATATATAATACCATAATTCATGATTTGAAAATAACATAAACTATAAACTATATATTATAAGGATTGAAATATATATATATATAATAGTAAGGTACATAATAAAATAAATAAATAAATAACAAAAGGAGAAAAATAGGAAAATATACCCAAAATAATAAAAATAACAAATAAATGAATTAACTAAGTATTAACTTATAAATATGTTAAGAAAAAGCGAAAATCAATAATTTATAAATTTTAAATTTAAATAATAATTTTTGTGATATTTTTGTATCACAATTTAAATTACCAGTCACAACGTCCAAAACGGACCTCGTTACAGGAAAATACGCTCGAAAACGATCAAAATGGACTATAAGTTCATAATGATCCGAGCTAAAACGAAAAAGTAACACGCGATTCGATAAAAAGCTCGAATTGACAGTTTCACGTAACTAAGTAAAATAAACCTTACACATTATAACTCTAGTTAGTTTTAAATTCCCCATCTTACACATTTTCCTTATTCTCAGGTGATCTCGATATCGACCCTAAGCTGCCTACCGACTATTACGATCCCTGAACTAGCCATGGCCGAGTGGGTTTTTCCTTATGATTCCATACTTGTTTGTACTTGTAAGTAGTGAATCTAAATTATGATGTATAAATGAATGTGTATGGGGTTGGGTTATGCTTGTGCATGACAATTGTTGTGAATTGTGAATCTACTTTAAAGTTCAATAATATAATGTTTGATGCATAGTAGATTCAACAGATTAATTGTTTGTGACTTGGAATGATCACTGATTAAATATGATATAACTTTTATTCGACTAGAAAAGTTAACTTGGATCATTCATAAATTATGCACTGCATAACTATTTCCGAGAAGTCACATTACACGGAGGTAGCGAGAGGCCATACTTGGGATGATTATTGAATGTTATTGATTTCGTATGGTGTACACGTACGATATGACCTTACCCTTGCCCACGGGATGACTAGGCGTTGGAGGCACCAACCGCCTGGCTATGGGTCGAGTCCAGAGGCCTTCGTTTAGGGGTGAGTGAAGGCTGCGTGAACCTACTCACAATTATATGTAGAACTCGTTTTGATAAAGCTGGTAATGGATGTACCATTACATTTTAAATACGAAACGCGGAGTTTCGTTATGAAATAAGTTCTAATATGATACCCGGATCTTACTGTACCGATGAATCTCTAACCCTGACTTCGGAGGGCGTTAAATCTAAGTTACATGCAGTACCTGGTCACCTGCATGTATTTGTCTGGCATACTGCTTGTTCATGCATTCATTTAGTTGAACTTAACTGTGGTATAACTTGATTGCTGTATGGTTGAGGGAAAATATCTTACTAAGTTAGTAAGCTTATACCTTTGTAGACTCCTTTTGCAGGCCGACTTATTCGTGGAGTCAGGCTATTGTATGCCTAAGGTTAGCTTTCTCTACGGGATCAATGTGGGAGCTGTTTTGAGCACAGAGAGTGTTTTTGACTAAAATGTAGAGTTGAATATGTAATTTTTATATTAGTCCAACTTTAGACATGTTTCAAACTCTATATCTGTAAACTTTTATACACATAAATTACGTGATATGTTTTCTACATTATTCGTCATGAAATACTATTGCTTAAGCTTGTGCACTCTTAGTAGTTAGTAGTAGTTGTAGCCTTGTGTATTGTATAAAAGGGTCGTCGATTGTAAGGGAACCCAATCTACAATCCTTTGTACGGTATACAGCGACTGTCATGACTAACCCCCTCGGGTCGCGACAAGGTTGGCCTTGTTTAACTCATTAAAACATAAAAATCTATTAAATTAGTTAGATTAATGGGTTGACCTATTTGATCAACTAGCTTGTGGCATAGCAAGTTAGACCTACGATTCCAACCCCTTATCAAGTTACATGGAAAAGGTTGGCCCTTTAACTCGCTGGTAGAGGTAAGATGGTCCATTAAGCTTACATAACTAGCTATGCCCTAAACTATTACTAGAACTCTAAAATTTTCATATACATTTGTATAGTTATTTTAATGATAATTTTGGGGTCCTATGGAGGGAAAATTATTGTATTTTTAAACGTTACAAGAATGTGAAATCATTCTTTTAGGTTTCGACATTAAAGAATTTATTTGCTTAATAGTTTGGTGAACATATTTTTTATTCTCTCTTTATATTTAGGGGAAAAGAGAGTTTTTTTTTTTTATCAACTACATTATATCTAGAAGGTTTGAACCTATCTATCTTATTGGAGTGTCAGCATTTATGTCTTGAAATTTCATAATAAATGCCTTTATTTTATGTGATGCATGATACAATTTTTCAGAGGGTAACCATGCCTCATTAGTATCAGAGCAAAGTCCATAGACTCAAAGGGAGAACATTCGAAATATGCACATATATATATATATATATATACATACCAATGTTAAAATATTAAAAGGCAAAGCTTTATATAAAACTTCTTTCATACTTGTTAAAAATTTGAATAAAAATATTATCTTAGGTGCTCCTTTTATTAATCAAATCCAACCATTTTTTGTAAATAAAAATAGAATTAAAACACAGTATTTTAAAAAGAAAATTGTGTTCAATTTTATCACTAAACCACAAACCAAATACATAAATGAATTAAGACACAATTCAATTTATGAGTTAAATTGTTTAATTCAATACAAAGAAAACCATTATCTAAAAAAGGACCTTGAGTTTAAAAGAATTGAAGCTCAGCTCAATAATAAAAATTTGAAAATAAAAATTTCTAATTTGAAATTAGAAATAAAAAATTCAATTTGTTCAATACTTCCAAATGCATTTTGGAACCACAAGATACATATTGTAGACTTACCTTACAAAAATGATTTTAATAAAAAAAATATTCAACTAAGGCCAGACCATCCCAAATGAATAATGACGTCTTAGATCATTGTAGAAATGAAATAAATGATATGCTCAATAAAAAATTAATCCGAAGAAGTAAATCCCCATGAAGTTATTCTGCTTTTTATGTCAATAAAAATGTAAAAATAAAAAGAGGTGTCCCAAGATTAGTAATTAACTGTAAGCCTCTTAATACTGCTCTCAAATGGATTAGGTATCCAATACCTAATAAAAGAGATTTACTAAATAGACTAAATAATACTAAAATATTCTCATAATTCGATATGAAATTTGGATTTTGGTAAATTCAAATCAAGGATAATGATAGGTACAAAACTACGCTCACAGTTCCTTTTGATCAATATGAATGGAATGTGTTGCCATTTGGATTAAAAAATACACCCTTTGAATTTTGAAGAATAATGAATGGAATTTTTAATGACTTTATCAACTTCGTAATAATTTATATTGACGATGTTTTAATATTCTTATCTAATTTAGATCAACATTTCAAACATATAAAAATTTTCATTAATACAGTTAGAAAAAATGGTCTAATTGTTTCACTATCTAAGATTAGTCTTTTCTAGACTAAGATTAGGTTTTTACAATTCAATATTCATAATAGAACAATAATATCCATTTAAAGATCAATTGAATTTGTAAACAAATTTCCTAATGAAATTAAGGATAAAAATTAACTTTAAAGATTTCTAGAAAGTTTAAATTATATTGCAGATTTCTTTTCCAATCTCAATATCATCTATAGACCATTATATCAAAGATTAAAAAAGAATATACCCAAATGGTCAATTGAACATTCAAATACTGTCAAATTGATCAAACAAAAAATTAAGAAAATATCATGTCTACACATTGCAAATCCTTTTCTACCAAAAGTGGTAGAAACTGATGCTTTTGATTTAGGATTCAGAAGAATACTAAAACAAAAATGAAATAATAAAGAATGTATAGTTCAATTTGTGTCAAAAAATTGGAATTAATGCTAACGCAATTATTCTACAATTAAAAAAAGAAACTTTAGCAATTGTTTTAATAATTTTCAAATTTCAAGGAGATTTGTTAAATTAAAAATTTCCTTTACGTATTGATTATAAAGCTGTTAAAAATGTTTTAATAAAAAATGTTCAGAACATTGCATCTAAATAAATTTTTGCCTGATGACAATCAATTCTTTCTGTATTTGATTTTGAAATAAAGCATATTAACGGATCGTCAAATTCTAATCCTAATTTCCTTACTCTTGAATTTTTGCACAAAGATATCTCTCAAAAAAGAGAAAGATAAAGGAAAAGGAAAAGCTTCTCTAACCTTTAGCAATAGGTTAACTAAAATCAAAACATGATTAGATGTTTGTAAATCATCTCCTCTTTAAGAACCTCTAAACTAGTTTTTTCAAATGTCCAATCTTCTTCCAATATCCAAACACCATCCAATGAAAATCTTTCCTAATTAGCTAATATGGACATTACTATGGAATTACTAAAAGCAATTTCAATAGCTTTGCAAGCAAAAAATGAAACCCTAATACTTCTTGAAATTCCTCAAAAAATTGATACTTAGAAGAAAAATAAAAATATACAAATTACTAAGGTAGCATCCTCAACACTATCCACAATTTTTCTAACAAATCAAAAGTCCAAATTTTTTCAAAAATCTATTTCCAAATATATTTTCTCTACCAAATAAAAATTATTTGAAAAGGATCCTTTTGAATATACTAGAAAAATTTTTACAAAAGATTTCTTTTATATCCTATATGATATTTACAAACCAATCTAGTTTTAGTTTTATGAAAAGATTTTCACTAAAACTAGATCAATAACTTTCAAGCATTTTGAAAAGAATGGAATGGTCAGTTATTTTACTACTAGAATCCAAAAGGTATTCAGTCTTAGAGAATGGCGAACCCATCCAACAACCTCAATAAAATTCAATATAGAATCTTTTTCTACCCAACTAAATTGCCATGCCAGCTATAATCATTTTTATTATAAACAGACTTAGTAGAATGCTTTTTATCAAATGAATGTAAAAATGTCACATATGTGGTTTATATTTTTTGATAATTGTTCTTCTAAGACTCTTCCCAACCAGTTTGCATACTGATTGGAACAATTTAGAGCAATCCTTGAGATTATTCAAGAAAATGCTAAAAATGGTTTCAATACTTTCATAAAAAAATATAACCTAACAACATATAAGAAAAATTTCCAGAAAGAAAAGCTTTATTTTCTACATACCGGAGTATCATGGGTTATGGTATGTTAGTTTGATTATCAATGTAATCGAACATTAAATACAACCAATTTGGTCAGAATGTCTAAGGTTAAATGATAGGACAATTATAAAATGTGGAATAAACTTGAAGAACATTCAATCCTAAATTGGATTGCAACCAAAATTAATTCTTCAATTATTCCAATCGATAGTCCAAATCCATTGATCTAGAATAAAAGTTTTCTAATATCCTCTTTAGTAAGTACTAATTCTCCACATCAAATAAATAAAATTTTGGAAGAAGCATTAGCTATCATCAATGAATCAACTTAAGGATTAAGTTTAGATTCGACATTGGAATCAAGATTTCATTACAACGGAAACACAAATGAAGACGACTGTTATGAGATAGATTTAGGTGATCCTTAAACAATAAATATAATTTTTTTTTCAGATGTAATTTTGTACTGTAAAAACTGTAGATATATACTATTTGTACACATGTACCATAATGCACAATAAAGTCAACAATGATAACAGAAACCACCATCTGACATATTACTGTTTACTATAGTAAAATGTCTCAATACTTTTTACAATTCACTACACTATCCTATCAGTTGCAATAATACTATTCATTACAGTAATCGGTCGGCTATTTCAATTATAAAATGAAGCCTCTTCTCATTTGAAGATCAAGGTTGGATGCACATAACCTTTCTCTCATCCTCTCTCCTCCCTCCAGACTTCTTCTAATCCTCTCTTCTTTTCTCTCACAAATAATACACCTCTCATCTCTTACTTCATCTTCTTCTTATACATCTTTCTCTTCTACTTTCGATCTTACTTCTATCAATCAATTTTCTTTTCAATAAAATACTTTCCTTTTTGAAGCATACTGTTTTCTTTAATCTTAAGGTAAAATACCATTACCTTTCAATTTTTAATTGTTCTTCAGAGATCTATATATGATATGTTTTTGTATTTTGTATAAACTGTTTTAAATCAATAAAATTTCAATTTGATTATCTCTTTTCTTATAATATATTTTGTGAGGAGAATCTCCAATTAAATTGGGTGTAACTCCAGAAGATTTGTTTAATTTATTCCAAATAGGATTCCATAATCGGCTAGTATTATCACTGTTGGAAGTTTCATATCTTGCATAAAGTTTCATTAGTCTTGGCATTGCTACCTATAGTGGTTTTATTCATAATTTTGTTCATAGTTTTATTTCTACTTATATATTTCTATTTATGTCACGATCAATTGTTCATGTATGTGTTTATGATTATCTAAATAGTGATATAGAATTTCTTAAATTGTATTATACTTTAATACATAATAATGATTAGTATTAAACCCTATTTGGTATCGATAGTAATGCTGGGCTGTGGTGGTTATAAGTTTTAAGGTATATTAGCTGGAAAACGAAAACAATGCCTTGTACTTAGAATCAATGCATACCAATTTATAGGATTAATGTCACAAATAGTTCTTGATAATAATGGTAATGATTTACTTGAATTTTTAGATTATTTAAATGATGCAATAAAAATTTTGAAAGCTTTTAAATATATATTAAACCATTAATAATTTTTTTTAATTCTTTAATATATTGGTTGAAAACTAAGACTGTCTAGAAAAAAATGCGAGGATTTTGCAAATCTTCCATTAACCCAACAAGACAACGCTATGTACTAAGAATTATAAATATAAATATAATGTTTAATGTCTCAAAATGATTTAATTGAATATAATCAATATTTAAAAAACTCAATAGAATTTTTGTTAAATATTATTTGAACCTATTCTCTACTTAAAGAAAAATTCTATCTATATGATATATATTTTAGGAAAAACTAATATCCTCCTATTCTTCTAGACTATATCGGATTATTTCATTAGATTCTTTATCGTACTTTAGTTAAAATGGTTGAACACTTAAAACAATCATGTCACATTTTAGAGTTGAGTGCCCTTCTCTTTCGGCATAGACACAATGGAGATTATTCCCCCATATCTTTGAGATGAGAGAAAGGAACCCTGACCCCCAACAAAAAATGCAATCTTATTAAGAAATAAGGTAATGTGTCAAATCATCCTAGCTAGAAAACATAAGGATTTCCGCTTGA
This sequence comes from Lumnitzera racemosa, assembly GCA_024138005.1. Lineage (NCBI taxonomy): Eukaryota > Viridiplantae > Streptophyta > Magnoliopsida > Myrtales > Combretaceae > Lumnitzera > Lumnitzera racemosa. The sequence continues at coordinate 8,106,111 of JAMXBC010000008.1, read as the reverse complement.
TTATGCGCTAGAAATTTTTTTTTTTTTTTAAAGAAGATTCTTTATGCAAGTTGACACGAACATCAAATGGTTATCCATTGAAAGGCCATAAGAATTGTATATTTTCCCAACTCCATGCTTAAAAGGTATGGCAGGGAATGAAGGCATTGCACTAAAAATCTAATTTTATTAACAAGTCGTTCATGTTTATTGTCAAACCAAATTGTGGTTCTCCTCAAACATCATGCCACTTTCTATTATTTTGTTGGAAGCTGACGAGAAAAGAGTCTTCAAATCTGTGCTGCATTCATATTTTAATGTCAGGTACCCTTTTTCATAAATGTTGCTAATTACTGAGTATTTAGAGTACCTATAAATTTAAAGTATATTATAAGTTTATTATGCATATTTAGAACAGCAAGCAGGCGAGTCTTTATAAGGCATCTAACATGTCAAATCCGATAATTATCTTATAAAGCAATTTCCTATAGAGTTTTAGAACGGTTTGTAGAGTTTATTTTAAAACTTTAAGATCTCAAATTGAGTTACATTATTAAAATAGAACCCAAATGATAAACTCAAACTTGATAGAAATAATAAGATAATTAAATATCAATGCCTACAGTTCATATAGGGATTCAAGTGGGTAGATCTTATTGGGCCTCTAACCTACCAACCCAATAATTACCCTAGATAGGGTTTTAGAATAAATTTCAGGTGTATGATAAAAACTCTGTAATGTTTTTCTCAATTTTTGGGAAATCTTACGAGTATTGGATTAAGTTCGGGTTCTATATAACTTGTCCAACCCCCCAATTGCATCTCTACGTAATACTGCATATCGTAGAGAATATATATATATATATATATATATATATAACATTCATGAATTACATAATACAATATATATTACTCAAAATATAATCACGAAAAATATAAAAGTATAATAATAGATAGAAAAGCATTCCTCACAAATACTGCGTCAGTTGCTAGCCGAAAACAAATTTGGACATCGGTAAATTCCGATGAAGAAAAGAATATTAGATGGAAAAAAGGATTCGTTAAATATTTCACATTACGTGTTAAATATCTATGATATATAAATATTAATAAAATATTGATAATATAAAATAAATTAATAATTGCACATATTTTATATTTTATTAAAGAAAAAACTATTCAGATGATTTTCGACCAATCGACCTAAGGATGTGTTTAGCGAAAGGTCAATGAACCCAAGTGTTAAGCGGTTGATTGAAACTTCTAGTGCTATATCTTTCTATAATGCTCAAGGCCAAAAATAATATTGATAAAGTATTCACAATCTATAATTTATATGGAATACTTAACTATAGAGTTTTACAATTGTTTCTCCTTAAACACATAATATTTTTATCTCAAGACTTTACAATTGGGTCTACATCTTACTCTTTTTTCGATGTATATTTAGAGCTATTCACTATCTATAGATTATTTTAGAAGTATGCAAGAAGTCACATCCTGATAATGCTTTCTACTTTTCTCAAACCTTTTCTTTAAACTAGAGCCCAACTCGAATCATCCATCTAACAGAGAATTTGCTCTAATACTATTTGTAATGTCCAAAGTCAAAAGTAGTGAATAGTTAAATTAACAAATACTAATAGGCCCATTTTAACTATTTAATTGAAAAATTTTAAAATTGTGTTGATAAAATATTTATAACCATAACCTTATGAATTATTACTATAACTTTTCACAATTTATATGAAATACTTAACTATAAGATCTCATACTTTTAGTTTATTCTATTTCCTATTTTGTATATATTTTTCTTGTTTTGTATTATTTCGATCCAATGTCTATTTTTGGGACTTATAAAAAGGAGCATATATGAGATTCTGTTTGAAGAGTGCTTCGGTTTATGAAATTTCCCAAACAGCCCTATGAGGATAAATATATAATTTAGTTATATGTGTCTGCAGGCGACCGCCACTCCGCTCCACCTTTACTTGTAGTTTTTAATTTTTTTGTATATTGGAACTTTCCTTATTAAATTGTACATCCATTTAATTCTATCTCTCCAATTCAGTCATTCAATGCTTCAGTATACATATTCACAATTGAGAAAGGGAACTCTATTGACAGAGAGCGGCATAGTCCCGTCTGTAATCTGATCGTTAAGACTTACGATGACTGCATGAGTAATGTTCTCTTCAATAATTCCATGAACCAATGGGCTTCTATATGTTGTTTCTTTTTAAGTATAAAAATCGAAATAATTTAACTTTAACTTTTGGTCAGAGAGATGCAAAATGTAAGTTTGTTTACTCGAACCTTCTCAAACCCCAATAATCCCTTAATTTTCCATGCGTCATCCTTCTTGACCTCTTTACATAATATATGTGTCTGTCCAAAATTATGATTTTATATATTTGACAACTTGCATTGAAATTTTGAAGAACCAAAAAAAAAAAAAAAGCAGAAAGGAAAATAAAAAACACTAACGTTCCATTATGGGATAATGTCGTGGTAATGCTACCCCAATGCTAGTTCTATTGCTACAATTTTATATGTTATGGTGGTCATAATAAAGCAATAATTTATAACACCGTAGTGCCAATTATTAAACAAAAAATCTTTTTTTATTGTTACATTCTTATTTTTATGAGATTGATTCCACCTTTCATTTGATACTTAATTTATCATTTTTTAAATCTAAATTATTAAACAAATTATAAATTTAGTAGTTTAGATTTAATAAAATAAAAATGAATAATAAAATGAAGAGATGGATCAATCTTATTAAAAATAAAGGACGGAGCTGTAAAATATCCTCTTCATTCCACATAAATCGATTAGTAAGTGTAAGTTAATGGGAAATTAATACATAGGAGTTATCATAACCGTGTTATAGTTTTCATGATATGATCGATAATTATTAAAATTTTATATATATAATTATTGAAATTTTTTTCATTGGGAGAAGAACCAACGTAATGCAATTTGACACGTTTCTATGTTACCCTTAATAACCGTTGGATCAATAATCTTGAGATTAGGAGCCCTCAACATGACAATAATCTAATTTTAGTACATGTACGTGATGTCTCTTCCTGTCAAACATATGAAGGCAAAAATATTTCCTTTTAATCAAATTATATTATATATGTATATAGTACATTCGTGGTGAACCCTAAGCTACACCTTCTTGCTATTTGTAGTCAAATGAACCCCCATGTTGAAGCATCAATTATATGATATTGCATTGCATCCCCTTGAAAAGCTGAATACAAACTTTCTTTTCTTCTCCTCCCTCCCTTTTTCCTCTTTCTCCTTGCAATAAACCCTAATAAAATCCAATTTGCACAATTACTCCCATTATTGTTCTTATCACATGGCTCAATCCTCAAGAAAGTAGTGATATATCATTAAATTCATAATGCCTAGTTTGACCCTTGATCAAATTTCTACACAATACAAGATCAAACAAGAAGATCTATCCAAACTTGAGTCCATCATCCAAATTCATCACACTTACCATCACCACTCCCCTAACACATGCAATTCCCTACTCATCCAGCCTATTTTTGCCTCGTTAACGACGGTTTGGCCTATCGTACGCGATTTTGGCAATCCACAACGATACAAGCACTTCATCAAAGGTTGTGAGATGAGGGGTGACGGTGGGATAGGAAGCGTGAGGGATGTAATGGTTGTTTCGGGCTTACCGGCGTCGATGAGCACCGAGCGACTAGAAACCCTAGATGATGAGAAGCATGTCTTGAGCTTTAGGGTGATGGGAGGTGATCATAGGCTACATAATTACCATTCCTATACTTCAGTCCATGAGGTGATCAACCTAGAGGAAAGGGTTTTAACTGTTGTTTTGGAGTCTTATGTAGTGGAGATACCTCAAGGAAACACTGCCGAGGACACTAAGTTGTTTGCCGACACAATCGTTAGATTGAACCTACAAAACCTGGCAGATACAGCTATAGCATCGAGCTCAAATGAAGAACATCGAAACGGTGTAAGTTTTAAGCGTTGACTTACACAAAGCTAGGTAAATAATGTCATTCTTTTTTGTGGAATTTTATTTGTAGAAAGGTACAAATCACTCGGCTCGTTTACAGCCTGATATGCTTGCTTGCTTGCAACAACAAGTATTAAACATGTAGACCACTTGTCAAGTCATAAAATGGTGATTTGTGTTTTATCTATAAAATATTCGCGTTTATTTAGAAGCTTGGCTTATATGTATTATCTAATCAATGACTTTATTTTTAGCCTTTTTTTTTTTTTTGGGCTAACTGGATTCCGAAATTTTTATTAGCGTTGCTAAATTACTCGGTCTTCAATTTTCTAGAAAACTATACCCAAATAATTCACAAATAATTAGATGATATGGGGAAGGCCATGAATTTTATTTTAGCAAGGATGCACGCATGGCAATAGGTGAAATAAATAAATAATAATATCCGATTCTATAACTGAATTTTTTAAATACCAATTTATTTGTAGCCCCCAATTATTAAGATTCGAAGAAATCATGAGAATGATGAATACATTTTAGTGCTTATTCTGGCTCATCTACAAGCTCGCCATCATAATAATAATAGAAAATCGAATGCCATCAAATCAATTAAACATGGCGTAAATGTTTTCCTTTCATTAATGATAAATGGTGCATAAAAGTGTTTAAAAAGTCCATCAAAAAATTGAAATGAATTAACAAAATTTTCTAAATTTTATCATCTAAACGGTGTAACAAAAACAGTTTAAATTTTATCAAATATAGTTCTTAACGAGTTTTCTTAACATCTTCTCGTACTCATTATCATTTTTATTTTTCTTTTTATGTGGCTATTTAAGTTTGATGCGATTTGTTTTTCTCCAGCATGAAGAAAAAAAAAAAGCCATATAGATGTAAGATAAATTGTAGGGGGGAGTCACTTACGTTAGGGGCACTTTACCTCCTTAACTTTCAAAAAGTAAAGGAGAGCAGCCTCCATGGTCTGCCTTCAAGGTTGACCATCAAGTGATCAGCAGTAATGCACCAGCAGTGGCTGGCAGGCCAAATGGTTGAAAGAGTAAGGTGAAATATAGAGCAAATCACTTTACATTAAGTCCCAATAAAATTCAACCGCATTGTAATAGTAATGGATAATTTCCAAAAAAAGAAAAAATACCATTCATATCTATAAGTTATATGTATTTTGTTTGTATTTATCCACCATGTGTATATATAAGTGGTGAATAATATTAATTATATCCTTTTTCATGAAGATGGTTTATATTGCACTCCTTAAATGTGCAAAAACCCACTGACCGCCTTGAGTGGTGGTGGTGATACCACCCTAAATGATAAGCAATGAGGGATATTTTTTTTTTATTTTATGATTTTTTGAAATATTTTATTTTAAAATATATTATCCTCTCTTAATTTGATACTCTTTTTATTTTTTATAAAAATAAGCGAATGTATGTCCAAAGCCATGTTTTTCAAAACTTTGTAAGGTTCAAATGCTTATTCTAGAATACAGCTGCAAAATATAAATATATATAGACAATTTGTTAAAGGGATCTTCTCATAAATTTCCTTAAAATAAGTATGTGTTTTGGTCATTACTGCAATAGGCTCCAACTAGAAGAAAGAAGCATATATGGAAAGGTTGTAGACAATCTATCCCTTCCCTCGGATTATTATTATTATTACTATTATCTCTGCTTTTTAAAGGACAAGGTGATGGGAAATTGTGGAGAATGTTAATCATGTGACCATGCCATCAATTATATAAAGGACTTTCCAGGAAAATCCATATTGGTGCTATGAGTTTTGTGCAATTATATATTAATTTTCTACTTTTGTATTGTATATATGTGTACTGTCTTTTCATGAATCTCAATCATTCAAGTATTCAACGTTACGTTTTACCTTTGTGATAGCTTCAACAAGTAGTGCAGTTACCCTATACACGAGTAGGCTTCAGACATTAGAGGCCAGGTTCGGTTACAATTTTCTTCGATTAGCACCCACAAGAAAGAGTATATAATATAGCATTTTTATATTTGTACTTCTTTACCTATCGAGAAAAGCTTATTTTGGGGAAAATACTTACTTTGCAAAGTTTTTATTATAATATCGGATATAAGAAAATATAATATTTTTAACACAATACATACAAGAAACAATTTGAAATTTGCTTTATTTTGTTGCGTTATGTTTTTCACAAGATTTTGTTATACGAGTAAAGTCGCTACATCAAACTTAAAGTTCTTTATTTTAAATAAATCTGTCTAAACTTAATAATAGATTTCAATTTTGTGATAGTATCCATGATAAAAAGTTTAAAATAATAAGTATACTTTTATGAGAAATACGTGGCTGAAAAATGTGTTAAATTATTAAAAATTTTCCCGTTGATGAATGCACTAAATACAAGTAGAAAAATTACCAGGTTTTTGGATAGCATACCTTAAAATTTCGTATTGTGAAAATGTAATAAAAAAGTTCATAATTTTCACATAGTATTTTATGCTGTATATCTTCCATATGGCAAATACTCTAGGAGAACTCCTAAATATCATGAGATAAGTCCCGTTTCAAAATCTGAAACTCATATTTATAAGGTACACAACGGGTAAAGACTCATATAGAATTCACCGTCTACTTATTTACTCCTCCTTAATGTCTGTAAATTGTCATATCGATTATTTCAGCTCTTATATCAATGTTTTTCACTTAAGTAAACTAGTTAAAAGGCCGTATATAGTAATGGCTTCTTTAAACATACGTGAATCCTTAAAATCTATATGTATGGCTGGAATTAAAAGCATTTAATGACACATTCATTGAAATTTCTTTTCTGAGTCATCTTTATCTCTTTTAAATATTATTTTCTTGGAATTTGGTGCGGTTCAGTAGATGATTTCGATTCCATATGTAAGGTATGAGTAACAGTTGATATTTATTTTTCCTTTTTTTTTTTTAACACGTTGATAAGGAGGTCCATAATCGTATAGTTAACCAACATACGATAAAAATGGTTCCAAATATATTTCAAGAAAAATTATATCAATAACACGAACTCGTGCTGCAATATTTTAACACGAATCTAATGGCTTTGCATTCCCATGCCATTTGTAAAATTATTAGTGAGCTTAATAACCAAAAATTTATTCTATTGGTCTTCCACCGTTTCCTAGATAATTTTCGCATATAATTTCATAATACCAATCATTTCTCATATTTTAAGGGGTTTTAGATGCTGACATTTGAAAAATTAAGGGATCTATATAATTTCAAAAGATTCAAATGGCTTTATATTACTATGTCATTTGTGAAATTATTAACTAACTTTGATAATTTATTCTATTGGTCTGCCCTTGTTTTCTTGATAATATTCGTATATAATCTTATAATGCCAATCGTTTCTCATATTTCAAGGGGTTCTAGAGGGTGATATTTGAACAATTAGGGGATCCTGCAATTTTAAAAGATTCGGAGGAATGCATATAATTTAACCAATATGATATGAAAAGTCATTTTAGATTTTTCAAGGCAATCAAAATTGGGCGACACTGTCATTGTAGCTGGTGGCTGGAACTTTTTGATGAGGTTTATGAATGAGCATCCAGCAGCTAGAAACCCTAGATGATGAGAAGCATGTTCTGAGCTTTAGGGTTGAAAGGTGGCGATCGTAGACTACATGATTACCATTTCCATTACTTCAGTGCATAAGGTGATCACCAAGAAGAAGAAAGGGTTATAAAAATTGTCTTGTGGGGTTATATTTAGTGGAAGTACCTCAAGGAAACACTGCTGAGGATTTACTGAGTTCTTTGCCGACACAATCGTTAGATTAAACCTACAAAACCTAGCAAATATAGCAGTGGCATCAAACTCAAATCGTGAGCATCAAAATGATGTAAGTATTAAGTGTTGACTTACAAAAGCCCGGGTAAATTATATGCATCATGGGAGAATTTTAAGAAGAAATATACTTTTAATCCTCAGCATTTCCCCACTTTTCTCTTTGAATCTTTAATATGTTCAAAATTTTACAGAAGTAAAACTTCATTAAATCCATTAGATTTTTAGCACATCCGAAGCATTTATTAGCTGTTCATTAGAGTTGGAAAAGTTGGCGAAATAGGTATTTGGATTTGGACAAATTTTTCCAACCCATTTTTCCCTACTTTTAGTTATTTTTTACATGATTTTTCATTATTTTTATCGTATTTATAATTAAATATATCTAATATTATTTTTTATTGTATTATGTAATCAAATAAATCTAATGCTATCATCTTAATAAATTAATTGTTATAGACCGATTTAAAGCTAATATGTATTGTGAATTGATGAATAATTCAATAAATCTAATAAAAATCTTATTTTTATAAGGTTTTAAAAACGTTAGTATTGAAATAAAAGAATAAAATGACTAAGGATATAAATAGAAAAGTGGATATTTAACGATTAAAAATTTATATTTTCCAAAATACTAGCAACTAGAGTGAGCGGGTATAAAATAGGTAAGGTACAGGGACTTACCCGTATGAGTATAGTTTCTAAAACTTTGTTATTTGTATCTTATCTTATGATACCTTAGAATCATGATATATCTTGTACTTTATTAATTATATGAGATACAAAGTACCTCGTAAAACTCATAGATTTTTTTTTTCATTTTCCTTATAATTTTCAATATGGCTATTTTTTAAAAATATAAAATAAACCTGACCCCTGTTTTTTCATAAACAATTGCTCAATTTAGTCAAGATGCTAATGAATAGAGTCCATTGAGGTTTATTTTTGACTAATTTTTTTTCTTAATTATTTAACCATTATTATTATTATTGATGATTTTTTATGAAACATTGTACAAGACATTCTCTATGTAAATAAAATATTCCTTTTATAATAGTTTAATTGTAGAGGTATTTAAGAGAACGCCGTTTAAAAAATTGAAAGTGATAAATATCGTACTTAATGCTAGATTTACAAAATCTATTATTTTTTGTTTGACCAAATTACAAAATCTATTATAATGTGAATTAAAGATTTATAAGATTATATAATTCAATAATTATAGATATGATAATAATATAGATACAAATAATTAATCATGAGAAAATGAAGACATAACATGAAAATGGAATAAAACATAATTTAAACTAAAATATTTTTCTTTCTCAAAGTGCATGCATCGGTAAAATAATCTCTCTATATTTTAAGAATTAGATTTTGCTCTAATAATCATACCAAATCTTTTGTCAAATATAAAACAAAGAAACTATTTTGCTACAAAAAAAAAAAAAAAAAAAAACAAGTAATGGACATACCTCATGACTTGTAGGTGGCACTAAAAGTAAAAAATAAAAACTTAAATTCCCTTTTTCGAACTTTAATAAATGATGGATTTAACAAAAGAAGGAGTAGAAAGAAAACTACAATGGAGTAAAGATTAAAGATAAAAGATGGAAGGGAAGGGAGTAATAAAGATTTAGTTTAGGATGTCCAATAGACTGGGCATTACTTTATTTTAATGAGATGATATCCTTTGTTTATTAATTTTATTTTATTGGCCTTTCCCTATATACTTCAAAATATAAGTTCCAAGGTGAGTTCAGGGTATCCTGACTTCTTATCCTTACCATCCATATAGAACCAAGTTTCGGAAAATTATTATGTAAAATCTACCTTATGACCTTAACTATCAACTCAAAACCTACCTGACCAAACAATCTTCGGGTGGGTATCTTGTATAACAAAGTTATTTATTCACTCTTACTAGCAACAAGTATTAACCATATAGACCATATGTCATGCATTGACCAAAATAGTGCTTTTGGATCTAAGACGTTTTTGTATATTTAGAAATTTGTAATAAATCCAGTATATCTAATCAAGGAACTTATTTAGAGGAAAAAAAAAAAGAAACATTAGCCTTTTTTTTTCCTCCTAGCTAAGGGGATTTCGGTTTCCTTTAACCATTAGTCTTTAATTGTCTAGAAAACTATGACCCAAATAATTTAAAAATAATTTTTGATGCCCGAAAGACTGTAGAATAATTTTTATGGTGCTATTTGAATGAATTTAATTGCATGAAATTTTATTTTCTGTCGTTTTTACTGAGAGTTTGGTGAGAATGCAAGTACAACAACAAAAAAAAAAGAATCCATAACTAAGTTTTTTAATATCTAATTTCTCGCTCGAAGTCGTCAGCAACCTAAGAAATTATGAGAATAATGAATCACAGTTTAATGCTTATCCTGGGATCATCAACAAACTTTCTTCGAAAATAATAGAAAACAGAATTCATCAATCAATTAAACATGGACTAAATCTTATTTCCTTTTCATGGTGTTGCTTTGAGTATGTGTTACAATCTCATATGGAAAAGTAACAATAGACCAAGTACAACACTTAAATTTAAGAAGTTTTTTTTTTTTATCTATTAGGCTAGTTTTGGGGGTAAACTCTCTCCCATGACTTAAGTTGTAACATTGGTACTCTTGTTGAGGGGCAAACCCCACGGAAGGGATAATTGATAACTTTGATTTTAAATATATTTCACATGGTGATTTTATAGTATTTCCCTTACTTTTTTGTTTTCTTTAAAGAAATTGATACTTAATTGAGTAAAAATTTTTATTTCAAAGTTTGAACCCGTTCTTGGATCGAAAACGAAGAAAATGAATCAAATTTCACTCAATTCGGAGTTCAAATGAAGGAGTTATGAAGTTTTGAAGTTATATAGTCTGGGACATGACCATGTCCCCAGGCTGTATCCATGCAGGAAAATTTGCCAAGGTCAGAAAGTTACATAACCTGGGGACACGGCCATGTCCCAGTCCGTGTCTGGTGAGAAAAACGAAAACCTTATAATACAGTATAAAAGGACATATTAAGGTTTCACAAGATACATGAGATATTGGAGAAGAGAAGAGACATGAAGAGAAGGAGAAGATAAAGGCGAAAGCAACACCAACTTCAAGATTGGAGAGATTTTTCATCAATCAAAGGGGCTTTTCATGTTTTATTTTATGTTTTTTATGGAACTCGTTTTTAGTTTCATTATGATAGCTTAGAATTCGTGTATTTAGGATTATGGAACCTAGGGTTTCATGTGACTCTTGGGTTGATTTATAATTCTCAATAAAGTTTCTATCTTTGCTTGATTCAATTATGTTGTTTAATTGTTAATTGATATTTCTAGAATATCAATTTATGATATTATGCATGTTAATTGAGAAATTACATGTATAATTAGATCTTTACATAATTGGAGAGAATTACATGTATACTTAGAGATAAGATATACGTTTCTTCCAAAAAGTTAATTATTTGTGTGGGAATTCATTATATATTAATGCAATTTTAAATTATATTACTAAGTAAAGAGATTTCGGTAAATAATTTAGGATTAGTGTCAATATGCTTGAGAAAGGTATTAACTTTAATTGTGAATCCCTCCGGTTAAGAATAATAGAAATTAAATTGAATATATTTTAAGCGGTCACATGTTAAATACTAGGGGAAATAATTCCTAAATACATTATTGCATACTTGAAGTCGTTCTTAGTTTTATTGCTTTCTAAATTGCTTAATCAAGTCCCATAATTAGTTTAATTTGTTAATTTCAATATTTTTAATTTATTCAACTCATCACAATTTTCCGGTTAGATAATAGAATTAAAGTTAATATTAGTACTCGAAGTCTCTAAGGGATCGACTCGGACTCACATCCGCTATATTAAAATTGATAGGTACACTTACCTGATATCAAGTTTTTGGCGCCGCTGCCAGGGACTTTCGATATTAAGAGCACTAGTTGCTTTATTACTTTGACCATTTTTTTCTTTTGTTTTCATTGTTTATTTTCATTAGCTTGAGCTGCAATTGATTCTATATTTCTCGCCCTTGCAGTGCATGACTCGAAGCAACGAGAAAGATTTGGTAGAACTTGATCCTAAAATTAAGAGAACTGCCCTTCAAAATTTGAAAGTGCGACCTAGACAAATTGTGGCTACCATAGAAGACAAGTCAATTATTGAGATTAAGAAAGAGGGTGAAGAGGCTAACACTCAATTCATTGAGCAAGAAGATCCACCACACATGGCTAACAATGGTAATGAAGCAAATTAGACCATGTCCGACTATTCAAAACCTACACTTATTGGAGCTGACTCTAGTATCGTGAGGCCAACCGTCGCTAACAACTTCCAAATTGCACCTAACATTGTACAAATGGTGCAACAATATGTTCAATTTGACGGTCTCCAAGATAAAGATCCTAATACTCACATCTCTAGCTTTCTAGAGATTTGTGATACTTTCAAAATCAACGGAACCACGGATGATGCCATCCGACTACGGCTATTTCCTTTTTCCTTAAGGGGTAGAGAAAAACAGTAGTTGAACTCCTTACCACGAAATTCAGTCACAACTTGGAATGAATTGGTAGAGAAATTTTTGGAGAAGTATTTTTCACCTGTAAAGACCGCTAAACTTTGGAATGATATTTCTTGTTTTGCTCAATTGGAAGCGGAGACTCTATATGATACTTAGGAGCGGTTCAAAGACTTACTCAGGAGGTGCCGACATCATGGCCTCCCACTATGGATGCAGATTCAAACCTTCTATAATTGTCTCAATTTATCTACGCGACAGATGATTGATGCATTCTCAGGAGGTACTTTGAACATAAAGACACCTGAGCAAGCACAAAATTTGATTAAAGGAATAGCGATGAACAATTATCAGTGGGAAAGCACTAGAGCCAAGCAAAAGGCTATGGGAACTTATGATGTGGATTCAACCACTACTCTGGCAGCCAAGGTGGACTTATTAAGTAAGAAGATTGATGCACTCTCTGTTGGACCTCAACAAGTGCAATCGGATGTAAGTGACTTTGATATGCAGGGGTATGGAGCACAAGAACAATTGGAACGGGTAGATTATCTAGGAAATCTACTCAAGCAACAAAATAACCCCTACAGCAACACTTATAATCTAGGCTGGAGGAATCACCCCAATTTCTTATGGGGAAATTAAAACCAAAGCCAGCAGAAGACTAACTTTGGCTCACCTAGATTTCAGAGACCATGCCCACCTCCTCTTCCTCAAGAAAAGAAGTCTAGTGTGGAAGAACTTCTCACAAAATATATTCAAGGCAACGAGGCTCGCTTATCCAACATTGAATCATTGCTGAGGAATCAAGAGGCTTCAAATCGTAACCTTGAGAACCAAATTGGTCAACTTACAAAGCTAATTTCTGAAAGGCCATAAGGAACGCTACCGGGAAATACAGAAACCAATCTAAAGGAACATGTCAAGGCAGCGACACTTCGAAGTGGGAAGGAGTTGCATGCTGAGAGGAAGGTTAGTGAGGAGACTAGCAAGAGCAAGGAAGGGATGAAAGCAACGGAAGACGTAGAGCCATCTAAGGCGAAGGAATATCAACCACCTATCCCATATCCCCAAAGACTCAAGCAAGATCGCAATGACCAACAATTCAGTAAGTTCCTTGACTTCTTTAAACAATTACACATTAACTTACTTCTCGTTGATGCCTTGTCGTAGATGCCGAAGTATGCTAAGTTCTTGAAAGACTTGTTATCCAACAAGAGGAAGCTTGAGGAGCTTTCTACAATCATATTGGGTGAAGAATGTTCAGCGATCGTGTAAAATAAGCTGCCCAAGAAGCTAAAAGACCCAGGAAGTTTTACAATTCCTTGTCATATTAGTAACTTGTTAGTTGACAAAGTTTTAGCTGATTTGGGTGCTAGCATCAATTTAATGCCCTATAAATTTTTCAAGAAATTAGGATTATGGGGAACCTAAACCCACACGCATGAGCTTGCAATTAGCTGATAGATCTGTGATATATCCTAGAGGCATTATTGAGGATGTATTAGTCCAAGTGGGTAAATTTATTTTTCCAGTTGACTTTGTGATATTGGACATGGATGAAGCTTTTGAGTTGCCCCTTATCCTAGGTAAACCATTTTTAGCTATAGCTAGGGCTATCATTGATGTTAGTGATGGCAAGTTCATTCTTAGAGTAGGAGATGAAGAGATCACATTTAAAATTTCGGAGGCTATGAAAAGTCTATTGATCAAGATGATACTTACTACCTTTTGGATGTTACTGACACTTTTGTTTCAAGTTTTATGCAGAAAGTCCTTTTTAAGGATCCGCTCGAGAGTTGCTTGCAATTAGGCATGGAAGAAGCTTCAGAAGATCCTATCAAATCCGAGGTGGTAGCCCAACTGGAGGCAAACAAACCTACCTCTATCGAGAAAGGGTTTGAAGAGATTGAAAAAATGAAGGAAGCACAATCAAAACCTTCGATCGAGGAGCCACCAGTGTTAGAGTTAAAGCAATTACCTGACCATTTGGAATATGCCTTCTTAGAGACGGAATCCAAATTACTGGTAATTATAGCATCCAACCTAGAAAAAGAACAGAAAGAAAGGTTACTGAAAGTACTCAAAGAGCATAAGAGGGTCATTGCTTGGAAAATATCCGATATTCGAGGTATCAATCCCTCCTTTTATACTCATAAGATTTTAATGGAAGAAGACCATAAGCCGGTTGTACAACCTCAGAGACGCTTGAATCCGAACATGAAAGAGGTAGTTAAAAAGGAAGTTATCAAACTCGTTGATGCAGGTATGATATATCATATCTCTAATAGTTCATGGGTGAGTCCAGTGCAAGTAGTTCCAAAAAAAGGTAGGATAACAGTAGTCCCTAATGAGAGGAATGAATTGATCCCAATGAGAATGGTAACAGGTTGGCGTGTATATATCGATTATAGAAAGTTAAATGATGCTACGCGTAAGGACCATTTCCCCTTACCTTTTGTTGATCAAACGATAGAATGACTAGCTGGACATATGTTTTATTGTTTTCTAGATGCCTTATTTGGTTATTTTTAGATACCTATTGCATCGAAAGATCAAGAGAAGACCACTTTCACTTGTCCTTATGGCACCTTTGTTTACCGCAGAATGCCTTTTAGTCTTTGCAATACACCTGCTACATTTCAGCGATGCATGTTAGCCATTTTTGATGATTTGATTGAGGACATAATGGAGGTATTTATGGATGATTTTTCAGTTTTTGGCAACTCATTTGACCATTGTTTGAATAATTTGGACAGGGAACTTATCAGGTGTGAAGAGACTAATCTTGTACTCAACTGGGAGAAATGCCACTTCATGGTACAAGAAGGTATTGTGCTGGGTCATAAGATCTCATATCGAGGAATTGAGGTTGATACTGCCAAAGTAGACGCGATTGCAAGACTCCCATCTCTAACTTCGGTTAAGGCCATAAGAAGTTTTTTAGGACATGCAGGTTTTTATAGGCGATTCATCAAGGACTTCTCGAAAATTACCCGCCCTTTAACTAAGTTATTAGAGAAGGATATAACTTATGTTTTCTCTTAAGAGTATTTGAAAGCTTTCAATATGCTTAAAGAGAAACTTACAAACGCTCCAATCATGGTGGTACCTGATTGGGCACTTCCCTTTGAACTTATATATGACGCCAATTATCATGCAGTCAGGACAGTACTGGGGCAAAGGCGGGACAAGCACTTTCAACCAATTCACTATGCTAGCAAAACTCTTACTAATGCTCAGGAGAACTACACTACTACAAAAAAAGAGTTGCTAGCAATTGTTTTTGCCTTTGATAAGTTTCGCTCTTATTTACTTCTATCTAAAGTGATTGTTTACACTGATCATTCTGCGCTCAGGTACTTGTTCGCAAAACCAGATGCAAAGCCAAGACTGATTAGGTGGATCTTGTTACTACAAGAGTTCGATGTGGAGATCCAAGACAAAAAGGGCACTGAAAATTTAGCAGCAAATCACCTATCTCGATTGGATAATCCAAACTTGGAAATGCTCGACTAGAATGAGATCAAAGATGAATTCCTTAAGGAGCGACTCTATGCCATCGCCCAGGTAAGTGATATGGAAATTCCTTGGTTCGCGGATATCGCTAATTTTTTAGCTGCTAGGATTATACCGAAGGGACTTCCACACCAGCAAAAGAAGAAATTTTTTTCTGATGTGAAACATTATTTTTAGGATGATCCTTACCTGTTTAAAGTATGTGCAGATCATGTCATTCGAAGGTGTGTACCACACCTCGAAGGTGTGTACCACACCTCGAAGGATAGAGAATTTTGAGCCACTATCATTCAGGGCCTACAGGTAGGCATCACAATGCCAATAAGACAGCTCATAAGGTCCTAGAGGCTGGATTTTATTGGCCTACCTTATTTAAAGATGCCTAGAAATACGTTGAGATTTGTGATCGTTGTCAACGAGTGGGGAATATATCTCGTAGGGATGAAATGCCACAAAACCCCATCATCGAGGTTAAGGTATTTGATGTGTGGGGGATCGATCTCATGGGTCCTTTCCCGAACTCTAATGGAAATAAATATATCCTAGTAACTATTGACTGTCTCTAAGTGGGTAGAAGCTAAAGCCTTACCTACTAATGATGTTAGGGTAGTAAAAAAATTCTTGAAAGGCCTATTTTCTCGATTTGGCACTCCTAGGACAATTATAAGTGATAAGATAACACACTTTTGTAATGCTCAACTCGACCAAGTATTGAAACGTTATGGCGTTACACATAGAATAACTACCCCGTACCACCCCCAAAGTAGTAGCCAAGTGAAAGTTGCCAATCGCGATCTTAAGCGAATTCTTGAAAAAACCGTAGAGTATCATAGGAAAGATTGATCAGAAAAGTTGGATGATGCTCTATGGGCATACAGAACTGCTTATAAAACACCACTAGGAACTACACCCTATCGATTTGTATATGGCAAGGCTTGTCATTTACCGGTAGAGATTGAACATAAAGCTTATTGGGCAATTAAGAGTGCTAATGTTGATTTTGAGCATGCAAGTTCTCACAGGAAACTCCAATTGAATGAGATAGAGGAATGGCGAGCAAATGTATATGAGAACTCCAAATTATACAAAGAAAGGGCCAAAAAGTACCACGATCAGCAAATCAAACAAGGTCGACAATTTAAAGAAGGCGATCATGTTCTTTTGTATAATTCTCGCCTTCGTTTATTCCCAGGTAAGTTGAAATCTAGGTGGTCTGGACCATTTACAATTACACAAGTTTTCCCGTATGGGACTGTTGAAGTTATACACCCGAAGAAAGGCACATTTAAGGTAAATGGGCAACGGTTGAAGTTATACTTGAGTAGAAACTTGGAGCATGTTGGATGAGAGGAGTTTTATCTCTACCCGACAAAACTATCATGAGAAGATGTATCCCATCGAGCTGAAGATGTATCCTGTTGAGCTATCGACGTTAACTATAGCGCTTCTTGGGAGGCAACCAATGTCTAACTTTGCTTACACTTTAGTTCTTTAAGTTTATTTCATTTTATTTTTCTTTTATCAAACTTTGCTTTGCTGTGCTTCTTTTATTTGTTTCAATTTTAGTCATAGGTTTTTTCCCTTTTAATTTCATTTTTATTCTTCTCTTTAGTTTTCTTTTTCTTATTTTTTTAGTTTAATTACTTTTATTTATTTAAGTTTCTTTTATTTTTAAATTAAATTCATGAATTTAGGATTAAAAAAAAAAACAGAAAGTTACACGGGCATAGGACACGGTGTCCATCCAAGACCCTTTAATCTACCACACCCACAGAAAGTTACACGGGTTGGGACACGAACATAGTGTCCATCTAGGACCCTTTAATCTGCCACACCTACAAAAAGTTACACGGGCGTGGGACACGATCGTGTCCCAGCCCATGTGCGCCCAGCCTAAATGCCACACTCACAGAAAGTTACACGGGCACGAGACACTGTTGTGTCCCAACCTGTGTGCGCCCAGTATTCCCACCCGACAACAGTAAGTTACACGAGCGTGGGACACGGTGGTATCCCAGCCCGTGTTCGCCTAGCCATATGCCGTGCGAACAGAAAGTTATACGGGTGTAGGAGACGGTTGTGTCCCAGCCCGTTTGCGTTGAGAATTCACGATCGAACACAGAGAGTTACACGGGCGTGGGACACGGTCGTGTCCCAGCCCGTGTCTACCTAAGCCCCACACGATTCAGCACATGCCCTCTTTATTTAAACACACACACTCTTTCTCACACACTTCCACACATCAACACATATTTCATATTCTCTCTTCTCTCCCTCTTCTCCTCACGATTCTTGACATTATGAATCCAGATCTAAGTAAGTTCTCCTTATTGCTTTTTCTCTATCTTCCTCATGGTTTAGGCAGTTTTACTGGAAATTTCGATCTTGGATGCATTGGTTCTTGCATTTATCTGCAAATTTATTTTGTTCTTTCACAAACGCCATGCACCATTGCCTTGTGTTTCTTGATTTTAATGCCTTTATGATGCCTCATCTAGTTAGATATTCATGTATGCTTTCTCAATTCTAAATTTTGTTTGCTAATTTGCTAATCATTATTACTTATGCTAGTTAGGGTTAGCAGTATGAGAAAACAATTCTGGGTCATTTAACGTCTTTTATGTGATGGGACATCTGTATTTCAAGCTAATTGTAGTGTAGTGGGTCTATTGTAAAATTAGTTGGATGCATTTGCAAGCTATTTCTTTTCCACCAACTAGTTTTCCAGCTGCACTCTACATGTTTGTTTAAATGTCCCAATGAGAATTCTGTTAATATTCTTCACTGTTAATCTTACCTCCCTCTGCCTTCTTGAACTACGTGTGGCAAGGATGCCCATTTTTTATTTGGTTTGTCGTTTCTTTTCAGGTATTCAATGGCAAATCGCGCAAAGCTTACCATTCGACGGAAATCCAAATTTGCAGCATCCTCTTCATCGCAAGCAGGAGCAATTGTTGAACTATTAGCCACTCTCCCTCCAATGGAGCACCCAATGCTTCAATTTAAGGAAGATTACCAAGTGCAACGCTATAGTTTACTTAAGAATAAGCCTTTCAGCGAAACTCTTCGTCTGGATTGGGATGTTCTCGCTCTATTGGAGCTCACCATAGAAATGAAGGAGCTTTTGGACGGTACCATTTGGGAGCGTTTTTTATCTCTTGAAGCTCCAGTTTATAAAGAGCTGACCTTGGAGTTTTTATGTACTTACAAACTCGATAAAGAGAGTGCTATTGGCATGGGCCCTAAACACAAACTACATTTCACTTTGAGTGGCTACCCATTCCACATGATCAAAGCTCAATTAGGCAGATATCTCGGTCTCTATAAAGATAGATATACACGGACAGAAGAATTCCAACGTCTCTTATGTCGTTTTCCCCGTAGAGTAACAGTAGGGACGTTTTGGAATGAGATTACCGTTGGTGATGCGTATGATCCAGCAAAGAATAAGGCTTCTCAATTGGTCAAGCCTGAATATCGGGTTCTTCATTGGCTCTTTCCGCATACATTGACTGGCAAAGACCTCAGCACCGGTGTGGTTTCTAACAAGGATTACCTCTATCTGTACAGTGTTATTCATCAACATCCCATCGATCTTTCCATCGAGCTCGCTGAACTTTTCAGCCACCACTATACGGAAGAAAGGGCATATTTGTTATGGCCCCCACATTACCTTACTCATACAGGCCATGCGGACTAAGGTTGTCATTTGGCCCTCACTTACCTTAGTCAATCAAGTCACTCTTATGCACCTTAATTCATTCCGACAAATGAACTTATTACCAACAAGACGTCAAGGTCGACACACTCGCAGCAGTACATCTCGAGGCCAGACGTCTTCAGCAAGTTTTGAAGACAAATTTGATATGTTGATGTTTGAGGTTCGTTACATCAAAGAAAGTGTGGATAAACTTCATATCCGCCAAGACAAAATGGAAAAATTTCTCAAAATGAAAGAGTCAGATACACGTGATGAAGATAGTAAGAGTGAAGAAGAGGATGGTGAGGGTGGTAAGGAAGAGGATGATGAGGGTGATGAGGGTGGTGAGGAAGAGGCAGCTGGAGATAGCGAAGAGGATGTTGAGGGTAGTGCCGACGACGATGATACTGCGATGGCTGAAGCACCGTCTGATGAGGAGGATGAAGAGACGGATTCCGATCCCTCTTCTTAGTTCATATTTTTTTTGTGTTCTCTTTCGTTGGCCAAGGCATGTGAACTCAGATATATAATGATGATGCTTCGTCGTTTTGAACTTCTTCCCCTAATTTTCGACTGGCAGGGAAGTATTAGTTTCTTTTTCAGTACATATATTTTTTTTTTCATATGCTGATTTTTCTTATTTCATTTCTTGCTGCTATGTTTTTTTTTCTTTCTTTTTTAATCTTACATTAAGGACACTCTACGTTATTAAGTATGGCGAAGGGATATATATGAATTTGTTACTGTTTAGGATACCAATTATTCACTTTTGACCCAATTAATTTTTATATTTTTAAGTTAACTTACAATAGGTGATTAACAAGTGTTGAGCCAAATTAATTGTGTCATCTTGATAATTATTGATCTTATTATACTTTACTAGAATTGATTAGTCAAATTTTTTAAGGGCAAAGTTACGAGTTATTTAGCTTAGGACTTTAAGACTTGAGATTGGAACTCATTTTTAGTTTCATTATGATAGCTTAGAATTCGTATATTTAGGATTATGGAACCTAGGGTTTCATGTGACTTTGGGGTTTATTTATAATTCTCAATAAAATTTCTATCTTTGCTTGATTCAATTATGTTGTTTAATTGTTAATTGATATTTCTAGAATATCAATATATGATATTATGCATGTTGATTGAGAAATTACATGTATAATTAGATCTTTACATAATTGGAGAGAATTACATGTATACTTAGAGATAAGATATATGTTTCTTCCGGAAAGTTAATTATTTGTGTGGGAATTCATTATATATTAATGCAATTCTAAATTATATTACTAAGTGAAGAGATTCCGGGAAATAATTTAGGATTAGGGTCAATATGCTTGAGAAAGGTATTAACTCTAATTGCGAATCCCTCCGGTTAAGAATAATAGAAATTGAATTGAATATATTTTAAGTGGTCATATGTTAAACACTAGGGGGAATAATTCCTAAATACGTTATTGCATACTTGAAGTCGTTCTTAGTTTTATTGCTTTCTAAATTGCTTAATCAAGTCCCATAATTAGTTTATTTGTTAATTTCAGTATTTTTAATTCATTCAACTTACCACAATTTTCTGGTTAGATAATAAAGTTAAGGTTAATATTAGTACTCGAAATCTCTGAGAAATCGATTCGGACTCACATCCACTATATTAAAACTGATAAGTACACTTGCTTGATATCAATAATTCAGAAAAGAACCAACTTAAGAGAGGACTACCTAGAGAGAGCTATTTAGAGAAATAGAACATGAGCCGCCTAGAGAGTTAAAGCTATTCAAAGTGGATAGTTTAGAGTAAGCACATAAGCGTTGGTTTTCAAAAGGGAGTAGTAATGTTAGAGTGTTAAGCTCTCTCTTTAGACTTGGGTTGTAATAGTAATCTAATTTGCTTTTTCTCAAAAATGAGGAAAATGAAAGTTATATAAATTTAACACGACTTGGATGGATTAATTAGTGGTATACAAATATAAATAAAATTTCAATTGGTGAAAATAAAAAAAAAATAGTAGTCTTTATAAAAATCATGTAATATCATTAACATTTACATGTTATTCATTGATACACTTGTCATATTAATATCGCTAAATCTTTTTTCGAACTGTAGGAAGATTCATCATTTAACTTGGTCTTGGGAGCACTTTGTCTTCTTAACTTCAAAAAAGGACATTTAAACATCTTAAACTTTATAATACGTGTCTCTGAACTTTAATTTTTATATTGCGTTATAAATAATAATAATAAACTTATAAACGCTTCAATAAAAATAAAAAAAATTAAAAGTATATCTCGTAAAATAAAGGAGAGTAGCCACCATTGTTTCCCTCCGCGGTTGACCATCGAGGAGCCAAGTGGTCACACAACTGGCACAAGGAGTAAGATGATAGATTTCTCAAATCACAACTCATGAAGATTGTATCAACCCTTAGATGGCAATGACGACCCGTTGGATGGCGATGTTGTTCTGGTAATTGTTATTTATGTCTTCGTTTGTGAGTTATTGAGAATTTTCCTTTCTAAGATATACCACCTTTTCTTCGTCACTATTCTTTTTTTTTTTTTTTTTTTTAAGGATAGAATAGACAAATTTTAAGTCCAAAGACATATTTTTCAAAAGTTGAGGAAGTTTAAATGCATATTTCAGAATTAAGGGAATGGTAATTGTGACATAAACATCTAGATCTTCTACGGTTAAGTTTTTTAATCCTCTATCTCATATTTAATTTAATTTATATTTGAATCATGAAAAAACATAATTAGTTAACTGTCACAGATCTAAATGAATATATATTAAAAAATGAATGAAAAACTAACTCAATCCTATAAAAAAGAATGATGGGATTGTGGAAAATTCCTATATATACCATACCTCCAAAAATATCATGGTTGTGCTATGAATTCTACATAAACATATTTATTCTCAGTATTTGTAGTATATTCATGTATATTCTTTTTTCTTTATATGTCAATCTTTAAAATCCCACTTACCTTTATAACGTTTGTAAATTATTACATTAATTTTTTTCTCCTTGATATCATTGTTGTAACTACGTTGTACTTATGTAAACGACTTAAAATCCCACCTGTGTGTACATACAGTTTGTTTTAAACATGCACATGTTACAAACAAATTATTTAAAGCCCCAAATTGAGATCCAAATTGGGGGCAAATGACAATAACTCGGTCAGTTATGGTCTGGGATCGAGTTACGCCCGGAAGCAATACAAATCTATTTGTCCAGATTTGATATACATCAGTAGGTCTTTGGTAGGTAGAAGCATATAAATGTAACGTAGTTAATTATGGTAGTGGGTAGGAATCAATCATGGCCCTTAGATTGGCGAGACCTTAACTGCACAATCGAGAAGGCCACTTTATGTACATGAGGTTTTTCCTCATTTATAAATCAATCATTCTTTAGTGAAAATAGCCTTTATGATCTATAAGTGTGGCATGGGACCAATCTTGAGTAGAACTTCCATGACAAGTGGTATTAAAGTTAAACTTAAAAGGGAAAGTAAAGATGTCTTCAATAGTAGAGAATGATATCTATACTGTTGCTAGGGAGATTGGCCGTGGCTAAATTTTACAAGGCAGAGTTTTGTATTACTAAGATAAAGAGGGGTTTAAGGAGTCTCAAGCCCAAATTAAAAAAAAAAAAAAAAAAAGGAGTTAAAGGAGATTTTCCATAAGGAGTTGTAAGGGACTTTAAATTGCACCATCCATATGCATTAGGGACCGGCTTCAATATCTCGATCTATGTCATTAAGGCCACAATGCTTAGCAAAGTTTACGACTTGAAGATAGTTTAATTTATGCATTGGAGTGTGTCAGGAATGAAGTTATGGAGATTGGAGAAGAGTGAGTTCGTGTTTGCTAGTTAACGGGTGCTACAGATTGAAAGAGTTCTTTAAGATATGGAAATTTCCATACCTTTCTTGATGTTCTGAACCATTTAGAGACCACATGAATTATATAAGCTACTGATATTCAAAAAATACAAAAAAGTGCATATCCTCTTTTACATGCTCTAAAGTATCCCTTGCCGAGAGCAACACAGTATAGAATTTCTCGAAATGGCCGGACATTTTATAAAAGATTTGGAGCATTCATCTGCAAAATTCTACATATGTACTAGTTCACTTACAAAAGTCATATTATATATTTCCTTTCCTTTCTGTTTTCTATCGTTCCAAAAGACTTTGCTGAGTTATTTTAATGTTGTTTATGTATTCTGACATTCGTGAAGCATTGAGGAACTTGCTAGAATGGTGACTTTTAGTAATTGAAGTATTATAAAAAGATCAAAGTATAAAAGGCTTGGAAACTCTAATTTAACAGTTGGTTGTGTTTGTTTAAGAAATTTGAGTACAACAAACACTTAAATTTATTTGGAAATATGTATATATATATATGATTAGAGTAAGGAGTCCTCTTGTGCAATTCCAAGACTCAAAACACATATCTTAACGTAAATTCTTGTGTGGCAACTTATAGTTTTTAATTTTATCAACTCGTATTTGTCCGATGGGTTATGGCGAATAACCATTCATTCTTAGTCGTGGTGCCATAGGTTTGTCAGTGTGGAATGAGTGCTTTCAAGGACTTCCATCATAGTTGTTCCAACATTTATTAAACTCAAGTATTGTTAATTCAAGCATGTGATCTATTACGGGAGTGGCATAAATCAACCATGGAAAGCCTAATAGAACGGGAAAATAAGCTCGAAGCCAAGATAGAAAACCTTGGGGCTATGATTGGTAATTTGGAAGTCGAGGAAAAACAGAAATTGAGAAGAGAATGGATGTAGTTATTGCAACTAAATAGTGGACTTCATAATTTAGCCGGCAACTTGTGGGGCAGTGTTAATTAAATTAGATGTGCAAAAGCCCAAGTACTTCGATGGAACATGATCCACGATAGAGGTGGACAATTTTCTTTAGATATTCAAATGGTATTTTTAGGCTATTGAGATTGTGGATGAAGCTAGTAAAATATGAACTGTGGCATCATGCTTGAGAGAGTTAGACTTACACTATGTTTGAATAGGTAGAAATGAACGGAAATCAAGGAAAACGGAAAAAAATATATATATGTTTAGATCACCTTAAAGAAACTGGAAATGGGATGAATTTGGTAAAAAATAATAGAGATAATTCCACTCAAAAGCCCTCTTTTTTTCTCTCCAAATTTGAAAAGAAATCTGTTCAAATGGACAGAAATAGTATGAAATTATAGAAATGTCCTTAGAAGGAAAGACATGAACAAACATTGTTCATTTTCTTCTCCAACAAAAAAATGCTATTCTTTACTGTTTTTCACTTTTTTCTGATCGTGGTGTGTTAGAAAGAAAACAGTAATGAGTATAGTAAAACCTCTCTTTCTTCTCCTCTCTCTCTCTCTCTGTATATACGAAACACTTCTTTAGGTCCCTCACTTTTCTCTTTATACAACAACGGGTAGTTTAGTCACATGAAAATTTCTTTTTTACTCTTTTCTTTCTATTTCCTTCCATTTCTATTTTTTTATATCCAAACAATAACAAAAATTATATTTCATTTTATTTCTTTTCCACAACTTTCCTTTGAGTTCTACCCTTCACAAAAGTTGCCAAACATAGTGTTAGTTTGGTAAAGGAAAAGTGCCCATGAAATTATCCACTGAGTGAAGCTTGTTCGAGAGCTTAACAACTAGATTTCCCCTAAAATGCTAAAGGGGAGGCTAAGATTAGACTTCAAAGCTCACTCAAAAGAATAGGAATAGTGTTAAGCAGTATGTAAAAGAATTTTTAGAGCCTATGCTTGACATACTAGACTTTAGCTTAGAAAATACTTTCATCATGTTTACCGATGGATTGAAACCCTAGGTAGGCCAAGCTAGAGTTAGAGAAACAAGGAGTAGGCAATATCTCTAAGATGATATTACCGAATATGAGTTATTAAAGTGGGAGACAGTAATTATTCCCTATGTCCACTAAAGAGAAAAGGCAAGATGATTGAGAAGGTGATAGAAAAGGAAAAAGTCCAAGAATTAAAACGCTACTTTTATGACGAGCCGCATCATGCCACGAAGTACTCGAAGAAAGAATGTATGTTTGCTCTAATGGTAGAATACAAGTCGTACAAAGATGAAAAGGGTTAAATCGACAAACTACATCTCCTTTATGCCACGAAATCCAAAGACATCAGGAAGCGCAACGTGTTAAGGTATGTAGCAGTCATGGTAGCCCTAAGGAAGAACACGATGATAGGCATGAAAGTCTCGCATTTGTTCATTTTCAGGGGAGTTGCCGATAAGCTTGGGCTAATAATGAATTTTGGCATTGGCAGTTGACCCGTTTAAGAAACCCAACCAATTTTACATTTAAAGAAAAAGCTGTCAATGTAACAGCAGTAAGCCATTAATTTCTCTTATCCCATTAATCACAGTGCATGAACTAACAACTGCAGTTACCCGAAAATGATTTAAGTATGTTCATTTATCCATGCCATTTAGTTAAAACCATTTAACCATGAACATAGTGCTTGGTGTTGCGAACTCAAATGCCTGGATTATCATTTGACTGAGTAATAGCCACATTTTCAGCAGCTTCATCCCCTAACATCTCTTTTAACATGTCCTGGACTTGGTGTAGTGCTCGGTCAACCCACCATCATCTAGAGCTTTTACCGACTTGGACGACGATTTTCCTCACCTTGAAGGACATATATCAAAAACCTTAACGACAGTAGATCTGTTAAAAATAAGCTCCTAGAATCCTTTCTCGCGGTTTTGGCATTTTTTCAACTTTCAGGCTGTTCTTGACTTCAAAGATAGCATCTCATTCTCTTGTAAGCTGTGAACAGCCATTTTGCAGGGCATGGTACCCTCTAACAATGTCGTGATGTTTTCGCTGAAAAAAGAGAGGGAACTTCAAATGCACATAGTGGAAAATATTCCTCAACTCAG
The DNA here is from genome assembly GCA_024138005.1 of Lumnitzera racemosa. NCBI lineage: Eukaryota > Viridiplantae > Streptophyta > Magnoliopsida > Myrtales > Combretaceae > Lumnitzera > Lumnitzera racemosa. The sequence goes on along the minus strand of JAMXBC010000008.1, from coordinate 8,079,567 downwards.
CCTTAACTACTTTATAAGAAGTTAAGACATGTATTGTTGAAAGAAAAATCTACACAATCACATATCCAGCTGTAAATTCCTTCCAAAGTTCTGGCAAACTTTAATCCCCAAAGTTTGCTGATAATATTGGTTATTTTAGTACACCCCATCAACATTCACATATTCTAAGGAAAGGGGTGGTGAGTCCATGGAATCCTACCTTAATATGGAAGGAGTTTTGTTAGCTTCCAGGGAACAGCATCACCGAAATCCAGATTCTTCAGCCAGTCTCAACAAGACACTCTGCATAATTGCCGTTTTACAGGAAGAAACTATTTATGTGACAACTTGGCGAGGGTTAGAGATAATAAATTCACGCCATTTGCTATATCATCAATAGAGGCATACTCTTCAGGCTTATGGCTATATCCTGCAAATATCAAGTCGATAACATAGTGTTTTAGCATTGCTGTTTCACACAATGGATCAAAAATACAAATACACAGAGATTGTACTTCCCAGAAAGATATGCATGTAATTGCAATTCAAAAAATGTCAGATTATTCTTAAGATGTATGCTACCATCTTTTTTCTCATCTTATTCCATGTTCATAATCCAATTTTAAACTGGAATTAGTGATGACGGTGCAAATTAAGCTTTTTTCCTTAAAAAAAAAATGATTTTCAATATCACGCACTTAACCAAGTTTCAGCTCACCCACCAAGTGTGACATAGGACTAGCTAGGCCATAAAAATGAAAGTATAACTGCTTGACAAGGACTCACAGCTTCCTTTGCATGCAAGAAACTTTGCCAAAAAAAGTAAGCTTATACATTGAAAAGCCATTTTGTTTTCCAAACATGCAAGATTACTTATCTCATTCGATAGAGAAGAAAAGAGACAAATCAAGAGTCCTCTTGTTGTTGAGTAAGGTATTGAAGTTCAAACCTTTGTAACATGGAATGAAAATCATGCCCATTGGAGAAACCCTGCAAAGAACCAAAACGCTAAAAATTGCAGCAGTGAAAGCAGGAACAGGAAAAACCATTTTATAGAAAATTTAGATGCAACATACAGTGCCATGACAGTTGTATAAAAAATCTAAGGCTCAACTTCACAGAATACTTTAAGTTAGTTCTCCAAGACAATCGCAGATATCATGTTTATCTATTTCAAGAGGTGTTGCATAGAGGTCCTCCATAAGAGGTTGCAGCAGATTCACTGTAAGAATTGATGCCAAGCTTTTGAGAGCAAGGCCAAGATGGAAATCAGATTAACTGTGTAACAGAGCATGATGGAGGTAAAATGGGAGACCATTACTAGCTTCCACCATTTTCCTCATTTTACTTTCATAGATGACTGGTTTTTCTCACTAGATTCTTCTCATTTTTCTAACTAATAAAAGTACAAAACAATATAAATCTATAAAAGTATCTCTTATAAATCTTGTGTACATCATGGAACCCATAAAAGTACAAAACAAGAAAAAACAGTACTGCACAAGTCTCTTTTACCATATTTCATTTGATGAGTACCAACATTTTCAACGTCTTATTCAGAATTGTTGAATTAAATAGCAGAGTTTCAACAGAAATAGTCAGGAAATTAGTTTATATTTGTTTAATTACAATTTTGCTATACAATTATCTCCATTACTGCTAACCCCAGTCGAACCACCACCAGCACAGCAACCCTCACTCTGGCAATCACCAACATGTTAATGCCATCACCACCTCTATTGCTGAAGTGTACCATGGTATGATGATCAAGAGCTAAGAAACTACAAGAGGAAGCCTTGGGAATAAGCTTTGTTTTGTTGGAGTCCTAAGTGTTCTCACGTCTTAACTACTTGCATCATTTGAGTTTTTAATGCTATTTGTGTCATTCATACCCTTTCATCATATTCTTCAAACACACACATATCTTACCCCATTGTTTAATATCAAAGCCTTGTTAATCACATTAATTTCTTCTTCTTCTTTTCTTTTTTTTTTGTGAGTAGGGGAGAAAAATAATGGCTAATGATGACTATAATAATCAAAGTCCAAGAGCACTTTCACTCATGTAAGCTCAAATCATCGTTACACTATAGAGACGAAGAAGTAAGCTCAAATCATCGTTACACTATAGAGACGAAGGAGTAACAGAAGAACTTAATAAGTTGTTTGAAATGATGAAGAGGATGTTCAGGCGTTACAAAACCCCTACATGCGCTCAAGGGCTAAAACAACCTAAGTCCAAAAGTTAAAATGCCAGAAAATCAAGATGCATAAAGGCATCATCCTACGTGTGATAGACCTAGAGGAGTGGAACAATATCTCAACAAACTTAAGACCTTAACATTCAAAGAAATAAGTTGACCTAAAGAATTCTCAGAATCGATGCAATGAGTTGAAAAGGTTCTTAAATATCAAAGGTAAATGAGATCACAAAAGTGCAATTAGCTGCCATGGAATTCACTAACTAAGCCAAATTATGGTGGGAGGACATCAATATCCAAAGGAGACACAATAGGAAAGACAAGATTCAAACATATGGCTCATGAAATGTCTTATACAATGGTGTTTTTGTTCCCAAGTATTACAAGCAAAATCCTTTTCAACTGGCTTTAATATCTAGTAAGGAGCATTACGTGTGCAAGATTACATACATAAGTTTGTGACTCCTATGATTAGGTGTGAAGTCAAATAACCATGTGAATAAACTATTGCAAGGTTCCGTAGTGGTTTGAACAGATATTTAACAATGAACTTACAACCTTTCATCGGATTGAAAGATGTTTTCAAATAAACCCTTACGGTCGAAGGAAAGACTAAAGTGAGGAGTCATGAAGCCTAGCAACTTGTGCCCCTTGGTGAACACCTACATTCAAGCCCAAGAGTCAAGAGAATCTTTGAAAGGGGTCGGGCATTCAATATCACCAAATCTAAAGGCTAAGGCAAACACTCCACTTGAAAACACCAAATTGTTTAAAGGACGTAAAGTGTTTCAAGTGTCTTGGTTTTGCTCAAAGTACAACACATTCCTAATTAAAGTGTCATGATCCTTCCAAGAATCACCATATGGCACTAAAAGTGAAAATGAAATCTAGCCCTTAGAGGAAGCTGAGTCTCCTAATTCTAAACAAGAACATACAGGAGAGAGAGAGATACTTATCTTGAGTCATGCTGCATTCTCCAAGAAATAAAAAGATACAATGGAAAAATCTATTCTATACTCGTTGTCTAGTGAAAAATAAGATATATGGAGCCATTATCGATGATGGAAGTTGTACGAATACTTCATTGAATGATTGAGAAATTGAAGTCAGACATATCTGATTATCTACAACCTTATAGGTTACAATGATTCGATGAGAGAGAGAGGTGCAAGCATCAAATCAAGTTTAGGTGTCATTTCCTATTGGAAAGTATGAGGACAAAGTTACTGTGATGTAGTTCCAATGAATGCAATAGCTTCACCAACAAACATTCATATACCATAGACAGGTGTAGAATAGTTTTAGCTCCACTTAAACTTAAAGAGGTGAGTAAAGAACAAATTATGGAAGGAGTGAGCATAAGAAAAACTTATTTCTACCTAAGGAAACACCATTTAATTGGCCTATAGCTTCAACCCTTTAACACCATTGGACTTTGCCTTTGCCTTATTACCCAATGATGAACAACATGGATGGAGGAGCCAAAGCTGAGTTTGTCAAGAAGTTGCATGAGCAGGTTAGAAAGACTTATGTCAATTTATTGAAGATAAAGATGATCCAAATTTTAGGACAAATCTAACTCCACTAGATTGAGATGACATGCAGTATGGTCCTCTAACAAGAGCAAGAGCCAAGAAACTACAAGAGGAAGCCTTAGGAGTAGGTTTTTTTAAATTGGAGTCCTAGCGTTCTCATGCCTATATGCATAGAAGCTACTCAACAATATGAATCAAGTGGCCAAGATGGTGTTTTTAGTTCAAGTTTTGGTATGGAATTCCCAAGAGATGGCGTAGAAGAGCTTGAGGACTTAAATCATTTGTTTAATATTACTTTGTGCGTTGATCATGTTGTAAATGAGTTGTAAGTGTTGCTAGAAGTGTTATAAGTGTTGTAGTAATGTTGAATATGATGTAAGGAGTCTCAGAAATGATAAGGATAATCTTTTCAACTTTAAGATAGGTAGTTATTGGCTGCACCAAGTAGTTATTAAGATAGTACAATGTCAAAAAGTGATGTCCTTTTGATAGAAATTTGAACCAAAATTTGTGTCTTTTCTTTAAGAATCACTTATAATAACTGGTGAGTGTGTATAGCTATCCATTATAGTGTCATTTTCAGACAATTAATGAGAATTTTATGAATTTCTAGATCTGGTTTTTCTTCTCGTTCATCTTATGAATCTTAGAGAAGAGCAAGGACTAATCTATATCACTTTCTTGGTTTATAAATTGTGTGACAGATTAAGTTTGACTATTTGTCATAGGTGACTTTTCTTGTCAACAAGTAGTTAAATTCAAGAACTTTTCCATCACAAATTCAAATTCTTCATCTCTACATATCCATACCATCAGCCATTGACACACACGCACGGCAATCATGCTACCCCCATTATAACCCTTCATCCATCATATTTTCTCACTTTATGGCACTTCAAACATCGTAACCCAACCAAAAAGCACCATAACATCAGCTCCTCACCATCATTCAATCTTACCAATCTTAAAACCATTCATACCCTTTCATTGTATTCTTCTTCAAGCTCATGCATATCCACCCCATTAACTAGTACCTCCACATCCCACCTTAAGTACTACCAATAATGGTGTTGGTAATAGTACAATGTTAGTGGTAAAGGTAGAGATCTTGAGGTTATTGTGGTGTAAAGGTGATAATTGGTGTCAGTGACAATAATTCAGTGGTGATGTGATGATAGTGGTAGCAAGGTAGCAATGATAATGGTGAAGTCATATAAGAAATGAGGGATTTATGAAGGGCTATTTTTACTGTTTGACTCTCAGATATTTTCTGTTGCAGTTAAATTTTCAAATGAGATGACATATGGTATAAAAATATTCAAACTTGTACCATACACTAGTTAGCATTTTGTTTAGTATCTTTCATGTATCAAATATGGTACAACTGATATTGTCCAACCAATACCTCAAAATGTTGCAAATCAAATGCTACCACAATAAGATGACATTATTAGTTAAATAGGTGCTACACTATCCATCTTCTAGAAAATCTATGGAAGGAGGAATTCTCGGTGCAAAGATATTACCTGGCCATAAAGAGCGAATCATGGTAAGCTCTACTAATCATCAACTTGTGTGTTAGGTTAAGTTCTTTTGATCCATCTTCCATTGCCTTGATTATTAACTTATCAGAAAGAGCTGGTGGATCCTGATTGACGATAGTAAAATCTGATAACTTGACATTACGTTTTTTGGCTATGGCAATTGCAGATTTATGGATTTTCTCAATCACATCATTTCTTCTTTCCTCATCAATATCTCTTGTATCTGTCAATCGAAAGAAATGGATTTTCACCATGCTTGTTATATGCCATTATTAACTCCTGTAAAACCTGTCTCATGTAGGAACTTTACCTATTTCTAGATGTGATTTACTGGGTATGCTGTTGATTGCTCCAGGATGCAGATCTAGAATTCCTTTTGATAATAAAAGGAAAAATGCAATGAGTTTATTTCCTTCAGTTATATTTATCACGTATAGAGCAAATGTGATATAGGAACAACTTTACCCACTGTCCCAACGGTATCTATTGATCCAGATTCCAAGACATGCCTTTCAACAGCAAGTGCTAATTCTGCAGCAGCCAGTCCAGCATCATTCCTGCAAATTAGTAACACGATCAAGTTTGAGCAGCAAAAGATTAAAATGCCAGTCAGATCCATATGAAAATAAACCCCAAAAGAATACTGGCCTGTAATTTTTCTAAAAGGCAGAGTACTTATTTGGAAAAAGGATTTTGGAAGAATAAAGTTTGATCCCACCAACTGCTGCCTGCTAAATGAAAAATCTTTTGGAAATTGAATAAAGTCCAGAGAGATCAAGGTCAGTCTATTAAATGGAGTGTCGAACCATCTCACCTATATGGCATAAGAACAGCACCTGCATGTCCCCCATTTCCTTCAAAATCTACCTTTATGCTTGCAGGGGCTGCAATGGCAGTTACTATACCAACAGATATGCCTGGACACAAACGCACATAAAAGATAAATACATATGCATGATAAGTTTCTAGAGCTGATCATAAGAATCAAAATAAGAAGGCTACCTTCCTCCTCCAATATAGGTCCCTGCTCTATGTGCAACTCTAGGAAAGCAGAATAGCTTCCTTTATTTAGGCGCACACTAGTTAAGTCAACTTCACCCTCAGCATAACCAGCAGATCTTGCAGCATCCAGAAAAGATACATTGTGACTGTCAACTGTAGTCTTCAGAGCATGCATGAGTGCATCACTTCCCGCCATTAAACGGCTGGATCATCAAGATTTCCAAGAGGAAAAGAAATGTTAACATATTCTATCAATTTAACACAAGTATAGTCGTGCAAATTAAATTTCAAGAGGAATATAAAGCAAAATACTGATGACATGCTTGCATGACCATTTTGCAGACAGCTTTTAGGCCACAGCAAAATAAATTAATATAAAAGCAAAACCTAAAGAAAGCATGGAGAACAACCTTCCCAAACAGCTGATCCCAAAGCGTGTAGGCTCTTCAGAGGTAAACATTACAATTTCTAATGACCTTTTTGGTGTGAACCCAGACCTGCCAAACCTCAGTGAAAACATAAAAACAAAAATCAAAGAGGAATCACTCGTTTCTCTGTGTACTAATTTCCAAACAAAGGTAATAAAGTCTTCACAATGCATTGACATCAGCTTGTTCTAACAACAATCAAGAACATGGTATCATATTAACTATATCCTAATAGTATTGGCACAGCAGGTTTGGTTGAGATCACCACATTACCATCAATGAACCGCTGGACAAGCAAGAACAAATCCACATATCTTATATGCACCTGTTTCTGGGCTTGGTGGATTTAATTGTATGGTCCAACAAGAATGACTTTTAAGTAGGCATCTAGAAGTCCTAAAATCTCTAGTGATGCACCAAAAACAACTCACCATGAGGCTAACAAAACCCAATCTAATTATCTTATAGACACCCACTTTCAGGCCCGATGAATCCACTTGTATGGACTAACAAGAATGCTATTAAGTAAGCTTCTAGAAGTCCTAAAATTTCTAGTAATACACCAACCAATTCATGATATGGCTTGAGGCACAATTGATGCAAAGTGCAACAGATATTAAACTATCAGATTTATATCTCAAAGCCATCTGCACACCTTTTCAGCACATTAATGGCTTCAATTGCACTCAAAACACCAACAACTCCATCGTACTTTCCAGAGTAAGGAATTGCATCAATGTGAGAACCTGTACCAACAGCAGGTAGTTCTGGCTCATAACCGTCCCTACATGATTGGAAATAGGAGAAAGGATGAGAAATGCCATTGGTGTGAAGCAAGTAAGATAATAAAAAATTGTTCACAAGATTCGAGCAAATGGAGGTGCCACTCATTATGCTAATACCATTTTTTCCGGTTGAAGAACTGGTCATGCTCCATAAGCAACTAGAACAACATGGTAAAAGAAGTCACTGAATGCTAGTTGTACAAGCAAGGTTTCAGAGAAATGGAGTTACACAGTTTGCAATAAAAAGGTGATACAGTTGATAGAAAAAGCATTTCCATTTGAAAATTACTTTTGCACAACCAGCATCTCATAAGTATAGTAGTAAAAATGATGTTAATTCCAAAAAGAAAGATTTAGACAGACTGCTTGTCTGTAACTCCATTTGCACTACTTTAAAGTTAATATTTCATGGTTCAACTACTCACCATCGCCCAAATATGTTGCCAACAGCATCCTCTCTAACATTGAGACCTGAGAGTCCCATCAAGTTCTTAATATACCTAAAAATGATAAGAAGATGAGAGATATTAGCTTTATTATTAGGGCAAGTGTTCCATCATCGTAAACTATGTCTATGCTGTGCCTTTATTGGCATGCATAAGCCTGATTTTTTCCAAATAATCACCAGAGAATCCACCCATTGACTAAGTAAGACTCCAGAAAGCTGGACCATTACATTGACGAAATATGCTCATGAAGTGCATTAGATTCAATAAGAAAGTACTCTACATGCTATTCATAGAAAATATTTTACAAACGTTGTTTTTAGTATTTGTTATAATAATATATGGATTATAATACCCAGTTATTGTTCAAGTAATTAAAAGTAGTCACCATAACTAGTGGCTTCTAGTCAATTCCCTCCAACCATGTCTTCTTTTAACTATCAAAACAAAAAGCTGGTAGCATCTACTGGTATATATGATGGGAAATATGGCTAGAATTTCATTTCCTCAATAAATCCATTACTAGAAGTCAGTAGTTACTACAACATATTGAGTCTAATGCAATAATATTTGACAATTACAAAAGTTAAAAATACAATGAATGGAAATATCATTCTTGAAACAAACACAACCTTAATACCTTCTAGTCTACAGGTTTGTACCATTAAGAATGATAGTAGTGACCACTACTAAATATTGCCAATCAAAAAAGAAATAAGCACATACAAGTGCACTATTGCATAGATTCCTAGAACATGTACTTACACATCTAACCAAATAATCCATTTCCCAGTAACTATTCCTAAATAAATTATGAGTACATATAGAAGCTCAACTTCCATCCCAACTTTTAATCAACACTGTACAAGTTTGTCTGACTATTATAATTATATGAATCTGGTGAGTGTTTACCTAGTCATGAGCATGATCAAATTCTTTTACACTAGATTCAATAAATACCAATGTTTTCCAACTGATCCCCTCTAGTTTTAGTATCAATACCTTCGTGCCAATACATCCTTCTCGGTGTAGAGGACCCTGGTCACAGATGGTGCAGGCGTATCCGAGAATGCTGCTAGCTCATCAATCTAATCACCAAAATTCAAATCACTTAAGCTCAACCCAATCAACAGAACAAAGAAATACACATTTAGGCTGCTTTGTGAACCTCTGCCCCCATATTTTTCGACATTTAGTATTAATAGCTGTCAAATAATATAGAAAAGGAAACATTCACTTCACTTGAAAGTGTATATTAAACATTGAAAAAAGAAAATAATTTTCCCGTTGAAAAGCTGGAAATGGTTTTTCTTACTTTCGATTAACATTTTATCAATTAGTAAATCACCACCACCGATAGTTGGCTATGACATGCAAATACCACCACCATCTCTCAGTCGCTTTGGTAATGAAAGTCATATTTAACCATTGTAAACATTGGAATAAAAAATATATATATTAAACAGAGTTTTGAAAAGTTTTATGGAGATAACATCTAGTAATTACAACATTGGATAATGTTATGGTGCTCATTGAAAGTGGTTACATAGGTTAGTAAAACTTAATGCTAGAAGGTAGTGGAAGGTGATGGCAGCGGGCAGTGGCTGATAGACCGAACTCGAACATCGAAAATTGAGAATCAATGAATAATATTTCCTCTTCTATTCGGGCACCGCTGCTGGTTCCTACCATCACTTCTCATCATTGATTACCCTACTGTTAGAACAATGAGTTACTACTTAGAACTATCGATTCTTTTAAAATCTAGACCATAAGAGATATATTAAAGGAAAAAAAAAAAATGAAAACTCCTATCCACGAATCAGCCTAATTAAATATATCATGCAAGAATCAATACATACCATGCAACAGGCACAAGCTCAAGTCCCATCTGAAGATAAATTAACAAGTACAAATCTTTCACATGTTCCTTCTACTCAAACTATTACAACAAGTTTTACCCAAAACACATACATACATAAAATATATATATATATATATATATTACACAAGCAATCAAATCTTTACCATGCAATTAGAGAAAAAAATAGCGGTACGTATACCCAAACCCAGAAAAGGGGAAAAGAGATGTTTTTGACCCTTTTGTGGTACCTGCTTCTGAAGAGTTTCAGTATCCACAGAGAATTCAGACGACGAAGAGCCGCGACGAAAAGAGTGAGTCTCATGAATTGGGTACCCAGAAAACTCTTCCATTGTTTTGGTAGTTGAGCCATGGTCTTCATGAGCCCATATGGAACAGTCACCGAACAACAATACTAGCAAGAGACATGAAGGGTAAGGAAATCTTAAAGACAACATCTTTTGTTTGTGTTTGTTCACTGCCTGTTTTTATGAACGATAGTACGTAATGGAATACTATGGGTGGGCAGTGCGCGTGAGAAGGAATAATGTATTACAATAAGATGGGAGATAGTGGAAATCTGACACGATGTTCGCCATATGATTTTGGAGTGTAGTGGGGATATCAAAGCTTTGAACCGAAAAATATCGACCGAACCGTGAATCAGATCGAAGCGAAAGGTCGGCTACTTTTTCAAATATGGTATATTCAGGGTTCGGGTCTTAGGTTTTGCAAAGAGTTTAGAGATGGATAAGAGAGGAGTGGGAAGTATTAGCTACCCATCTCTACACTGGCTTTCATAGTTTCATCAAACACCCGCGAGAACGGCCAACATACCCATAATTCGCCAAAAAGAAAAAAACAGAAAATAAAGAATCCCCAACACATGAATCCACCCCGAACGGCCAAACCCCGGTTTCAAAATTTCGGCAAAAGTTGAAATGGGCATTCGCTTTTAGTTAATGCGCAGGAGATAAGGGCTACTTTACGGAGCCAAAAATGAAAACGGTTTAAGGAGCGAATAAAGAAATATTGAAAAATAGATTGAAATGAATTCTTTTTTTTTACATTTAAAAGTATATTTAAAAAATAAAATTGCTACTATTACCGGATTCCATCTTCAATAAGAAATTAGATTCTTCTTTAAAAAAGAGAAATCACGATTTTATTCTCTTATTAGCACTGATTATTAATTAAAAGTATTTATTAAACTTCTAACCTAATTATTACATTTAATTCCATCCCATTCTAATTCTTGAACATTTCTAAATATAAAAATAGATTTGTGATTTCACTCTTTATTCAATTTTATTTCACTCTATCCCATTTTAGACTATTCTCCTATACCAAACATGATATATTAGTAACGTTAATACAGATGTCTTCCGCAATTTACATAAACTGAAAGTGGTTTTTATTGTGTGACTTTACTTTAATTGCAACTCTCGATTTCTGTGTAGATAGAAATATAATCAAGGAAAGTAGAAACTCAATGACATGTCAGTCACTTGAATCAATGTCACCAAATTTGGATTAATCCATATGGTTTAATCTAGTTCGAATCGACACGATGATGAAATTGATTCGATCTAACCCAATTTAATCCTTGATCGAAGCTAGTCCATCCTTTTAACTCTTGATACTCTTACATGTCTACATTAGTTACCCAAATCGGGTTTGATAATACTAGCTTAAACTATGTCTTTATGATGAAATATTCATGTGCTTGATGCAGTTTATTTTTGTACTTTAGGGTTTTTGATGGAAGTGGATAAAGACAAGTTATATTCAACTAAGTAAGTGATCGAGAAGGTGCAAGTTTTGCTTAAGGAAAGGCATGTTACAGATGGGTCGGACCAAGAGACTACGGGCCTAAGCTTGGGCCATGCCTAGACAAAAACTTAGAATAATAAGTAGCCCATGTCGTTGTAGCTCTTACTATGTAATTAGAAGAATTAGTAAACATAGAAAAACCAACTTATAATCATATGGATAGGTATCACATGATTAACACCTGCTTAAAGAGTATTCTAATAGATTTAGATAGGGAGAATATTACATCTCACACATACATACATATAATATCTTATAATACACTTAGAACAAGCTATGAAAAATACAAAATTATTCACTCTAAAATATTAGCTTACATTTGAGCTAATTGCTATTGCATTTGTAAGGAAATTTTGTTTTTGCTATTATTAAATTTCAACTACTTGCATCAAGTGTTATCAAAGCTCGATTTTAACCATGCTTAATACTAGAGATTTATCATGCTGAAAGGAGTTGTTATGTACAATACCCAGTGAGAAAGCAAAGAGATATGAAGCTCATGCCAGAGAATAGGTGGAGCAACATGAAAAATCAATGAAAGAGCAATTGAAACAATATGACGCCTTAATGAAAATTCCCTCTAACTTATGTAAGTGGCAACGAAACGCATTAGAAAAACAAACCTAAAGTATCAAGGACATGAAAAATCAAACACGTACCACAGATAACATAGATGCAAAGCATTGTAAAAGGTTCGAATTCGGCTACTCTAGGCAAATATGTAGCACTGGCAAGGACCATTTAGACAACCCCAACTACTATTGATGACCATGATGGGGAAATTCATATTAGTTATTAGTTATACACTCAAACTCTAACCATTAAGTTTCCAAAATTCAATGGGTTATGTTGATGAACAATTTTGAATAGTAGACTCTTAAGGACCATTTTGACCTAAATAAGTATTAGGTCGGCTTGTCTTTGCTCATGACTAACTCACAAAGTCCAACTCCTAGCCCTACAGGATCCTTACCTGTAGTCCTGTAGGGTTAAGTTCTATCGCATACCCGATTTATGGAAGGTTAAGACCTTGATCCCCATTTTAATGTCCCAATCCATGGCATTCATGCCACGAAGACCTCAAACAGTTACAATTTGCCCAACAAGCTCAGAGGTGGGACCCCAAATTGGTATTGTAATGGCTTTGATTCAATGGGTATTACTAAGGTACTATGTTACCTCTAAGAATCTAGGATAATATCTAATTAAAAAAATATACTTCTCTAATTGGACAAGATACGAATATATTCATATTCTCTCTCTAAAATCTATAAATAGGGATCAAACCCTACAAGAAAGATACTTTACACGAATGCACATCAAGCCTCCCTACCATCTTTTATGCTCTTATAGCCTAGTAATCGTGTTATGTTTTACAACTTAGCTCAAATCCATGCCCAAATCTAGAAAATCTCTACTAGTGAAACTTACACAACAACAAGGTGGACTTCAAATCTTGGCTCAATAAAGCTAAACAATGCTTTACACTTAACTCTACATTAGTAAATTATAAGGTGAAACTAGTTACTAGGAATTTCAAAGATCAGGTGATGCATTGTATAATCCATACCTACAAAATCAAGGAAAGGCACTACTATTACTTAGGAATAGTTATCTTAAGCCATGTTGTCCCAATTTAATGAATAATCCTATAAGGACCTAATGGTAGAGTTAAAGGAGCTTCGACAGCATGGTATCCTACGAGAACACATGGAGGAATTTGAGTTTATGACTACACTATTATAACTTCGAGAGTCTTATCTCATTAGTATATTCTTGGCTAAACTTAAGACTGAATTACAATACCTAATTCATATGTTCCAACCCCAAACTCTATCCCAAGCTCACAGATTAGATAAACTTCAAGAAACAAATTTGAATCATACCATGACTAACCTTAAAGTGAGCCATAACTTATCCACACCAAACACTATTGTACCCTACTACCCTTCTCATTTGTATAAACCTAACAGCTCTTTCTAGAACAACCATGAAAAACTCATCACCTAAAAACTTAAACTTTACCCTACCATCTAAGACCCATGCCATGACCTCTTCCAACCTTAGATTCACTAGGAAAATGACTACTGAAGAGCTTTAAAAAAAAAAAAAAAGTGGAAGAAGTAGTGTTTTTAGGTGATGAGGCCTTTGGGCCTAGCCATAGATGCAAATAGAGACATCTAAACCTAATTCTCTTAGAAGCAACTGATAACCTAAATGTTAATGACAGGGATGGGAATGGGCTGAAAGAAGATTTTTCCAACTTGACCTTATGCTCCTTGAATGGTAGTCACAAGGAAATTAAGGGAAACATGTGATTGATTTGGTATTGTAAGAAAAGGAAATTGAGTGCCTAGTTGACACTAGCAACTCATTAAACATCCTAAATGAAGTGGTATCAAAGGGACTGACTTGTGATATTAAGAAAATCCTACCACTTAGGTTACGCTTGCTAATAGTATGACCTTAAAATGTCATGCTAAGATAAATGAGTTTGTGTGGACTATAAGGGGAATAAATCCTATGTTACAGTGTATCTTCTACCCTTCTCTATATATGACTTAATATTTTGCATTCCTTAGTTGACATTAGTAGATACTATATATTGGAACTTTAACTAACTCATAATGAGTTTTACTTAGAAGAATAAGGCGTACACATTGAAACGAAGAGAGGACAATCTATAGTTGAACTCAGGTAATGAACTAACTAAACTCTTGAGTGATTCTGCTAGTTCCTAGAAGTATAATGTTAGGTTATCGATGGGTACGAAGAAGGAAGTGTGATTAGCATTGAAAATCCCCTACAACCCTTAGTCTTAAACTTGTTAGAAGAATTTAATGATGTGTTTAATGCGTCGCATGGCCTACCCCCCCCAATAAGGAATTTGATCATAAGATTCACTTACATGAGAATATGCAAAAAAATGGTTTTGAAAAATATGATTAAGGAAATGTTGATGAGTAGAATTATTCACCTAAGCCAAAGTCCCTTCACTTTATTGGTTACATTGTTGAATAAGAAGGAACACACATGGCGAATGCGTGTAGACTATACGGTATTAAACAAACATACAATAAAGGATCGTTTTCCTATACCACTTATAGAAGATTTTTTGACGAATTACATAAAACATTTTATTTTAGTAAGCTAGGTCTTACTGTTGGGTATCACCAAATCAGAATGCATGCTGAAAATATTTACAGGATAGCTTTTAGGATTCACGATGGGCCTTATGAGTTCTTAGACAAATACCCCATCTACCTTCCAAGCACTAATGAATAGCATCTTTAAGCCCTATTTGAGGAAGTTTGTATTAGTCTTTTTCAATGATATACTAATTTATAGCCCAACTCTTAAAGAGTATGGTAAGCACCTAAGGGTAGTACTAAACATATTAAAAAAGGAAAGGCTTTTTCTTAAGAGATGGAATTGCACTTTTAGAGTAAGTCAAATAAAATATCTGAGCCATGTTATTACTAAGAATGAGGTTGCAACTAATCCTAAGAAGGAAGAAGCCATCATGAATTGGCCAACCCCTATAACTCTAAGAAAATTAAGGGGTTTCCTTAGCCTTACAAGTTATCATAGAAGATCTATTCATGGGAATGGCGCTATAACAAGGCCACTAAGTGAACTCTTAAAGAAGGACAGTTTCTATCAGTCACAAGAAGCTATCTTGTATTTTGAAAGATAAAAAATGGCCTTGACTAATCCTAAGAAGGAAGAAGCCATCATGAATTGGCCAACCCCTATAACTCTAAGAAAATTAAGGGGTTTCCTTAGCCTTACAAGTTATCATAGAAGATCTATTCATGGGAATGGCGCTATAACAAGGCCACTAAGTGAACTCTTAAAGAAGGACAGTTTCTATCAGTCACAAGAAGCTATCTTGTCTTTTGAAAGATAAAAAATGGCCTTGACTAATGTCCTTGTTGTAAGAAGGCTTGATTACTCGAGGCCTTTTGAAGTCAGGATCGATGCAAGTGGTAAAGGTATCAAGGTTATCTTAATTCAGGATAAGCACTCAATTGCTTATTATAGCAAGATATTACCTTAACGACAACAAAATTTATCCTTATATAAGAAGTAATTATTAGAAAGGTATATGCTATAGATAAGTGGCGATGCTATTTACTTAAAAGATACTTTATAGATAAAACAGATCACTAAAGTTTAAAATATTTATTAAAACAACGGCTGCACACACCAAGCCAACAAAAGTAGTTGACTAAATTGCTTAGCTTAGACTTCAAAATTCAGTATAAGAAGGGCCAAGCTACTGTAGCTGCAAATGCACTCTCTAGGGTATAAGATCACGTTCATGCTATTACTACTATACTTACCTTCACTAAGTTTCTTGATGAATTATAGGTTAAATAGACACTACTTGGTGGCTACAAACATATTTTGGACAAGCTAAAATCCTACCTAAATTGCAAGCATTTTAACCTAGCTAATAGATTGTAGAAGAAGAAGGGATGAGTTTTATCATGATAGAGTGTTAGGGAGATATTCCAGAACTTATGCAACATTCAAGAAAATCAGTTCTGTATACTATTGATCGAAATTAGAGAAGGAAGTCCCAAACTTTGTTTGAGCTCATGATACTTGTTAAAGGCATAAATATGAGATTATTGCTTCATCCAATTATTTGCAACCTTTGTCGATTCCTAGTGGGTGTTAGATAGAAATTATCATGGATTTTGTGAAAAATTTTCCTAAATCTAATAGGAAGGATGTCATTATGGTAGTTGTTATTCACCAGTTAACAAAATATAAGCTTTTTGTAACTTGATCCCACTCTTATACAGTTGCTGAAGTGGCTCAGGCATTTCTAAACATCTTCAAACTACATGGATTATTCAAAGGGATTACAAGCTATGAGGACCTAATATTTATCAATTCTTTTTAAACTAAATTATTTAGGTTGTAAGGGATCAAACTTAAACCTTTTACAACATACCATTTATAGACAAATGGTCAAACCAAAGTGATAAATAAGTGTTTGTGACCTATTTAAGATGTATGACAAGAAAACACCCTAAGAGATAGAGACAATTCCTGGCATTAGCCGAATATTGGCATAACACTAACTTCCACACTAACACTAAGATAACCCCCCTTGAAGCTCTCTATGGCTATCCACCCCCAATTAATATGCTATACATTCTTAAGGACACAAGGAATGCCATGGTTGATTGTAGATTTTCGTTCTAATACTCGAGTACCTACAAAACAAAACACACCTATGACCACTCCAATGGCTAAGTCGACTACTCGTCGTAAGAGTAAAACTGTAAAGTTATGTTAGAGGAGAATGGAAAAGAGAGTACTCTTACCTAAGGGTCTTATTTCATATTTATAGTGGGCAAGAAAAGTTGCACCCAAATTAAGCCTTTGTCGTAAGGTTTAAGTAGTAAGCCGATTAACATATACCTTAAGCCTATTTATTATAAAAAGCTTTATCAACGGTTGCCCCCCACTCTCTTTCACAACAAGTTCAGCAAAGAGAGTACCTAGAGATGTCAACTTTGTAGGAGCTTTGCACAAGTCTATGATAAAGGGCCTAAGGAGGCTAAGATGCTTGAAAACGCAACAGCCTAGAGAGAAGAAGATTAGAAGAGGCTAGAGCACTTGAAAGTGTCAATATGCCTGAATAGGCAATGGCCTAAAGAAGCCAGTTAACCCTGAATCTGTTAGCAATATAGGACATTAGGCTTATTTATTCGTCATCCATACAAGATGTCATATTAGAGTATTGTACCAATCGTCGTTTAATGGCTTAGAGTTTCCAAGTAACTCATTATCTATTTACTAAACTTAGAGCACTTAGGTCTATAATAACTCGTAGTCATTTCATAAGACATAGAGTATTTTAACCATTACTAACTAGTGGCTTAGGGTTTTTATATAACCTGTTGTCTATTCAATAGACTTGAAGTATTGCACTCATCGCCAATTAATGGCATACAACTTCTAGGTGGCTTATCATCTATTTATTAGACTTAGAGCATTTGTGCCTATTACTCTTAGGAGAGTTAAGGCTTTATGTTTCATTGTCCGAGCTTTTTGCTAGACTTAAGAGATTTCAAACGTCTTGTTCTCATCACTTGTCAAGTATAGGATTTAGGGAGAACGCTTTATATGATTTGCTCGTCACCTGTAATGTGTAAGGTTTAAAACTATTGAGGAATAGTCTATTAGTAAATCATACTTATGTAGGCTGAAAGCAAAGCATTTCTTTAGCACTAGTCCTTTTTTGAGTTTTTGCACTCATCCCAAAGGAAGGTTGAATTGAGCTTACTAAGAATTAAATAAGTTGTCACGAATGCAAACGAATGTAACTTGGTGCAGAAACTAGGAATTAAATGTAGATTTCATTTTTTTATGTTATGTTAAATTTATGAAAACCCGATATTAAAAGTAAAGGTCGGTAATCTTAGAAGACGACTGTCGGTATCTGATGGTCGGATGCCCACGGTCGGTATATCTTTGAAAGCTCAGACGGAGAGAATAAACGGACTCCTCGAGGGCTACTTAAGGCACTTTAGTGCAAACCAGAAGGACTGGAGCTCTTGGATGTTGCTCAGTGCTGCTATAACTTAACAACGAAAAAGCTCTGCGTCGAACTTCAGCCCCTTCTACTTGGCCACGGGGCAACAACCTCTGACCCCCCGCACCATTGCGACAGGAGGGGGCTAGCCCATACACCCACTGCACGAGTGGAATACTACTTAGTCAAGTAGAAGGGCCAACCTGAGAGCGAGGCAGGGAACGGGCTGAAACGTACGATTCGAAGACCAAGTCAGAGACTACTGGACGTCTCGCAGAGCGACTCTCAACGAGGACGTTGAGACTTTTCGAAAAAAAAAAATCTTTTTTGGCTTAATCCGCCTTTACTAAAGATCAAGGAGTACACTTGTACTCCGGCTAATAAGGGAAAAGTTTTTCCAAGTTTGACTCTGATTAGATCCTTAGCGCAAGCGCTAAGTAAGTCGGGTGCTGGTGGCCTTCTCCGAGACTGTTCAGGAACATGGATCTGTGGGTATACCTGCAAAATAGCTTTCTCGCCTTTCGCTGAGCCGGTTGTGAGATCGATCCATTCGACTAGGTGTGAAGTTCAAGTCAAGTTCATAGAATCTTTTTGATATGGTATCCTTATCCTCATGTGAACGATAGGAGCGATGAGAACATGAAGCTAAAGCAATGAGATCAGCTTCCGAGGCATGTGAGTGGAAGAGGTCTTCCCTTGAGACCTAGCCCTCGAGTCTTAGTCATAGTAGAACTCGACTGAGCTTGCAGAAGCAGATATGTAATCTGATTAGTAGCAGATTAATGTCCCTCAAGAAGTATCCCCCTTCCCAGGCCAATTTTTGGCTCACTAAAGAATGGAATCTTCCGAATTCAATATTAAAACTTAGTCTTCTCTTCTTTCTCTTGATGAGGAAGGATCCCAAGGGGCTCTTAATGCCACACGCTCGGTGAAAGGAAACTAATTGTTACTAAAAAAAAATGGTTCTCTCCGTCCGTATCATGAGATGGGCTACTGCGCGCTAACAGCTAACAAAAAGAGGGCTTACAGGGCACAGCATGAGATATAAATCATAAAGAATAAATAACCACCAAATTACAGATAGGTATATCTCATCTTGTTTGGGAATAAAGTGGCTAGATAGGCACATAATCTGCAAATAGTTCAGGTTTTTAAATGTCATTGGAAGTTAGGCCACGCCATTTACCTGCACGATAAATACATGGTCTGCGAATGATTCAGCTTTCAAATAAGGATATCTGAGCTTGTTCACTTAAATACTTGGCATTTCAAGCAGCACAAGACACGTCCCAAGCACAAACCATACTCGGTCTCACATAGTAGCTCCAACTTTAAAAGAATATAGTTTGGAGTTAATAACAATGTTCGTCGTCCAATGCTCAAAATTGTTCGGCTATCAGGAGCTCGAAGTTTGAAAAATACGGCTCGGTCTTAAGGGACAGCTCGGCTCGGCTCGGCTGTCCTTCAAATCTTTTGGAAAGGCTTGATCGCTTGGAAGAAGAAAGGGGCATTGTAAAATTATAGCAGCTCGGATTCCAATCACATGAGCTGTTCGGATGTTCAGGCAGAACTCAACTCGTGTTCTTGGTGTAATTTTGCTCGGACTAGCTTCGTGTAGATCTATTATTCCGGTTAGTTGTTGGTGTTGAGTTCAGTTATTACGCTTCGGTTAGCTCGGCTACGAGAGAGCTCGTATTCAATTTCAAACTTAGCTTGAATTACGAATTGTGGTGCTTGGCATCGACTTGTACAGCTAGGAGCACACAGAATTGAAGTGCAGCGTGCGACTCGATTTGTTGTTCAGAAGTTGGCTTTCATATTTTCTCTAAGCACACTCGCGCACTTGGTTCAGCTCAGTAATGGGGTTTGGGGTATTTAATGGACTCACCGCAACAGCTCAGCCATGATCCTTCATGTGCACAGCTCGAAAAGAAAGGACAAACTCGGATTATGGAGCTCGAAGCTCGGCTTCAGCAGAATATGCTCGTCTTAGTTTGTTGCCAAGCTCGGTAATGCAGCATGGAGCTAGGTAATACGGCGTAGTGGATGAAAGCCGGGACTGTGATCCGTCCAACGGGTTCAACAAGCTTTGGTTCTCAGTATAAGGCTTGAACATGCCGCTGACCTTATCCGAATAGGACTTTGGATGCGATGACAAGCTCGGAGCTTGAGGTCTTTTTGCCGAAGTCATGGAGTTATAGCTCAGATTAGGAGGTCAGTTGGGGCTTCCGGTAAATTGCTTGGGTTGTTACTATGAGCTTCTACAAAATGGACTACTCACTACCGGATTCATGATATAAGCTGCTTGGGTTTCTGACTTGATTTACTCAAATTTGCTTGATTTGCTGAAGTGAGCTCGAATTCAATCAACGATGTTAGGATCTGCAGCTTGGAGTGCTCTTTGATGTAGAGCTGCTGCTGGATTAGTTACATTCCTTTCACTCTGTACTTTGACGGATATTACGAGGGAAAGTTCCATTCTCTTTTGCAAGTTTAGTACCACACTCCCAGAGATATGAATTCATTTCTTTCTAAAACAGCATATTCATCGCCGAATTCATCATATCCATCTCTCTTGAAAAACTGGGAGTAAAACCATCATAATGAGGAGCACATCACTAGCACTCAGAAAGTAAACACAGTGGTGATCATCCATATGCCGCTGATATGCTAATTTGTCCAGCAAGTGGAGCTCTACTCAATTAGTGAGAGCGCGAATGTGCTCGGATGCGCTTAAAGTTGGAGTTGTGAATGTTGGGCTTCGGTTAAGAGTCCCTATGCCCTGATTAGCGAGGAGTGTGAACAATAATTGACATAAAACACTACTATTTTTGGTATCACGCTCTAAACAGGAAGAGTCATAATAAACCTATTATGTAAACTAATTTAAGATAAAAGCCGACCTCATGGCTGTTATCATAGATATAGTTTATATAAGATGTATCCGACTCAATCAGCTAAAAGCATCATCCAGTCTAACACTTACAAATATCAAAACTTGTGATATAACTTTTCGAAATACCTACTCAAAATAATCTAAAGTATGATTCTCTATAATATAGTAGCAATTACATAAGTATTTATACATCTAAAGTTCAAGCGTTCATAAAAAGTTTAAAAAAGCCATAGGTTTTAATGTTTATGTATATCAAGGCTGGAAACTAGTGAGCATCTCGGAGAATCTGAATTAGTTTCCACAAAAGACAAACAGAAATCAAAACAAAGGTTAGGATCCTACAAGTCTTCAAGTTTCCTTACTTCCCAACTCGTAGTATACTCCCTTGTTAGTGGTTATAGCATTACATCTTTATATCCTTAGTTGGTACTTGCAAAAGTGTTTATAGGAATATAAGCACAACTAGCTCAATAAGCAATATGGAGACAAAAGAGTATATTAACCACAAACGTGGTTTTCAATCATTACATTTTAATGAAATGCAATACAAACACACAAATGAGACGTTACACAATGTTAATCGATCTATTGTAAGGTTAGAGAAATTAAATCTACTTTAACTCGGATTGAGAAGTTTTAATGTAACTCATATCATATCATATCAAACCAAACCTATACTTATGCAATAGAGAACACTCTCCTCCTGAAACTAACTTCGAACTACAACTCCCAACCTTACTACAATCTCCTCTCCTATCACTTAGTTTAACTAAAGGTGGAGAAAAGACTACTTTAGCTATCCTCATTGAAGAGATCGATATTTATTCTAACACATCTAATCGTTTCTCTAATAGGTTGTTACGCATGTCGAATTAATTTAAAGGCCAGTCTTTAACTAATTCTAGTTAAAGGTGATCAACAAATTAACAAGACAAAAGTAAATCAAGTATATTCACACAAAACGACACTCTAAGTCTACAATTCAACTAAACAATCACACACGAAACATGCACGCATTCAACTATGTTACAAACACAACCCAATGCACTCTCAGGTCTCTAAGTACTATAGTATAGTACTCTAACATACTGTAACTCATGGATCCCAACTTATCTGTAGATTAGTTTTTATCAACATTTAAGCCTTAAATCATTAGTAGTTAGTCCATTTTATATGATTTTAGTTGTTTCGACATAAGTTTTATTCGTTATTTTTACTTAAAAGCTAGTATTTCTTAGGTGGTTTACTAATGTTCATAAGTTATTTTAGGTTACAACATCCTCTAAGTTACTCTTTGATTTTTGCTAACTTTAAAGTCCTAAGGAAACTACGTTCTAATTTAGCTTCTGAATTACCTTGCATTCATATTTCACTTTTGCATTTACTTTTGATTCTACTTTTGAGAAGAGTTTTTAGCATAGTATTCATTTAAAATCCTATGAATTATCCTCTATATTTAACTAACTTACTATGACTTAACGATTTGTTCATTTTTCCTCTAACTCCAACTAAGAACAACCCAAAGTAACACTTCATGTATCCTTATTTAGCTTCATTACTTCCCAAATTCTCATATAACATATCCTAATTCATCAACTCTTCAAATTTAATACGTAGATAAACTACTAAACTACACCTATAAAGGCAAAATCTTCACTTTCTATAACTCCTTACTATATGACTCAATTCAATAGCTTTTACGTGTTATAAATACTCCACTTAATGATTGAGCTCAAAATCCAAATGAGATCTTTTAGGAACATATACAAATTTTAGCTAAAAAACCTATTTTAAGCACAATTTAAAGCTAAAAAATTCAATAAAAATATAAAAAATAGTTTTACAAAAAAAAAATTGTGACATTCTAATATATGTATAGGGAAGTTCACAGAAAAATTTTGGAGTTAAAACTATACATTTAAGCTAATTTAGTTCAATATTGAAAATAGCTCAATTTTGCTAATTTCTTAAGGACATATATTATATTTACAAAATTTATGTAAAATAATATTTTTGTTGAATTCTACACATGACAATATTTAAGAATAATTTTTTTGTAGAATTTTTTTGTAGTGTTAGTACTTTTAATAATTTATCAAATTTCGAGTCAAAATAACATATTCACAAGAATCTTAATCTCTAGCCACCAACGGTAGCTAGTTGCTTAGCGACCACACCAAGTGATGGGTGTTAATCCTACTAGTAGCAATGGTTAGCCTTCAGTAACTGCCTAAGCTGACAAACACCCTAAAGCCTAAATTTGCACTAGTTTACTCTATATTTTTCGAAAGTTTCCCCTTTGATTTCTATAACTCCTACTTATTTTCCAAATTTCCTATTTGCAAGCAAGATAATATGGAGGGGTTTCTGGATTTCTAGAGCTTAAGGAATTACCAAATGAATTATTTTTCTCTCTCTTTTAGGAAATTAGCTTATATACTTAATCCTAATTTATAACTCACCTACATCTATCCCCCAACTTCCACACACATATACTAAGCTTATTCCAATTATCCCATGATTTTTAAGATTTTTTGGTAATTTTTCTTAATTTATTTTTACATAATTGGTAGTTAATCAAGTATTTTAGATGATCATGAGTAATAATTATGCATATAGACACCTCATTTTTGCCATCCTTTTTAGTTTGAATGCTTTTCTTTTGGTTTTATGGGCCAGAATTATAAGAAAAATACAAAAAAAGATTGAAAAATGGAAAAGCATACAAAATTTTGAAAGAATACAAAAAATTAAACAAATAGCAAAATATAAAAAATGTATGAGTTAGGTCAATTAGACTTTTAAGGTCAATTCAAGCAATAGTCAAAAGTATCTATGTAATTTAATAAATTTAAAGTCTAAAATTTTTGGGGCTTCATTGAAAATATATATTTTATAGTCTAGTAAAATATTTGAATTAGATTTTTATCTAATTTGAAAAATATTTTAATTGGATTAATTAAAATAAAACTGTAAATTTATTAAAAGAGTGATGTAGAAATATATTTAGCATGTATATTTTGGGTTACTTTAAAAAAGGTTAGGGTTAGTTTAAAACAAGTTGGGTTTAAGATAGAAAGCTAATTAAAGGTAATCCTGATGAAACAATATTAAGTAAAATAGGATTATCATATATAACGAGAAAAAGCTCAAGGGAGTTGGCATAGGACATAGACTTAAAGCTTAAAAGGGATTAGAGATCAAGGGTTCGAACCCCCTAATGTGCAAAAGTGTGAATTTTTGCTTTCCGCAGGGTCACATGCAAAGCACATCACCATCATCGTCTTCGCCAATTTCTTTTCAAGAAACAAACAAAAAGAGGGGGGGAATTAAGAGTCTTCTAGAGCCCAATCTAATAACTAGATTTTTACAAATCTTCATATTGTTATTGTAGATTTGAATTAGATCTTAATAAATCATTGTGGAAAACCCTAAAGATTTAATAAGATTTGCGATAAAATCTATCAAAAATAAATTTGTTAAAATTCAAATCTAACTTGAACTTTATCCATGATAAATTTGAGATAATCTGAGGATTCAAAGAAGACTTGAAGTTCAATAATTATAAATGGAATCTTAGATTGGTCGCAAGAATGATCCTAAACCTTCATTGTGACCAAAGACAACTTCACCCTTCTTTAACTAACCATAAATAGCAGTAGTAACACGAGTTTTGTACCTTTATAAGGTACTATTGGAAAAATAGAACGAAAATGGGATGGTCGTGATAAATATTACAATAATAATGTAGTGAAGGTGCATACATACAAAAGTAATTTTAGAAGGAAAGCTCGTATCAAGATTACGCCTTCCTTAATTAAGAAGGCGCATGACTTATTTATGCCTTCCTTATTCTACTGAAGGCGTAAACAAGTCATGCACCTTTAATATCCTAATATATATACTCAAGTTTCCGTACACCCCATTTACTCTTACATCTATCACTTTCCAAAATCTCTCAAACTGTCTAATTTCCACTCTCTGAGCAATAGTATGACCCCATTTTTCTCCACCGATCTATAAGTAACACTTGTCTATCCTTTTTTTCCACATTTATTTTTTAATATACAAATTACACTGTTAGTATAATAATATTTATATTGTCCATATAAATTGTAGTTAGTTAATAATTTTTTAAGTATTTATATTTTTTTAATATACAAATTATGTTTAGTACATTATTCATATGCTAGTATGTCGTTATATAAATTACAATAATAACGTAAGAAAATAGGGATGCCACTTGTAAATTGTAGGTGATTTTAGTTGTACATTGGTGAAGCAAGCTTGCACTTACAATTGTAGAATGTAATGAGACGACTTATCGAGAAGTAAAATTGTGTGGGTGCTTACATTGATAATATGTAATAAGACACCTTACCAAGAAGTAAAATTTTGTAAGTGCTTATATTTATAGTATGTGATGAAATGCCTCACCGAGAAGTAAAATTGTGTTCATGCCATGAACTAGCCAAATTGTATGTGCTTAACTGATTTTGGAATTATTGTATGAATAGGTTGATAATGGCTGATTATGTGAAAATAATTGTATATGTAGAAAGAAATAGTGAATGGAAGTAATGATCCACAGTATAATAAGACCCGATGAAAATGTTAAAAATGAGGAAGGATTCGAACTTTAGTCATTTCCTCTAGCGGATCTGTGCAACTATCGGGGTTGATTTTAGTGGAATGGAGCTTGCTCACCAATACCCTTCTTATTATAAGAGAGGTGTTTCGTATACTTTGATGACCATAAAAACGATGATAATGTGAAAAACTTGATTGAAATGGCTAATGCATTTAAAGAAAACCAGATATAAAAGATATATGTTAAGGGTTCCGATCAGCCAAGTAGGAGTATTGTCTAAAACACTTTACGATTAGCCCTTTCCTATGTTTAATGGACAAGAAACTTTTCTACTAGACAAGCCCACCCTTAGAGAAGGCAGTATAAATGAAGAAATTAATGAAAAGGTACTTAATGTAAAGATATCGTCAATCTTATGGGATAAGTTGAGCTACGACCAAATGAAGAGCTAATTCCTATGAGACCTGAAAGCGATGATGAGGGGGAGCGGGTGGGGGTTGAATTTGAGTTAGATGAATAAGTTGTAAAAGTGGAAAACACTGTAGATTATACAGCCATGTTAAAATATGTATCGAGCAGCATTTCACTTATACCTCAATTATTTGCTAGCTAAGGGATTCAGATGCCTCCCTAATATAATCATATTAAGATGATGATATTGTTAGTCAGAAATCAAGCTCCATACATGAACAACGATGATGACAGTGATTATGTAGCATTCGAAGAGGACATGAAGGCAAAGAGTAGTAACCAGGTAGATGGTGTAAATTTGTTTATCGAATAACGCTTCAATACGAAGGATGAGCTTATTGACACCTTGAAAAGGTATCACATCAATCACCATTGCGACTACTAAATTGATGAATCAAAACCACACTTATGGACCATTTACTGCATAGAGAAAGACAGAGGGAGGTTACAAGCATCATATAAGAAGTTAATGAGGCTATTCGTCATAACAATTTTTAAGGGTTCACACGCATGTGTCAATCCCAATGTAACGCTGACTACAGATAGATCAATAGTAGACTTATGACCAATTGCTTTATCAACAATGTTAAGGAGAATCTGAATATAAAGATTTTAGAACTACAATCAAATATTTTAACCATGCTTTGGTATAATGTGACAAGGAAGAGAGTTTGGGATGCTAAAAGAAAAGTTATGAAGATGGTGTATAGCAATTGGGAGAAAGCATACAACGAGCTTCCTATTCTATTGAACATAATGAAAATTTCAAATCTTAGAATATAGGTAGTCTGGTGATGGAAGGCATCCATAGAGCCTGGAGTTTCTATCATGAAGTGGGTCTTCTAGACCTCAAGGCCATGCATGCATGCGTTCAAGTATTGTTAGTATGTAGTTTGTATTGATGGTACATTTCTATATGAAAAGTATGGCCATGTACTGTTGATTACTTGTTTTATGGATAGAAATAACTGTATTGTCTTGTTAGCATTTACGCTAGTTAATAAGGAGTCCAAGGAGACATAGGGCTAGTTTCTAAAAATATTGAAGAAATTCGTTTTTAGTGGTCGGGAGGAAACAATTTAGCTAATCACAAATAGACACTCCGATGTCGAAAGTGTGCTTAAGAAAGATGAACTTAGCTAGAAAGAACTATTTATGGTTTGGAGATGATGCATATGGCATGTCACTAGCAACTTCAACAACGCGCATAAGAATTAGCTGTGCAAGAAGCTGACTACAGTTATTGCAATGCAAGTATAACCTAGGAAATTGGTGCATTTAATGGAGTAGATATTAAAAGTAAATGAGGACGTACAATCATAGTTCTTACCCTTTGATAAGAATAAATGGACGTTGGCTCATGATGTTTTCTACCAGTTTAGATATATGACCTCCAACATCATTGAGAGTTACATTGTTGTACTGAAAGGTTGTAGAGGATTGCCCTTAACTTCACTTGTGAAGAAAATATTCTACAACTGTGTCGACTATTGAGAAAGAAGAGTCGAGCAAGTGAGAAAGGGTATGGCCGCTGGGCAAATGTATATGAAGTATGCTGCGAAGAAGCTTAACACATAATCTAAGCGAGCTCCTGCTTATACCATCAAGGCTTATAGCCAGGAAAACGAGTGCATGTAGGATGGAAGGACACAATAGGAGGAAGTGTCCTCAACTTAATAGGAATGGTATAGACAAACGACATGTTGCATTGTTTTCTCATATTATAATATATACCATATTATTTCCTATTTTACTATATCAATGACTTGAAATCTTTGTTTTGTTTCTATGTTAGATGGATCCAAGACCAAGTAACCCTTCTAAATTGGATGGATAGGCTGAACATCGATCACAGAATGTATGGGAGTTTCGGTTATGGCTTGATGTTTATTGATTTGTCAAAATATAGAGTTCAATAATTTTCTAGGATAACAATGAAAAAAATTTCTAATCTTTCAAAGATCCAAGCATATTATAATACGTCGAGTTGAGTCAAGCATGTAGAAGGATATAGCATAGATACCATTAGACAATCATATGGTCCCTTACCTAAAGGACACAGGTTTCCTTACACTCTTACGACTGTAATTTATTCAGATCGATCATCACCTTATTACCGCATTACTGAAGAAGTGGAGACCTGAGACCCATACTTTCCATATGGCTTACGGGCAAATGATGATCACGCTTCAAGACATAGAGATACAATTTGGTCTTCGTATAGATAAGGACACACTGACAAGGCCTACGCAATTAGTGTAAACCAAGATAACTAGAGGTTTGCTAGGGGACTACCCCATAGACATTACTAGTAAGAGGGGATGAATTAGTCTAGCTTGGCTACGAGGGAGATTTAGCACACTTCCTAGAGATGCAAACAATGAGACCATTTGGCGAGATATCCGTGAGTACATCCTACAGTTGTTAGGAGGTTTTCTATTTGTTGATGAATCATCATCACTTATCCACATGATGTTCCTCCCCTTCCTAGAGTATTTCCCGTATGCTGGGACGTTTAGTTGGGGCTTAGCTTGTTCAGCATGGTTGTATCGTCAGCTATGCGAAGCTGCACAATCAAGAGCACATCAAATAGGGAGCACCACTATACTGTTACAGATATAGGCATGAGATAGATTCCCCCACATTACACCACACAATAGGACCGAGTTTGCCATCCATGAAGAGCTACCACTAGCTACTCTATCACGCAACACCACATACCATGCTACGCACGTTGTTGATGCCAATCAAATAGCATTTAATTTGCAAACGAGTCGACAAGTATGTGGTTATTCAATGATTTATTCAATCGTTATACTTGAATACAAATATTTGTATTATCAATATACTTTCATTTCAAATGCATTGTAGGTCATGTGGGAATCGTACCCAACTGATCTTATTAATCTCTTACCCTCATTCTATAGTGCCAATCAAGTTGTTTGGATATACAAGGTGCCATTGATTTGCTTCCAAATTATGGAGTTTTACTTTCTCAACCATGTAATCCAACAATTTAGAGGATTCCAAATAATATCGATGGATGTCGACACAAGTGAGAAGTTGCATCGCATCAACCTTAAGAGTAAGACAGAGATAGATTAGTTGGTCGCGCATCAAAGCTATATAGCAACTTGGGCAAACAACCAAATGTAGATGGATTATCCTCAAGGACAGTTAGGTATTGATCCAGCTTACTATGACTAGTATAGAGAGCACACAAGTCGGTACATCACCGATCATGGGGTGTTAATGGGATACTTGGTAAGCCTATTTCCACTTATCTTATTGTTTTATGCAATATATAGTGCATAACCATAGCATTAACTGATTGATGCAATATAGGAAAATACTTTATGTTAGGCAAGTCTATCAAATGACTTAGGCATTACACATCAGATCATCAATGGCAGCCTTCACCATCTTAAAGAGTACAGTGGTTGGTATTATTTCCCGACTAGCCAACTGATCCAGACCCTATACCACCCCCTCACCTATATGCTAGTAATAGAGTTCATACGAAAGGACGTCGACCAAGCTAAGTACGTAGTTAAGGACAGTGAGATGATGATACGCCATCGGGATCTTGCCATTCCATTAACTTGAGCGAAATTGGTAGTAGTATACTACTTGCTAATGCCTTCAGCTCGAACCCTAGTTTGTTCCACACTTAAGGTGCTCACGGTAGCATCTCTTCCCAGCAAACATCACTAGCTCCTTCTAAGTAGCATACCAATTGGCCTCAAACATCAGACATAGGGGGAGGGTATCACCCAGCTACCACCATCATAGCTTAGTCCGGTTCCTCTTAGTGAGTTCAGCGATATTCCTCCTTATCCATCAAAGCCTCAACTATCTAAGGGAACGTCGATTCGCTGGCCATCATTACTTACTCACTTCAGGAAATAACAAATAAGATCTAAGAAGAAGTAGTTGTAAGTAACCACTTTTGTATTACGTAGTTAGTTGATGACTTCATATAATGGATTACTATTCACTTGCTATTGATCATTGATTACAAATATACTTTATTACATTATATCTGATTTCATAGGTTCGATTGTATTGGGTAGTTTACTAAATTCTTTGTAGATGCATTGAGTTGTACATCTAAGCAGTTGGAATTCATGTACTTTTGTTATGTAATTATAGGTTTTAGGTTTATTCTCGTTAAAAGGCCATTTGGCTCTATATTCAATGTATATTTTTGTTAATCTGCATGTATTTGGAGAATTGATTAAACAAATTAGTAAGGGGGAATATGTGCAAGGAAGGCGCATAACTTGTTTACACCTTCAGTAAAACAAGAAAAACACAAGCAAACCATATGCCTTCTTAATTGAGGAAGGTGTAATCTTAATACATGCCTTCCTTCTAAAATTCCTCTTGTATTGAAGGTGCACACATCTTCAATACAAAAAACACCTACACAACTGCCATAATATTTATCAATTATCATGTCCATCTCATTTTCGTCCTATTTTTCCAATAATACCTTATAAAGGTGCAAAACTCGTAATAATTGTGATACCCCATAAATCAGAAATCAAAACATGAATATCTAAGTATTAATATAAAGCCCTATCTTTATATAATTAGGATCAATAATTGATTTAAGATATTTAGGAAAGTAAACTGATTAGGCTGAAAACTTACGAGAAACATAATAACCCTAATCAAGGGATTCCTATGCATTTGGAAGTCTGTAATATAATAAGAGTACATTCAAAATAGTGAAAATTTACTCTATGTGAGAACCTAAAGTCGAATTTAAGGTAATCATATCTAAATTTAAGGCAATCATATCTAAATTTAAGGCTTCTAGGAAAACATATCCGATTCGATCCAAACTTTACAACTAAGTTAGAAGAGTTAGTTGAAATGACCAATAAGGTTAGTTTCAAAAATAATAACCAAAAATCTTAATTTTAGCCTTAAAAGTATGATAAATCATTATAGTGTAAAAATGATTAAAATCCCTAAAATTAAGCTCGAAATGTGATGGGAACTTATAAATAAGTTAATTAAGCAATAAAAGAAAATAATATAGCATAATATACTATATGAGTATATATGAATTTTTATGAGTATACCCGATATATATAATTAATATACTCGTAATTAACCTAAAACTATACGATTATACATAATAAGCATTAAATTCATAAAATTAAATAGGAAAAATATCTTAAAAATAAAAGATATGTTAAAAACATGGTCATATGCATATATTACTCATTACATGTATTACATATATAGTGTATATATACACGCATAATAATACAATAATTAAATATACTTAAATTATTCAAATTTCATTAAAATTACTCTAAAATTAAACCAAAACTTATCCAAATGATGTGGGAATTTCCAGAATCCACGTGGCACTTCAAGAATAGGTGGAAAGGATGACTCAAAAGTGAGTAATTAATAATTTGGCAACTCATACTTTTTGTTTTTCAAGAAAAATATTAAAATAAATAATTTAATAATTAAGAAAAAATTGCAACCAACGTAAAACACTATAAACAAGGTAGTAGGACTTAGATTTCACATTTTGGTAACCAAAAACACTTAAGAAAATTTTGAAAAAATATTTAGAAAAATTAGACAAAATAGGAAAAACAAAGCTAAATACTAACCTTATATGAATCCCCAACCATCCAATAACTTGACATGAAGCCCCACCACCCCCTAACAGAGCCACTACCGACTAAGCCAGCCAATAACCCCTCTTTGGCCAACAGTGGCTGAAACTCCGATGAACTCAGGTTTCAAGTTTCTATCCTATTTTTCTCTATTTTTGAAAAATTATTAGATTAATTAGGAAAAATATGAAAAAATTAATTCTTACGTTTTTTAGATATACTTTCATTTCGTAAGTTTATTTTTACAAAATTAAGAATATTTAATGTACTTGCTCAACAAATGCACTATTCATTAGAAATTTGAAATTCAAAATTCAAAATAAATACACTAGATAATGTAGTTTTCAGCTATAGATAATTGTTATATAGCCCAATTTTTTATTTGAGTATTTTTAATATTTATTGTATTTTTCAACCTAAAAATAGTTAGAAATTAGGGTGAAAATGTGAAATAAATAGGTTTTATGAAATTAAATGGTGAAAATGACCTATATTGATTTCTAGTGAAGTATAATGATGTTAGGATAGGTTGAAAATAATTTTATGTAAAAAGAATAACATTTGGATAATTAAGTATAATTTAGGGATAAATTTGTAATTTTGAATATATAGACGATAAATTGAAAACACGAAACTAAATAATAATTGAATTCTCCATATTTTTAGGAGTCTACAAAAATTTTTAGGCAACTATTTTGTAACCCGAGCCATTATTACGAATTTACGTAGTAAAATAGCGTAAATTATGAATCAAGACTCATTTTTAGTAATAATAGGTTAAATTGTGATAAATAATTAAATAAAACACTATCTATAAGTATATTGATCAGATTTGATAAAAGTATATTTTTAATATATTTAATAATATTTTGATAATCAAGATATGTTACATGTGTTCTAGGGTTAGATAATATTTATATTATAGAGTTATATGTCAACAAATTATTTAAAATATAGTTTAATTATATAAAATACGTATAAGAAGATAATATTTACTCAAATATGTATAACTGTGTTAAAATTCGAACTACCTATTAGAAGTCATCTCTAGAAATAAAACTCATAATACGTATCATTAAGTTTGTATGAACCAACAATACTATTTTTACAAAAATCAAACAATCCTAGGTAATATAACTTATATCTCTATAATATTATGAGAATTTATGTATTACGATAACTTTATCGTAATTGAAATATGATTTAATCGATTAAAAGTGCGGTTCGATACAATCAAAACGATATTTTATACGTAATAGTATAATTACGTATATTATTAATAAGTAATAACTTAACTTGACTAATATAATAAAACTATATATTATTATTATTATAATATACTTTAGATAAGACCCTAATGTTTCATCACTATTACAAAAACTAAATTTAGGTTTTCTATATATAAAGTCTCTTAATGATCAGACTATTGATGATACGAATTTTCCGAAGTGAGTATCAACACAGGTAAGTGGGGTCAATGCTTCATAGCATTTTAGGATATTATTTTAGAATATTTAGAGACTTTGGTATGTATTGACTTATTATTGTAGTTAGCTGTTTATGCGTATGCAATGCTTGTAGTTGAGTATTGATTTGTTGTAGTAGGAACTTAGCTTTATGTTATGGTTGTTCCATGAATATTATACTTAAATTGTTTGAGCATAGTTGATCACCCTAAAAAAATAAACTAACTCAAACTTGACTTAATACTTACTTAATATGCACTGCAACCCACTAGGGGTAACAACTAGGATTCTCGAGCCAAATACAGACTTCCTTTGATGATGATAACCGAAATGATCTTTTCCCCACCCTTAACCTAACAAAGTGACAAGAGAGGAGTTCGCGATAAGGTTAAGAACCGTGGTTCAAAAGTGGTAACAGGAAGAGAGTATTCTTCATTGCACAAAGCCTGATTTGGTTTTGATTCATGAGTATGTAACGTCAATCTCCTCAACCTAGATTAAAGGAAGCACAATTTCTCTAATCTCACGAAAAACTAAGTAATGTCATGCGATTACATTTGCCTGTATATGCATTGCATCTAACCAACTTAGTTAAAAACCCTACTTGTGATATGCTGAGTGAATACTTTTGTTTCTGCCCCATTTATTGAGCAAATTGTCACCCATTCCCCTATAATTCATTTTATAGGTTCTAAACAAATTAGAAGCACTTATCTAAAACCAAAGCTCTAGCAAATTAGGATATGGAGTGAAGTGTAAACAAGAAATGGCTAGTTGTGGTTCTTAACATTAACTTCGTTAACTTTTAAGGAAAACTACACAAAACTCGTCAAACGGTTTGGTAGTTTTCAATATTATGGTCTATATATGAAATGATAAGTGCCTAAGGGATTTACGACTACTCTTTTATAAAGTTAAATTACTAGTTTATTATTACAAATTATTTCAAAAGATTACACCACTAGTTTATATCAAACAAGTATCAAATTGGACGCTTCAAAAGGGTAAAGTCAAGTAAGCCAAGTGTAAACTACGTCTAAGATAGCAGCTATAAAGATAATTTCTATCTTAAGGTAGCTTATATGGCTGGATTGTTACAACTTCACCTTTTCGAGGCGTAACAGTAACACCCCCAACAACAACCCCCCAACCTCTCTCTCATGACAGCCATAGCCCTAACTTGACGCTGGCTTAATATAACCCCAACATTAACCATCACAAGCCACTCACCTATCGACCCTCTCCAGCGATTACCTTCTTTCACATTATGTAGCACTCCCATAATTAGACATCCTCCATTGCCGTGACCCGATGCCAATGTCTACACACATACCTAGAACACAACACCAATGTGAGCACCCCATACCAAAGCAATAACCCACAACAATACAGCAAACACCAACAACCCCCTTGACAATTCACCATCAAGGCATGCTCCTTCGCACAACTCACTCGATTAAGCTACACCCCTACGTACAACATACGACTGAACTACCCATTCTCAGCCCCAACTTTCTCCTTCACCCATCCTCAACCCCTAGCTACTTGACTTAGCACACATCAACCCTACTACCAAACCCTCGCTGCAATACCATGCGCACCTTAGCATGAACCCTAGCACAACCTAACCACCATCGACCACATCCTAGAACACCACTCCACAAGCATCACTAAAGTCTTCCCCACACCCTAAAACCCCAAACACACTTCTACATCACCCAAAACAACCATTGCTGCCAAACTCAAGATCACCACCGCTACTCCTCATCAAGCACCACTTAAATGGCTACCAAAGTTCGAGGTAGTGGTGCTAAAGCCCCTTTTGCTGACAACATCGTCACAAATCTTCAATCTCCTGCTCAACTGGATGGTTACAAGGCTATGGAGCAAGCCTTTCACATTGCTATGTTCTTCATTGTCAAGACTCAACCCACGATTCAATTAGAACTCCAAGATCCAACCTATGTTCATAAGGTAGTTGGTTCTTTTTTTTTTATTGATTTTTGTTTTGTTAGTTTCCTTATATAATAAGATTTATAACAAATAAAAAGGCACCTACTAACTTCAGTTTGTTTTTTATGCATGTCATAGTTTAGCTTTTTTTTAAAAAATTATTTATTAACTTACATGTCATTATTATCACAATAATTATGAATAGTTAAAGTAATTCATTGGTACTAACTTAGGTTTTTTCTACAAGCTTTGACATCAATTCTTGATATTTAATTTTCTAGGAATATTATCATTTAAAAGAAAATAAAAATATTTTTTCATCTTGCATATTGCACTTTTTAGAAAGTTGATACCTTTTCCCATTCTTTACATATTTTATACAAAAACTACATATTTCATTAATTTTTCATAAAAAAGTGTATTTTTAAGTCTAAGTTTTTTTTTTTTGAAAAATAAATTTTATTATGTAGTTGTTCTCTTTTTTAAAAAAATAAAAATCTTAATTTTAGTCTTTTCCAAAATTAGTGTTTTAGGGTTTTTTAAAAAAAAGGGAATAAAATTAGTTTTTAGGGTTTTTTTTCTAAATAATAAATGATTAAAAAAACATAAATCTAGCTTAATTTTTAAAATAAAAAATAACTAACCCACTAAAGCTTTTCCATAAACTTAAGAACTATTGTTGGTTTGATCCCAATCAATGGATACGTAGGTATTTTTAAGGTAATCATAAAATTTGTAAAATATTTTGTTTTATTAGGAAAATTCGTAATAAAATTTAAAAAATTATTTTTTATGTATTTTCGCATCCTTGGCATTTTTTTATTTTTAGAAGAATTCTAAAAAATAAGGGCCTATCAATTGTTTTTCTTAATTTTTAAATGGAGACAATATCTTAATAAGTTAACCTCCGAACTCATCTTTTTTTGTTGAAGTTTTCTACTAAAAATATTTTTTTAGAAAAATTAGTAAGCCAGTAACGTGATTAAGGTTCCTTCTACTCAAGAAACCCTAATCTTATTTTTTTATCGATTTTACTAGTTAGCAACTTCAAGTTATTTTTTAAAATATTATTTTAAATAAATTTTTAAAGAAAAATGGTTCTTCTTGATTTGATGTCCAGTAATCTACATTAAGTAGGCTATACTTAATATTAGTTAAATTAAAGAAAAAAAATAAGGTTCAACGACACATAATAATTACATGTGACTTGTATATATACATTCTATATATTATTTTATGTCATATAATAATTTTATTACATATATAATTTATCTTTATAAATTTGATAACCATCGGAACCATTCTACACATTTACATTAAATATTAAGCAATATAATGAAATTCTACTATTTTAACTATATTATTTTTATTTTATTATGTTTTCAAGATTTGAGTCTACGAAACCCCATTGAATATTGTCTCAAACCCACTCTTATATTTCTAGTTTAATTATTTTAATTTCATTAACACTCTAAATTAACTGCTCATTACTTAATCACAAGAATACAAAGCTTACACTATGCATAAATTGGAATTAAGCTGGACTGCTGAGTCTCATTTGGAAAACGGTTTAGAGTAAACACTAAACAGCTCGGTTGTACACCTAAGCTTAGTATGAATAACTAAGACAGATCAGCCATGAAAGAAGGTTGTGAAAGAGCTTAGAGTTGCTCGGCGTAACCGCTATTGCTCATGCTACTTTATGTCAACTGCTCATACTACCTTATGTCAACTGCTTGTGTTGTGCATTCTTGCTTAGGTTGAAGAGCTGCTTTAGAATTTGGCATGGGTCTCGGACAAAACTTTGAAGTTGCTGCTACTGTTAGTAATCCTCACTACAACTGTTCATTGTTAGATCCGAAGACAAGCTCATTGGCGCTCAGTTCCATTACTCACAAGAGTTCGACCATAAAAGAGCTCGAACAATTCAGTTCGGCCTGCCAGTCATTGGAATTAGTTCCATGGACAAGAGCTCGGCCTATCCTGTGTGTTGCTGAGGAAGAAAAGCTGGGGTACCCAGCTCAGTTCGGCTTCTAAGCATCACTCGGCGCAAGCACTTAGCAGCTCGTCAGCAATTTACGACAGTTCGGTAATTCTGCAATTTGCATCAAAAAGCTCAGTTCGGACTCAAAGTATTAGGTCGGTTTTGTGCCAAGGCTTCTTGATCGTCTCTTAGTGAAGATAGCTCGGATCGTAAAGGCCTACAAGTTGGTGTCCAAAACATATGTGTGCTTTGCTGTTGTCGCTGCTACACTTCATCCCATGTGCCCATCCATTCGTACGTGGAGAACAGCTCATCCAAGTATTTATAGCTGCTCTACGTATATGAAAACTGAAGCGCTCACTTGCAGCAGATACTTAAGGGGCTGTGGTGAAGTGTAGAATAGAATTCGGCCATAAAGTTGGTCTTATTGTCAACTGTTCTTACGGCAGCAAGCTCGAGGGTAACAGTTCCAAACAGTTGCAAACCAAACCAGCATGAAGTCACGGCGGTTGCGCTCGAGGATGACGGTTATGAACTGACGTTTGATAGCATAAACTGTTGTGTAGGTAACTTAATCTTAAAAAATCCATTAATGTGAACCCCATGAAAATTATTTGAGGGAACTTACATTGGCTAGTTTGCACTGTGAACACCAGAATATGATGCAAGTTAGCGGTTATGAACCAAGTTGGCAGTACAAGAGGCGGTTACATCTTCGAAAAGGGAAAACTGCCATGACTCTTCTTTCTTTGCTTCCCGTCTCTCCCGAAAATTAGTGCACCATGACGGTTACGTTTTGGAAAAAGGATTGCCATACCAATTCTCCATGGCTTTCCCCAAATGTCTTCTGAGAACAAGTGTAAATATAACAGCGAAACTGGAATCATACAATATCTTCCAAAAACAAATGCAAAACACAACCGCCAATGCAAATCTAAAACAAAAGATAGTGGAAATCATAGTCTAGAAGTGAATTAAGATCAAATACTTTTTTCTTTTTCGTTTTCCATAGAAAATGCTAATAGTTGATTGTAGATTTTAATTTTAGTCCGCAAATACCTACTATTAACAGAGTACTTTGGACATAAGCACCTTAGGTCCAATCGAATCTAATGTGCCTCATGACCTAGGCTCACCCCTGTGAGCCTAAACCCTAGGCCTGAATGAACTAAACCTAATAAGCTCTATAATGGTTAAAATGAACAAGATAAAAACGAAATAGCTACATCGTAAATAAATAGGATACGTCAGGCATAACAACCCTACTTTCCTATACTTACGGGATAAGATCTCTCCCGCCAACTAACCTCTAACTGCCAACTCCACTTCATTATAAATACTAGGTCACTACCTAACAATAAAACTCTCGACACTTTGCATACTAAACCTATTTATCACCCTCAAGTACTCTATACTCTCAAAAGTCCACAGCTAACTTAAGCATTGGAGTGGTCATACTAGAAAACCCCTCGATGTCTCCTCACTGTATGTTGTTTTGCAGGCCCTATATTTGCAAAATCCAAACGATTATTAACAAGAACTTTGAAACGACATTTGATGTTGTCTGTAGGAAAATAAATTCCTACACCTAAAACCTCAAACACATTAAACACATACCCTACAAGCAATCCTTTTGACATCATGTCTCAACGTGACGAGCAAAAAAATCAACAATTAGTAAATAATTGACCTAAGGGCAATCAACCCCTCCTAAGGGCTGTGTTAGAAGAGTGCATGGAACACCTAGCTAAAGAGTATGCTATGCAGAACAGGGCACTTTGCACTCGCCTAGATGAAGCAGAGCAACACAGCGCTTAAACTCACTACCCCGAAGCTTCAAATGCCCATACAAGGCGGAAGAACAACCAGCAACAGCAGTAGAATGGCAAAGATCAACAACCTGATCCACCATCGCATTAACAACCAAAAAGGTTTACAGTTACCTGCAACTGAGCTCTAGCTAGCAATGAGCAAAAAGCCAACTTGCAAGAAGTGTAAGCCATTGACCACACAATGAGTTCGCCCGGCAAACGATGCCGACCTGAACGAGCTCAATGCCGACCTGAACGAGCTCTATGCCATGGTAAGGCAACTCTCTAAGCAACAGGGGAATAAGCCAATTGGTAACGCCGAGCTAGTCACCAACAATAAGACCCCAGTCACTAGGGGTGTCTAGGATAAAGTGCTATCCCTTAACATCAAACTTCCATCCCTAGACTAGTATGATGGCACGGGCAATCCTGACGACCATCTTCTCCACTTCCACACCCTCATGAACCCTTACAGTCATAAGGATGCTATAATGTGCAAAGCCTTTCTAAGCACTCTAAGGAAGGCAGCTCGGACGTAGTTTAACCACCTCCCTGACAATTCCATCAACTCCTTTGATGAGCTAGCATGGAGATTTGACCTCCATTTCAGGGTTGCTAAGCCCCCATCCAAAGACATATCATCCTTACACCTAGTAAAGCAAGGTGAAAGCAAGCCCCTGCACAATTATACGACCTGATTCAACAACGTTGTAGTCAAGATCCCTCAACTGGATGAGGGAGTTGTTATCCATACTACCCAGCTTGGCATCCAACCTTCAGGAGATTTCTTCCGATCACTTGCAAAAAGTAAGCTAAAGACTTTAGCTGACTTTTAGAACAAAGCCTAAAAGTACATCAACCAGGAAGACAACATTCACACCAGGCGCGACGCTGACCAAGAAAGGTTTGGCAGTAAGCAGGATAAGGAAAAATTGTCCATAAAGGATCACCTCAACGATAAGATGTCAAGCAAACCAAAAGGGGAGAGCTTCGAGAAAAAGAAGCGCCAAGCCGAGTACAACCCACTCC
This sequence comes from Lumnitzera racemosa, assembly GCA_024138005.1. Taxonomy (NCBI): domain Eukaryota; kingdom Viridiplantae; phylum Streptophyta; class Magnoliopsida; order Myrtales; family Combretaceae; genus Lumnitzera; species Lumnitzera racemosa. The sequence goes on along the minus strand of JAMXBC010000008.1, from coordinate 8,039,548 downwards.
CCCCTCCCATTTATACCCAATACACACCCTTAAATAGGACTATTGCCTAGATTTATTCCAAAGTAAAGCATCGAAACTTGCTCCAGAGGTTATAGAAAATGCAAAAGAACCCTAGTCGTTGGAACTCTAACAAATACTGGTAGTTCCACGATGACTATGGGTACACTACTAAAGAGTGCTTCTAGTCGAAGAACACTATCGAATACTCCATTTAGTTCAGTTTCTTCAACAAGTATGTGGCCTATCGAAGGAACAATGACCATTTGAACAATGATGGAGATAGGGCACCTCAAAGTCGACGGACCGAAGATGCCCATGTAGAGCAGAATAACAACCGCCGCAACGATCGCACCCCAATGGTATCATTAATGTGATCATGGGAAGGCTGTACCTTGGGAGCCGATCGAACACTAGCAGTTTAGTTAACATCCCTTCAAAGGCGCTAGTCATAAAGGAGAAGAGACAAAAGTTAGATATTTCTATCTCCTTCTCTGACGAAGACCTTGACGGGATTAATACACCCTATCAAGATGCCCTAATGATAGGGGCAAAAATCTCAAAATTTGAGGTCCTAAAGATTATGGTGGACATTGCAGCTCTACCAATATACTCTTCCTTCATACATACAAGAGGATAAGAAAGAAGCTATTGGTAAAAATGAAGTTGTACCACCATAATCTCATCAGCTTCAATGGAAGTATAATCTGAGCCAAAGGTATCATCACGTTAGATATGGAACTAACCAATGATGACCACGTAGCACAACGACCTGTCGAGTTTGTTGTGATTGATTGCCTTTCCCCTTACAATGCGCTCTTAAGAAGACTAAGCCTAAACGTGTTTGGGGTGATCACATAGTCCCTTCACTTGAAGGCTAAATTCTCGACCCCAACTAGGGTGCTGATATGATCAAAAGATCTTACGAGAGCTATATGTCAGGGCGGTCAAAAGAGATGGCATCTTCGCCCTGGAAATAGGCCCACAGGAGAGGCAGGCTGAGAGAGGCAAGCCTAGAGAAAAGACATAAGACATTCGGATCAGAAGCTCACTTGAACAGACCATAAAATTCGAGATTGAGACTCCAGCCAAAGTAAAGGATGAAATCATCGCCTTCTTACGAGCAATAAGTTCACTTAGTCAACATCAGATATGCCTAGAATCTCCCCCAACTTGGTGACCCACAGCTTTAACATTGACACTACAATACAGCCTATCAAATAGAAAAAGAGGCATTTTGCTCCAGAACGGCAGGTCATAATCGAGGAGAAAGTGCAAAAGCTGCTTAAAGCCAGCTTCGTGAGGGAGAAAAAGTAGCTGACATGGCTTGCAAACATAGTATTGGTTAAGAAGAAGAATGGGAAGTAGCGCATGTGTGTCGATTATACCTGTAAGCTCTAAAACAAAGCCAAGTAACCGTAGGGTTGAACTTAGAACCCAAGGTTTAGAGCGATTGGTTAAAGGATCCGATCAAACCCAAATTAGAAACTATTGAGAGGAATATTAGTAAAAATGACCCCGTAAACTTGAATTTAAGAAAATAAGTAATAAAATAGGAGACTATAAAATTTTCAAATTTTAAGCATAATAACTGCTAATTACCGAAAAGGCAAAAAGTGTAATATAATAACTAATAAATTATTAGAGATAAATTATATGTATACGAAAAATTTTAGAATGACCAAAATAATATTTAGGAATGTTCACGTGTATCCTACATGTATTTAGGTGTAGATAAAAATACGCGTAATTACTAAAATTGTCCGAAAACTAAGTAAATAATTAAAGAAAAATACAAAATAATTATAAAAAAATCAGAAAAAAATTAGAAGAGGATAACTGCAACAAGATCAGGTCGTGGACTGAAAAGAAAAAAATTAACCAATAGGAATTGGACAAACAAAAAGCCTAAAATCAAGGAAATGGGGCAAAATCCCATCAAATTAATGCACATTAATTACTACATTTGTCTATAAATAAGGAAAAAATTCTCAGAAGTCATTTGGCTAGTTTATGATTTGAGAAAAATCGAAACACAAAAAAATTCGAGAGAAATTCCAGAAAATAAAAAATAAAAAAAAAACTGTGCAGATTAGCAAGGTGAACTAAAACCATCACCCACCACCACCTGGGACCGAACCACCACCACCACCATACAGTAGACCCACCGCCTGTACCGGCCGACAACATTGGACCGGGTTTGGACGGCCCAAAAGCTTCGGTCCGGTTAGTCATTTATTCACCCGATTTTTTGATAATTTTGTAAAATTATTTATTTTGCCCAGAAAATTATGAAACTTGTTATTATGATGTTTTATTGTATGTAGATTTAGGGAAAAATATTTATTTAGTTTAATTATATCTGAAAATATAGGGTCCCTAACAAATTGTTTAAAACCGAGCATTTGTAAACCGGAAAATAAATAGGCTTAGGGATGTAGTTTGGAGTTCAAAATTTTTCTGTAGAATGCTCATTTGATGTATAACAGTACTATGAAGCCATTTTTTTAAAATTAATTTTCGAAATTTTTAAGTTAATTTTTAGCCCTAAAATGATGATAAACTTGGGTGATTAAGGGTTAATTAAGTGATTAGGATGTTAATTATTGATTTGAATCTTAATTAGAGGTTTAGGGAAGTTAATCTCTACAGTGGAACCTTAATCCTATCCTTTAGGTACTAAGTATGGTTAATTAGGGAAATTAGGTAAGTAATATAATAAATTAGTAATATGTGAAAATGTAAATTAATAAATTTTAAAAAAATAAGGTTATTTAGATAATATTATAATAGAAATCAGAAAAATAATAAATCTGAAATGACATTTAATTTTAAGTAAATATCTTAAAATGTAAGATTTTTACACACCGGGAATAAATCCGATACCTCAATTAGGGTTAGCGTGTACCGGATAGTTTAGAATACAAAAATTACGACCCAATAGGATATTTGAATACCCAAACATAATGTGATTAATATCACATTGGGATTCGAGCTTAATTACGACTTAGGAATTAAAACTAGAATCTAGTTTAGGAGCCGAACCCCGAAATAGAACACAACGAATCATTACTACGTTATAGGTATACATGAGGAAAATGAGTTATATTATGAATTAGAATAAGAATTCATAAAATATAAATACTAAAAGAACCTATTTGTATATAGGACACCCAGAAACAAATCAGCTCGCAACTAGAGGATCGAGCGATCGAGCAAATTCAAGTAAGTTGGGTTATTGCTTATTGTAATAGAGTACTAGTTTCGTAGTACTCGGAGACTTAGGCTTGTATATGATTGTGATTGTAAATAGTTTGCGCATGTACTTGATGTATCTGAATTTGTGCTGGAATTTGTACTGTGAATGACTTTGTGACTGATTGAATTGGTATGAACTTGTTGAACACCCTGACCGGCATTTAATCTTAGTCGACCCTAATAACCGAAAACGTCATGCATTGCAACCCGTTAGGGGATCATAGGACTCTCCAACCAAATACCGACCCCTTCGAAAGGGATAGCGCAAGATTGCAAAATGGTCCCTTCTTCATCCTCAGTCGAGCTAAGTGACAGGAGAGGAGGTCGCGGCGGGGGTGAAGTCAATGGTTCGAAGGTAGTCACGGGAAGAGCGAGGTCTCCATTGCACAAGCCTGGATTTGGTTGTGAGCTACTGCATAACATGGAACTCCTCAACCCGGATTGAAGCGGGTGAAATTTCTCTGATTTCACAACGGACCGGACTACGTTGTGCGATGACACTTGATTGTTGCATTACATGAAAATAATTGTTTGATAACCCTGTTTGTGCTTGTATGCATTCATGAGTCTCCAATTCAACTTACTGAGCTGTAATTGCTCATACCTTTATAGATCCTTTGGAAGGTTCTGATTTGTAATCTCTTCAAGTACTATGCCGCCCTACAATTATCCAGAAGTTAGTCCTTTTGAAGCCAGGGGTGTGAGAATCAAGTTATTTAGCAAATGTGTAACTAGACTGACCTTGTAGTTAAAGGTTGAAGACTGTTAGTTATTCTGTAAATTAGTAAACTGTAGTTACTATGTAAAACTTCCTGGGAAACTCTGTAAACACTATTATAAATATCTATGTTTTATAGAACTTTGTAATAATTATCATAATTGTTGTATAATCATTAATCGAACTGTTTACTTCAAAGCGAGGAGTCGTCGACGCCTTGTGTAGATTATCTCTATGGTAGGCACTGTGAGGCCAGTTACTATCATATAATGGTTTATACGGCGAGACTGTTGCGACTTTGCGACTTCGGGGCGTAACAATACCGACCTTAACAAAGCTTACCTTGAAGACCATTTCCCCCTCTCTAAGATTGACCAGCTTATCGATTCTACGTCAGGATACATTCTACTAAGCTTTATGGATGTTTTCTCGGGGTACAACTAGATCAAAATGGACCTGAAGGATAAAGTCCATAACTCCTTAATCACTAATTACGGTACATATTGTTACACCGTGATGCCATTCAAACTAAAAAACGCCGAGGCCACATACCAACAAATGGTAATGAAGCTCTTCAAGCCCCAGATCGAGCGAAATATGAAGGTATACATCGACGACATGATCGTTAAGAGCTAGAAGCCGATCAATCATGTCAAGGATCTAAGAAGCCTTCGATCGAATGCATACGTAAGACATGAAGCTAAACCCCCAAAAGTGTGTCTTCGACGTCGACTCTGGTAAGGTCCTCGAATGTCTGGTCATATAGAGAGGTATTAAGGCTTACCTCGAGAAGATCACAACCATCAAGGGAATGAAGCCTCCAACCTCAGTCTGAGAAGTACAAAAGCTCACTAGCATTATAACTGCCCTAAGCAAATTTATCTCGAAGAGCGCTAATAAATGTGTTGAGTTCTTTAAAATTCTCAAAAATCCCAAAGGTTTTGAATCGGCTCCAGAGTACACTACTACCTTTCAGTAGCCCTCGAACTTCCTTGCTTATCCACTAGTCCTCTCGAGCCTGTCCAAGGGGAGGACCTGTTCTTGTACCTGGCTGTTAGCAACCAGGTACTCTCCTCTATACTAGTTAAAGCAGAAAGAAGAGAACACAGACTAGTATATTACATTAACCATATACTATATGGGCTTGTGGTTAAGTACACCCGAGCAGAAAAATTCACCTTAGTCATCATCATCATAACTCAACGGTTGAGGCCTTTCTTCCAAGCACACCAGGTAATCATACTCATGGATCAACTACTGCGCACTATGCTACAGAAAACTTCGCATTTAGACAGACGATGATGTACACAATGGAATTGAGCATATACAAAATCTAGTATCAACTACAAACAGCTCATAAGGCTCAAGTGCTGGCTGACTTCGTGGTGGAGTATATGGGAAAGGAGGAAGCACCACTATGTGATAACAAGCCGGTATGGACTCTCCATGTCGATGGATCATCTACCTACAAGGGTAGAGGTATAGGCCTTGTTCTGACTAGATTGCATAAGGTCACCATCTGCTATGCCCTCAAGTTCGAGTTTGATTCCAACAACAACAAATCCAAATACGAGACACTTATTGTTAGTCTCAAGCTAGCCAAGGAGATCGGCGCCAAGCAACTGTAGATATTCCCGAACTCCATGCTTGTCATCCAGCAAGGCCAAGGTGAATATGAAGCCAAGAACAACACTATGGCTAGGTACCTTGAAAAAGTAAGAAGTCTCCTAGTGGATTCCCCTTCTTAGGACATCAAGAAAATCCCCCAAATGGAAAATTCCGCTATAAACTAGCTGTCCAAACTCGCCTCCACTAGTATATGAAAGCTCGAGGTGAAGGACAGCAAAATCTTTATAAAGTACCTACCAGAAAAAAGCATAACCCCTGGTTCGGCTAAAGTTTTAGAACCAACTACAGTAGCACTAAAGCCTAGCTGGACGGATCCTATCCAGAGTTATTTAGACCAAGGTATGCTACTGGAAGAGAGGAAGGAGGCAAAGAAACTTCGATACCACACCACCAATTACATACTGATCAACAGTGTCCTGTATCAAAGGGGAGTTAACCTCCCCCTGCTCTAATGCCTCCGAGAAGAAGAAGGGTTGCACGTCATAAAAGGGCTGCATGCTGGAGTGTGTAGCAATCACATTCAGTCTTAAGCCCTCTACTTATGGCAACTGTGACTCGGCTATTATTGGCCCACTATGAGGCAAGATGCAAAGGCCGTAGCCCAAAAGTGTCCATAGTGCTAAAAGCACGCCCCAATCAGTCATGCGCCTAACACCACCCTCCAAACCCTGATGAGCTTATGGCCGTCTACACAATAAGGGATTAATATCCTCAGTGTCTTCCTGAAAGCTTCAAGTAGATAGTAGTTCATAATTATTGCCATCGATTACTTCACAAAATGGGTAGAGGCCAAAGCAGTGGCCAGAATCATAGAGAGAAGTGTTAAATCTTTTATTAGAAATAATATTCTCTCTTGGTTTAGAGTCCCCTATGCCCTCATCATGGACAACGACCGATAGTTCAATAACCCTAAGTTTAGGGATTTCTGCACCAAGCAACACATCACCCCACACTTCACCTCGATTGCCTACCCCTAATCAAACAGATAGGTCGAGGCAACTAATCGGGTCATTTTAGATAGCTTAAAGAAGGACATAGACCAATCTCAAGGTACTTAGGCCGACGAACTACCCAATATCTTATAGAGGTACAAGACCATACACTGTACTTCTACAAGCAAGACCCCCTTCTGCCTCGCTTTGGGTCTAAAGCAGTCTTCCCTATCAAACCTGAGCTTCCTAATATACAAACTCAAAGTTTTAACGCCAAAATTAATAACTTACTCTACAAGCGAGCATTGACACCATCAAGGAAATCAAAGACCTTACTGCTACTAGGGTAACTACATACCAACATTGAGTAGCCCGGTATTACGATCAGAAGGTTAGATACAAGGAGTTCAAGGTCAGCGACTTAGTGTGCCAAAAACTAGAAGCCACAAGTTCACGCGAAGGGTAAGGCAAGTTGGCCCTCAATTGGGAAGACCCAATCAAAGTCGGGGAGAGATTGGGCAATGGAGCATATATGCGGGAAAGATTAGATGGTGAACTCATCCCACGCACATGGAATGCCGATAATCTCCGACTTAATTTCGATTAACATTTTGACATGTACACTTTTCCAGAATGATGAAATAAAAACTTATTTCATAATTTATTGACTACTTCTACCTCTCTCATTCCCTTTTCTTTTCTTTTCTTTTTTTCTTATATAAGACTTTGAATGGGCATATAGATGCCCTACTGAGCCGATCGAAATGCCACCAACCTGACCCCTTAGGGTAACCTTGGCAAGGAGAAACACCCCTTGCACAAAGGAACTCCCTCGTACTGGGCAAGTCGAAACACTACTGACCAAACCCCTCTAGGGTTACTATTACGCCCCAAAGAAGCAAAGTCATAACGGTTCTGTAATACAAATCATTCTAAGATAGAAGCTAACCATACAGCTGCCATCTTAAACCTAATTCGCATAAATCATCCACAACTAACCCGCTTTAAAGCAAACAGTTCATAAATTATGTATGTTATTCACTTATGAACTTAAAAAGATACATACTTATATTAAAATAACCTAGGTATCTTTACAAGATTTAGCAACTTAATCCTAATCTACTGAAGTAATTTGTAAATTAATACTAAAAGCTTTAAAGAGTAATCTATACTTGAGAGTATATCCAGTCCTCAATTTATATCCTTACTCCCTAGGATCCAGTACTTATTAGCTTTGGGTTAGTTATATGGCTTCTTCCTAGCTAATACTTACAACAAAGTCTATAGGGATGTGAGCAATCGCAACTTAGTAAGTTGGGACAGAAACTTAAAACCATACATTAAACATAAACAAGGTCATCAACCAAATTATTAGGTACAATGCATGCTCAAACAAATGCCATCACACGACATTGTCCGACCCATCATAAGATTAGAGAATCTGCACTCGCTATAATCCAGGTTGAGAAGTTTCTGTTAATGCAACAACTCACAACGAAACCCAAACTTATGCAATGGAGACACCGCTTCTCCCACAACTATCTTAAAACCATTGACTTTACCCTTACCATGACCTCCTCACCCGTCACCTAGTTCAACTAAGGATGAAGAAAGGACCAATTATGGTATCAAGCGTCATCCCTTTCGAAAGAGTCGGTATTTGGCCGAAAAACCCTAGGTTTCCCTTAAGGGGTTACTATGCATGTCCGAATTAGAATTTCAAGTCATATATTTAATTAGATTCAATTTAAGGTGTTCAATCATTGCCACAATACATGCAAATACAATTCAGAGTAGTGAATCAAAATCATAGCATCATCCAGAAGCAAACACATGCGCGTAGTCCCCTATCTATCAAGCATAATTTCAAGTCTCTAAAATACAATATTGTATTAATCCCAACTTACCGGGACTCCTTACTTACATGGTTAAGGTAGGACTCACTCATTTTATCGCCAATAATCCCTATAATATTGATGTTATTTTAGTTTACACATAATTGTCATAGATTAGTTTTATCCTCTAACACTTATTATTATTTTTAGTTTAGGATTTAATATGCTCAATTATCTAAGTTTTGAAATCTTTTACAATTATTCTTAGTTTGGGCTAGGTTCAGGTTTAATTTCTGCATTAATTTCTAAATTAGGTTCTAGTTCTGTTTCTAAGTACAATTTAATACGTGAACCCTAGAAACCTATTTTGATCCATAATGTGAAATTAATCACATTACTTCCAAATATCTTAACTATCATAATTAAACCTAGTCAATATTTTATTCTACTTGATATACTTAAATCCTTATTAGTATACCAAATTTATTCATAATATAAGAAAATTTTACATATTTCATATAATTACCCAAATTTAAGTCTCTTACCAAATTTTTGTATATATTCCTATTATCAGTATAATATCAATTTTTATTCTAATATTTTCTATTTACTATATTTCCAATTTTTCATATTATGTATTATTACTTATTATATACATAATACAGATCTAATATTTCTATCACTCTAAATATTATCTCTCAACATTAATTAACATCTCAAAATATCTAAATTCATGCCAAATCAAATTTTATACCTAATTACTCTAATTTACAAAATTAACTTTACTATTTTCCATATTACTTATTTACTACATAATACCCTAATAATTACATCTAACACTCTAAATGCGATAAAGAGCATACTCCATTAGATTTCAACATCTTAAAACATATAATTACGTACTAAATTAGTAATTAACTATCTAATTACCCAATTAGTTCTAAATTACTCATTTTATGCATCATTTTAAGGCTTAAAAATTATCTATAAATTTTGAAAATTAATTTTTGAAAAAGGGCTTCATAACACTGTTCTATAACTCCTAAGTAGTCTATACAAAAATTTTAGGCTCAAAACTACACTCCTAAGTTTATTTATTTCTAACTCGAATAAAACTCGAATTTACACGGTTTCTTAAAGACAATATATTTCTAGACACAAATTTATCAAAATAAAATTTTTTCATAAATATACACACTAGAATATCACAAAATAACAAGTTTCAAAAAATTCCAAATATGTTTTATAGTTTTAATAATTTAAGTAAAATCAAGTAGAAATCAGAACTTACCAGCATTGGCTGCTCCGACTACCGTCGAGTACCAAGGCCTTGTCGACCGACTTGGGTGCTACCAACACCATGTGATGATGGTGGCCGTCTACTCCCAGGTGGTCGTCAGGTTAGGAATCTCTTCTAAGGCCCTAATTGTATAGATTTTTGCTAATTTTTGTAAAAACCCTAATTCCCTCTCAATTTCGATGCTCTATAATTTTTTAGGATTTCAAACTGACCAAATGAGCCTCTGTAAAAATTTGGCTATTTATAGAGGTTTTGGGGATTTGTTATGTATTAAATTGAGGTGACATAAGCCTTATCCTCTTCTAAATTGCTTTTCATTTGGCTAATTTTTATTGGTTAATTTTTCTACTTTAATTTTTTACTTGCCACGGCCCCATTCCAGATATTTTCATAAATTTTCTGATTTTTCTTGATTATTTATGAATTTTCTTTAATTATTTAACCTTATTTTAACATATTTTGCTTATTTTAAGTAATTACGCATATTTCCACCTACAAGTAAATACATATATGGTATAACTAAATACTCCTAAATATTATTTAATTTATTTTATGATTTTTAGTATGTATATAATTTATCTCTAGCGACTCATTAGTTATTGGAATTCAATTTATGCATTTCTAAAAGATAACAGGTAATTTACTTAAAATTTGATATTATAATATTCCATAATTTTATTATTTATTTTCTTAAATTCAAACTTACGAGATTACTTTTACTAATATTCCTAGCTTTGTCATAAAATTTCAGCTGAATCGAACAATTTATTCAATCGTTCTAAACCTTACGAACCAAATCCCAAATACCTAATTGTAGGTCTTACAGTAACCTCGACAAGAGAAAACACCCCTTCCATAGAGGAACTCCCCCACACCGAGCAAGTCAAAACACCACCAACTTAAGCTCTTTAAGGTAATTTCGACAAGGGGATACAACTCTTGCACGAAGGAACTCCCCTACACTAGGCAGGTCAGAATGCCATCGACTGGACCCCCACTAGGATAACTTAGGCAAGGGAAACACCCCTTGCATGGAGGAACTCCCCCAATAGTTAACCTTAATAAGGGTTAACTCCCTTTGTGTAAAGGAATTCTCAAGTAGATACTCAAAGACAAACAAAGAACAAGAAAAGACATTTCAAAAACATTCATCTATTCATTTATTGATTGTTTAATGACACAATAAAGGCTAACTCCAGTAATTCAGAAAAGTTCAGGGCATCAATCTATTTGGAGCGCTGATCCGTCGGCACTTTAGGCAACAAGCCTTGACTTGGAGTAAGGCTTAAGGGATGCGAGCCAAGAGAAGCTAGAGGATCTCCCCCCAGATGGATTATCTTGAGGAGCTTCTTCGGAGGTGAGCTCCTAGTAGGCTACTAGGGCAAAAGTGGAAGTAGATGCACCTTTCTCGACCCTAGTAGTAAAAGGAGCGCCGACATCATCGATAGCCACCTAGGTGGACTCCTTTTCTTACACTAGGGCTTCTCTCTTCTCATTAAACGTCGGGGAGTCTAAGAAGTTAAGGAAGCTGAGATCCAAGTCCAAATAATAGGAGAAAACCTCCCTCCGAGTGTAGTGGGCGAAGTCAATGGTCAGGTCTTTCAGCTCTTCTAACCACTCCTCGATCATCCTATAGTCGATGACCACCTTCTTTACGACAGTGTCACTAAGGACCTCCCCACTCTCCATCTTGGAGATGATTTCTTCCATCTCTAAAACCATGTCTCGCAACTCCCCAACCTACTACTCCAAATCAACCTTTAAACCATCCACCTTTAAGGAAGTAACCTTAATGCCTTCGCATTCAGGCGCCTTCATCGCTAACTCGGTTTGTAGCTTAGCCATGGATGCCTTTAAGTTGACATTTTCTTTCTTAAGTCAAGCCCGAGCCTTGCCCTCCTCATCCAACCTCTGACAGAGACTAGCCTACCGATCCTTTGCTCGTTATCTAGTCGAGCTTTTAAGTTGTCGACCTTCTTGGTCACCTTCTCAACATTATCCTTCTCCCACTTTGTATCCTTAAGCCTTACCTTAAGCCCCGCTACCTACACAATAGAGTGGTGTAAGCGCTTGTTAACCTTGACGAATTTTTTCAAGTACCTCTTATTAGAAGCCTTTGCCTCTAGTAGGTACTTCTCGTACTGACGCAACGCCTTTCGAAAGCCTTTTACCTCTTTCTAGGCAACGCCGGATTTGTTCAGTTGAAGTAACACCTAGCTATAATACTACAAATTGAAAATGAAGCCCATCTTTAATACAATGACACATAAAAGCACAACAATACAGGAACAACAAAAATTTACCTACCGCATCAGCGTGCTTAAGTGGCTCGCAATCTGTATAGGATTGTCCTAACCTTTTTAGGAGAGCCCTTTGAGGATAGCCCAGTCGCCGGAGGTGTAAGACTCCATCAAAGCCCGGAAGTTGAGTATCTGGTACCACAACGTTAGATCGTTGGCATGAACCTCCTACTTCAACCTGAAGAGCTTCCCCCGGACCCTCTTCATTTCCAACTCAAGGGCTCCCCTCAAGAATTCGTCATCCTAAGAAGTGTACAACACTTCTTGAAATGAATCCGACCCTATCTCCATCAACCTAAAATTGTTGAGGACTTTAAAAAATGCATCTCCCATTTCGTCGATGCTCTAATAAGAATGAGCCATGGGCTACTCATCCCATTTCCCCCTATTCAAAGGCACACTTGCTAAGGGCCTTTGCTTCTTCGCTCTGGGATCTGGCTCTCCGGCCATCTCAGGAGCCTTGTGCTTCTGGCGAACAACTTAAGGAAGGGTGCCCCCTTACTTAGTCTCTTCCTCCCTTTCCCTCATAGGGGAAAGCATCTACACATCGGGTCCCTCGGATTCAACACCTTCATTGCCTACGACAATGGACTTGGCAAAGGGGAAGAAGGCAAGAGCAAGCAGAACCACACCTAAGGACTCTACATCTACGGGCTCATCCTAGATGCCGAGGGGAATCCCCTAAGGTACAGACCTCGGCCATGCTTTGCTAGTCTCCTTAGGCTCCAGCTTCGACCTTACTGCCTTTGCCTTTGGCAAGTCTTCCTTAGCTATCCACAGAAGGACAAGGCATCTTCAGGGCCAAATTTTGGCTTACAATAAACTCGATCGAAACTTAGAAAAGAAAAACAAGAACAAAAGAAAAGAAACTACAAATACCATTCACAAAATACCTCCATGACTAGCATGACCAAGGGAGTCCTCCCATCCAATAAGTATCGAAGGAAGCACCTCAACATTAGCACAACTTGATCAAGTATTGGAAATACTTGTACCTTCAACCCATTTCTCCACTATAGCTTTTTTCATGCTAAGGTAGAACTCAAAGATCGAGTACTAGAAATACCTCTTGACAATCTCCAAAACATTGATCTCTTAGTCGTGTCTCAATGCCATGAAGGCTAAGATCTCTTGGGAGGCTAAGATCTCTTGGGCAGCCTTGACATCTTTAGGACTAAGCCCCTTCTCACCTCCAATATGAACCATCTTGGTCCATCAAGTCCCAAAGTCTGCTTTTTCAGGTAGTTCAACCACCACATACTCATCCTGCCAGCCTTTGACCGAATTTACAAGGTCACAGAACAACTTCTTCACTAAGCACGACTAAAGGTAAGGTTACCCCTCAACTCTTTGTCAGGCCCTAAACAAGAGAAGTCATAACAATTTCACCATGTAAACAAACCTAAGATAAAAGTTGACCTCTTAGCTGCTATTATAGATATAGTCTACACAAGACATGCACAACTCAACCAACTTGAAGCATCCATTCTAATACCTGTAAGTAATCAAACCTGTGGTATAACGTTACAAAATACTTGTTCTATATAACCTGTTGTCTCATAATATAACAATACTTGCATAAACGTCTTACATCCAAAGTTATAATTCACAATCAGAGTTTATCAAAAAGCCATAGGTTTTGCAAGCTATTTACAATAAGTCAGGAAACTAGTAAGCATCTTAGAGAATTCCCAATTAGTTTCCTCAAAATTCAAAAGAAAAGATAAAAACCCAAGTTCAATTGGTCCTTCGTTCCTCACTTTCCCAATCACTAGAACACTAGCTTGAGGGTGGCAGTATCTAAACATCTTGGTCTTCACTCAGTACTTATAAAAAAGTCTATAGAGATATGAGCACAATTCTATGGAGATGTGAGCACAATTAGCTTAGTAAGTAGAACAGAGTCAAAAGAGTATTAGATAATCACAAGCAAGGTTATTAATTATGATGAAATGCAATACAATCAATTAAATAAAACGTCGTACAATGTTATTTGGTCCATTGTGAAGTTAGAGAAATTACATCTGCTCCAACCCAAATTGAAGAGTTTTATCGTAACTCAAATTAGACTAAACTTAGGCTTATGCAATGGAGAACACCCTCCTCCCTTAATAGCATTTGAACCATAGCCCCCACCCTTGCTACAACCTCTTCGCCCGTCACTTAATTCGATTAAGGATAGAGAAATGATCATTTCAACTATCCTCATCGAAGAAAGTCAATATTTGGCTTAACATTCTTAATCGTTTCCCTTAATAGGTGTTGTGCACATCCAGTTTCATTGTAGTCGAATAATCATTAATTGTAATCTAGAGTGACCAATTAAGTTCGTACATTACAGATACAATGCAACATACAAAACAACATACCAAGGAGTTCAACTCTTATCACAACTGAGTATCTTACACACACAGCATGTGTATAAACAACTAATTACAAACATAACCAGCAGTATTCCTAAGTCTCCAAATACTTTAATATAGTATCCCAACAAGCGGTAAAATTATAAATCCTAACTTACTTATTCAAACGCTCATTATGAAAGACTCGAGCTGACCATTAGAAAATCCCATATACACAAACGAAACCCAAATTTAATTTTCGTAATAGTTACAAAAATAATAGATTTTTATCTAAAATGATTATATATATAAGAATATATTATCACAATAATATATTATTATTATTATTATTATTATTATTATTATTATTATTATTATTATTATTATTATTATTATTATTATTATTTATTATTATTATTATTATTATATATTGAGTTAAGTTATTAATTATTGATAATATACGTAATTTGTAATATTACATATTATATATCATTTTAATCATATCGAAACGTACTTTTAATTTATTAAATCACATTTCAATTATGGTAAAGTTACCGTAATACATACATTCTAAAATATTATAGAGTTATAAGTTAAATTACCTTAGATTGCCCGATTTTAATAAAATTAATGTCGTTGGATTTATACATACTTAATGACACGTGTTATAAAACCTATTTCTAGAGATAACTTTTAACGAATAGTTCGAGCTTTTAGTATAGTTATATGTATCTATATAGATATTATTATATTATACGTATATTATGTTATTAAATTGTACTTTACCATATTTGTCAATATATATATATATGTGTATTGTCTAACCCTAACACTCATATAACATATCCTGGTAAGTAAAATATTATTAAATATATTAAAAATATGCTTTTTATGTAATTTGATTAGTATACCCATACATAGTTTTTATTCTACTATTTAATTCATTTTAACCTATTATTACTAAAAATACGTTCCAATTTGTAATTTAAGTTATTTTAATACATAAATTTGTAATAAATAATTTGAGTCACCAAATAATTTTTAAAAAATTTCTATAGACTCCTAAAAATATGAGGAACTCAGGTATTACTTGGTTTCAAGTTTTTAATCAATTGCCTATATATTCATATTTACGATTTTACCCTTGAATTATCATAAATTACTTGATTATAATCCTTTTTGCACTAAATTAATTTCAATTTGACCTAACATTGTTACTATTCACTATAGAACAGTACATATCCATTTCATTATTTAATTTCATAATTTCCTATTTATTTCACAAGTTTAGCCTATTTTCAAGCTATTTTGAGGCAAAAAATTCAATAAATATTATAAATATTCAAATCAAAATTTGGGCTACATAGCAATTACCTATATATCATACATATCCTATACAAAAATTTTAAGGTAGAAACAAATAATTTAATACATTTATTTTGCAATTCAAACTTCGGATGAATAGTAGTTTTCTTAAGTATACTAAACATTACAAATTTTTCAAAAATAAAAATATCACACAAAATCATATTTAAAATAAACTAACTACAATTTTTTTCATAATTTTCTAAGTAGACTTACTGTTATTGAAAAATTATAAAAAAAAAAACAAGGTAGGAAATCGACCTAGCTGTTCTTTCATGCTACGGTGGCTAGCAATAGTTGAGTGGTTGTCGAACGGCCTGCAAGGTGAGTGGGCTGCTTGGTGATGATTGGGTTCCACAATAGATCAACAGGTGCCCTAAGAATTAGCTCAACTTTACGTGTGCTTTGTTTTTATAATTTTTTTTATCTTTTTTCCCACAGTTTTTCTAAATTTTTCTTTCTGTAGTGTAGGTCCTAAAATGTCTAAACTTAGTCCAAATGAAGTTAAGTAGTATTTATAGGGTGCATATGGTGGTGGAAAAAAAATTTTCTCCATTTTATCCCTCATTAATTCAAGTAAGAAGTGTCTCTTTTAAGTATAATTTGCTTTTGATTCATCCTTATTCACTCTAGATAACTTGCTATGGCAATTCTATAGCAATTCCAAACCAAAATGGAATTTATTGGATGAGATTTGCAATTCTTTTAGTATTTTAGGTATAATTTATTAATATTTAGCTATTTAGTAATATACAAGTATATATACCATATATATATATATATCACGCGTAATTATCCAACTATACTCATATAATTAAGTTTCTAACATATCTTTTATTTTTAAGATATGTTTTCTTAATTATTTTTATGAATTCAACACAATATATATATTTACGTAATTTAAGGTTAATTTACGGGTATAATTATTATTTATACCCATATACTCATAAAATACGAGTATATTCATATAGTAAATTATATAATATTATCTCATTTTATAGCTTAATTAACTTATTTTTAAGCTCTTGTTGTATTCCAAACTCGTTTTCGGAGATTCCGAGTAATTTGGTACTATATTAAATAATCATATTTCTAAGGGAAAAATTGAGATTTTGGGTCTCAATTTTCAAAATTTAACTTTACTAAGTCACTTCGACTAACTTTTCTATTTTATTCGTAAAAGTTTAACTCAATTGGATAACTTTCCCTAAAGGCCTAATCATAAGTTTAGGAGCTTACAGCTCTTCCACACGTAAAAGTAACAAAAGAGCTTAAGAGTAAACCTTATCACTAGATATTCGCAAAGTGTTTGAAAAGCCTTCAATACCCTCCACACCTGTGATGGACTGCAACAGTGGTAATTAAAGAACTCCTTCTCAAGCAACTTAGAAGAAAGCGCTACCTAAACTCTAGGCACTTCTCGAATATTGCAAAATGCCTCCCTGACAGTAGGGCTACTCGTTCATCCCTGCCTGGCAACCTAATCTGCCACCCAAGGATCGCCTCTACAAGAACGTTGCTTATGATCCAATTGGGGGTAGATTTCTTGCTTCTACTCACACGACCGCTAAGCCCCTTACCTGTCTTAAGAGCATTGAACAATTCCTTCAAGGGTGGTAATGGCAGGGTAACATGCACATAGACATCCCTGGGGATAGCATTGATGATTGTAGCCTTGCCAACACCTCGATAACCATCTTCGTAGGTCTGTCGAGCTATACTAGTGACGAAACCTCGTCTTCCCATACCTGAGGAGGATTACTCCTTATAAACTCTGAACTAGAAAGATGCGGCAACAAAGAGAAAATAATTTTACCTCTATCAGTTGACATGGCTGTAGTACTCGAAAAAGGAAGAAAAGCTTTGAGAAAATTTGAAAGGTTTCAAAGAAAGTTTTGAGTTTGATATTGGTAGAACAAAGTGATTGTAGAAAAGTGGTCTCACTTTTGGATCCTCCTATTTATAAGTAAACCACTTAGGAAACCGTATAGGCGATTATGGGGATTCTTATAAGCATGAATCTCTTAGAATGCTATGTAGTAGACACGTGGAAAGCATTTTGATCGAATGGTCACCTTTAAAAGGCAAAAAGCATGTAGCTGCACACTAGTCTACTATAATACGACACCTGTCATATCGCATTTAATGCACGGAATACAGGCAGGAAAAAATCATATTTTGAAAAAGTTCCTTCAACAAGAAGCTTCTTTAAGGCCCATCCGACTTTCACCTAGTCGGCATGATAAAGACATGATGTAGTTATGACTATTCAATCCTCATTAAGCACTATTCAGACAAACCGGTTCGTAGCCTTAAAGCAGAGTTGCAATGGTATCCCGCTCTGATACCATAACCTAAGCCTCGCTTGGGGCTCTAACACTCCGCTTCGAAACTCCTCACCACTCCTGTTCATCTCGCTTAGAATATTTTCGGCCCAAGTATCCATTGCCTCGGATACCTCTACCTCAGCCACCTTCCAGTCCAGACCTATGTGCCTACTACGTTAACCCCATTATACCAGGTTGAATTCCTTTGAGTTAAATCTGTCATACCTGAGCAACCCATATATCCCTTCTCCTTGCCTTCACCTTGGCAATGAGACTACGGGAGGAGCAAGTGTTGATAGGACACTTTAGACATGGGTCCCTTAAGCCTAACCTAATCTAACACGCCTCGTGGCCTAAGGCTTACCCTTGTAAGCCTTAGCCCTAGGCCTGAATGGACCAAGCCCAGTAAACTCTGTAACGGCTAGAATGAACAAGATAAAGACGAAATAGCCACGTTCTAAATAAGTGGAACATGTCAAACATAACTACCCTATTCTCTTACATTTGCAGGAGAAGATCTCTCTTGCTAACTGACCTCCAACTACCGGCTCTACTCTACTATAAATACTAGGTCACTACCCAACGATAGAGCTCTCTACACTCTGCATACTAAGCTTGTGTATTACCCTTAAATACTTTATACTCTCAAGAGTCACTACCCAACGGTAGAGCTCTCTACACTCTACATACTAAGCCTGCGTATTTCCCTTAAATACTTTATACTCTCAAGAGGCCACTGCTAACTTAAGCATCAAAGTGGTCACGCTAAGTAACCCACCAGCATCCCCTCATTATGTGTTGTTTTACAAGCCCTATACGTGCAAAATCTAAACGATTACCGGCAAGAACTTTGAGATAACACCTACAAAACAAAATACGACTACAAAGAGTGTCGGAAGATACTATGGCATAACCATTCATCGTGAAAGTAAAACTATAAAGTTATGTGAGAGAAGAAGAATGGAAAAGAGGATCCTCTTACCTAAAGGTCTTCTTTCGTATATATAATGGGAAAAAAAAGTTGCTCTCAAACTAAGCCTTTCTCATTAGGTTTAAGTTGTAGGCCTGTTAACATACACCTTAAGCCTATTTATTACAAATCCCTATCAATGCCCCTTTGAAGTTTTCTTTAGCTATTTACCTCAATTAATATGCCCTACATTCTTAAGGACATAAGGAATGCTAGGGTTAACCTGATCTTATAAGACAGAGAAGCTACTATCAAAATGCTACAATTTCACCCAGGGCATATAATTGTATGCAAAAATAGGCTAACAAGAAAAGAATGAAAAGAATAGACCAATACTTTGAAATTGGAGAATGGGTTCTCTTAAGCTATAACCTTACAAGCAACACAACTTGAAGAATACCCCTGCATAATAGTTGCAATGTCGTTGTTATGGACCCTATAAGGTTTTGGACAAAATAGGAAAGGTTGCTTAATGATTAGAGTTGCTTACGGACACATTGATCTACCCAACGTTTTACGTCTCCTTACTCCAAAAATATTATGGGTCTTTACTGTCCGCCACTATTTAGTTACCCCCAAGTGTTGCTAATGAAGGCGTGGAACTGATGGCCATTCTCAAACACAAGTTGGTTAAAAGAAGGAATGCAACTAACACCATGGTCTTGATATACTGGCGTAACCATCCACTAAACGATGCTACCTACGAGTTTTTCTTTAACATGTGATTACACTACCCAAGTTCTCCCTTGTAGACAAGGGACCTAAACGAAGGAGGGAATGATGCAATCTATCTGTATACTTTAGGGTTTTTGATGGAACTGGGTAAATAAAAGCTATGTTCGTCTAAGAAAGTAACTAAAGTGACTAAGAAGAGTAGCCTTACCTAAGGAAAGGTATACTGCAAAAGGGTTAAACTAAGGGATTATAGGCCTGAGCTTAGGCTATGTTGAGTAACTAGATAAAAAGTAAGAATAATATGTAGCCAATGTTGAACCTGAAGTTCACATCTCAATTTTGATGGGAACAAAAATATTGAATCGATTGAATTAAATCAAGACTAAGATTAGTTGAGTTAATTGAACCATAAAAAACTTGCAAACTATCAAAAACCAATTAATTCATCATGTATAGAAGCATATTGTGTATACTTGTAGTATTCATGCCTTGTCTTGCTTTGTTTTCAAGTAGTCTTCTAGAACATGTGCTAGCATTAGGATGTTATAGTGCATGACATTTTGATGCTAGGCTTCTGATCAATCTTGTTTCTTCAACAGTGCTTGGACATAGCATCAAGACGCTAAGCCTCTATGATAGCATGACCCTTAGCATATGGACACTGTGTGGTGAAGTATGGACGTTATGAACAAAAATAGCCATTGAACAATATTTAATGCAACTAACTTGCTAGAAGATTGTCTCCAACATCCATATGTTTTTTAGAAGCCATAAGTACAAGTGTTTAGATAGTTGAAGGGCATTGAATAGAGTTAAAATCAGCAAATTCTTTTTATGCTCTTACTTAAATTATCTTATACTCATTTAGTTGCAATATCTTGTAAACTCTAGTATAGAGTCAAGTTATTTTCACTTGCTTATTTCTTAAGAGAGAGCTCTATACCTGGGATTTTGCGTGAAGTATGGTGATTGCAAAGACTATATAAATAAGATTGGTTGTAGAATCTTGAGCCATCGTGTTTGAAATTAATATAAGTATGTAAAGATCTCAACTGAGGCAGTGTATGATATTAGAGAGTAAGGGGTAATCCAAACTCCATGTTAAATTTCCGAGCTTAATTTCTCTAATCCTTACTCTTTTATTTGCAACACTTTATTTGTTGTTTCACTATCTCATTATTGCATTTATTTTGTTGTTTAAGTCAACAATTGGTATTAATCTATAGTTAATGCATCAAATTTAATCCATCTTCTCTTGAGTTCCTAGTATGGTATTTTAGCCATCCTATCATGTAATTAGAAATATTAGTAAATACAGAAAAAAACAACTAGTAAACGCATGGACTCATGGTACATAATTAGCACCCGCCTAAAGAATATTCTAACAGATTTAGATAGAGAGAATATTACATCTCATATATATGTATCTTGTAATACACACTGAAACAGTTACGGAAAATACAAAAATATTCACTCTCCCCAATTAGTTTGCATTCGAGCTAATTGCTACTGCATTCCAACGGGAAATTTTATTTTTGTTATTGTTGAATTCTAGCCACTTGCATCAAGACTATGCAGGAATGACGATTAACTAAGGAAACTGAAGAATATTGTTAGTTAATGCTGTTATAATATTGTCCGATCAGGTGCTTGAATCGAATGTTTGGAAGAATGGACTAAAGTGCACAAAACTAGCCAATCAAGAAACTTAGTAGGAAAACAAATAAGGATAATATTAATGAGAACATGAAGAAGTCCTCCTGTTGGTTTCGGTGAAAAGAAGACACACATACGGATATTATGTGTTTAATGTACTCTCCTTGGTTGATAGTTGTCCCAATTACATACTTCATGATATACATGTACAAGCAAGAGTTAGAATAGATAAATACTCATGCATGTGCCAACGTGAACACATTTAAGGGAGAGATAAGTAACCTTATTTGATTGATTTGCCGTTCTTGTTGTCATATGAGCAAATTTTATGATTCCTCCTCAAGACATAATTATATACCCCAGAAAAAATAAGAAAATTTTCCACAACCTGTGTAGTATTTATTACTTATAGTTATTGATAAATCTAAAAGATTAAAGGCTTATGCCAAGAACATTGTAACCTAATAATATGAATACTGATTTCGAAACAAGACGAACAAATTAAATCCTTGTTTAAATTGTAATATTGATGTTGGGGAAAAAAGAAAAGAAGTTTAAAGGCTCACTAAATAAAAATTTGAAATGATATTTACATATAATCATATATGTCTATAATCCTTAAAATGAATATGGAAAACACTTTATTTCTTAACCCAATTAAATGATATTTATTACCATGGCCGTTCACACAGTAAACCATCAGAATAGTTAGGAATTTTGGAACTTTAATTAATAAGGTTTATGCAAATTTTCGTGGCCCCATCACCTCTTCTATTTTCTTAAACACTAAAGTTAGTTTTAGACACAGTTATATATTTAAAGATAGACCCTAAAAGTACTATTAAGGCCCAAAACCTAACTATTCAAGCCGAAGATTTAATATAAGCAATATAACACCTAATTTAAGAGATTGTGCTTAACTTATAGTTAAATTAACAAACCAACCATTTTAATAGGATGAAATTAAGTCTAAACCGGGAGTTGAGTGGAGTTAATCTACTTTAAACTATGAATTCAAATAGGTTACTTTTTTTTTTAATTATCATTATTATACTTGATTATGTTTGTAAAATAATAGCATTTTAATTAATATGATATGAAATTGATCTACTTGGGGTATGAGGGATGCATATAGTCTATATTGCTTACTATATTATGTAAAAATACTTTGAATTATGTAAGATGAGAAATTGGGTACCATATCATTAATTGCATTATTATTAATAAGCGTCTACTTTATTAGTTTGATTTTCCCTATAATGAATATAATAACTATTTCCTTAAAACTCAAAGCATACATGCATTGTATGATTGTGTGAAAGAAAGCAATTGGCATCACATTGTTGCATGAAGAGGTCATATTAAAGTGATGCCTCTTTTGCAATCTCACATCAACCTCTAAAACCTACTGCATACCAAGAATGTCATGCTTTAATTGGGGCTCCATCCTTTATACAATCACTTAGGCTTACTCTCAAGCTTTTATGTATTAGCATATAACTATTTTAATACTTATACAAAGCCCTACTTAAGCCAAGCTCACGATGTCTTTTAAAAATAGGCTTAAGCTTTTACTTACCAATGTTTCTTGAAAATACACTTAAGCTTTGTGGTCACGATATTTTGACATATTGCAATTAACTAAAAAGATATTAGGTCAAAGATGATTTGGCATAAAGTATTGGTGCCTAGGGTTAGCAAGCAAGAACTCATTCCCTAACCCAAGTATCAAAGGGTGACAATCCATACTATACATATTTCTATATTCTGTGTATATCGTTGCATTTATATCCATCATACATGAATTGCA
This sequence comes from Lumnitzera racemosa, assembly GCA_024138005.1. Lineage (NCBI taxonomy): Eukaryota > Viridiplantae > Streptophyta > Magnoliopsida > Myrtales > Combretaceae > Lumnitzera > Lumnitzera racemosa. The sequence goes on along the minus strand of JAMXBC010000008.1, from coordinate 8,016,434 downwards.
TGCTAATAACTGATAACTTCTTTGTTAATTGTTTATTGTATAGTATGAGGGATGATCTTATTAGGCAGTGGTGTTTCTTTTGCAAGCCATTTGAAAATGGAGAATGGACTAAGATCAAAGTTAAGAGCAGCTCTCAAATCAAGTATGAGGGAACAAGTTCAAGATTAGGATCTATTTAGCCTATAATAGATTGTAAAATGAAATTTTTAAGGCTTATATTTTCTTTTAAAATCAAAATTCCTATACTTCTAAAAATTTTGTTTAATTTATGATTTTTAAATAATTTAACAACTTGATCTTATCAAGTATGTCCATATTGAAGAGAATGGTAATCATGTTGATCCATCTTTTTATCCAAATTGGTATTAATGTCTGATATAGATATTGACACTTCTCCTTTTATGTTTACATTGGTTAAACCCTTAATTCATTAGTAGTTATAAATTTGACTGTAATGTCATCCCATGCTCAATGAGTACCAATCTTTAAAGTGAATAGGTATTTGAAGATAACTTTAAATTCTCATTTGATCTGGTAAAAAAATATAGGGTCTCAAATGATTTGAAACAAAATTTAGGTTCCTCTTTTTCCTACTAGTATATATTATCCCATATGTTGATATCATTGCCTAATTTATATTCACCTTCCACCATACATAACCCTTCTCCTAAATTCATAAGCTTCCATATTTGTTTCCTCAAATGCAAAATGGAGATTGATTGTCCATTGCGGTTTCAAACCGTGGTTTAGTTTGCTGGTTTAAGTTCAAAAAGAGTGTATAAACTAAACCAATTCTTAGACACACCTCCATTTTTCAACAATAACATAAGAATTTCTAATAGGAAGTGTCGTACGTTAACATGTAGTAAATTAAGTAATTTATCACAAAGTGAGCCTATAAAAACCTAAAAATTTAAAATAAAAAAGGAAGACAAATAAGAATATAAAATAAGATTTTAAAGACTTTGTATAGCATTAATTAACTGGAGTAGCAAGGGTATTTAGGTCTTTTGTTTTGTTTAATGCCCCCACTACCCACTCCCCATATTTTCACAAAACTCACCAAATCTCTCCCTCATACTCATCTATGTTTCCTTCTTTACAACATCAAAAAGCTCATAGGTTCGCTCTTAAGATCATCCATTGAAGTCAGATTTACCAGCTTTGTGATTCCAAGTTGAAGAAAAACAAGAACAAGAAATCCTTGGTAAGTTCTTTCCCTAAACATCATCAAAATTTGGTTTTCTCTAAGGGTTGATGTGAAACCATAAAGAAATTCATTTTGTAGCATCGAATGGGTTGTGATTCAAGTTTTGGAGGTTCCTTTGTCAAGAAAACAGGGAAGTTGTCCTTAAGCCATTATCCATCATTAAGGTTGTTTCTTTTTTAGTCCATCATTAAGGTTGTTTCTTTTTTAGTTGTTGGTTTGGAGTTGTATGTGCGGAGAAAGGGAATGAAAGATTCATGTTGATGGTTTTAGGAGTGTTTTTGGAGTGAAGCAAAGCGAGTATAGGTGTGGGAAAAACCTCTAAAAGTGGTAGTTTGCTTTAAGGATTGAAGTAGGGTATGGAAGGAGGAGTGGTCGTGCAATGCAATCTACGTGCTTATGGCATCCGGACACTACCACCCTACTTCGTCTGAACACTGGACCTTAATAACTAATAAAATGTAAGTTCTTCTTAGCATCCGAGCACCAATCACTTTAGTATCCCAACCCTTATTTGCAACAGTATAGAGAAAGTTTAGAACTTGTCTCCTCTTATCTTTCAAACCTTATTTTTTATTCATAAACACATGCTTAAATTAAGTTTTTATTAACCAAAATGGGTTTTAAACATCCTTTCAGTAAAGAACGATTCTTATTCTATATAATGGCTTAAGATACAGGTGAGGATAAGAGTTTGCTAAGAGTGAGAGTCAATTTTAATGGTTGAGAATAGGGGTAGTTGTTTGCCTTGTTTATCAAGTTATAAAGTGACAGAAAACATATCAAACGAATCATTGGAGATAGGTATAAGATACTTAGTTGTTTGATTGTGTATGCTAGGTTGGTTAATTAAACTAAACTTAATGAAAACTTGGTCTTTAATAATGATTGTGATGGCATGTGCTTAGCTTTGGCCACCATTTTGGAATGAGCCAATGTGAATGGAAAGGCACCCAATGATCTTTACGTAACACTGTCTTAAGTAAAGTCCCATGTTGAGATGGCTCGGTTAGATTTAGGAGGGTTACTTAGGTATTGAGGATGACCCAACACCAACACTATATGGTACAACATATTAATTTCTTGTAGAAGGGTTACGAGTTACCCTAAGTCCTTAAATGCTAAGAATGCGCTACTTTTTTAACTCAGATTAATACAGATAACAATTGGTTCTCGTTGCATAGATGTTGCCTAATCTTGCTCATATGCATTTGGTATTTCGTATTGGGCATAGCTTATCCTTAAGAGGGTTTTGTTTATCAACAATAGGTTTAGGTACAATAAGTAGAGTTGAATATTGTAAGAATACAAGGTTTGACTATTACTACTACAATGAAGAGGATGATTATTAGTATTTTGACGATAGGACTTAATTCGCATAGACATTAAAATTTTTTATGTGAAAAATGGAACTCTGTTATTAGTGTGCTAGTTTATGTGAACTTGATTTTGTGTTGATACTTGTCAAACTTTGTAGGAAGAGTCGACTATGACTCCCATGATTTCTTTTATGTTGGTTAAGAGAGTCATGAGACTCCTTAGTAAGGTGTGTTAGCAATTGTAGTTTATATTGAGTTATGAGGTCTTTATTTAGATTATAGGTTAGATATTTATTGTGCTTAGTGAATCGAATGGTTTATGATGCCACTCTTGGTTGTGAATTGTGGAGATTATTTAGTATCAAAGTTGAGTATTTAGCTGTGGAACTTAGGTAACTCATAGGTTCTTAGACGCCTTAGTGTGTCAACATCTAAGGATGACACATGGTAAGGTAGTGGTTTCCCAGATTATATAGTGTTATAGAGCCAAAATTATAATAGAAAATTGTTTGTACCATATTATGAAATCAACATTTTGCTTAAAGGCAAGTATGCTTATGAGAGTAAGTACCTCTTAATTTTTCTTTTCTTTCAATTTTCCTTAAGTTACGTTAAAATTATCTAAATTCTTATAATATCTTATAATGTTATTTTTGCGTTATCTTCTTCTTTATAATCTTAACTATTGATTACATGTGACAACATCATGTTAATGGAGTAAATTGAGGAAAATTAAAAGAAGGTAAATTGAGATCTAAGCCTACATAGGATAGATCAACTATTTAAGAAGTAAAAATTATAAGCCCTACAACCAGTCACTCGAGGTTCTGATCAACTGAAAAATTCAATCGAGCCTAAATTATAAAGTAAATATAAAAATATTAGTAAAAATGATTCCGTAAGTTTAAATTTAAAAAAATAAGTAATAAAATAAAAGGAATATAAAATTTTCAAATTTTAAGTATATTACTCATTATTTATCGAAAATGTGTAAAATAAATTCCAATAATTAACAAATCACTAAAGATAAATTATGTATACTAAAAATCACAGAATGACCTAAATAATATATAGGAATATTTATTTTCACTATATATGAATTTACATATAGGAAAAAATATGTATAATTACTTAAAATACGCTAAATGTGTTAAAATAATAATAAATAATTAAATAAAATTCATAATTAATTAAGGAAAAATAAAAAAAAAATCAGAAAAAATAAGGAATGATCCAGATTTGGGTCATGGCAGCTGGGGAAAATAAGAAAAAAAATAGCCAATTAAATTAGAACAACACAAAATGCAAATTGGAAGAAGATAAGGTAATTATCTAATCAAATTAATACACAATAATTTCCCTAAAGCCCTATAAATAGTAAGAAAATTTTAGAAGCTCATTTGGTCAGTTTGGTGAGTGAGAAAAATAGAGAGAGGCAAAATTGAGAGTAAATTAGAGTTTTAGAAAAAATCACAAAAAAATCTGTGCAATTAAGGCCTTAGAGGGGAACTAACACCAAACAAGAACTTAGGAGTAGAGCGCTTAGACCAGCCGATAAGGCCATGATGACCGGCGATGGTCGGAGCCATACAAACTGGTGAGTTCGATTTCCAGCTCGATTTTATGTAATTTTATAAAAATAGTAAATATTCTTAGAAAATTATAAATTTTTTTGTCTAGAATATTTTAGTATGTAGTTTTTAGGAAAAATATTATTTTGATGAAAATATGTCCCGTGATATATGGTATTTGAGAAATCGTGCAAAACCGAATATGTTTCGATTTAGAAATAAATGACCTTAGAAGTGTATTTTTTAGCTCAAAATTTTTGTATAGACTACTTAAATGATATAGAATAGTGCTATGAAGCCCTTTTCCAAAAATTAATTTTCAAAATTTTTAGATAAATTTTAGGCCTTAAAATGAGGCATAAAATGAGTAATTTAGGGTTAATTAAGTAAATAAATAGTTAATTACTGATTTAGTAAATAATTATATGTTTTAGGATGTTAAAATCTAATGAAGTATGATACTTGTAGCATTTAGGGTATTAGATGTAATTATTAGGTTAATTATGTAGTAAATAAGTAATAGGGAAAAATAGTAAATTTTAAGTTAATTTTGTAAATTAGGATAATTAGGTGTAAAATATAATTTAGGATGAATTTAGACATTTTGAAATGATAATTGATGTTGGGAGATGGTAATTAGAATGATAAAAATATTAAATTTGTATTATGTACACAACAAGTAATAGTACATAATACATAATTATTAGAAATATAATAAATAGAAGATATTAGAATAAAAATTGATATTATAATAATAATAGAAATATACAATAAATTTGATAAGAAACTTAAATTAGGGTAATTATATGAAAAATGTAAGATTTTCTCATAACGGAAGTGAATTCAGTAATTAAACTAGAATCCGAGTATACCGCACGGACTAGAACATTAGTTAGAGACTAAAAACGATAATTAGGATATCCAAAGATAATGCGATTAATTTCACATTATGGGTCAAAATGATTTCTTAGGATGTACATATAAATCTTTAACAAAAAATTTAGTTAAAAACCTAATTTAAAAATCGATACGAAAAGTGAAACATAACTTAACATGATTCAAGAAAAATTGTAAAAGACTTAAGACCTAAATGATTAGATATATAAACCCTAAACAAAAGATAACAATAAGCGTTATAGTATAAAACCATCCTATAATAGTTATATGAAAAACTGAAACCACGTTTGTGTTATAAGGATAATCGGCGATGGCCTGAACAAGTTGGACCTCGAGTGAGTGAGCGAAGAGTCAAGGTAAGTTGGGATTAATACAATGTTGTATTTTGGAGGCTTAAGATTATACTTGGTTGTACTTGTTAGATAATTAATTATGTGCATGTGCTTGATTATGAGTAATGCTATGATTCTGTTTGTTATTCTGGCTTGCATTGTATGAAGTGATCGATCACCCTAAATTGAACTTAACAAAAATATGGCTTGTAAACATAAATCGAACCTGCATAGTAACCTATTAGGGGAAACCTAGGATTCTTCAGCCAAATACCGACCCCTTCGAAAAGGATAGCGCCGGATGGCATAATGGGTCCTTCTTTATCCTTAGTCGAACTAAGTAACAGGTAAGGAGGTCACAACAAGGGTAAAGTCAATAGTTTGAAGGTAGTCGCAGGCGGAGTGGTGTCTCCATTGTATAAGCCTGGGTTTGGTCGTAAGCTGTTGCATTAACGGTAACTCCTCAACCCAGATTAAAGCGAGCGCAATTTCTTTAATCTCACGATAGGCCAGACAACGTCGTGTGATGGCATTTGCTTGAACATATATTGCACCAAATGATTTGATTGACAACCCTGTTTGTATTTGTGGTTGTGGTATAGTTGTAAGTCCTCCATCCTAACTTACTAAGCTGTGGTTGCTTACATCCCTATAGACATCGTGCAGGTGCTAACTAAAAAGCGACTTACAACTACTCTGAAACTAGTAACTACTAGATCTTGGAGAATGAGGAAAAACATTTGAATAATTGATATATATTTTTAAGGTTTAAACTATTATCATAAAATTTTTCATTTTTGAATAATGCATTAACTAGGAAATATATTACAGTGAAGTATTGTAAACATTAATTATAATAACTGAATGTTAGTGTATAGATATATTTTCTCACTTTCTTATTTAAATTACGAACTATTTACTTTAAAGCGGGTTAGTCATGGACACTTTGTGTAAATCAGGTCTAGGCTTTATACAGTAGGGCTATTACGACTCTACCGCTTCAGGGCGTGACGAAAATTCAAGCACACTAATGGTTCAACATGGTAAGGAGATCTTATTTTAAGGAGCTACCAAATATTATATTAATTATGGCTATTAAAGTTTGTCTTTGTTAACTTATGCTACTCTATTATCACTCTAGTTGGAATTCAATCTAGATTTGGTTAAATATCAATAAGCACACAAATAAAGAGAAAAGGAAATTGACTTTCAAATTCAATGTAGAAAACTACAAACCAAAGTGACAAACCATGGATATGACGAAAGAAATCCATTTATATAACAATATGTATACACATAATTGTAACAATATTTGAGCGTAACTCTTGCTAATCGAACCCTAATGAGTTACATGACTCTCTTGTGCTCTAATTTATATATAGTAGCGTATTCATAAAGCTAAAGAGCCTACCATTAACACACAATACCAAAAAGAAAAAGAAAAAAATAAAATAAAATAAGAAGTTACATAAAGCACATGTACATGTTATGGTTAGCTAATAACCTATGCTAGTCAACTATGGGTAATCTCATCAAAGTTTGGATGTATGAAACACCTCAATTAAATTAGTAACTTAATTAAATCGTAAAATCTTTTAAGCTCATATTGTTAGAAATCACTTCTTAATAGATAATTACTCAATCTAGTAAACTTTAAGTAATTCCAAATTCATTCTAAGCATATCCGATAATATAGAAGTCTAAATTAAGATTCCGATAATATTTTTTTCTAAAACTCTTATTTTACATATGCATTAAATAGATTAAATTTTATTTTACATATAAAGTATAAATATTTTATTATCATTATATATATATATATTGCAATATTTGTATATATGACTTTTTTTTTCTAAATACTATATATTCTTATTTTAATTAATTACCTAATTTTCTATTTCAAATATAAACCTACCTTTTATTTTAGAATGTTCTAAAACCCCATCTTAAACCTTATCCTATTTATTTTTTTTCTTTTCTCCTTCATCAGCTACATTAATTTTCTATTTCAAATATAAACCAACCTTTTATTTCAGAATATTGTAGAACCTCATCTTAAACAATATCCTAAACCCTATCTTATTTTCTTTTCTTTTCTTTTTTTTTTCTCCTTCACCTGTTACCCTCGTTTTCTCTCTCAGTACACTCTCTCTCCCCTTCCATTTCAATCCCCTCTCTCTCGCCTGACCTTCATTTCTCTCGCCCTTCTCTTCATTTCCAATTTCTTTCACCCCTTATCCCTTTAACTTAAGGACCCCACCCCCTTTCCCTCATTAATATTCCCACTTTAGCCACACAAAGCCTTAACGTTGATGTAATATTTCAAAAATCAGCAATTTAAACGTGAACATCTGAGTATTAGGACAAAGGTCTATCTTGTACGAATTGATCTAAGGCATTCAAGAAAGTAAACTAATTAGGCTAAAAACTTATAAGAAACATGATAACTCTAATTAAGGAATTCACGTACATTTGAAAATCCATAATATAATAAGAATGTCAAGAATAGAATCAAAATAGTGAAATTTTACCTTATATTAGACCCTAAAGTCGAATTTAGGGTAATCGTACCTAAATTTAGGACTTTTGACAAAAGCTATCCGATTGAGCCCAAACTTTACGACTAAGATAGAAAACTTAATTCAAGTGACCCAATGAAATTAAATTTTGAAAATAATTACCCAATATTCTAATTTTGCCCCTAGAAGTGTAATTACTTAATATAGTACAAAATTACTCAAAACCCCTAAAATCGAACTCGGAATGCAACGAAAACTTAGAAATAAGTTAATTAAGTTATGAAATGAGATAATATAGTATAATTTACTATATGAATTTAGAAGTATTTTTTTATGAGTATATCCAGTATAAATAATAATTATACCCGTAAATTAACCTTAAATTACTTAATTATATATATTATGTGTTGAATTCATGAAGATAACTAAGAAACATATCCTAAAAATAAAAGATATGTTAAAAATTTAATTATACGAGTATAGTTGTATATTACGTATGATATATATATATATGATATATATACTCGTATATTACTAAATAACTAAATATTAATAAAATATACCTAAAATAGTAGAATAATTGCAAATCCTATCCTACAAACTCCATTTGCAGCTGGAATTGCTGGAGAATCATTATGGCAGCTCTAGATTAAATTAAGAAGATGATTCACCATTGGATTAAAAGCAAAAGGACACCTCCACCTTTGGTTCAAGAGTGGAAAAAATTATAAAAAATTATAAAAAAAAAATTCACTTAGCCGACATTAAACCTTATAAAATGAAAGGGTCTCCAGACGTGCAATATTTTTCCACTTAAAAAATTATGAAGATGATAAAAAACTGTACGAAATTAGGAAAATAAAAAGAAAAAATATATACAAAAACAGAACAACAACTATGCCTCTACCATACCCGACCCAGACGACCACTTGACAACCAACCCGATCGGCCACTACTAGTCCAAGCAGCATCTATGCATTCCGACAAAGCCCAATATCTCACGGCCACCGAAACATCCAAGAACACGAATGTTAAAATTCTGCTATGTTTTTCAATAATTTTTAAAAAATAGTAAATCCACCTAGAAAAATTGAAAAAAAATTATATTTAGATTATTTCATACAAAATTTCATGTGATAATTTTTTTAAATTTTTAATATTTAATATACTTTCTTTAAAAAGTCACTATTCATTAGAATTTTGACTTTCAAAATAAATATATCAAATGATATTATTTTTAGCTCAAAATTTTTTTGTTGGATGCGCATGATATATAAATAATTGTTATGTAACCTAAATTTTGATTTGAATATTTTTAATATTTATTGTATTTTTGGCTTAAAAATAGCTTAAAAATAAGCTGAAATTGTGAAATAAATAGGAATTTGTGAAATTAAATGATGGAATAAACCTATACTGATTTCTAGCAAAGTATAATGATATTAGGATAGGTTGAAAGTAAATTTGTGCAAAAAGAATCATAATTGTGTAATTTAGTATAATTTAAGGATAAAATTATAAATTCGAATATATTAGAAATAAATCGAAAACTTGAAACCAAGTAATAACTACATTCCCCATATTTTTAAGAGTCTATAGGTGACCTGAGCTAATTAATAAAAATTTACATGGTAAAATGGCTTAAATTCCAAATTATGACGTATTTTTAGTAATAATATGTTAAAATGTGATAAATTGTTGAATAAAAACTATCTATATGTGTACTAGTTAGATTAGATAAAAATTATATTTTCTTAATATATTTAATAATATTTTAATAACCAAGATACGTTATAGAGGTATTAGAGTTAGATAATACCTATATTATGGGTTATATTAACAAATTAGGTAAAATATGGTTTAATAATATAAATTATATATAGTACAATAATATTTCATTAAATACATATAACTATATTAAAAACTCAAATTACCCATTAAAAGTCATATCTAGAAACTGAAACCCATAATACATGTCGTTAGGTTTATATGAGCCCAACAGCACTATTTTTACTAAAAACGGATAAACCTAGGTAATATAATCTATATCTTTACAATGTTACTAATTTTTGTACTATTAGAACTCAATCTTAATCAAAACGTGATTTAATCGATTAAAAGTACGTTTGGGTATGATCGAGATGATATATTATATGTAATAGTATAATTGCATATATTATCAATACCTAATAACTTAACTCGACCTATATAATAAAACTATATATTATTATCTATTATATAAGAAAAATAATAATATACTTTACATATATAGCCATTTTAGATAAAACCCTAGTGTTTTCGTTACTATTACGAAAACTAAATTTAAGTTTTATATATATAAGGTTCCCCAGTAATTAAATTCATGACAACCCAAATCTTTCGTAGTGAGCATTTAAATAGGTAAGTAAGATCAATACTTTACAGCATTTTGGAGTATTATTTCAAAATATCTAGAGACTTTAGTATGTATTAGCTTGTGATTGTAGGTAGCTGTTTATACGTATGCAATGCTTATGATTGGGTTTTGATTTGCTATGATGGGAGCTAAGCTCCATGTTATGGTTGTTTCACAAATATTATGCTCGAATTGTTTAAGCTTAGTTGATCATCCTAACAATGAACTTACTCAAATCTGGCTAACATCTAACTTGATATGCATTGCAACCTACTAGGAGTAATGACTAGGATTTTTGAGCCAAATATGAACTCCCTTTGATGAAGATGGTTGAAATAGTCCTTTCCCCCACCCTTGGTTGAACTAAGTGACATGAAAGGGGTTTACGATAAGGTTGGAGGCATAGTTCGAAAGTGGTCACAGGAGGAAGGTATTCTCCATTACACAAGCCTCAGTTTAGTTTCAATTCGTAAGTATATGACGTCAATCTCCTCAATCCGGATTAAACTATACACAGTTTCTCTGATCTCACAACAGACCAAATAACGTTATGTGATGGCATTTACTTATATATGCATTGCATCTAACCAACTTGGTTAAAAACTCTACTTGTGATATGCTGAGTGCATACTTCTGTCTCCGCCCCATTTACTAAGCAAGTTGTCGCTCATTCCCCTATAGTTTATTTTATAGGTTTCAAATGGATTGTCATGCTCCGAACAGGAGGAGTTATAACAATTTTATCGTATAAACCAACCTAAGATATAAGCTAACCTCACAACTCCTACCGTAGATAGTCCACACAAGGCGTACACAACTTAACCAGTTTAAAGCATCCACTCCAATACCTATGAGTAATCAAACCCACAGTATAGCTTTATAAAATACATGTTCTATATAATCTATTGTCTCATAACACAACAATACTTACATAAATGTATTACATTTAGAGTTATAATTTACAATTAGAGTTTACCAAAAGCCATAGGATTTGCAGACTATTTATAATAAGTTAGAAAACTAGTGGGCGTCCTAGGGAATTCCTAGTTATTTTCATTAATATTTAAAAAGAAAAAAAGAAAAAGCCCATATTCAATTAGTTCTTCGTTCCTCACTTTCCTGATCAATAGTATACTAACTTGGGGGTGGCAATATCGGAATATCCTGGTCTTCACTCAGTACTTGTAAAAAAGTCTATGGGGATATGAGCACAACTAGCTCAATAAGTGGGACGGAGTTAGAAGAGTAGTAGACAATCACAAATAAGGTTATTAATTATGATGAAATGCAATGCAATTAATCAAATGAAACATCGCACAATATTATCCTATCCATTATAAGGTTAAAGAAATTACATTCACTCTAACCTGAATTGAGGAGTTTTATCGTGACTCAAATTAGACTAAACCTAGGCTTATGCAACAGAGAACACCCTCCTCCCATGATCGCCTTCAAATTACGGCCTCCACCCTTGCTGTAATCTCTTCACCTGTCACTTAATTCAACTAAGGATGAGGAAATGACTATTTCAACTATCCTTATCGAAGGAAGTCAGTATTTGACCTAATATTCTTAATTGTTTCCCCTAATGAGTGTTATGCATGTCCGATTTCATTGTAGTCGAATAATCATTAATTATAATTAAGGGTGACTAATCAAGTTCATATATGTTACAAATACAATGCAACATGTAAAACATCATACCAAAGAGTTCAACTTCCATCACAACTGAATATCATACACACACACGGCATGCGTACAAATAACTAATTATAAACACAACCAAAACTGCTCTTAAGTCTCCAAATACTTCAATGCAGAATCTTAACAAGCGGTGAAGCTACAAATCCCAACTTACTTGTTCAAATGCTCACTACGGAAAACTCGAGTTGTCAACAATCTGATTACTGGAAGATCCTATACATACACATAAAACCCAAATTTAGTATTCATAATGTTTTCATAATAGTTGCGAAAACAATAGGATTTTATTTAAAATGGTTATATATATAAAAATATATTAACACAATAATATATAGTTCTATTATTATTATTATTATTATTATTATTATTATTATTATTATTATTATTATTATTATTATTATTATTATTATTATTATTATTATTATTATTATTATTATTATTATTATTATATCGAGTTAAGTTATTAATTATTGATAATATACGTAATTTATAATATTACATATCATATGTTGTTTCAATCGTATTAAAACATATTGTTAATTGATTAAATTACGTTTTAATTTCGATTGGGTTACAGTAATACACACATTCTAAAATATTATAAAGTTATAGATTATATCACCTAACATTGTTCGATTTTAATAAAATTAGTGTCGTTGAGTTTGTACAAACTGAACGATACGTATTACGGATCTTATTTTTAAAGATGACTTTTGACAAGTAGTTCGAGTTTTTAATATAATTATACATATCTATATAAATATTATCGTATTATACATAATTCATGTTATTAAACTGTATTTTATCTAATTTGTCAATATAACATTATAATATATGTATTGTCTAATCCTAATACACATATAACATATCCCAAATAGTAAAATATCATTAATTATATTAAAATATCCTTTTCATCTAATCTGATTAGTACACTCATACATAGTTTTTATTCAACTATTTAGTTCATTTTAACTTATTATTACTAAAAATATGTCTCGAGTTTTAATTTAAGTCATTTTACTACGTAAATTCATAATAAATAGTTCAAGTTACCAAATAATTCCTCAAAATTTTATAGACTCCTAAAAATATGGGGAACTCAATTATTACTTGATTTCATGTTTTCAATCTACCACCTATATATTCGTACTTACAATTTTACCCTTGAATTATCCTAAATTATCTAATTATGATCCTTTTTGCACCAAATTAATTTCAATCTAACCCAACATTATTATTATTCACTAGAGATTAGTGCATGTCCATTTCATTATTTAATTTCATAATTTCTTATTTATTTCACAATTTCAACCTATTTTTGAGTGATTTTTAGGCCATAAAAATGTAATAAATATTAAAAATATTGAAATCAAGATTCAAACTACATAGCAATTATCTATATATCATGCACATTATACATAAAAAAATTTAATCTAGAAACAATATCATTTAATACATTTATTTTGCAATTCAAACTTTGGATGAACAGTAGTTTTCTTAAATAAGTATATAAAATATTATGAATTTTTTAAAAATAAAAATATCACACAAAAGAATGTTTGAAATAACCTAACTACAATTTTTTTTCATAATTTTCTGAGTTTTTTACAAATTATTGAAAAACATGGCAAGAAATTGACCTCTGTGTTCTTGTATGCTCTGGCAGCAGTTGCGTAGTTGTCAGGCGATGTGTAGGCTGCTTGGGGTTGGTTGGGTTCCACAACGGATCAACGAGTGCCCTAGGAACTAGCTCAACTCAATATGTGTTATGTTTTTCCTAATTTTTTTCGTTTTTCCTACTTTTTTTCTTTTACAGATCTAAATTCCAAAGTACCAAACCTGGTCTAAATAAGGTCTTCTAGTATTTATAGAGTGCAATTGGAGGTTGGAATTTTTTTTTTAATTATCTTCCCAATTAATGCTAGTAGGAAGTTTCGTCTTGTTGAGTATTTACCTTTTAAATCAACCTTGAGGAGGGACAATTTGATGCCACGGTGAAATCCTAACTCATCCACAATTTCCAACCAAAACTTTAGCTTATTAGGTAAAATTTGCAATTATTTAGTATTTTAAGTATATTAAATTAATATCTAGTTGTTTATTAATATACGAGTATATATATCATGTATATATTTATCACATGTAATATACAACTATACTCGTATAATTAAGTTTCTAGCATATATCTTATTTTTAAGATATGTTCCTTAATTATTTTTTATGAATTCAACACAATATATATATAATTAAGTAATTTAGGGTTAATTTACGAGTATAATTATTATTTATACTAGGTATACTCATAAAAATATGAGTATATTCATATGGTAAATGATACTAAATTATCTCATTTTATAGCTAAATTAACTTATATTTAAGTTCTTATCACATTCCGGGCAATTAGATACTATATTAAATAATCATACTTCTAAAGGTAAAATTGGGATTTTGGATTGTTATTTTCAAAATCTAACTTTACTAAGTCACTTTAACTAACTTATCTATTTTAGTTGTAAAATTTGAGCTCAATTTGTCATTTTTCCTAAAGGCTCTATATCTAAGTTTGATTATCTTAAACACAATTTTAAGGGCTTACATGGATTACAAGTACTTGCCTAACACCAAAACACTAGTAGACTGGGGCAAGGAGTGAGATGTAATAAGGAATTGCTGGTTATTGTCTTTAGTATTAACATTTTATCTTTTAAGAAAAACTATATAAGACTCTTCAAAAGGCTTGGTAGTTTTTAATATTTTAGTCTATATATGAAATAATAGGTACTGTAAGATTTATTACCATTCTTTTGTAAGGTCAAATTACAAAATTTATTTTTAACAAATTTTTTCAAAAATTTACTCTACATATTTGTATCAAATTGGATACTTCAAAAGGGTAAAGTCAAGTACGCTTAGTGTAAACTAGGTTTAAGATAGCAATTATAAGGATAATTGCTATCTTAGGATAATTCATATGACGAGACTTTTACAACTTTACCTTTTTAAAATGTAACAGTCCGCCCCACCCTAAGTTCCCTCCCTTTCATTCTCAATATCTCTCGCCTCCATTTCTCTCTCATTCAGCCCTACCCTACTCTCTACAATCTCGCCCCCCTTACCCCGATTCCCCGAAGTCCCCTTATCAACAAACCCTAATCCCCAATTCATTTCATTGCCATAGTATCAAGCTCAGTCCAAATTCAAATTTTTGTTTCTCACTCTAGGTTAGGTCGGTTTGTTTCCATTCCATGCATTTCAAGCTCATTCTAGTAATTAACACTAGTTGATTATTTGGATATTTATTTAAATAGAAAGTAATTTCTATATTTATTTTCATGTGTGATAAGTTCTCGTTCAAAGTTAAATCATGCCCATCTGGTGATTTTGTCTCAATTTAATTTTGTAAGCCATTTCGATTTTTTAGTTGATATCATGTACGTAGTGTATTACTTTTATTTTGTTTTCCATCATTATTGTGAAAATAATTAAGTATTAGTATCCAATTCCTATTAATAAATTATTCAGTTATTATGTTATATACTATTATTTTATATAGAAGCTGCTATTAAATTTTTATCATATATCTGAGTAATGAATATAGGTATATATGTTTGGGGCCAAATTTATATTTTCTATTATATTCAAAATTAGGTCACTACTTTTTGTCTAATTATAGAGTTATGTTAATGCTCATATTTTATACATAAGTTCCGAGTGTCAATTCGGTTTACAATGATATTATTTTATTATTAGTATGTCTTATTATTAATATTGATGGCATTACGATCTAAGTATTTTTATCACGATAGTATTATGATTGTATAGCATTATGATTATATAGCATATGATATTATTTGTATAATATGTCAGTTTTACATATTGATTATTGTTATATCCTTCTTTACAAAATTCTACAAATCATAATATTATCCAATTAAATACGTATTACTTTATTGCCATATTGCCATATCAATTTGTTAATCTATATATTTTGACACCTTAATCATGTGTCCACTTTATATTTTCTTTTATATATATACATATAAAACGTACTTTACGATTTACAGTAAATAAGTAATCTTATCTAGATATATCAACTTTTTGCTTAATCATATTATGCTTTATTTCTATTTTGGACTTACTATTTGATTCAACTATTTTCTTTCAAGACCTTGGTTGGATAAATTATAAGTTCATATATAACTTCTAGGTAAAACTTAGTTACAGAGTACTTGAAAGTTAACATGTTGCTTGTTTTTCATTTAGATTCATAGTAATGGTTAGTTTTCATTATTGAGGTTTGAGTTTTTGTTTTGAGTTGTGAGTTGGGAGTTTGGTGAGCAAATCTAGAGCAATTCTGGATATGTGGTGCTTGCTTGTATGGTTGTGCGTATTAGAACTTAAAATATAATCGGACTAATATATATATGGCCTAAATTACCTTGATTGTTAATTGTGCTTGACTTACTTGCTCTAAGGGCCCACAGTAACAAATCCCTAAAGAAGCAACTAATGATCATGTGTGAGGATTCCCTAGTAGACTCCTACATAAGATAACGCAACTAGAATATTAAGTTTTTGAACTCTGAACTCTAGATGTAAAGGACATAAAGGAAAACGTATATTTATATCAACCTTTATATGTGAATAAAGATCAAATATAATGGGGTTATGAATATCCCTTTATTATTTGTTGGCTTAACGTAAAGATCATCAAACTGATGTTTGTTATTATTTTATTATACTTGCATTTTATGCATGTGAATGATTGGACTTAGCATTCATATGTATTTTGTACACTCATACTAGGCTTCGACTCATTCTCTTTCTTTTTCAGGTACTAAATTAGAGGATTTTCTTATTTATGAGGAGACTTTAGTTGATGAAATCCAGAAAAAGGAAGGTGTCAAGTATTTTTATTATTATAATGATTAGGATAGAGTTAGTTTCTATTTTGCTAGAAGATTATGTTATGTTAAGAGTCCTGTTTTATTAAGGAGATGGACTCCTTCTCTTTGATACTTGAGGATTGTTAGTCACTTTAACCTATCTTATGTTTCTAGTTATGAGTTAATAAACTTCCCAACTCTGTTGGATATTTTCGATTGATGGGTATTTTGAGTAGTGTAGTATCTTCTCTTTTGTGGTTTACATGTATTATTTGGTAATATGTTTTCATTATATTATTCGTTGGTGAACTTAGAAGTCTTAACATATTATGCATTAACTGGAATATGTGGTGAGTTACAATGCCCATTTAAGATCCTAAAGTGTTACATTATTTGATTGGTTTGCTCGACTCTGACATTTTATCTTCATCATTGTCCATATCTTTGCCCATACACTTCAAATCCAATTTCTATGAGAATTACAACTAACCTTTTTAGCAATCCCTACCTCGGCCTGAATTCTTAGTAAATTAACATACACATAGACATGAGCATCAAATTAATATAACATTACACTAAATTATGAAACCCCATCACTTCATCTCAAATATAGTCATCTATTTAGTCCTAAAACCTTGCTTAATTATGAATTTCCTCTAATGATACCTCTTCATCCACACCAGCTAATATACCTTAAGTCACTAAACACTCTCAAGACCCTCTAGGCTCCACCTTATTCTAGACTCTCTTTAACTTAAAGCATGATTCAATACCTCAGTGAAGTAAAATAATTTTTTTCATGACATTCCAAAACGTCGTTTTTACCTTATAATCAGCAACACCTTTACCATGATCCATTAGACATCCACCACGCATAATACAATGAATCACAGTCTATTACAACAAGATCGAGCAATTGACTCCTCTCATAATTAAGATACCTTCATGGGAAATTTTATTAAAATGTGGCCTCAATTTTATTATAGGTGGATTGTGCGATCACCCACCATCTTTGAAAAGGAAAATAAGAAAAGTTGCAAATGGGCCTTTACAAACGCCATTAGAGGGGGATTATGTTTGTTGCTCCTCGATTCCTTATAAGATGAAGGAATCCCCACAATAGTCAAATGTTGAAATAAAGCACACAGAAGAACAAGCTAATGATTGTAGTTTTCATTCGCATACTACACCAAGCATGCTTCGTTGATCTTGCTATAGGATTTCAAGAAAGAAGTCAACATTATGCTGCTTGTCATTTCAGTAATGTGCCTATGGAGTGCGTATACCAAGTGTTTAGGGTCTAAAATTATTATTCCAGACTTTTTCCCTTTTTCATGTTATAACTTCTCATTACATTTATAGATGGGGGGTTTGTATCAGTGCTATCATGTGTGAGTCATGTGAATATTGCATTACATGTGGCCTCAAAAAATGATGTGGAGGTGATACTTAATGTGATGACTTGAAAGAAAATAATAGGGAGAAGAAACAGGCAATCCCGAAGTTTCAAATGCACAAGTGACAGGTAAAAAAGGCTAACGAACCTAAGAAATCAACCTTACAATTCTTGAGTAGCTGAGGTTGTTCTTTTGCTTAAACATTGTTTAATATCAAAGAGTAAAGACTTCACAATGGATCATTTCTCTGATCTCTAGAATTCTATCAAATGAGGAGTAATGGTTGAGTCTTTTTAAACTCTTGGCTTGATGCATCCATTACATCGTCTTGGAGATTGACAGACAAAATGAAACTTACTCAATTCATATTTATCTTAAATGAGCTAGCTAATGGACTCAAAGCCAATAGCTTTTGTTATAAATGTACAAGCTTACCTAGAAAAGCTTGGAGGCAGATAAATCGGTTAAACGGTTCCTATTTCAAGCCCACATAACCAATTCTTCTCAAATCATCCCAAAATAAATTGGATTTTTTAGACTTGTCACTTACCCTAAGGAGTTAACCCAAATAAATATTGAACGTAGCCCAATAATTAATATAATAATTTTAGCTCCCTACAACATTATGTAATTTAATATTTATAATATATTTTTTTAAATTAGTTACTATAGATCAACCAATAACTAATACGTGTTTTTTGACTGATCAATAGTGATAAAGCACAAGTCATGAGTTTACTAAGGAAAAAAAATACTTATCAATTGATTGCAAAAATATCAAAGCATATGTCATTTTTTTATAATTTTTCCTTTATTTTAATAAAAAAAAATCAATCTTACTTATTGATTGGCTCAAAATATCATCTCTTCTAAATAAGCTAACAAAATTTGCCTGGATTTTACTATAGCGACAAGCTCAATTGGGTACCTATTAAATATAAATCTAGCAAAATTTAGGTATTGAATGTGATACTAATTCAATATAAGTTAATTGTTTTTCTCTCATCCACATATTTTGTTCTTTGTTTATTCTAATATAAAATTTACTACCCCTTTGTGTTTGCTAGCTCTCCCTCTCGGTCATAGCATGAATCTCTATAAACGTGCATCCAAATCTCAAAATAACCATTTTATCCTGAGAAATAATCAAAAATAAAGAAAAAAACAAAAGAAAACATATTTGTTAATTATTTTATCAAAGAAAAAAATAAAAAAAATAAGGCTTGAAAGTTTGTCTTATAAAAATTTAAAAGTTTAAACATCCAATTTAATGATAAGAAAGTTAAGCATATATAAAACAAATATAAGGAATATATTTACGAATTTACCAGAAAAGCCAAATGCATAAGCTGCCTCTGCCGCTATAAAAAATAAAAACAAAGAAAGGTTAGTAAAAGGTCCCGCTATGCTTCACCTTTTAAAATAATAGGTTAGGAATTACAGTCTAATATTACTTTATGTAAATTTTTATGATAAGAAATGCTTATTCATTGTTTACTTTATCTCATTAGTCACGATATTATTTGGAGAAATAATTAAAAATATCAATATGCTCTGTCTGGTCATTATAGAGTGCAGTCAATACTTATTTATTAAGCCTATGATTATTCCATTATTTAAATTTTTTATTTCATCTGGAGAGTAAATAAAAAATACTATCTTATAAAAGTTAACTACCATATGAAGAGAGGGAATAGACTAACTAAATTGAGGACAAATATGGTAACAAAAAGTATTCTATAAATAATAATTTTATTTCATTTTTTATTTTACTTGGAAGTAAATCGATTAGTGAATAAATCGGTAATTTCACGTGTGTGTGTCTCGTGTTGTGATCAAATTTGCCTTATTATACAATCATGAATCTATAATGCGACGACAGAGCACCGGCTACAAGATTTTGGTGCATTCAAAGTAGTAATTAACTATATGGAGAGTCCAACGATACAAGTAAATATAGGCGCTTTTTTTTTGTCAATATTTTTTAATTCTATTAATAGAATCAAGAAGAAGCACAACAATCATATTAATATTGCAAGAAAACCTTTCTTGTAAATTTGAGTCTGTAATAATTAATGCGAAAGTAAAGGGCAAAATAGTTATGTATGTTTATAAAGAGTATTTTATTTTCTTGGATTCCTACTTGTTGGTACTCCATAGATGAAACAAGTAGGAAAGCTTCATCTATTCCAAATCTTACATTTAATTTCAAAAATAGATGACATAATATGAGATACAAGGTTTTATTTTCTATTGTTGGGGTTAAATCTAATTTTTAGACTTTAAGCCCATTATAAGTTGGATTTTATTTTTTGGGCTAAAACAACAGGATTTAGAGAGTTAAATCCATAAATTCATGATGATTAAAGGAAATTTAGCATAATTAACTTAAAGTAAGAATTATTAAACGAACTTGTTTATTCTCAACCTTTCTCACTCATGCATTGAAAAGAGGTTTTCAATTGAGCATGACCCACAAAAGAGGCTCATGAAACATCCATTTATAAGGAGATTCATTTGGGCATCAATGGTTAATGCGATCTAATAAATGACAGTAACATAACGGCTAACTTTTTATAATTACCCAAAGTTCTCCTCATTTTAAAGATGAAAGAATCTTAGAAAATATCCATGTGCTACCAAATTCTCTCCTCAAATAATCAAACAATTGAATACTTAAAAGAACGCATTACCTCTCTTCACTAGTAGTGGAATTCGATGCTTAAATGGTTTCTTCACTTATCATGCAAGTGTTTAAACCTCTTGAGTTGTCTGCTCTTCCTCTTTACCTCATTCTCTCTTGTGTCATTTCATGTCACATCTTTGACATCATGTGTAGCACAATACATACATAACTACTTCTCAATTGAATCCAAACATCCATATGTACTAAATTAATTTTTTCATGTAAACTTCTATGAACAATTTTTCATTTCCTTTCCCTTCTTTGTTTCTCTTTTCTTTTCTTTTCTTTTTTTCCATTTTGCTTAGTTTTCTTTATTTCACATAATTCTCAATAACGTATTTCTATCTATAATTGTAAATTGCTCTTAATTTAATTTGAACAATTTCTACACACTTTTTTAAAAGCATGCTATTTATTAGTTGATAGACAATAACATAAAATTATAATGCACGTTTAATTCTCAACGATGGTATATAATAGGAATGGATTTACAATTCCTAACTAATAGAATACATTAGCAATATATTGGGAGCATATCTAAAAATCCAACATAACCTTATTATAACACATTTCTTGAAAAGACTAATAAATAGCTTTATCTTTAATCGAATGCTGATTTTGCACTTCCTTATTTCGTAATAACAGCAATTTCATGAAATAACCATTTCACCGATAAAATACACAAGAAAAAAATATATAAGAAAAGAATAGATTTTTATGTCAACTTTATAAAGTCAATCAAACTATAAGTATTCTAGTTACTTAATATCATTTTCTTAAAAGATTTAATTCTATATTAAAAAATTTCACGGCGTATTTTTTAATGAAGTCTTTTGTATATATAGAATAAACCACAATAAAAAATAATAATAATAAGTAGACATATTCGTACGAGGAATTCCACATTGATCTCAAGGTAAATCTGCTCCCTCTCCCCTGCCCCATCCCTTAAGCTCGACAGTTCTACATCCATCTCTACTCTACTCTCTCACTTAATGTTTGGCTTAAAAACACTATGATTGTTTGTTTTCAAATTTTGAAAAATTGGATTCATCAAATTATTTATTTAATTTGATTTTTTTTTTTATAGCGATCATATTCGTACGGGCATAAGTCGTTCAAATTTGATTTCAATTAATGCAAATAAACTAAGAAGGAAACTTCTATAACAAGAAATGATTGCCCAATTGCCTTCGTGGGCTTTCACAATCAATAAACAGCCTAAAAGCATTATTATCTGAAGGAACATATATATAGAAGTGTCACCACATCTTGTCTGATGATGTGAAAGCAGAGTCTCGCAATGGATGGAGTGCAGCGAGGATTGAAAGACCTTAATAACAACCCTAATGGATATTCCTAGGGCATCAAGCTTCTAAATTCTCTTCCAGTCTTTTCCTTTGGACCCATGCATGTTGCCACGTGGGTTAACTTGCAAATATGTATATATATATATATATATGTTACTTCTTCTTGAAACTATGTGATTTAAGCCTGGCCAACTTTGTATCTACTCAGCTACATACATAAATATCAATCGTATTCATCGAGAAACCGTATTAAGCATGGCCAACTTTGTAATATTATAGGGTTTCATTAACAAGTATAGGGGATATTGTCAAAAATGTAAAATTTATGACATTATTTCAGATTAAGTATAAAATTTATAAAACTAATAAGTGTCCAGAAAGAAGAAAAGTTTTTTAGTTAACTCTAAATTGGTGCTTTGGGGCATTTATTAAAGTTGTTCCTTGATGAAATACGGAATAGAAGCCGTCTACTCTTGCCATTTATTTCTTTAATTTTTTTTTTATACGTCAAAAACATGACAAACTGAGTTGTGCCTAAAACGATAAATTAATCATGTTGATTGCGTTTCCCGTAAAAAAAAAAAAAAAAACTATTTAGCCCTTTGAGAACTGACATACGTTAAATTCTTGTATATTAATAAATTCATATTTCCCAATTGTCTATTGATCAAAGACTTTTTTTTTTTTTTTTTTGCCAACGACTGTTGATCAAGATTGAAAAAGAAAAAAAGAAAAAAAAAGAAAAGAAAATAAATCTAGAAGGCATAAAATCAATTTTTTTTTTTTATAAATCCATCAGCTATTTTCTCCAAGCTTTATTTTGAAACAACTATATTAGGTTGAACTTCATATATAAAATCTGTCAGAATAAAGGACCGTCAAAAAGGGGTTTCCTAATGTGCTGTATATTCTTATTCAAGATTTATATCATTTAATAATACCATATGAATCACTACATTCATTAAATATATAATTATTGTACTCTTTCATATATAATCTGCAACCTAACACTTGTCTGTTATGAAGGGTGTAATAAACGATTCATAATAGGTGTAGAATTCTTAAATAGGTCAACCTTTCGAAATCTGTCCACCAAAACTTTAAATCATGGGTTTCCACTACAAATACTTCAATTCTTGGCTTCACATATACGTAAATTAAGCGATTTACGTGAAGCTTTCTTGTGTTTTTGTACTTATATTTCCATAATTTCTATATATTACCCAATATTATATGTAATTCTAAATTTTCATGTGATGATGCCAACGTGTAGCCACCACACAAAAACAAAAAAAGACAAATGAATATGCGTATACCCACATGAACCATCACAAAAAAAAAAAAAAAAATGACCCTATCCTTCATCATCATTTTCAAGCAATATGTGACCTAAAAATGCTTTCTTCTCCTATAACTTTTCCAAAATCATAGTATGGAAAACATATCCGAGAATAATAACGAAGGATTGTCTTCATGTTGGGGTCGTTTGAAGTTGAAGCTTGCATGGACCAAGAGAAGAATCAAAAATGTACGGAGGAAGTTCCATGGAAGGTGCTCTCCTCTAGACTGCAAATCGGCCGTAGCATCTCTAGCCAATCTACAATCACGGCAGCCGGCGGTTGGCGGTTTCCGGTATGACCCTTTGAGCTATGCTCAAAATTTCGACGATGGATGTTGGAGAGATGATATCGGATCATCATCCTCGCATCATGCTTTTATATCTAGATATGCTCCTTCTTTGCCTAAGTCTCATGAAGAAGCAGATGATAATAAACCATGAAAGGATTTGTATGCTTTTTCTTTTTAGTCAATGGCTAGGGAGAGGTAAGTAACTGTTCATGACGAATTACGGGCTATTGGGCTTAGTCCATATCCATACTCGTCTATAATTCATAAGGGGAGTTATCCACCCTTATCGCGCTTGGGCGAAGAACTTGTATGTATACTGTTTTATGGGATGAAGTGATGTTTAGTGATTGCCATGTATATTTGCGTATGTGGAGAGTAGTTTTGATCATAATACTTGTATGTTATATTTAGATTTTGGAGATTTGCTACGAAGCTTTATCAAATTCTTGTACATGGTGAACAACAACTTCTTCTTTTTATTATTATTATTATTATTATTATTATTATTATTATTATTATTATTATTATTATTATTATTATTATTATTATTATTATTATTATTATTATTATTATTTCGTGTATGTAAAAATGTATATATCTATTATCTTTCTTAGGATTTTTTTTTATAAATAAAGTAAGTATTATTTCCGATTCTCGTTAGTTATGATTTTTCGTTTATGAGACAATGTAATATGGTCCGTTAAATTCAATATATGTGATTAGATAACTTTATGGTATTTATGAACACCAAAAATGGAGGGCCACATAAAATACAGTGTTATATATATATATATATATAGAGAGAGAGAGAGAGAGAGAGAGAGAGAGAGAGAGTAGGCAAGGTGCCCCCTTCCAACTCCATTGAAAATCCTGATTCAGGTCTTCATATTGATGAATGCAGTATGTAAATGAGCTAGAAAGCATCTATTGCACATGTGTATTTGCAGGTTCGCAAGAAATTTGAAATTGCATGACAAATTTTAAAGTATAATATATATATATATATATATATTATATTTATAGCAATTAACGTTCTAAATCAATCACAAATAATCCTGTTTTTTCGAACAAATTAGTTTATTTTTCTCCTTTAATTCGGTATAACATTGGAATTTTCCAAAATTTTCGATTAAGTTCAATACTCAATCTGTTTTGAAACATAAATATATTGGTTTTATGGCTTTCTTCGAGGATTTGTCAAATCATCATATGAATTCCATCGTTTAATTTGAAAACTCTCAGAAACAATCATTGAGACATGTTGTCTTGGAGAAGATTCATCTAGATTATAGTCACCTGGACAGCATGCATTGTAAAATTTTTACTGTCGTGCCTTAATTATCTTTACTGTAATATTATTCATTAAACCATCGGAACTATCAAATCTACACTTTTTTACAAAAGAATATTATTCAATTTAACCTATCTGCTAAAGTCTCCAAATATAATAAAGACGAATCAAATCTTTAAAATACGATAAGTCTTACTAAAATACAATTTTCTCTCTACTCATCTTGATATGGATAATGTGTGTTTATCGCAGCTCCTACCACCAGAACATAAGTTATAGCCCACATCATGATAATTAATTTCCTCATGATCATCCCTGAAATGGAACTTCCAAATCGGCATGCATATACAATATCACACATAGCTTGATAATTCTAAATACGAAAACATAAGTCAACCAACATACACATTCAATTAAGGTATCATTATCTCATTTCTGTAACAAAATAAACATGTAACCCCTTATATGCTCCCTAAAATTGGATCTGAAAATATGGGATCCATCAGACCTTTTAGAGTCAATTTTAAAAATGTGAGTCCATAGTAAATCTATAAGTAAAAAATGGAGCTAAGTTCTTGATTGTCATGGATCCATGACCTATATACGCTAAGAGATTACAATTTCTTAGGTTATTACTTGATTCTCCTCTCAATTAGCTGATTTCAACCTGATTAGATTCGTCTTGTATCCTCTAGAACTTTACCGGGACAATCAAGGTGAATGGCCACTTGTGCAATTGCCAATTGACTGCCTTAGGCCATGTTATTTGGTCGACCGGGCTTAGTTCACAGTAGATCTGTGTATGCTAGTTTTGTAAAGTTTGAGTATTTAATCTGTAAAATAAATCCTAAATCCATCTCAAATCAATCTTTTATTTCAAAAATCTTGCTTTTGATTCATTACTCCCTAACAAGATTATGACATTTATCTCCCATCACGCATGATATTCACATATTTCAACTATGAAAAAGTGGAGAATTTCTTGAACATAATAAGAAATGTATTATGACATGAACCTAATTCATGTTATCTCCCAAATTTTAATTAACCTTAAAAGGGGATAATACTAGTATTAATCTAACTAGGAATTTGACTAGAAACGTGTACTTTTTAATGGGAATAGAAGACGGCCCTTAAATTTGTCCCAAGACTCCACTAAAGATCATTACTTTCAAACCCGCCGTCCAATCCAATTTTACACTAATAAAAATCTTGTAAGCAACACTTTTAAAATTTCCATAGGGATCCTATATTTTTTACCACTATAAGGTAATTGATCATTTTACGTATTTTAATGAGATTCCAACCCTTGTGACAGCTTAACAAATTTGGTGCTAGTCCTATCGATTGCCTTGATTAATAAGTGAAATAGAGCTAATGAAATAAGCAAAATTCAAAGTTATCTTATTGTGGACATGCACCCATTGCCTCTAGAAGAGAAGAGAGCCATGCAAAGGGAGAAGGGAGAGACTAGGGTTTGGCAATGATGCAAAAGAGAAAGAGAGTGAGCGGGCTAATGTATATTCTTCTTTGGTTTTCATAGAAGAATGAGAGACTTGGCTTCATATTTAAAGAGAAAAGACTTAGGGCACATTGCTCATCTTGCTCCTAGTTTTGGATTTATTTTAAGGGGAATTTCATTTACATTGAACAAATATATTGTCCATGTGATTCAACTCCCTTGAAGATTATTTTGCCCATCCTTACACAAACTTTATTTTGCTTAAAGTATTTAATCGTAAGTATGGCATTTAAAATGCTTAAAATTTAAGATGATTTAAAGGAGATATATATATATATATTATTAAAACCCCAATAGTTTTATATAATCGTAACTCCTGAAAATTACCTATTTAACTTCAATATAATATTATTCAACAAAAATAACAATATAAAAATAACTTTTTAAAATTATAAATATCTTATACTATAAATGAATTTATCATTTTTTTTTCTCTCCTCCACTACTTTTTTACTCAAATTTTTTCTCCCTCTCTCTCTGCCACTTTTTTCCCAATATATTGTTTCACTTCTACATGCAAAACAACTATCTTTTTTCTCTCTCTCTTCAAATAGCATTTTTCTATATTCACCTTTCCATTTTCTGCTACATTTTCTCTCTCATATCTTGCACTTTTCCATACATATTTGCACATATCCTTAAAGTTACGATTTTTTATTTTTTTCAATATCCTTTCCCTTTCTCCTTCTTATGTAGAGAATATAAATTTATTAAGTACATATAACTACTAACATTTTTCTCATAGTTTTAATTTTTTTTTCTTTCATATAATTAATTATTAAATATTATAAATTAAAATTTCATATATTTAATGTTTTTAAATTCACAAATATATCGCAACTATTGCATCTACTAATATATTATTAAAGAGGATGCCCCCTCTTTGGTGTCTTGGGTCTTTTAATGATTTTATTTATAGCTTCACCAAAAGATTTATTTAATATGATTATATTTGTAATTTGATTAAAATAACCACCCCTCAACCTTCTCCCTCTTCTCTCCAAGTTATTAGGAAAAGCAACCGAATGTTTTCCTTTAATTTTGATGCACGTTTGAAAAACTTGCATTTATAACTACTTCCACTCAATTTGGACAGTTTTTAATTCTTCACTCTCTCTTTATTTATTTATTTTTTTCCAAGTTCCCTCTCTCTCTCTCTCTCTATTTGTAGAGCACCAACTAACCAAGTGGGTCTTGCGACCATACGGCCAAGAAGAGATATTTCCATCTTTCCAATGCAGATAGGCGAGAGAGAAAGAAGGTGGTGAGTAAGCGAATAAGCGTCGGTGGAATGATGGGTTATGAAAAATAGGAAAGTTGACACATGTCCTTGTGCTAACACCAAAAGATATAGGATTCGAACCCTCTAATTCCACATCTCTATCTTTCAACTCCATTAACACAAAACTTATACTAGATTGAGCACTCCTCCTTTGCCCCCAAGAGTCTGGATAGAGCCCTATACATTGATACACTTCACTCTCTCATCTTTTGCTCTTTACCCACAGGAGGCTTTTTATAGGCATCCAAAAGTAAGGAGTCCAACCAGTCTTCAACCCCAATAGTTCTCTATCTTGAAGGGTTTCGGCCCGTTTTCTCCATTGTGTCTAGTTGATTCCCACAATCAACAGATGTGAAAGGAGTTGTACATTACAATCCAATCAGTTTGGGAAAACCTAAATTAAGATGATGTTATTGTTGCAAAGGAATTTTAAAACTCGTGAATGATGCCAGTGGAGTTCTAGGTTGCAACTCTTTCGCGGAGTCAATTGAGGATGTGGTAATTTTCTGAAAGGAAACGAAGAAAAATTAACGTAGATGTTCTGCTGAGAATTTGAAAACTATGAGATTGAGAAAAAGAAAACATATGCCATTAAAGTGAAATTACAACAACCATGTTTTCATATTTAAATTTCGATTAGTCCGCCATGTATCTACATGATTAACGTGCGTGACTTTTACATCTTTCATTTTTTTTTTCTTCTCCTTCGTTCTCATAAATGATTCTTTGGATGTGTATTCATTAATTTTATAGGGCAAACATGGTACCTCGTAATAGTCTTTAGAGTTACAGTCGGATGAAAGGAAGGAAATGGTTTTCTACAGGCAGAATTATGATTATATAAGTTTGAGGAAAAGGGGTATATGTTTGGTGTGTTTTTTCTTTTTGAGAGCTTTTACAGTTTTGTCACTTGTTTTAGTGGAATGAGTCCAACTCTTATTTTTACTTTTAATGATTCAAATTTAATAAATACAAAATTCATGATTAGAGAGATAACTAGAACAATCCCATTAAAAACACAAATAGGGCATAGAAAAATCTTATTATATGTTCATAGATTATAGCCTTGGTTAGTTACAAACTTCTCGTTAATATTTCAAGACCAAGTTGCCTCATCAATTGTGAATCTTAGTACATATAAGTTGGGCCCATTTTGTAAAGGACAATTTTTTTTTTTTTAAGTCTCTCTCCCCATTTTATTATTTTCTTCAAGATGATATATTGACATATATATATATAAGGGATATTCATAATGGATATACATGCACAAAAATAAAAGAGCTCAAATTATTCAATAAACTGTACATATCTGTAAAAACATTGAATATAAAAAGCTATTTAATAAAGAATTTTGATTTAATAATATAAATGGTACTAATTAAGAGATGAAGTTGAGAAATATGAGAATAATAAGGAAAAGAAGACATATGCTATTTGATTTGTCAACATAGTGGTTTTCTTCTTTTCACCCCCAAAAAAAAAAAAATAATAAAAGCATAGTGCTTTTCTTTTCACCCAAAAAAATGCTATGCGTTTAATTGCAATTATTTTCTGGACGTATTTATAGATGATGTGTGAATAAAATTCGAAGTTAGTTTATTTTAGTACTGTTTCATTGTGACTTTAAATTTTTCTTTATTGTTGTTTTTTTCTTCATTGACAAATCAACAACCATACGTATATTTGATTCAATAATTTTGTTATATTATATTACTTAATTTAATTTTGCATACGCATTGCAGTTGTATATTTACAAGTACATATATATATAATGGGATAATATTAGTAACACTAAATAAATTTAGATACTTTTTCAATTAGATACCTAGAGCTTAAAGTTACCATTTATCAAATCCAATTAGAATTTGTTCGTCATGTTTTATAATTTTAAGGTCGTTCAATATTATATACCTAAAATTTAGGTAGTGATTTCAATATGGTTCCTTTATACGCGCGCGCCTATATATATTCTTAGCAAAATTAATAGATAAAATTATTTAGATTTTTTAAACATACCATAATATCATGATAGCATCATTTTGTTTCTTTTGATCTTTACGAATTACACACAATCCATCTTAAGAAAAAAAGTTTAATATTATTATCACATTAGGTGAATCAATGAATAGTATATAAGTACTAATAATATTTAAACACATAATAATATAGATATGTATTTTTAAAAAAATACTAATAATTAAAAGTGTAAAAGAAATTTTAATTTGCAAACCAATCCATTTAACTCATTTTTAAAGCAGGTTTGGATTGGATTTTTCCAACCCGTATAAAAGCTATGCCATTTATGGCCTAACTCATTTAACCTATAGATTTTAGTAGGTCGTTCCGTGGTTTTATGAGTTAGCCAACTTTTTATTTGAAAAAAAAAAAATGGAACTTATCCCCTGCACGACACAACTCAAATACGGCTCCCGCTCAAAGGCCAAAGAAACTACATGCATGGCATACAAATGGATACAGTAAATGTACATGTATCATGCCTCTTAATAATGTTTTTAAGTATTAAAATTTTATTAATATTTACATGTCATTCATCAATCCATATGGCATATTAAAATTGTTGAAACTTTTCTCATATTAAGGAAAAAAGGTTCAATAGTATTAACAAACTATATGAATTAATTAATGGTATGTAAATATTAATAATATTTAAACATGTGATTATAAAAGCACATGCTTTTTTAAAAAAGTATCAATGGTACTTCTACGTGTTAAAAAAGTATTAACAAACTACTTGGTATTAAACATTGATATCTACAAGTCATTCATCATTCCATTTAACAAGTCATGTAGCAAGTCAGTATTTAGTATTATTAAAGTTTTTCTTATCTTAAGAAAAAAAGATTTAGTATTATTGAAGTTTTTCTTATCTTAAGAAAAAAAGATTTCATAGTACTAACATTAATACGCCATGTGAATCGATAAATGGCATATAAATACCAATCATATTTAAAAACATAACAATGAAGGTACGTATTTTTTCAAAAAGTATCAATAATGTTTTCATGTGTTAAAATTTTACTGATACTTATACACCATTCATCAATCCATATGACATGTTAGTACTTTCGAAGTTTTCTTTTAATCTTGAGAGAATAATTTTAGAAAACTTTAAAAAGAAATAACTTTGAATTATAAAAATGCGTACGTACGTATATGATGTGCGTATATGTGTATATATATATATATATATATAGAGAGAGAGAGAGAGAGAGAGAGAGAGAGAGTTATTATCATAGTATACACCTCAATTTTATCATTTTTTATAATTGTACATTTAAAATCTCTACTTATCTAATTTTATATATCATCGTCCACACTTCACTTAACTCAAATTTATACTATTAGTCTAATTAGTATAGTCAGCTAATGAGATGGTTATCTACGATTTTAGGAGGTCATGAAACCACTTACAAGTAGCCACTGACAATCCTTTGTAATCCCTATCAAATTGAAAAATATTAGTTAAGAGACCTATTAGCAGCCATGGTTGGCCACCTACAACTTTAAGGAGGTCATGTGATACCCCTAAGGTAGTAGGATGACCCTCCTCGGTCATGGGAGACCACCTTATTATCTAATCATACTAACTAAATTAACGGTGTGAATTAAAATTAACAAAAGTATATATTTTGATAAATATTTTAATATTATAATTTTGTAATGATATTAATATTTTAAGTATTTGATATTATTAAACTAGCACATGCATTTCCTTAAGAGTTTTGTATAACTATCACTCCTTAAAATTACCTATTTAACTTTAATATAATATTATTTAATAAAAATACCAATATTAAAATAAGGTTTTTAGATTATAAAATCTCAAACTAGACATAAATTTGTCAACTTCTTCTTTTTTCACCTTTTTTTTTCTCTCCCCCACCATATTTTGACTCCAATTTTTTCGCCTACTCTCTCTCTCACTTTTTTTTTTTTTCAATCTATTTTCCTAATTCTATGTACAAAACAATTACCCATTTTTTTCTCTTTCTTCAAACAACACTTCTCTACGTTCACCTTTCCATTTTCCGCTACATTCTTTCTCCCAAACCTCACACTTTCCTATGCATATTCATACATCTCCTTAAAGTGATGGTATTTTATTTTTTTAATATCATTTTTCTCTCTCATTCTTGTGTAAAGAATATAAATTTATTAAATACATATTATTGCTAACCTTTTTATCATAGTTTTATTTTTTTAATTTTTCACATAATTAATTATTAAATATTATAAATTAAAATTTCACGACCACTAGTGTGTGTATATATATATAGCCAATCTTAGTGGTTCAAGGAATTAAGTTTTTATCTGTTTGCCCCAAAATGCATCGGTACCTTGTGGGCCATGATGTTTGGGCTTGAATGTTTTATTCTTCGAAATATGGACTGGGCAATTAAACCATAGACTATATTGGGCTTCTTTTTCGGCCCAAACAAAGGCAGCGCGATGATTGTATCTAGCGAAATGACTCCACCGAGATGTCCAGTTAAAGCCCGTGTTATGCATATAATATTTTAAAAAGTAAATTTATTAAAAGATTATCACAGTTAATATTCTAAAAATGTATATTCATAGATTGTTATAAGTACAGTATGTATTCTACTGTTTAATTATACAAATATATATCAAATGCTTGGGGTTATATGACTATTTATGATCTTTGTCATATTTACATCAAACAGCATACCATTTGGAAAGAGTTATAACCCTTAAACTTATAGAAATGCAGCAATGTGTGCAACAATATTATTTTGTATTAAGTGATACAAGGGTTACAATTTGTCATGCAAATGTTTATGAGTACCAATTTTATATAGAAGGGTATACATCCTTGGCAAAACAATTAATAAAAATAACTCTTAGTAATGAAAGGATACGTGACAAAATGAAAAATTATACGTTATTACCAATGAAAAGTCACAAATAATAAAAAGCCTTAAAACTAGATATACATATAAGATAAAATAGGTACATCATACTAAAATGTTGTATATTTTGTTTAAATGCATAAGATTTTCCAAAATGTATGGTAAAATACGGATAGACTCCCATATGTGTCTACTTTTTGCTATAAAATTTAAAAATATGCACATACAACCGAAACGGTCACTAAAGCCCCCAATCGTCGCTATTTGTGATCCTGCAAGTAATGATTCTAAAGCTTCACAATGTTTCAGGAGTACGTGTATGATTTTAGAAATTATAAGTAATGATTTCGCCATTGAGGGTGCATTTGCAATTGAGGCAAATTGCAAAACTCTTGAGATTATTCGTCGCATGCATAAACTCCTAAACTCCCGTAACATACCTTCACCTCTCCTCAACCAGTGAATAAATATACATACCCACTAAACCGCTACTAAAGTCCCACAGTTGTCACCTCTTATGACCCTTTAGAGACGATCCTGGATCATTAACAATAGTTTCGGAGGTTTGTGCCAATTTTGAAGGTTATGGAGAGCTGAAGTTATGTTTTGGGATTTTAGGAAATCTACTAGCATTTATTTTTTACTTGGCTATCGGTTAAAAGTTTCAAATATAATATTAAAACTATTGGTTAGGTGGATAACATAAGCTTCCAAATGTTCCTTCACCCCTCCACAACTTTCTAGTAAAGACATTTACCTATTAAACCCTAGTTAAAGTCTCAATATCTTCATTACTTATAATCTTTTAGCAATTATTTTGGAGCTTCAACAATAGTTTAGTTGCATGTACATAATTTTAAAAGTTATTAGAAAGCAAAAGTACACTTTAGAAGTTGTTCTGTTTTTTTATTTAAAAAAAAAACACTTTAAGAATTTCTTAGGCTTAACCTCACACTTATCAACATTTTTAGGGATGTTTTGCATCTTCCAATTAAATTTAAATTAGTCAAACAATTTTCAATTTTAGCTAGTGGATTTAGGCAATTTTGTGGATCTTTAGTTTTTCATATCAATACTCTTTGGCCAAATTTCAAGAAAATTTATGTTTTATAGGGATATTGTTCTAAAAGTAATTTTATACTCAATAAAATATATGTAAAAAACAGGGAAAAAGAAAATAGAAAAAAAAATTTCCCCAATTTGATTCAAATTTTCTCAATTCAAACCAATCCTAAATTCATAATTGTTTTAAGAACGTAAATCGAACCAAAACAATAATCCGATCCAAACTGTTTCAAAAATATAAAGTAATATTTTACTTTTGATTGGAAAAGTTCTAATATTATAACATAGTATTGAAAATTTTTTTAGCTTTATCCTTTACTGAAATGCATATACATTGCTTTTATGGAAATATGTTATAAAATTATGTATATAGATTGAATTAATGGTGAATTTTTGCTCGTAAGCTCCATTAGGATGAACTCAATGTATAGCCCATGAGTTCAAGAGGATGACGTATGAGAGGCAAATAATGGATCTAGCGAGAAGATTGCGTCTAAAATTCCCTCTCACAAATCTAAGATAAGGAAAGCCTCTTACCTCAATCCCCACTTAGCTAATAAATTAGTACCTCCTCTTTTCTATAAATAACTTCAAACCCTCATCGAGTAAGAGAGATCAAGCCATTATTTCTCTATATCACTTGGTGATCAATTCTCGACCATCTCATTAACTTGAGCACTATATATTACTTCTGTAGCCCTAAATAAGTAATATCAATTAAACCTAACCTCCTTGTCATGAATTCATTATTGATAGGTTGACTCAAGATTTACATCATATATTAGCTTTATGAATAAAACTATTAGTCAAGATACCTATGATATTTCATAGTTGCATGAATATTGCCTTATTCAATCTTCCATAGAGTGCAAATACATGTTACTAAAAAAAAAAAACTTAAATACCTATGATATGAGATAATATATCGTGCATTTAATTTTTCTTAGGTTATGGATATTGGTTCAATCCATAAATAAAACTAAATCGAATTAAAGTTTTATTATTCGAAAAATATCTTAAACAAAACTATATGGTTTGATTCAAATTGATAAAAAAAAAATAAAATCATATAAACAAATACGGCAATATACTTTATAAGAAGTGAAAGAAGAAATACATTGATCATAATTTATAGGTTCTAATGGGTAGTGTAGACAGAGCATTTTCTACATTAGGATAGAATCAACATGATTAGAGTTAGGTTAAAAAGAAAAAGTAAAACAAAGGTATCCCATAGCGTCATTTATCACAATACTCTTTAATATATTTTAGAAAGGTTGATATTATGTCAAAGAAAAATTAGAGTTTGATTAATTATTATTTCAAGGATGTTCGATTAATTTTACATCTTAAAAATAAATAAAAGAAAAAAAAAACTTAATTTTAGGACACTCCTTATTATTTTTTAAAAATAAATGTGGAAAATTATTATAGAAAGAAATACATGTTTAAAGTTCTGTACACTGATTGATAAAAAATTAGCAATGATGCAATCTAAGAATAAACATTTCGATATATAGCATGTACCAAAAACACAAGTTGCTTCGGTATTGAAATAAAGATAAACATTACATTAGATGACACATATATACAAATATATATATATATAAATTCACTATGACGTACTTATAGTAGATTTAATGCTGTTAGTATTGATAAGAAATAGCAATACTGATAATTACCTCATATTCTCACTTTACACTTGAAAGCAAACATCGAGAGCACAACACAAAATTAATTACATGGAGACATATACGTTACTGGACTAGGAATGTAGGGATCGGCCTAGGAGACACGATGACCAAGAGGTTAGAGAGAGCTCATCATCTTCATCCCATCCCATCTGAATTCCGATTTCAAGCGTTGACAAAAGGACAAGGCTGTCTCTGACACCTCACTGATGGAGGACTCAGCGATCATTCCGGGGGGATAGATGGGAATGGTGTCATCAAGCCCGTGTAGCGCGCAGGCTTGACATGACATGACCACCTCCCATCCCTTCATAACCCATGGACCCCAGCCTTCCCACTCCACTGGCTCTTCCTTTTTCCCAATTTTTTCTCGAGTTGTCCAGGTGGATGAAATTGAGGTCGAACCACTTGACACGAATTAGTTTAGTGAATTTAGTTAGAACTTCATGCCATGTAGTTACATTGTCAGTTTTAGTCGAATCTTACCGAGGTGGAGCGAACTTTCGTTGGTTAATCTCATCTGTCTCCATGGATAGTCGACAAGTACGAAGGTCTTAATAATGATTTTGTACATATCTGGTGTTTATCCTACCGGTGGTTTTAAAGAATCTTACAAATTGATTTAGATTACAAATGTTGTTTTGACCGTATAAATTGTATCTTTTGGGCATAAGCCAAATCGAGTTGCAAACCAAGGCTCAAATGGTAGTTTCATGTATGGGTATAGTTATTAATGTTATGTTAACTAAAATATTTTTTTTTTCTTTTCTGAAGAAATTGAGTTTAATTAAGTTATGCTGAAATTCATTGAATACCACTTCAAATAGAGCTTTACTTTTCAGCAAACTACTACTATCATTACAACTTTATTCATTCATTACTCTAAAAAACAGAAAATTTTCATACCAAGGATAGATTTTGCTCGCTTTTTATAGTTGAGGATCTGTACGTTTTAATTCAATTATTTTACCATAATGAAATTTAAGATTACTCTTCTTTTTTCTTTTTCTTTTTTTTATGCAATCAATATGATGAACTAAATTGAAACATGTAAAACTCAAATTTTCCTAGTTAAATTTGTGGAACTTTGAAGATCCCTATCGAGAGTTTCAGGTGTATACACAAACATGGATGGCAATCTAAAGGGTGCATAGGATTATTAAAATATCAGATTGGGATGAGACAACTCTAAAATCAAACTTGGCTATATTTATAAACTAAAACTCTAATGTGATTGGTAGTATTACTTAATAAGTTTAGGTTTCGCCTAATTAAGTTTGTTAAAACTCAATTTATCTAAAAGAAATGTTTTTCTATCTTAATAATATTATCATCTATACTCAACTTAAATTCAATTGATATTTAAACTCAATTCTAACTAGATTATACACACTGATTAGTTAAAACAAATACCATAAAATTCGATGGCACGTAAACTCGACTTCATAAACTATTTAACAACTTACATATCATTTGAACTCAAACAACTCTCAAATAAGTTTAGTTTATCTATATCTTTAAAGGGTCCAACACTTATTAAAATGCCAAATAAAATAATATCTTTTTTTTTCTAAAGTATAAAATTAATGTTAATCAACATGTAAATTTTCATATTTAGATCTATGAAGCGTCGAATCTAGAAAGTATTGAATATACAGTGTCTCTCATCTATTACAATTGATGCTTTACCTATTCAATTGTTTGAACTAATTCATAGTCCATTTATTATATATACTATTGAGCTCACACGCTCACAGTTCTCTAATAAATGAGCATAATGGCTTGAACAGTGCCTTGATAGACTAACGTGTGGAAATAGCCTGAATCACCCTCCGTCTTTCATGGTTTTGGGACCGTGCAATTGTTTCTCGCATTATACACCTAACAAGTTAAGTTATCAAGGCTGTCAACATGCAAAAGGGCTTAGGGCATATCACGTTTCCGAAATATAATTGCCTCCATTAACGCCGAAAAACTTTAACCTGGGATGATCTAACGAAGATGGGTCCAACATGGTGGCATTTCAAACAACTTATCTGTCCTTGTAGAACTTTTCTACATTAACATCGTGGTAGGAACCTATTGAAATTAAAAGAAATGGAAATAAACCTTGTGTTTGAATAATTCAAAAGCTAAGTTCAAATGGGATGAATCAATTCTACTCAATGCTCCATTTCTTTTCTCTTCAACTTTGAAGAGAAAATTATGAAAATGGATGGAAATACAATGAAATTATGAAAATATTCTCATCGTTATCATTATTATCATCACTGTCTTTTACTATTTTTCTGTATCATCTACTCTCTTCTTTTTTCTTTTTTCTTTTTTTTGTACCATATACATCTGGATTGGAATAAAGTTTCTAGAAGAAAAAAGAGCAAGACAAGAAAAATGAGGAACAAGAAATTTAGAAAATCCTAACTCCTAACCTAATGGAACTAGACTTAGCATATGAGAAGGTAGACCAAAGAGTGGATAGAGATAAGAGATTAGGGTTTTCTTCTTTTTCTTCGCCTTTGTTTTCAAGTTAAAGTAATCTTTTCACATCTTCTTATCATTTTTATGACTACTCTACCTTATAATAAAAATGAACCATTTAAAAAAAAATACTAAGTGAGATGATGCGATCAAGGTAATTTAGTCATGTTAAGAAAATATTTATAGTTATTTCATTCTATTTTCGCATTTTATATATAAATAATAGTAAATATTTCCATTCATTTCCTTTGCTATTGATTTACTTTATATTATTTTCTTTTCCACAGCTTTCTTCTTATTTCTACTTATCCTTATGATAGCCAAACACAATGTAAATTTTTTATTTTATAATATGGGATTCAACTACTTGATTGATGATGAGCAAAAGATAAGTAAACCTTGAGACTACCTATATCTAACATGTTTTCACCCTTAAAGCAGGGGAATTAGGGGAAAAAAAAAACAAACCCTAAATCAAATTAAAAAATCTCTTCTTTTTTTTTTCAAATGATCCGATTTGTGGTTCAATTCGATCATATGTAAATCAGTTTGCAATTTGGTTCAATAAACAGAACCAAATCGATTAAGTTGATTTATAAGAAGAACATGATAAAGCTAACTAAAGTGAATCAATAAAGGATGATGTATGTAATGGTGCATGATTGAGTCGATGTATATACACCTAATCTATTGAAATGCATTTGTCATGAACACATTTACTTTTACAGCACGAGTAATCAGTTAAAGAAGGAATATTTGCAACTCTTATAATCACACTGTCAAGCTAAAATGACTTCTTTTGTAATGGTGATAGCAACAAGCAACTAATTGCCTTAACGCATAATAAAACTTTAATTAAGACCTTCAATATTTACCTAATTACATGGAAAATTTTAATTTTACAAAGTGCTTAAAGCTTAATCTCTAGAAGCACAAAGGTATTAATGTCACGTTTGATTAACTTCATAAGAGCAAAATGAAATGGCTATTTCTCACTTGCCATTGTATCTATGCATTTAGTTGTTCCATAGAATTGCTATTATTGAAAAATTAGGAATTGTAATTGCTTTATATGATTAAGGGAATAGTTATTCTTTAATTTTTTTATTGCATTTGAATGTGTTATTCACTTTTCTTTTCTCAAATATCTCCCTATATCGAGAAGAGAATATCTATAAGTTTGAGCATGTGTGTAAAACCCAATAAAAAGGATGTAGTGATAATAGTTGGGACTGAGTACCAAATCCTCTTTAGTTTAAGTTTCAAAATTTTATAAATTGAAGTTGGATTTAAGGGGAAAAAAAATCAAACCTACAAGTTATTAAGGGGCAAGGGGAAAAGATGAGGGGGAGGTTAAATGTAAACCATAAAGAATCTAACCATACCGTTCTACTAAGCAATAGTTTAATAATTGAGCAATTTAATCAGCATTCAAAAATATTAGGAAATGATTAAGCCTACTAATTAGAAAACGATTGGATGATCAAATTTTGTCAAATTTTTCATTTTTGCGTTTTCATTTTGTAGGCATTGTACCAGAGAAGATTGTCTTACTTCCATTATGATCCTGCTTTTAATTCTAATTGCTATGTTTATAGATATAACAGGAAATACAAATTTGACAGCTTTATGGGGAATCTAAAAATGAGTCTAAGCTTTCATTTAAAATCTATATCCAAAAGGAGTTGGTTTAATACAATATGAAAAAGGTAAACTCTTTTATAGCTATTAACTTTTAACATTATACACATTACAAATGAATCAATAAATCCTGCAAATTAGCGATCAGGACAATGGCACCTAAATTTTAAAGCTTCTACATGAGTTTTCCAATTAAGTTCGAAATTTGCAATTGAATTAGAAAAATCAATAGAAGTGATTGTAATAAGTCTAGATTTGGAAGCAAAGTAATAAAATAATAATATTTTTTTTTTACCTAAAAAATAATCTATATCTCTATAATTTGAAAGTTAACCATATCGCTATAATGTACAAAAATGCGAAATTTGAGTTTTAATAAATAACAAATTCTTAAAGATAATTTTTTTAACCAACAAAGCTAATTTGTATGAAATAACATTTGGACAATACATGTACTCTTGAAATATATTTAATATATAATAATATATAGATACCCGTAAATTAATCAAACAGCCTGAAAATATGTACGATACAATAAAATTAGTTAAACAACTGCTAAATAAACTACAAAGCCAGTCTTAATATAATTTTTACAGTAGTGAAGAGATGTGGCAACCAAAGGAAAATAAAGTCAAAGGTAGTATTAAATTAGCAAAGGACATATAATTTCACTTGAAAATGAAGGAAATTTGCAAGGCTTTGCCAATCTTTCCACCAACCCAACCAACTATATATGTCCTTCCACATTGTCACTTTGGAACTTTAGGTAGATTAGAGTCCATGGATAATCGTAGGAGCTTAAGGGAATTTTGTGGAAATTTAGGGAAAAATTAAGAAAATAAAGAGTTTGAACCTGTCTCTTTAATTCTTACATGTACAGAAAAGAGATGCAGCAATATACTGATGAATGTTAGGGAAATGAGGATGAATGAAGTTGAATATAGATTTTTCACTTTTCTTTTAGGACTTTCTTCCCTCTTTTGCTTATAAGTTGGGCCACCCCGGCAACCAACCTGATAGAAATTTCTGGAATATAACAAACTGGCTGTAATACATATAAAAATATACATTATAAGCCGAATGCTTCAAAACAGTTTAGTTGTACCTGTATAGATTAGATTTATGACAGCAATTATGAGATTACCTTATTAGGATATAATGTGATATAATTTGTATAAAAAAATTAAATTAAATTAAATTTTTACATCATATACAAGCTACAAAAATACATCAGACGTACCAAATTTGGTTTCCTAGGAAAAGAAAAAGCACCTCAAAATTGATGGGAACGAAAGAGGCCATCGATCCCAATTATCCAAATCCATCTTGACCCCACCAACCAAACCACCCTTGTCGACAAGGTCTACAACGTAGACACGTACACAAATGACAGACCCCATAATAATTACGTAAAATTAAAAGTCGGACCCACCCTCCTCTAATTTAATAATTCAGACGTACCTTTCTTTGTCCCGAAGAGAGAAATATATATATATATATATATTTATTTATTCGTTTATTTTATATCTATACAAACCAAGTCAGATTTCGTACTAACTATTACATGAATAGTCAATACGGCTTCCTCGGATGGAAAGGAAATAAAAAAGAAAAAAAGAAAAAGAAACAGAGATAAAGTACGGCTTTTGAAAATAACTGTTTCGTAAGAGAAATTTAACGCATTTTAATATTATACATCCTGCTCTTTACGTAAAATGAGAAATTGTTCCCTAACCTATATGCACATATAACATAGCCTGAATAAATCGATTACAATACGTGAGAGCAGGCCTCCAATTCTTTTTATCTATTATAATTTAGGATTTTCATTTCTATTTTTATTTCACATTCTTAATTTTAAAAGATGAGATAATAGTTAAAAATATGCAAATGAATTAAATTGGTTAATCCAACTTACTTTAGCTTTTGGGTTAAACGGGCTTATCAATTTTGATTTATTTTATAAATAGGCTAGAATTTAACTAGCCTAATTTGATTTAACTTATTTTGATATACGAGTTAAACAAGTTAATTCACTGATCAAATATAGATATGTTTTACTTATATTAAAAAAATTGCATCAAAAAATTATCTAATTATTGCATATCTTAGGATAGTTAGAAACATTTTACTAAACCGAGAGATGTCAACGTTTTGAATTGCATCTTTGAAATAAAGTTTCCGCATTCATTGATTACTCTATCAACAATGTTTGTATTCATATTTCGTCAATATGGAAGAATCAAACTCACTTTTTAACATAATATTCTATGATACTATAACATTGCATGTGAACTTTATACTTATCACATATGTTATATTAATATAATTGTATATTTTCCAATATTTAGCTATTGCTTAAATATAATAAAGTTAAATGTAATGACATATATAAGATACTGACAACTTCATTTATTTTTTGCAAAATGAAGATTACAGTGAACTTTTAATTTCATTAAATGATTAATTTTCAGATGGATTGTGATTTATATGTCTCTTTTCTTTACTTTTATTCTTCTTCTTTTTTTTTTGAAAAAACGAGTCAACTCAGCCCGTTATAGGTTAGCCCACTTTAACCCACAGGTTAAACGAGCTTAGCCAAATTGGCTCACTTTTTATATGAGTCGAAAAACTTAGCTCTTACCTGTTTTTAAAGCAAGTTAAATGAGCTGGCTTATAAGTTAAAACTCATTTGCA
The DNA here is from genome assembly GCA_024138005.1 of Lumnitzera racemosa. Classification (NCBI taxonomy): domain Eukaryota; kingdom Viridiplantae; phylum Streptophyta; class Magnoliopsida; order Myrtales; family Combretaceae; genus Lumnitzera; species Lumnitzera racemosa. The sequence goes on along the minus strand of JAMXBC010000008.1, from coordinate 7,974,023 downwards.
CAGCTCTAGTAATAAGTCTTCTCCATTAATCATTTTTACAAAAACATTTTAACTTCTACCTAACATAAAATTTAAAAATTTTATTACATAAAATAAGACATGCCCTCTATTGATAGAAGATTTTGAATGCGAGTCCCTTAAACTCATACTAACCTCTTTAAGCCCTAGACCTACGACCAAAGTATTCCCTCACTAACTGACCTAACTTACCTCATGATTAATCTGCTTAAGAAGTTTTCAAATAAGGGCTAGATACCATCTTATCTCCGACTTCACATTTGGACAGTCATAACGGTTACAAGTCAAACGAATAAGATTCCAAGACTCAGTTAGAAACATTAATAAAAGTAATTCCATAAATTTGAATTTAGGAAAATAAGTAATAAAATGATTAATTAATATAATATTTAATTTTATAAAAATTGTACGTTATTTATAAAAAATGCTCAAAACAAGTTTCAATAACTAACAAATTGTAAAAAATAAATTATATGCATACTAAAAATCATAAAATAACTTAAATAATATTTAGCAATATTTATTTGTACCATATATAAATTTACGTGTAGGTTAAAATACGTGAAATTACCTAAAATACCCTAAATATACTAAAATGAGACTAAATAATTAAGAAAAAATCGAGAAAAATATGAAAAAATGAGGAAAATTCCAAAAGTAAGGCGTGGCAAATTGGAAATAGAGAATGGAAAGCAACCAATTAAAATTAACCAACAAAAATGTAAAAAAGGATAAGAGATAAGGACACTCGGCAAAGAAAAAATGAAGGAAAAAAATCCTAAACTCAACTATAAAAACAAAAGACCTTCATCTAAACTTATTTTAGACATTTTAGAATCCGTAAAAGATTAGGAAGAGGAGAAAAAAAAAAGAGAGAGTAATTTTACAAAAAATAAAAAAATTATAATGCAAATAGAGCATATAAGAAGATTTCTAACCCAACGATCACCTAGGAGTGAACAGCCACCATCACCACACGATGGTGGCAGTGCTAAAGCTGGCCAACAAGGCCTTGGTGGCTGAAGCCACAAATTCTGGTGAGTCCAATCTTCCTTTCAATTTTACACATTTTATTAAAAATACTAAATATGCTTAAAAAATTATGAAGTTTGGTATTTTGAAATATTTTTGTATGTAATTTTTAGGAAAAATATTATTTCGATAAAATTATGTCTCATGATATATGGTGCTTAAAAAATCATGCAAAACCGAATATATTTCGAATTAAAAATAAATAGGCTTAGGAGTATAGTTTCGGACTCAAAAACTCTTATGTAAACTACTTAAGTGACATAGAACAGTATCACAAAACCCTTTTTCAAAAATTAATTTTTAAAAATTTTAGATAATTTTTAGACCTTAAAATGAGGTATAAAATGGGTAATTTGAGGTTATAGGTAATTAAGTAATTAAATAGGTAATTACTGATTTAATACATAATTATATATTTTAAGATGTTGAAATCTAATAGAGCATGCTATTTGTTGCATTTAGGGTATTAAATATTATATAGGAAATATGTAATAGGTAAAAATGAAAAATTTTAAGTTAATTTTGTAATTTAAGGTAATTAGGTGTAAAATCTTATTTAAGATGAATTTAGATATTTTGAGATGTTAATTGATATTGGAAGATGATATTTAAAGTGATAGAAATATCACATGTGTATATTATGTACATATTGGGTGATGATATATAATATGTAAGTAGAAGAAATTGATAAGTAAAAAAAATATATAAATTAAAATTGATATTATACCATTAATAAAAATATGTAATAAATCTGGTAGGAAACTTAAATTAGGGTAATTATATGAAAAATATAATATTTTATTATATCAAGAGTAAATTCAGTATATAAATGAGTACTATAATGTACTAAGTAAATTGAAATATGAATTAAGGACTCAAGAGTGATACTTAGAATACTTAAGTCTGATGTGATTAATTTCACATTAGGGTTCGAATTGTATTTTTAGAATTTACGTATCATACTTGTTGTTAAAATTGATTTAGAACCTAAATTGAAACTAGATTTAGAAATCGAATCTTAAACTAACCTAGAATAAATCGATAATACATAATAATATATCAATGGAAATTTTAGTTAAATCTTAATCTAAAGTTGATATATAACATAAAGATATAAATACTAAAAGAATATTTATATTATAGTAGATGTGGAGACAAGTCGACCTACTGCGAGTTAAGTGAGCGACCTAAGGTTTCTAGGTAAGTTGAGATTAATATGTTGCTATATTTCAGAGTACTAATTTGTAATATTTGGAGGCTTAGAAGTGTATTTGATTATGTTTGTTAAATAGTTGACTATACATATATGTTTGTTTCTAAGTTGATGGTGTGATTTGATTTACTGATTTGGCTTGTATTATATGATTTATATAAAATGATTAATCACTCGAAACTAAACCTAATTAAATATATAACTTGTAAACTTGAATCAGACCTACATAGCAACCCATTAGGAAAAACTAGGACTCTCCAACCAAATACTGATCTTCTCGAAAGAGATAGTGTTGGATAACATAGTTAGTCCCTTCTTTATCATTTGTCGAACTAAGCGACAGGTGAAGAGATCGCAACAAAAGTGAAGTCGATGGTTTGAAGGTAGTTGCGAGAGAAGCGGTATCTCTATTACACAAGCTTATGTTTGGTCGTAAGTTGTTGTATTAATGGAAACTCCTCAATTCGAATTAAAGCAGGTACAATTTCTTTAATCTCACAACAAGTCAGACAACATCTGACAATAACATATGCTTGAACATACATTGTACCCAATAATTTGGTTGATAACCCTGTTTGTATTTGCTATATTGTTTTGAATTTCCATCCCAACTTGCTAGATAGGAAGTGACCTATATTTATCCCGAAACTAACAACTGCTGGATCTTAGAGAGTGAGGAAACATATCTGAAGAACAAAATATATTGTTAAGATTTTAGCTTTTGTTTTAGAAACTTCTATTTTCGAATAATGTACTACTTAGGAAATATAATACGATAAAACTTTCAAACATTAATTGTACTATTTAAATTCTTTTGCATATGCATATTTCCATAATTTCTTAAGTAAATAATTTATTTAATTTATATACAGTTTACTTCAAACTAGATTAGTCATCGATACCTTATGCAAATCAAGTCTAAGATGACGACTGTATAGTCAATTTCTATTTTAGAATGGTTTGCACTGCGAAACTATTACAATTCTTTTGCTTCGAGGCATAATAGTTAATAATAAAGTACTTAGAGTCTTAGAACACGATGGTTAGCATAATCCCACTCACCAAACTTAATGGACATGTCGACGTGCAATATCTACCTTTAGATTTGCATCAGCTCCCTTTGATAAGTAGCCTGTATACTCCAACAATAACACATCTAAACTCCCATATGCATACTAAGCACGCAAAGCTCACTAGCTCTCCTACTTTCCTATCTTTGAACTTTTATTGATTTAAATATTAGAGTAACTATGCCGAATAATACTTCAATGTTCCTTACTGTATTTCTCTTGCAAGCTTACATACTCTATGTACAAGGCCTAATCTAAGTTAACATACGGGTCAAATCCTACTAATAATACCTTTTAATTTTTCTCTCAAGATTTTACATCAAATTACATCATAAAGAAGAAGACATATTCGAAGTTTATTTGTCAAGCTCTGAATAGATGAAGTTGTAATAATCTCGCTGTGTAAACTAACTTAAGATATAAACTAACCTCATAATTGTTATAAAAAAATATAGTCATAAGACATACACAACTTAACCAGCTTGAAGTATATGATTTGACACTTGTTAATGATCAAACTTATGGTATAATTTTTCAAAATACTTGTTCAATATGCATTCTTGTCCAATAACACAATAGTATTTATATAAGCATTTCCATCCATAGAGTTATAATTTACATTCATAGTTTACAAAAGCCATAAGTCTTAAAGTCTATTTATAATAAGATAGGAAACTAATGCACATTTTAAGGAAATCCTGATTAGTTTCCTTAAAACTAAAAAGAAAAGACAAAAGTCTAGATTCAGTAGATTCTCCTTTTCTTACTTTCCTAACCAACTGCACATTAACTTAGGGGTGGTGATGTCTGAACATTTTGACTGTCACTTGTCATTTGTAAAAGATTTTATAGAAATGCGAACACAACTAACTCAGTAAGTAGGATGAAGCTAGAAAAATACCGCACAATCACAAATAAGGTTATTAATTACATTGGAATGAAATGCAATGTAATTAATCACTTAAAACACCGTACAATATTATCCAATTCATTGTGATGTCAAAGAAATTGCATTAACTCTAACTCGAATTGAAGAGTTTATCATGACTCAAAATCAATCCAAACCCAAGCTTATGCAATACAAAACACCCTCCTCCTATAATCACTTTCAAACCATAGGCCTTACCTGTAACGGCCAAAAGCGGTAGAGTTGTAACAACTCATCGTGCAAACCATTCTAGTATAGAAGCTGGCCGTATAACTGCTATCTTAGACTTGATATACATAAGGCGTCTACAACTAACTCGCTTTGAAGTAAATAGTTCATAAATTAAATATGTTATTTACTTATGAACTTAATAAAAATACATATTTACATTAATATAATCTAAGTACATTTATAAGATTTAGCAACCTAACTTACTCTATCGAGTAATTTCTAAATTGATACTAAAAAACTTTAAAGATAGAATCCAAACTTAAAAATGTAGTTACTCTTCGGCTTATTATCTTTACTCCCCCAAGATCCAGTAATTTCTAACTTTAGGGTAAATGTAAGTCGCTTTCTAATTAGCACATACAACAATGTTTATAAAGATGTGAGCAATCATAGATTAGTAAGTTGGAACGGAGACTCAAAACTATACAGCAAATACAAACAGGGTTATCAACCAAAATTATTAGATACAATGCATGTTCAAGCAAATATTATTACACGACATTATTCAGCCTGTCGTAAGATTAGAGAAATTATATCTACTCTAATTCAGGTTAAAGATTTTCCATTAATATAACAGCTCATGATCAAACTCAAGTTTGTATAATAGAAACAACACTCTTCTCGTGACTATCTTCGAACCATTGATTTTACCCTTATCGCGATCTCCTCACATATTACTTAGTTCGACTAAGGATAAAGAAATGACCAATTATGTTATCTAGCGCTATTCCTTTTAAAGGAGTCGGTATTTGGCCGGAGAACTCTATGTTTCCCCTAATAGGTTTCTATACAGGTCTGATTTATGTTTACAAGTTATATATTTGATTAGGTCCAGTTTAGGGTGATTAATTATTTTATATAGATCACATAATACAAGTCAAAGCAACACATCAAAATCATATCATCAGCTCAGAATAAACACATGCACATAGTAAACTATTAACAAGCATAATCAAGCACAATTTCAAGCTTTCGAGTACTACAAATTAAGATTTCAAAATACAATAATATATTAATCCCAACTTACTTAGACTCCTTATTTGTTCACTCAAGGTGTGTATCGTACTAGTCATCATAAAAAATCTCTATAATACAAATATTGTTTCAGTTTTTCATGTAACTACTATAAGTTGGTTTTATCTTATAATCTTTATTGTTATCTTTTGTTTAGGGTTTAATATACCTAATTATCCAAGTTTTTAATTCTTTTACAACTATACTTGATTTAAGCTAAGTTCTGGTTTAGTTTTTATATCGATTTCTAAATTAGGTTTTTAACTTAATTTTCGATTTAGGATTTTATAAATATACCATAGGAAATCATTTCGACCCAAAATGTGAAATTAAACATATTATCTTCGGATATCTTAAATATCGTTTTTAGTTTCTAACTAACATTTTAGTTTACGCGATATATTTTAATTATAATTTAACTATTGAATTTACTTTTGCTGTGAGAAAATTTTATATTTTTTATATAATTACCCTAATTTAAGTTTTCTAGCAAATTTATTACATATTTTTATTATTGGTATAATATCAATTTTAACATAATATTTTTTTACTTATCAATTTCTCATACTTACATATTATACGTTATTACCTAATATGTACTTAATATACATATTTAATAGTTCTATTATTTCAAATATCATCTCCTAACATTAATTAATATCTCAAAATATCTAAATTTATCCTAAATCAAATTTTACAGGTAATTATCCTAAATTACAAAAATTAACTTAAAATTTATCATTTTTACTTATTACATATTTATTACATAATACCCTAATAATTACATTTAACACCCTAAGTACTACAAGTAGCATACTCCATCAGATTTCAGCATCCTAAAACATATAATTATGTATTAAATCAGTAATTAACTATTTAATTACTTAATTAGTCATAAATTATTCATTTTATGCATCATTTTAAGGTCTAAAATTTTCAAAAATTAATTTTTGAAAAAGGGCTTTTGCGGCACTGTTCTATATCACCTAAGCAGTCTGCAAAAAAATTTTGAGTCTAAAACTACGCTCCTAAGCCTATTTATTTCTAATTCGAAATATATTCGATTTTACATGATTTCTTAATGACAACATACTTATAGACATAAATTCATCAAAATAATTTTTTCTCCTAATTCTACATGCTAAAATATTTTAGAATAACAAATTTCATAATTTTTTACTTATATTTAATATTTTTACAAAATTAAACAAAATTAGGTTAGAAATTTACTTACCTGACCAATCAACTTCCAACTACCAATGGTGGCCACAAGTGTATTAGTAGCCTTGGGTGGTAGGGGTAGGGTAGTGTGGTGGTGGCCATTCATTTCTAAGTGACCATCAAGTGTGAGTTTCCTTCTAAAACTCTAATTGTACATATTTTTCTTAATTTTTGTAAGAAAACCTTAGTTCTTTTTCTTCGGTGTTATCTCAATTTTTCTAGATTCCTAATTGCCTAAATAAGCTTATGAAAAATTTTGGATATTTATAGGGGTATTGGGAAATTTTGATGCATTAAATTGATTAGACAATTACCTTATCTTATCTTTTTTCACCTTCCATTTGTTAAATTTTGATAGGTTAATTTTATTTCTCTCATTTCCAAGTTGCCATGACCACTTTCTAGAGATTTCCTCATTTTTCCTGATTTTTCTTTAATTATTTATGCATTTTCTTTAATTAATTAACAATATTTAGCATATTTTATGTAATTACGTGTATTTCTACTTACATGTAAATTCATATATAGTATAAATAAATACTCATAATATTATTTAAGTTATTTTATGATTTTTAGTATGCATATAATTTATCTCTATCGATTTATTAGTTATTGGAATTCGTTCTAAGTGTTTCCGATAAATAACGGACAATTTTTATAAAATTTAATATTATATCAATTGTCACGCCCTGAAGCGGCAGAGTCGTAACAGCCCCGCCGTGTAAACCGCCCTAAGATAGAAGTTGGCCTCACAACCGCTATCTTAGACCTGATCCACACAAGGCGTCCACAACTAACCCGCTTTGAAGTAGACAGTTTGTAATTTAAATAAATTATTTACCTATAAATGTGAGGAATTATATATATCTGTTATCATTCAGTTATTGCAGTTAAAGTTTACAACATTTCCCTATAGTATATTCCTTAGTATTATATCATTCGGAAATGAAAAATAATTCTAAAATAAAACTTAGACCTTAAAAGATGTGTTTATTCTTCAATGTTTTTCCTCACTCCCCAGGATCCAGCAGTTGTTAGCTTCAGAGTAATTGGTTGCCGCTTCTTAGCTAGCACTTGCACGACGTCTATAGGGATGTGAGCAACCACAGCTCAGTAAGTTAGGACGGAGGACTTAAAACTATACCATACACACAATAAGGTTTTCAATCACTTATTAGGTACAATGCATGTGCAAGCAAATGCCATCGCACGGCGTTGTCCGGCCCGTCGTGAAATTAGAGAAATTACACCCGCTCTAATCCGGGTTGAGGAGTTGCCGTTAATGCAACAGCTCACGACCAAACCTAGGCTTGTGTAATGGAGACCTTGCTCCTCCCGTGACTACCTTCGAACCACTGTCTTCACCCTCGCCGCGACCTCCTCTCCTGTCACTTAGTTCGACTGAGGATGAAGAAGGGATCATTTTGCAATCCTGCGCTATCCCTTCCGAAAGGGTCGGTATTTGGCCGGAGAGTCCTAAGTTCCCCTAACGGGTTGCCATGCATGTCCGATTATGATTACTGGTCGGATATTTAATTAAGTCTAGTTTAGGGTGATCAATCATTTCAAACAAGTCATACAATATGTGCCAGAGCAACAAACAAAATCATAGCATCACCCATAATCAAGCACATGCACACATTCTCTATCTAACAAGCACAACCAAGCATAATCTTAAGCCTCCAAAATACAGCATCGTATTAATCCCAACTTGCCTCGACTCCTCGCTTACTCACTCGAGGTTCGATTTGCTCAGGCCATCGCCGATCATCCCTATAACACGAACGTGGTTTCAGTATTTCATATAATATTATAAGTTCATTTTATCCGATAATGCTTATTGTTAGGTTTTGTTTAAGGTTAAATATACGTAATTATCTAGATATTAAGTCTTTTATAATTATTTTAGGGTTGGGGTTAGGTTCAGGTTCGGTTTTCGCATCGATTTCTAAATTAAGTTTTTAGTTCGATTTCTAAGTAATGTTTTAGATTCCAACCCTAGAAATCCGTTTCAACCCATAATGTGAAATTAATCACATTACTTCCCGATCTCCTAAATACGATTACTACCCCTAGTCAGCATTTTATTCCATCCGGTACATTTAAATCCGTATTAGTGTACCGAATTTACTCATATTGTGAGAAATTTTTACATTTTTCATATAATTACCTAAAATTGAATTTTGTTTCAGATTTGTTATGTTCTGATTTTCATTATTTTATTATCTAATTAAACCTAATTTTTCCATATTTATTAATTTTTAATTCTACATATTCCTAATTTTCTACATTTACCACATAATACCTTCATTACTTACACTTAACACTCCATAGACTAGGATTAGGTTTCCACATAAGAGATTAACATCCCTAAACATCTAATTACTATCTCAATCAGTAATTAACATCCTAATCACCTAATTAACTCTAAATCACTCAATTTTACCATTATTTTAGGGCTAAAAATTAACTTAAAAATTTCAAAAATTAATTTTTAAAAAAATGGCTTCATAGCACTATTCTATATCACATGAGCATCCTACATAAAAAAATTGAGCTCCAAACTACACTCCTAAGGTCATTTATTTCTAAATCGAAATGTGCTCGGTTTTGTATGATTTCTTAAGGACCCTATATTACAGGACACGTTTTCATCTAAATAATATTTTTCCTACAAACTACATACAAAAATATCTTAGAATAACAAAATTCATAATTTTCTAATTATATTTACTATTTTTACAAAATTTCACAAGAATTTGGCTGGAATTTGGACTCACCGGTTTGGGCGGCTCCGGCCACCGCGGGCCGCCGTGGCCTTGTCGGCCGGCCTGAGCGCTGCCACCACCGTGTGGTGGTGGTGGCCGTCCACTCCCAGCTCCTCGTCTGGTGTAGGTTCCCTTTAAAATCCCTAACTGCACAGTTTTCTTTTTTTTTTTTCTAGATTTTCTCTCGATTTTTTCGGTGTTTTGATTTTTCTCAAATCCTAAACTGACCAAAGGACTTCTAGAATTTTTCCCCTATTTATAGACAATTTTAGAAATTAATGTGCATTAATTTGATGGGATTTTGCCCCAATTCCATGATTTTTGGCTTTTTGTTTGTCAAATTCTTATTGGTTATTTTTTTTTTACCACGACCTTATCTTGTTGCAGCTTATCCTCTTCTGATTTTTCTATAATTATTTTGTATTTTTCTTTAATTATCTGCTTAGTTTTAGGCTAATTTAGGTAGTTATGCGTATTTTTATCTACATGTAAATACATGTGGGGTACACGTGAACATTCCTAAATATTATTTTGGTCATTCTAAATTTTTAGTATACATATAATCTATCTCTAATAATTTATTAGTTATTTCATTACACTTTTCGCATTTTCGATAATTAATACCTATTATGCTTAAAATTTGAAAATTTTATAGTCTCTTATTTTACTATTTATTTTCTTAAATTTAAGTTTATGGGGTCATTTTTACTAATATTTCTCTCAATAATTTATAATTTGGGTGTGATCGGATCCTTTAGCCGATCGCCCTAAACCTTGAGTTCTAAGTTCAATCCTACGGTTACTTAGCTGAACTTTGGGGCTTACAACAATTAATCATTTTATTACTTATTTTTTTAAATTCGAACTTACGGGATCACTTTTACTAATAATTTTGGTTTCATCGTAAAATTTGAGTTGGATTGAGCTAATTACTTGATCGTCCTAAATTTTATGAACTGAACTCTAAGTAACTGATTGTGGGGCTTACATTATCATTGTTACAACCTCCTCGCCTATCACTTAGTTCGACTAACGATAGATAAAGGATCATTTCAGCTATCCTCATTTAAGGGAATCGGCATTTGGTTTAACACTTTTAACCTTTTCTTTAATAACTGTTATGCACGTCTAGTTACGTTAGTAGTCATATCACTATTAGTTCTATTTAAAGGTGGTCAAACAAGTTTACACTACACAATACTACGTAATCATGCAAAACAGCACATCAAAAAGTTGAACTCTTGTCACAATCAAAATACCAACTACACATATGATATGCACACAGACAACTAATTTATAACCACAAGCAAAAGTACTTATAAGTCTCCAAATACTTTGATACAGTATTAACAAGTGATAAAGCTATGATCCTAACTTACCTATCTTGATGCTCATTATGGAAGACTTGTACTGTCAATGCTTCGCTTACTAGGAGATCTTATATATACAAATCCCATATTTAGTTTTCGTAAAAGTTACAAAAATGTTAGGGTTTTTTCTGCTCATTTATTCCATTTTGAAGTTATATATATATATATATAGTATATTATTATTTTTCTTATATAATGAAATATAGTTTTATTATATAAGTTAAGTTATTAAGTATCAATAATATACGTAGTTATACTATTACTTATAATATATCATTTTGATTTTATCGTAACGTACTTTTTTATCAGTCAATTTACGTTTTAATTACTATAAGGTTATCGTAGTATATAAATTCTTATAATATTATAGAGATATAGGTTATATTACCAAAGATTATCCAATTTTAGTAAAAGTAATATTATTGGGTTCGTACAAACCTGATGTTACATCCTATGGGTTTTATTTTGAGAAATAACTTTTGGAGGGCATTTCTAATTTCTAATATACCTATATGCTCCTATAATAAGTATTATCATATTATATTTATTTTATCTAAATGGACTGTATTTTATATAATTTACTAATATAGCTTAATAATATATGTAATATCTATCCCTGATATGTATATATCGTAATTCAGTTATATAACTATAACTAAATATGTTAAAAATTCATTTTCACTAGATCTTACTATCATGTACATGTATAAGTTATGTTTTAATATTTATCACATTTTAACCTATTATTACTAAAAACGTATCTTGATTAGTAAATTAGCCTATTATACTACTAAAATTCACGATAAATAACTTGGGTTACTAATTAATTCTCTAAAAATTTCTATAGATTCTTAAAAATATGCAAAATTCATTCAGTAGATGGTTCCATACTATTGGGTTTATCACCTATATTATTGTAATTACATTTTTACCCCTAAATTATGATTAATTACACAAATAATATTGTTCTTATAGAAAATAATTTCTAATGATCCCCGATATCACTATAAGTGTCCAAATGTTAATAGTTACCAATTTTATTAATTAATTTTATAAAAATATATTTATTTCATCATTTAGCCCTATTTTTAGTCATTTTAGGCTAAAAAAAATACAATAATTATTAAAATATATGAATAAAAAAATCAAGCTACATGGTTATTAACTATATGTAATAAGCATTCTATATAAAAATTTTGAGCTATAAACTATATCATTTTGTGTATTTATTTTGAATTTCAAATTTCGAATAAATAGTAACTTAATTAAGCAAGTATATAGAATATTCTAAATTTTATAAAAAATAAAAATATAACACCAAAGTATATATAAAATAACTTAAAAATAATTTTCTAGATAAATTTAATTTTTTTAGAAAATAAAGCAAAAATATGGTAGAAATTTAAATCACCTGTTCATCAGATCTCTGGTGACCATTAAGTGATGCGTGGTTGTTGGAGTAGCTAGGCATGGGATAAATTGCTGAGTGGTGGAAGGGTTTAACAAAAGAACATGTGGAGGTTGGGTAACTAGAATAGGTCCAGTCCTTACTCTGTTTCGTGTAATTTTTCTAAAATATTTAAAATATTTCCTATTGTTATCCTAACTTTCAAATTGCTAAAACGTTGAATGTCTTATGTCTTTTGCTATTTATAGGAGTTGGAATTTGCCGTATAGGATTTTTCTTATGATTTTCCCCCTTTTAGTCAAGTAGGAGGTATCCAATTTTTAGTAATTCAACTTTTGATTCATGTTGTTAGATTGTTAGGAGGCTATTATGGTGGTTTGTAAAAATTTCCAATGTTTTCTCTACTTTTCGGCTATAATTTGGATAGTTTTAAGTTAGTTTATATTAAATATATTATAGTTTAATGATTTTTTAATATACAAGTATATTTTCTGTATATATATATATCACGAATAATAAGTAATTACTTTTATATAATCATGTTTCTATCATATCTTTTATTTTTAAGATCATTTTCTTATGTGTTCTTATAAGTTTGCTACATATTATATATACTTGTATACTTTTGGATTAATTTACAGATATAATTATTATATATACCGGTATATTCATAAAAATACATGTATACCTATATGGTATATTATGTTATATTATTTCTTTTTATAACCTAATTAACTTATCAATAAATTGCATTTTAAATAATCACATTTCTAAAGTTAAAATTGAGATTTTAGGTCATTATTTTTACTATCTAATTTAGCTAAGTCACTTTAATTAACTTTTTTATCATAATTGTAAAATTTAGGCTCAATTGAATAATTTTTTTTCAAAGACCCTAAATTTAGATACAATTGCCGTAAATATAATTTTAGGGACTTAAATTATTTAATAAAGGAAAAGTACACTATCAATTAACTAAAAATATCAAAACACTTGTGATATGTTTAGTTATAGAATAGAATAAAATAAGAATGAGATTAAAATTCTTTTAAAATAGAATAAAGAAATAATAGTTTTTCTTTATAATTATATTGAGTTATCACAAAATGATATGAAAAAATGCTTTAAGAAATTAAAAATTGATATTTGCTTGATCTTTACAATAATAATTCACAAAGTAGTTACTCTAATAATCAGATGCAAAAACATATCTACAAATAAGAAACAATTGCTCTATTCCATTACAATGAAATCAACCAAACAAGCAATAATATTCAATATTGTTGAATTTGGATTGACTTCTATTATGTAACATAATTTGATTTAATTTCTCCATAAAATCGATTCAGTCCAATTTTAATTGAATAGCGGTTGAACTTGATTTTACTCTCTTAATTTTTTACCATTTCATACATTTAGATTAATCATCTAGATCAAGTCTAACTGTATTGATAATATTTTGTATGTTATTTGTAATATACGTAATCGTTCCAAAAAAAAAAAGGGAAAATTTTTCTTTTTCTTTAAGCAAGAATTAGGGGGAGCGAGGGGGAAGAAATCGCCGGGACCAGTTAGGAGAATGCAATTAATGATATCTAACCCGTGGAAACATGAAGAAGTTTGGACCCATATAAATTGAGACAGAAAATTATGTCCTTTTATTCCCAAATGTTTTCATGCCCACTGATGGGGTGTCGCCACGTGTCGCTTTTATACTTAGCTAATTATTTTATTCCGTTGCTGACGGCGTTGCCAAGCTACGATATCTAGCCTCGTTGGTCGACCTGGATTCATACGTGGCTGGTAGAGATTGAATTATGGGAAAATATGGACGGTTGAGATCTTCTGATGGAATTGAAATGATGGCTGGGGGATAATAATTGAGTGGAGAGGGAGCTTCATTTGCACGCGAGACTCGAGCTAATGGCTCGATGGTTTTGGCTCGGCGTGACTCGGCTTAGATACTTTACTTTTGCTTCTGGGTGGGAATAGGAATTGGATTAAAGTGGGTTTAAGGTGCGATTAGGGTTTAGACGTTTAGTTTTACTAAATTCAGTTCAATGGCTTCAACCTTTTTAACTTGCCTAACTTGGCAAAAAGGTGAAAAGGCCAATGGAAGCAACAAATTGAGACTCAGGTTCAATTGCTGCCCCCTGTAAATAGGAATTCTTCATAGCTAAAACGATATACTACCTTGTACAATTCGGTATTTTCAATATGCTACGAGACATCGGATGGTAGGTTTCGGTTTTTAGTTTTCATAACTTATAGTATAGTCACGAGATAAAATATATCAAATGATCTCATACATAATCCTGTAATCCACTTGAAACATGTACTCTATATATTATTGCACATTGTAATGTATACTGTAGTTTCTCAATATATGCAGGAGAGCATGAATCTTTACAATATATATTATATAACAAATATAATGAACATTCGATTTCGTTATCATAGGCTATAATTTATCGAACACATTCGATAGGATAATTAAATTTATCTTGAATAACGTACTTACACTAACATTTTAATTTAAGAAAAAAGTAAAATGAAAAAATCACAAGTTTTACAAAAACACCCAAAACTTGTAAATTTTGTGGAGTGTGGTTTTCAAGGTAAATCTAAGGGGCAATAAGATATAGTTTTAACAATGTATTCAATTCACTGTAATAATAGTGTCATTTTTCCTTTATTTTATTTTTTTGGAAGGGCTATTATGATATTTAGTTATATTTTATATCTATAATAATAATTCTATAAAGAATGCTATTACAAAAGAAAAAAAATAATAAACAGTTATTTATTACTTAAACCTATGAATAGCTATTTAACATTGAAATATATTTTACATTTAAAATATCCTCTGTTAAATTAACCGTGACTTACTTTAATCTTATTCTATTTTTCAATAATAGTTATTATGTTATAACCTTACTCCATTTAGCGAAGTAAAGAGATCGTAATTTTTCTAGACCTATATTTTGCAGTACCATAAAGTAAAGGTAAAAATCCCTATCCTTTTTACTATATGCTCTTGCCCTACTTGCAAGATGATGTATCGATCGTCGGATTTAATGGTAAGTGGCACTTTAGAATACCTTCTAAATTACAAATTTACTATATTGACTGTATATTCAATATATAAGATAAACGTGTTCAATAATATGTTGAGTTTTTCGTTTTCTAATATATTAATGAGAGTACAGGAATCATGCGTAGGAGTCACTTATCACCAGAATCCTAATAAATATCATTTTCGTTAGAGCTTATAGAACAAGTCTAGCTCAAATCTATGAACATTAAATAATAAGCAACACGCAATAAATAATGAGTGAGAAATATACTTCTTAATAATCTAAGTCTAATTTAACCATGTTAGATTTTACTTAAAAGGAAAAGATTAAATTTTATTGCAAGCTTATTTGTCTTTAATTTTTTTTTATTTAACTTATTTATTTTAATATATACTGTATGTGATAGTCAAATGTTAACGTTATCATGGAATGAGGTTGCGCTAATTAATTAACTGAACTTAGCAGTAGACAACTAGGGAAAAATAAGTGTTTATCCTG
Organism: Lumnitzera racemosa; assembly: GCA_024138005.1. NCBI lineage: Eukaryota > Viridiplantae > Streptophyta > Magnoliopsida > Myrtales > Combretaceae > Lumnitzera > Lumnitzera racemosa. The sequence goes on along the minus strand of JAMXBC010000008.1, from coordinate 7,958,175 downwards.
AAAAATTTGTTCCATATTTAACATTATTTTCATTCGATAAATGTTTATCTTTAGTTTTAATGTCCGAATTAGTGAATGCATCATATATTATATCATCACTCATTATATTTTATTTCATATTTCATGTCTCTCAAGATGCTTTTAAACAAAAAGAACATATAATGAATAAATTCGTGACCTTTTACTATCAATTAATATAGAAAACAAAATTTTATCTTAATGAAAAAACAATGATTTCGATAATTCGGTGGTCGATATCAAAAGGGTGCTAATGCCGATGGTATGTCTAAAACTGAATACGCATGTTATATTTTAGTTTCCATATTGTAAATAATTGGTAAGTTGGTTCTAATTCCGTTTCAAACCTAATGATGATTGGATTAAGGTGATAATTGAGTATGTATGATGATATCTGCTGACATTTATTCCCCTCTGTCTGCACTAGAATTATTACTCAAGTAGTTTCACTACAAAACAAACCTTGGTTGATGACGAGTATCTTATATTCCTAATTATGCATTATGTATTAGAATCATGACTGTTCCGTGTTCCACACTCTAATAAAGTACTCGTTAATAATTAAATACTTCTTAGGCACCCATTTGACTTTAAACATGAGTTTGTTTTACACGTTTAGTTTATGAGAAATAGAATTATAGTTTTTAACAAAAATATAGCATAAAGTGATAACTATCACATAGCATTTAACATTACACTAGTAAGAGATAAGAAATATATTTGCTGTTGCTTGATCTTCCTAATGGACGTAAGAAGGACTTGTAATTTAGAGAACATGAGAAAGAAGGCTAAAGAGGTACGAGGTATATCTAGTGTAATTATTCTGACATTTAAGTTAGAGAGAGTTGTATGTATAAAGTGTTTAAGATGATATACATGTAAATAGCAAAAGAAATAAAGAGAAGTTAATGAAATTTTTGGTTAGCTATTTCTAGATTGGAATGTTTAACTAATTTGGTATAGAAAATTCGATTATCTCATGATATCTTGATTTTAAGGAAGTAGGGTAGTTGAATAATACCTGAATGTAATAATCATCAACTGTTTACATCTTTCACTATGATTCATACATTTCAACATCGTTAACTTAGATTCTAAGAGTTAAACTTCTATAGCTTTTAGTACGACCTATTTTGACCTTTTCTTTTTAGGTCTAAATTGTTTTAGGAGGTTCATTGGTGATCTTGATAACCTTAAGCTTCTTCGAAGTGTTTATCCTCTAGACTTTGTATATGGATGTAGGTTCGATTGATTAAAAGATGTCTAATCAAACCAAAATAGCTTGGCCAGGCTTATTGGAGATCATTCTAGCCACTAGAAATATTTGCTAAAATCTATATAAAAAAAATGTTATATTATTAACTTAATCAAACTCTTGAATAGTTGAATTAGAACTCATTAGTAAATATGAAAATATATTAAATTAAACCACATAATCATTATTCTTTTTATTTTAACTGTAATAATAACTATTTACAAACCAAATAAAATAATAACTTTGTAAAACGAGAGTAACCATTTCATATCACTTCTATAAGGTCAAATAAACATGTTATAAATAGTTTATGAAAAATAAATACATAAAAATATAGAAAGTATTTTATTTTGATTTTTTAATAAATAGTGTTTTTCTTTATCAAACTAAAAAGTTCCCTTGATTTATATCATGAGTATTTATTTTGGAAAAAAATAAAAGGAAATATTTCATAGTTTTTTTTATGGAAAAAAGTTGACAGACGATACAAATGATACAAACTATGAGTTACTTTAATATATAAATAAATGAAAATATAAATTATTTTTAATATATAAATCCAACCATCCATACCCATCATCAATTTCAACTACTAAATCAGAGCAAACTACCCTAGCCCTTTACCCACCACACGAAGCTAACTAGCTAAGCCAAACCCACTTTGGAGACAAAACAGGAGAATAGCCTTTTACTCACTTGGGAGAGAGGAGAGAGGAGAGAGTGAGAGAGAGAGGGAGAGGGAGAGGGGGACTAGGCCAGTTCTATTTCAGTTCAGTCCACTTTAAGCCGAAACGATCACAGAATACAGCTTCTAGCTCGTCTTCTTTTTACTACTTGCTTAAAGACCCGACACAGCAGAGAGACATTTTTGCCTTCTGTTATCTTAGAATAAGATTGCATACTTCACCAACACTGGATTTACATCATCCTTCAAAGCCTCAGAAATGTTGTTCTTTTACTATGGCTTCCAGGTTTGCTAAAAAATTGGGTTTTGAGTTCGTGTTATCACTCGTGTTTGAACTCGATTTGATATTTAAGGAAATTCAGCTTTTCAGACCATCTCAAAAGTGTCATTTCTCTCAAGCGAGCCAATTTAGGCTTACTCCATGATCCAAAGTGTCGGAAAAACATGTTCTAGGGCATGTCCGAATCTTCAAATGGTCATCTCACAACGATAAAGTTCCAAACTTTCTTCAAGAACTGATCGAAATCGGGATACCCAACAGCGAATTCCCAAAGCCTACTTCGAAACTCTTCTTCTTTTAGTCTAAACTCAATTCGACATCTCAAAAAGACACATACTTTACGACAAGAGCAGCAACAAGATTCAGTCTTTAACAAAATGCAGCAAGACACCCGCCCATCCTCGACATTCCTACAAACCTTAAAACCACCAAACTTTCCTGAGCACGAACAGCTCAAGTGCCCTAGATGTGATTCCACGAACACTAAGTTTTGTTATTACAACAACTATAATCTTTCTCAGCCACGCCACTTCTGTAAGAACTGCCGTAGATATTGGACCAAAGGCGGCGCTCTTCGTAACATCCCCGTTGGTGGCGGCACGCGAAGAACCGCCACCAAACGCTCCAGTAAATCTAAAAACCGACAAATTCTATGTCAAGACCATGAACCGGTCCATCCAGATAAAAAACCGGTTCTTTCTTCTTCTAAGCCACCACTGACGGGTTATTCTCAAACATCGGTTCCAGTTCCGGAGCCTGATCCTACCCGGATATGCAATTACCAGCACCCATCTATGGATTCTACCCGGATCGGTGGAATTGCGGTTGGCCCGGATCATGAGCAGGGGGTATCCCCAGTTGATTCTTTTAGTCTTCCGATGACCGGTTCCTTGCAAAATTCTGTCCCTGTTCCGGTTCCTGATCCTGAATCGACCCGGATTTACAGGCTAGTGATGAATCAAAATCAACTAGATGGGCAGGAAGCATCACCGGTTCAATCTTCTTCCAAGCCATTACCAACTGGTATTGAGAAAAATCCGGGCGGCATCCACGACCCGACCCGGCTGTATAATGTCCACGATGAGCGTACACCTGGGGAGTTTAGTTCACTTTTGGAGCCAAATGGGCAATTCTTAAAGCTCTTACAGGGATCTAATGGGCCGGGTTTGGGATTAGATTCGATAGGATTTTCGGGGACGGGGATGGGGATGGATGGTGCAGCATTTGGAACCCATTCAGGTCGGGTCCCCAGTGGTAATGTGAGTGAGGAAGGGCAAAATGGGGATTCAGGTTGTTGGAATGGTGGTAACGGTTGGCCGGATCTTGCTATTTTCACTCCCGGGTCGGGTTTTCAATAACCTATTTACAGTGAGTATACTATATTAGTTATAATTTATATTTTTTGCAATGGACGGAACATGGCCTCGCACGGCAATATAAATCATACTAGCAGATAATGCAAGCCCATAATGTAGGTAAGATCTAAATTTCTTTCTTTTTTCTTTTTTTTTTCTTTTACATCCATGCTTCTTAATTTTTGCTGTGTGCTTTCTTGTGTAATTGGAGAATTATTATAGTTTAATTGTGAGGATGCATATGATTTTTGGAGGCTTGTAATATCAAAAAGCAGATATCTCAAGCTTGATCAATCTTGTGATATAAACAAGTATATATGTATATTTGCCATTTGAGGATAGTTTTGGTAAAGGACTTCATTTTAAGCTACATTCAAATAATCTAGGTGGATTGGATCTATTTCTAAAACTTACGCGTTTAAGTGTTCTATAGTTTGGGTCTAACTTCTGATGAGATCTGCGTTTGTCTAAAAACGTTAATAGGAAATGGAGGGAATGGTTGTATAGGGAATCTAGTATGTTCTTTTAGTTGATTAACAAAATGTTGTGGATATTAAGTTAGTTTTTAGAAGAAGTGGTTGTTGAGGTAACCTATTTTGTTCCTTTTAAGATACAAGGAAATCTCAATTAAGTTTTATGTATTTGTTGGATTCTATGTAGTTTCATATTGCCATTTGTAAGCAATCAATATGTAATGTAAATTATAATGAAAATTGTGAAATGCCACCATCATCATCTCATGCAATTACTTAAACCAAGCCCATCAAGCGCGTCCTCCGTTCATTTAATTGAGCCACGCTTTGCCCATGACTGTTATAGCTCGCAAAGATCGAACTCCGGGGAAAGGTTGGTTCATTCGTATCCAGAGAGGAATCCAATTATATTGCATTTTCATAATTCATTTTGTATAATTCAAATGAGATCCTTACTTCTTTCATGATAGAATCGTCTTCTTGAGTACCGACTTTTCTTGGCTTTTTTTTTTTTATTATCTATTTTTCTTTAAAATGCATCTTCTAATGGCGTTGGATATGAAAATGGATAACATCCAACACTATATATATATATATATACGATTTATAATGTCATATGTAGTATATGGAAATGGATTAAAATAAAATCATAATTTTGGATTTTATTTTCTATGTTTAGAAGTGTATTTAGAAGGTATAATTATAATTTTATGAAATTGATAATTTTGATTTTAAGAAAGAATTCGATTTCATCTTTAAAAAGGTAAAATCGTGATTTTATTTCTTGTAATAAATTATTATTAATCAAAATTATTTATTTAGCTTTTAAGTAATTATGTTTTTTAATAATTAAAAATGTTTTCAACAATTATTATTGAAGGTGTGCAAACGGGTTTTAGTTTATAAATTGACATATTTAACCTTTTTAAAAAGTGGATTAGAGTCTAGTGTTTTCGAACCATTTTAAAAGTAGGTTAAATGAATCAAACTTAGTTAAACCCCTTCCTCTTTCCCCTTGAAAAAAAAAAAAAAAGTAAAATCAAGCGTTTTTGGCTTGTTAAAAAAAAAAAAGTCAAATGAGTTTAACTCGTTTAATCACTAAACAAAGTGGATCAAGTTGGGTTAACTTATTTAATTTGCTTTTATACCTTTAATTATTATGATATAAGTATTTAATTCCATCATATTTCATGGATATTTTAAAATATAGGAAATGATTTGTAATTTTAATTTTGATCTCCATTTCATTTTATTTTATTCATTTTCTGATTATTCATTTGTATTAGATGTGACAACATTTGTATTTTGGAACTTTTGAAATGTTATATCCACTCAAAATTTATTACCAATTTTGGGAATTGCACCAATTTTGGATAAGTGCTATAAATTTTTATTAGTAGAAGACTAGGGAAGACGATGGAGGTCGTAAACTTGATGGGTGATTTTTTTTTTTTTTACCAAGAAAGAGAAATGTAATAGTATTGAAATCAAAGTCAAAACAAGACCTATAAGTTACGCGGGTGAGAATTGGCTTCAACAAATAACTGAAAAGGCAAGGGGAATGAGAGATTGAAATGGCGAAAAATTTTGCACACACCCCCTTTCTTGGCTGTGGGATGATATTCAGTCGGCGTAAATATTAGCTTTTCGATTTGTTGAACTAATGATATGTTTACTTTACGAAATAGGATACATGGAACGAATCAAATTGGTTTATAAACTACCTATGTTTAATTCGGTTTTTATTCGAATTCAATTTGGTAATAGCTAAATCGATCTCAAGTTTGAGTTATTTAGGCAACAAATGGAGCCAAACTTGAACTATAAACCACCAATCTCGTTGCTCTCGCAAACTTAATCAAGTTTAGTATAAATTTTAATTTTTTAAGAAAATATAAATAAATTTGAAGTTATTTGAGGAAAATTTTTAAATATTCTAGCTTAATCAAGCTAAATTTGAATTTGAATTTATCAAATATATTTTAAGTGAAGCTCGAGCTCAAAATTTAGAGTTTCGTTAAACTCAAACTGGGTTTAGGCTTCATGTTTTCAAGCCAATGTAAGTCTAATATTGTAGTGATTTAACTTGACTCAATTATACCCTTAGAAATAATTGTAATTTTAAAATATGAATATACGCCTACTTAGTCATAGCTCAAAGTTAGAGTCTTATAGGTAGTTTGTTGAATTTTTTTCTTAAAAAAGAAAACCTTAATAAATAACTATTGCTTTGGCCTTGATAAAGAATTATTGTGCTTCATTTGGCTATCATAAAAATTTTATGAAATTGCAATTACTCATATCAGGCATTGTATTTGAAGTATAGAATAGAAATCTGTAATATTTGCATCAAAGTTCAATTAAGTATTTGGGATTTTAGTATGTCATTTAACTCATTAACTGTAACATTAAAATCTTTTGATAGAGAGATCATATTTCAATCATTTACTTCTCAAGTTGTATTATGCAATACATTTTGTAGAAAAGAAAAAGGAAAAAAAAAAAAATCGCTACCCTTAAATGAGTCATTCAAATTTGATATATTTATATTGTTGATAAATTGCTTCGTGAATACCTCTTATGAATTATGGCCACAAACATCAACACATACTTGATCCTCAACATTTACACTACGATTTATCTACTTTTTTATTTGAGTCATTAGTATTTTATTTTTTTGGTTGAGTTTACACGTTTTCTAAAGTTTTATAAAAGTAAGGTTTTCATTGATTTCATTTCCTTTTTTTTGTTCATCCTCAGTGTATATGTGTTTTTTATTAGTTCATAATAATTAATTTAATAAATAATAACATTAAATATATTTTCTTTTGTCATACAACAAAAATAGCTTTGAATATATTTAATTACATAGAATAGTATAATAAAAAAAAAGAGAGAGAAGAAAAAAAAAAGATGAAAAAATTGGGCTAACTTTAATCGTCTTAGCTAGCTATCATGGGCCAATTAAATGCAACACAAGTCAAGGATGTATTGTAAATTTAATGGAGCTAATAAAAGTCCTATTTTTGTAAAAAGTTGAAGGTATCATTTGGTTATCATATTTTGTAGTATAATATTGGACAAATTATTTAGTCTATTATTTGATTTGTATATTGATCAAAATTGTTAAGCAAAATGGTTTCGAAATACTAGATTAGAATTGAAAAATTTGTATAATATTTTAGTAGTAAAAAAATCTATTTTACAATACATAATAAGTATATCATTAAATTCCAAAAATATCATTTCCTAAAACAAATTAATTAACTTTATTGTAATTTATATTAAAAATAATTAAATTAAGATTTTATTAATTATAAAAGTTTTCGTTCAGTATTTCATACACCAATCATGATAGGAGGGTTATAATATCTTGTTCTCTTTGTCCTTTGTTATTAGTTTTGCTTATACATTTTAGTTCTACTTAAAAATATAATAAATTCAAACAAAAAAAAAAGTTTAAGTATTAATAATGCACATCAAAAAGTAGATGAATGTTAATGATTAAATATGTACTTTTCTTTGCATGAATAAGGAAATATAAAAAAGACGACAATATGTGAGCAAAATTAGAGAAATACTTCAGTGGTACTAATGCTTCACGTGTATCAATGAATGATATATAAGTATCAATTAAATTTTAACATGTAAAAATATAATTTGTATTTTTTCAAAATATACAATTGTTCATTATCACGTATCAAACTTTTATTAATACATATACATTATTCATCAATTTAAGTGTGTATTAGTATCATTGAATCTTATTTGGCCAAATTATGTCATTGCAATTAATGAAGCTTTGTGATTTTGCTTTGTTGTCGGTGGTAGCTATAGAAGTTAACGACCATATGGTGGTATAAAAGTTAGGTTATGAAAAATCTCACCTATTAAATAGATGTGTGATGTGAGTAGTAGATACATTTGAAGCTTTTCCTTTTCTCTCTCTATATGTGAATTCATGTTAGCCATTGCATTTTACTATGGCATCTAAGGCTACGCCTTCTCCCAACACAGCGTCCACCTTATATCGAGATCTACCTCTCCAACATTGTGATGAAACTTTGTCACAAATGGTAGCATTCGAATAAGATTTTTCTTTTTTTCCCCCCCTTTTTAACGAGTCATAAATATACAAATACAAGAAATGTAATAAGTAAAAAGAAAAAAAGAGACGCATGAAATTCTAATGAAAACCATAGGCTAGATGGAGTCATGCCATCGTAGTGTAATAATAGTAATACAAAGATTTTGTCACAATCTAAAAACACTTAATTTTTCAAATAAGTTTTCAGGGCTTTCTACTCTATCATTTATTATGGGAAAAAGGAAAAAAATGAAAAAAAAAACACAAAAATGCGACATTTGGGAAAACAATCCAAGAAATACCACACTTGAGTATATACTCCTTCACTTTAAATTTAGTCGTGCTTGTGTATAATTGCAGTTGAAAATATAATCACCTTAAATTTAGTTTAACCCACACACCATTTTAGTCGAAAACGTAATTGGATCATGATGTTCAATAGAAAATTATTTTTTTAGTTAATTAATCGAATTATATTCGGTTAATTATTTGTGAGATATTCAGTTTTATCTTCTTTTAGTACTACATAGATATGCATTTTGAATCAATATTGAAATATGTTAATAACTTTAAATTATAAAGAAATTGAACAATTATAGGAAATGTAAGTACATCGTCGAAATAACTAAATAGTATTTTGAAAATAAGGAAAATAAATCATAAGTAAAATATCCAAAGCTAATGACATCGGCGTCGTCGTCGAGCCAATGGCTGAGCATCTTGGGGTTTTGCATTGTCCTAAGACTCAACCATCTAGACTGCATCCAACAGGGTGATATGTCTACCATCCTGGCTATAAGCACCTAAAAACGATTTATACATAGGGATTGGAGAATGGTGCATCTATGTGACTCCCTTACCCATGTTATACTAAAGATCTTTAATCGGCCTCCTTAATAGGGGAGCCGGGGGGAGAGGGGGCATGGGGTATGGATTTGGATAGTGGAGGTCTCTTCGATGATGGGAGTATGACACATAGGATCCCTAGAGCTCTCCCTAAGGAATAGCTTGTGGAACTCAAATTCAGACGGTCTAGGAGATGTTGGCAATGAAAAGTGTAGGGGGAAAAGCATTGTTGCGAATCTCCACATCAGGTTGTCTACGTCTTCGACCCCTAACTTGACAATGACTATGTACCCTACCGCCCTTATCTCTTTGTGGCTCGTCTGGTGAGGAGTTGCCTTCGTCAACATCTAGACAAAGTGGAGCTGGGTTGCTTAAGTAGACCCCAATAATCTCCTAGATGAGATCATCTACTCAATATTGTTAAGATATTATGTCTTCGTATGATATGTGTAGCATTCTATATATGAAGTCTACATGCATTCTGAATACAAAAGTTTGAGTTGCATATAAATAGAAAAATAAAAGTGTAAATAAAAGGGCAACTGTACATATCATAGACATTCAGGAAGCTCTAAATCGGTTGATGTATCTGCAGGTAACTTGTTGGTACTAAGGGATATAGTTAGAATGTACACCAGGCAGTGGTTTCATTGTCTAATCTACATGGTTGGTCACCTAATTTATCTCCGTCCAATCTCTCAAGTCGATATCGTGCAGTGCCTGTCCCGTATAAAGGTGGGTAGGGATCTCCTGCATCCCACCAAATTGTCAAACCATGCAGTTAAGATAGTGTATCTTTAGAATGTGGAAGCATATAAGCAGTACATGGGCTAGTCATACATAACTCCCATATCGATAATAAAGGGGAGTGGGGGGAGTTGTCTAGCAATATCATCATGGTCATATGAAATCTAAACAACCTGAATTGATGATCAATAATGAGGATGAAAAAAGTGACATCTATCGAATGAATAAAGAGAACGGTTTTTGTAAATACGCATATGTTCCGGACACTAGCGATTAAATGCATCTCTGTACTGGCTAACCACATGTGTGTAGAGCTCGGTCCCATTAAACTCCAACCCTTATTAATTCATAAATGGTCGACCGTCAATAGTTATTGTAATTCGGCGACATAAAGGGGCCCATACCTGGCAGTACCTAAAAAGCCACGCATAATTGGTAATATAGCTACGCTAAGCAAGCTGCTCTCTACGTGTATCGCCTGGTCATGGTAAGGTCCAATAGTAGAGAGAGAAACATAAGGTATACGACATTGTTAAACTTATCTAAGAACAATATACCCTTGATTAATTGCATGATATGTACCCTTATGAAGCGTTGTAATGTCTCTTCATCTACATGAAAAGGCAAATCGGTGAAATTGTCCTTCAACCACGATAATTTCAGTCTAGTACCCTTTAGGGAACTCTCTGGTGGGTGAATTCTTAATAGATAGTAACATAACTTAGTACAACTAATAGAAGCCTTCACTCCAGTAACTGCATCGTTGTTGGCTAGCAGGCTTATGAGTAAAAATATATCCTATAGCATCATCTTCATCTCACTAATGTAGAAGTAAAATGTATGTATCTCTTCCCTTCATCGCTCAACTAGAGCGGTAATCAAGTGCTAACCCAACTATATGAAGGGAACCTGGTGAGCACTAATGAAGCTTAACAGCTCCAAATACGGGATCATACATAGATCTATCAGGATCTCCTGGCCATTCTGATGCCTAAATATCGCCTCAAGTCTGTGGCACCTGAGCTAACAGTTTTCTTATGACCAAAGAAGAAGAAATATTGTTACAATTAGTATAGGAATGGAACAAATCGCCAGTATGTTTTCCATTTGCTATTCCTTACCTGACTATCCCGTACCAACTCAGACTTATGGGATGACTGCAAGTGAAATAATGACCTATCTGTCGAGTCTAGATTCATATGCTCCTACAAGTATAAAAAAGGAAAAAAAAAATTATAAGCTTACTAGAAAACTCATACAATAAAAACAAAAAGTTAGAAAAAAGAACTAGTTCTTAAATACACTTCCATATATATAATTAATAAATATTATCACATGTTTTTTCACTTTCACTAAGTCAACTACTGGTGGATTAATTAGATGTTAGTTATCTTCCCTGCTATGGACATATTCTCTTACTATGTCCATCCCCTCCGCATAGTCTACAGGTGTAAGTTAACAGTATTTCCTAGATTCCTATCTCATTCTGGAATTGTTTCTCTTTTAGCTTACCTAGATTCCTAACCCTATCTGATATTGTAACTGGATGCTACATAGGAATGTCAAGATATGACCAACTGGACTTATCGGTATAGGGCATGAAAGAATGTATGTATACACGTAATTGATTTTGCAACATATACTACTACCTAATGTGTACAACATAGTCTAAAGCTTACTTTAGGGGCCTACATCAAACATATATCGGTACGATCTCTTCTAATGTGCATGAGCACACATGTTAGGAAGCAACTCCAGTTATCGAAACATTCTACATCAATTAGGGCGAAACCAAGTGCAATTATGTGATTTTGACCATCAACTCTGGTCGTAATCGGTAGTCTATGCTTGTACTTCTCATACATGAATGTTCTGTTGATCGTAACTACAAGCCTATAATGTATAAACGTCTCAATGCATGGTCGGAATGCTTAGAAGACTTTATTGAAAAATACGTGCTCGGTAGTATCATTGTTTCGCCATTTCCACTCTACCATAATACTGGGATTAGCCTCTTGGATCGTATTTAATAGATGTGGGAACACCGCATATGATTTGTCCCACTTATTGTAAACTTGTTCAATCACTTTGTGTTTAGCTTCCCTAATTCTCTTGATGTAGACAGTATAACCGTAATGCTTGCAAATAGTCACTTGCAAGTGTTTTACCTTAACGCATGGTAACTCTTCAACATCCTTAATCAAAAAGTAGTATAGCATATTTGAGTCCAATTTCGAGTAGTCTTAGCTAATTGTGGGATTGAGGTACATGTGTGGACTCACGAACTTGGTTTTCACAAAGCATCCCACGTGTTGCTTCTTACAAGTTCTAAATCTGCACCTATAACCTTTTTTCTAATCAATGCATCGAATAGGCCATAACATTAGTTCAAACTCCTTCACGATAAAGTCATGGTGGTTCATAACATAATGCAACCTCATAGTTATCTGTAGATGTTTTTTTATTCTCGAACCGCATGCCTACCTTCAATTCATTGCTGATGCTCCATTCACCACCACTTATACTATCATCAGACGCCACCAATCTATCCCCTATACATGACATGTAGAAAGGTATGGGTTCTGACATCCTAACCGTATCCACAGATGTTGCTAACCTATGCCTCGAATCGTTTTGTCCACGTAATCCTTATGCTTCTTCCACTTTTTGCAACTAACATTCACTCGAGCCAACATCAACATTACAATCTGTATCATCAAAATCTACATCAATATCAACAAATGCCAGTTTATTCTCCACATCAGTATCTCTATTAAACTCGCTAGTGATTAAGACATTAAGTTTACTGACAAGCGATTGGTGCTCTGTACATAACTTGGTGGGACCACTCGAGATTCGAACACCCCGATTTCAACTTGCAGTCTAAGATTATCATTATGCCATCTAACATCGTGTTCAATTGTGACAAGGGCTATCGGTGGTGGGTTCACTTCATGAATTTCAATATAGATCTTTGCAAAACCGCTGACTCAACCACATCCTACTAAGGAAGCCATCAACTGTTAGACATTGTAATCATCGCTGATTGGGATGGTATAGAACATGTCCTTGGTCCAGCTTATGAGAGGGCATCTGTGAATCAGCTCAATTTGGTTTGTTGTCATATCAACCTGAAGCCGAATACATATCATTCCAACTACCTGGTTATAAGTAGCCTTAAATAGAACTTCGATTACTGTTCTCGAACACTTGTCATACCACATTCCATCCTTTCCTTTCACAATATTGCTACCAACACAACAAGCTAACCTCATATTATCCATTGTACACCTGTTTGCTACATCAATTGCATAAACTTTAGTATGTGTATATAGGTACTACCTTATGTTAACATATACACTCTACTCCAATTCATGAACAAACAACTTAATTGGATTTCACTATCATTATCTCTTAGCGGTACTAAAATTAGTAATTACTCCAACTGAAACAAACAAAGAAGTTACATTGCCTCGCAAGTCAACTCATTAACTATACCCCCAAATACTACTTATTTGTACACATATTACCTAATATACATGTTTACATACAATACAATACCTACATACATGTACACATAAACTTAACTAAATAATAATCACAATGTTCTAGGAAATAAAATTTATATAAACATTAACATCGTACAAAAAATAACAAATCCAGATATGTCGCTTATATATAATTAACTAACGAACATATATTTATATTAAAAAATAGCTTAGTTTACATGCAACTGGGAATAGATATCTATTTTGTTTAACTATATGTCATATCACATATGAATACATACTTGCTAAAAAATTACTAGTAGATAACAATATACCATCATGTATGAAGTGAGAACACTATTTCTTTGAAAAATATATACTTAAAATAGATCAAAATAAGTAAAAATCATACATTTTCCTATATTGATATTTAGAGAGAGAAAGCGATGATAACACACCAATTGTCTCCCCATTTCCAAAAAACTTCCTACAATATAGGCCAACACCACGCAACTACTCCAATCTATAATTGATTCATAAAAAAAGGGACTTAGGTAGCTGATTTGGTTGAGGATATTCTCGAATGGTTGAAGAGCAGAATATTTAACAAACTGAGCATACATAATGGGGGAGAAGAAGGGGCAGGGAAGTTAAATCCTCATGAAAAGGCAATTTTAAGTGCAGTATTTCTGAGATTATTTTTATAGATGTCGTATTTTTGGAATTTTTTTTTTTTGCATTTTTTTCCTTTTCCCTATTTATTCTATCCAATATGTACAATAATATAACAAATTGAGGATTGTAATATGTCAAACCTTAATATAATATAATGAGTATATGTGTGTGTGTATATATATATATAATATAGGACAAAAGCAAAGACGAATTTAGCCATTTGCCTTTTTTTTATAGGAAAATTATATATCAAAATATTGCAGCCAAGTTCAAGTAAAAATTCAAATAAAGGATAAATATTATGTAAAGTAATGTGAATTCATAATGATATTAAGGAACTAATATAACACTGTTAGTTCTTGTTGATGTGGTAATTTAAATACATCAAGCATTTATCCTTTAATGTGTAATTTTCACCTTGATTTGAATAAAATGTTATTCTCTATTTATACCATTTTAATAATATCGATTCAATATTTGCATATTATAATAGTGGTCATCTTCTACTTAAATTACTAAACAGTTTCATCCTCTATTTAAACTTGATCTAAAATATTTATTATTTAGTGTATGATTTCCTTTTTTTTTTCCCCTTAAATGTTCTTCCTCGTTAGAGTCTAGTAAAAATTCAATACATAATTACGAGAAATTCATAGCTTCACTTGAATTTGAATAACTTAACACACTTGCTTATGCCTAAGAAACACTTCCAATGTAGCCCCTCTTGTGTCAATCTCCCCACATTTAGGCTATCAAGGTCACTATACAAATTCATACCCTTGTCACCATATGCCTATATGGTGTTGTCTATCTATTTTAACAATTAATACAAGCTTTGATCATTAACACCTTTAGGACCTCATCAGTCTTCCCAATCAAAATACTCTAAGTTATGGTACACTTTTAGATCCCATCTTGTCGTCTAATTGGTATTTGCTCAATTAAACTAAAAGTGTACTCCTTCCCCAATCTATAATGAAAAGACTGTTGTATTAGGTAAACTATTTTTGGGGCAATATTTGGATAATTAAATCTAGTTAGTTTTAACACTGTCGTATGTAGTTTTATGTCTACAATTCTAATTGAGTTTGAACTCGAATATTAACATAAAACTTGAATATAAACTAAGCTTTCTCATGAATTAAAGAAGTTGTTTCTTTAGACTTACTATTGTGTGTAACTTGATTAATCCTAACCCGGGGCGTCATACAACATGATTTATCTATGATTATCGATTATTTTTCTATAACTTCTTTTCATCTCTTTACTTTTTAGATTTTTAACTATTATCTTCTTCTTCAAATTTTTAATAGTTGATTACGTTTTGGGATTTAAATCCTAAAGTATGGGGTTCTCTCTTAGACTTTCTACAGCATAAATCAAGCGCCCCTCTAATTGCTAAAATTGAATCTTGATCTATTAAATTCTATTTTCATTCCTTTTTAATTTTCTAACAATTTCAAGCTTGCCTATTCCTCTTTTCCTATGATGTTTACTCAATTTTCTTCATTGTAAGCGTCTTTGAAAACTTTTAATCTTTCCTACCTAATTCATCTTAAACTAATCACCAATTCATACATAAACAATTTTTTCCTTTTTCATTTCGAAACAAACGTTGGGGGAAGGATATGATGTTGGGGTAGGTAGTTTCAAATAATGGGTACATTACCAAAAGAATTTAATTCAAATTAATACCATCTACATGCAACTTATAGCCTTAATCAATTCTTCAAATAACTTTTTAAAACTTCTACTAATCTCTTTAATTGAGATAGAGCAAGAAAATATTAGAGAAAAGTGCAAATACACTTTGTAAACCACGTATTAGCTGCAAATAGGTCATATAAGCTCTTAAAATATGGTCAAGATCCTTACAAAACAACGATATATTCACGAGGATTGTCATTTGTTTTGATTTCTAGCAATGGCTCTTCACGTTTGCTAGGACAAACAATAAATGCAACACATGTACCTGTTGAACAATAATAGTAGTGGATAAAGATAAATTATAAATATATAAATAAATAATGGACACAAAGTGATAAAAAGGTAAAAGTATATATATAAAAAGTGAAATTTAGCTTTTAAATTAATAGATACCAACGGCATATATTAAATGTAAAAATAATCTATATTTTCTAAATTTAAATATATGTATATATATATAAAATAAGTGCAAAATACAAAGAAAAAAAAAACCTTCTATATGATATCTTAATGTGAATATGAGAGCTAACCATTATTTGTTTTGAATAGTTATAAGGTAAATTAATTATTTTCTATATCTCTTGAAGCTATTGAAGTCAAAACACTTAGTTATGAGTAATTACACCCAGATAAGGATTGGTTTCAAACTGTTAACTGGCCCGATCTATAGAAAGTCGGGTTGAACAGCCTCCCAAACCGTCGAGCCCTAAGAGTCCAAGCGGTTTAAGAGGGTAGAACCGCTTAAACTGGTTGGTTGCAAACTGTCAGGCCGACCCACTATTGAACCGGTGGATTAGCCTGACCGATTTGACGACCTTAAAAAAAAAAAGAAAAAGGAAAAGAAAAAGAAGGCTACTAAGTTGGAAAAAAATTTCTAAAAATAATACCATCAAACTAATTATAAATAACTAATTATAAGTTAATTATATGTTAAGGATAGATGAAAATTTTAATTTCAGTTAATGTAAATTTTTTTGTAAAACTTGTCAAATGTTAAGAACTTAAATATGAGGAAAAAAATAAAATTTGAGAAAAAAAATGAAAAAAAGTTGAAATCATATTAAATTAAAAACTAATAAAAAAATTAAAAATTATTAATGAGTTAATATACTATTAAAAAACCTTTGAACCGTTGGGCCAGCCAAATTGGCTTGGAATCGTCTCTCCACTGGTGAATCACGGTTTAGTTGTGGCTAAACTCATGAACTAAAGGTTCATGGCTAACTTGTTATCCTAGTCTATGTGTGATATGTATAATTTTATGGAAAAATACACATGTAAGTTTTTGTAGTTGTGATATTTATATAATTAAGACTATGGTGTATGACGTTTTGCAATTAATGTTTGTACTTGGATTGTTGTTTGTATGGAAGTGGATTCTATCCATTTGCATTCTTTAATTTTCTTTTATATACCTTTTAGAAATATTATTATGTATAATTAATAGTTGAGATTATAATAAATATAATGATATTATGACGATATTACATGATATTTAAAAAATTTAAATAATCTCAACAATTAATTTATAAATTAAAAGAAATAAAAAAATAATAAATAAAGAAGATTCAAATCCGAATGACTAGGTCTATTGGATACTTTTTTTTTTTCCAGAAAACACAATTCTCATTTATTAAATCGCTTGATAATAGTAATATTAATATATAAATAATAAATTAAGCAAAAGAAATGGTGATTTAAACTAAAGATGAACATATTTTCATACAAATATGGATGATATAAACATAGAAAAAAAATCCTAGTGTCCTACACAATCACGGAATGAACATAGGATTCTAAATAGACAAACAAAATAATAAACAAAAACTATTGAAAAAACTTAGATTTGCGAACAAGATATAGAAGGGACTAGTCTAAAATTTTCAAATTTGAATCAGTACGACGTCTTATCGTAATAGCTGTGTAGCGAAAACAGCGGTCATCACAGATCATTTAGGACAAGTACCCAACATATGGCCGTCTCTAAAGAAGAATCATAATCTCAGATTTAGTACGTTGAAATGAATATCGAATAAAATTTGGATTTTGAATTTTATTTGCTTCTCATATTTAAAAGCCTTTTTTTAAGAAGTTAAAAATAGAATTTTTTGAAATCGATAATTCTAACTTAAAACAAAATCTAATTTCACTTTTAAGGGGTCAAATCAATTCAATTTTGCCATCATTAATAGAAAACTACAAGAGATAGGTTTTCATATACAATATAAATTTGTTTCATCCACAATTAAGTGCATTTTTAATAAATATACTAAACTGTATAAATGGGATTTCCAAACATAAGATTAGATTTGTCATTTTATTTCCAATTCTATACCTTTCCATTCAAATCCATTTGATTACAATCCGCTTGTATGTAGCAAATTGTCATAAAGAGAGAATAAAGAGAGTTCAATTATTGGATTGTAAGAAATTGTAGCATTCTATTATCAATCAATAAATGAACTTTAATTAAGAAAGAGCGAGTATAAGATCAGTAAGGTACGAAACCTTACTTATAACTTATCTTATGGGTACAAATTCTAAAATTTTATTATCAATATCCTATCTCGTAGTGCCTTAGAATTACCTAATACCTTATAAATTGTATAGGGTGCAAAGTATCTTATAGAACTTCTAAATTTATTTTTTTTCCTTATAAATTTTAATGTGGTTATTTTTTTGAAATATAAAACAAACCTAACCCCTATTTTTAGAAAAAGTAATTGCTCAATTGACCAATCTTTTAAATGACGCTAATGAATGGAGTACATTAAGATATATTTCCAACCACTTTCTTTTTGAATGGTTCTTTAACCATTATTATTATAAACAAACTTTTACGAAAGTATTATAAAAATCATTTTTTATGTAAATAAAACATTTTTTTAATAATCACATTGTATGGATATTTAAAGGAATAAGTATATTGTTTTAAAAAATAAAAGCAATAAATATCATACTGAACATGAAATCTACAAAGTTTATTAAAATGTGAATAAAAAATTCAAAAGATTATATAATTTAATTATTATAGATATTATGATAATATAGGATCAAACAATCAACCATAGGAAAATATAAAGACATAACATGGAAAACAAAAGAAAACTTAAATTCAAACTAAAATATTTTTCTTTCTCAAGGCATATATATTAGCAAAATAATTTTCTTATACTCTTAAGAAATCAGATTTTGCTCTAATAATAATACCATTTTTTTTGTCAAATATAAAATAAATAAACTATTCTACTATAGAAAACAAGTAATGAATGTACCACGTGGTTTGTAGATGGCTTTAGAAGTAGAAACTAATAACTCATATTTCATTTTTTGAATTTTACTAAATGATAGATTTAGTAAAGGAGGAATGAGAAAGATGGAAGGGAAGGAATTAACAACCGTATAGTTTAGTGTTTTGAATAAGTTAGACTTTACTTTATTTTGATGAGATAGAATCATTCATTTATTAATTTTATTTAATTACTATTATAAGGTGGAGACCTTAGGATCCTTACCTTATATGCTTTAACGTATAGGTTTTAGGTTTAATACATTATACCCTAACTTTTTAGCTACATCCTATCTTATAAGAATGGACTTTGAGAAATTATTATTAGGAATCTATCTTATAGTCTTATTTACCTACCCAGAACCTGCTTGGTTGAGTACGATCTAGGTGTATATTCTATATGATGGGGTTATTCACTTACTCTTAACTTTGATATCATAACATCGACTCTCAAAATTAAATAGGTTATTAACTAAATATATTCACACTATCATAACCTTATGCATAAAATAGAAGGTCAGTATGAATATAACTTCAATATTATGTGCTTAAGATTTATCCAAAAATATCTTTTTTTTTTTAAGGATCGGAGCTTCTCCTAAGAAAAAGAAAAAATCTTAACTTAAGTTAAAAGCCAATAAAATTGCATGGATTAGTCGAAGCCATCCTTCTTGGTTTTTTGTGCATTTGATTGCCATATTTTTTTGTGCAACATTTGCGTATCAATTAAGATAATTGAACTCTATGGTAGGGTTAACATAACTAGCCGATCAAGTACAATAGGTTTGCAGATCAACTTAGGAAATTTTTTGAACTAATGATAAGTGGAAAGATGTCATTAAGAAAAGGCGTGGGAAGAAAAACAAGTAAATTCGATATCTTATGTGTGTGCCTATAACAGTGCATTAAACTTGGTTTTCTTATTCTTGGATAAGTCTCAATAAATTGCCTATTTGAACTTTTATAGAATCATTTTAGCAGAGCTTGGTATTTATCTCAAGTTGAATAATACTCTGAATGTCTCAAATGAGAGTTGTAAAGCTGAGAGATCAATTTCATCCATCGAATGACTCTAAGATTGATTGATAAGATTAAGCTCTATTATTGAAGTCCTATCGTCTCGTTTAGCCTTCACAGACTAAGACATGAATGTATTTAAGGCTTATGACAATCAAAGAAAGCCTATGAATAGGCTTCTAGCACTTTAAGCTTTTTTAAGGCGAAGTGAAGCCTAAGTGAGCTCAAAAAGGCAATCTCTAAGTCTTGCTATTTTCACTCTTGGATTGGGTTTTCAATAGCCTACTTACGGTGATTGTACTATACTAGTTATGATTTATATTTTTTCACGATGAATACTGCCTCGTATGGGCAATATAAACCATACCAGTAGGAAATGCAAGCCCCATAATGTAGTTAAGATCTACAATTTTTTCTTTCCTCTGTTTACATCCATGCTTTTTAATTTTTGGTGTGTGCTTTCTTATGTGTAGTTGGAGAATTATTATAGTTCAATTATGAGGATGCATATGATTTTTGGAGGCTTGTAATGTCCAAAAGGCAAATATCTCAAGCTTGATCAATCTTATCTTGTGATGTAAACAAGTATATGTATATTTTATCATTTGAGGATAGTTTTGGCTAAGGACTTTAAGCGATAAGCACAATCACTGGGTTTAAAAATACATGATGTACGTGGACCGGATCTATTTCTAGAACTTGCGTTTTTAAGTGTTCATAGTTTGGATCTTTTTTCTTACAAACTTCAAATGAGGATTACATTTGTCAAATAGCGTTATAGGAAATGAGGGAATGATTATATAAGGAACCCATTATGTTCCTTTATTTGATCCATAAAATACAATGGATATGAAGTACGAATTTAGAGAAATGGTTGTAGAGGGAACCTATTTTGTTCATTCAAGATAGCATTAATGTTGTAAGTTTTTGAGAAAAGTATAAAAAGGTTTTTAATGTTTATCTCATTTTTTTTTTTATTTCAATCTTTAACGTTTTAAATTTTTTATTTAAGTTATTAACGTTTACAAAAGTTTTCAAATAAATTTTTTTAACCGACGATGTAAAATTTTAAATTGACAATGTACAAAAAAATCCTTAACGTATTTTTTTTATTTCAATCCTTAACATTTTAAAATTTTCATTTGAGTCTCTAATATTTGAAAAATTTTGCAAATTAGTCCTGTTTTACTAATGCTATTAAATTATGGGAAAAGTACAAAAAACTACTTAACGCTTACTTATTTTTCTATTTTGATCCTTAACGTTTCAAAAGTTTTATTTTAATCCTTAATGTTTTCGATTTTTGTCAACATATATCATGACTAATGGAAAAAGTAACATTTTTTATTGTTATCAATACATATCATGACTAATGGGAAAAATAACAGAAAGATTGAAATAGAAATTTTTTCAAATGTTGAGAAATGAAATGAAAATTTTTAAATGTTAATAACTGAAATAGAAAATCAAGTAAATGTTAAGGATTTTCTTTTTTTTTTTTTGTACTTTTCTGTAAGTTTTATGATATCGGTTAGATTTAATGCAATTTCAAAGTGCCATTTATAAGCAATTACTATGTAAATTAAAGCTATTGTAATCCAATGACAAGGTTATATAGAAAGCCTATTATATTCCTTTATTTGATCAACGAAATATTATGAATACTGAGTAAGTTTTTAGAAGAAATGGTTGTATGAGGCAACCTATTTTGTAATCTCAATTAAGTGTTTTATGTGTTGGTTGGATTCTATGTAGTTTCACATTGCCATTTGTAAGCAATCAAAATGTAATGTAAATTATAATGAAAAATGTGAAATGCATTTCTTAATTTGTTGAAAGAAACTTCTTCTTCTGTTTTTTTTTTTTTTTCCCCTCTCCCCCTCTACGAACAGCCATGAATCACAAAGTTTGGGTCGAATTATTTCAAAACCCATCATATTGCGAATGCCACCATCATCTTATGTAATTGCTAAAACCAAGCCCATCAAGCGCCTCCTCTGTTGAGTTAATTGAACTACGCTTTGCCAATGACTGGTATAGCAGGCAAAGAACGATCTCTACGAAAAAGAATGATTCATTCATATCAAGACAAGAGTCTAATTACGTTGCATTGTCATAATTCGTTTTGTATATTTAGACAAGATCCTTGCCTCTTTCGTGATAGAATCATCTTACTGAGTACCAACTTTTGTTGGCTTTTTTTTTTCTTTGATATTTTTATTTTAACATGCAATTTCTAATTATGATGGATACAAAAATTAACAATGTCCAATGCAATAAATAGATATTTTATAATGTCATGTTTGGTTCGAAAAACGAATCAAAATATAATCGCAATGCTAACTTTCACTCACTTTCTTTTTCTTTGGAAGTGCAACTAGAAAATAGAATCATAATTTCATAGGATAAGTGATTTTGATTTCAAAGAGGAATTCTACTATCGAAAAGCTAAAATCGTGATTTTATCCCTCATAATTAATTATTATTAATCAAAATTACTTATTTGTTAATCTTTAAAGTAATTATAATTTCAATAATTAAGGATTTTTTTGATAATTATTATTATATATACATTTCATTTTATTCTGTTTGATGGACATTTCCAAACATAAGAAGGAAATTGCCATTTTGATTCTTATTCCGTCCATTTACAAATCATTCATGCGCATTGAATATGACATAAGAATATTTATACTCAAAATTTGAACCTTTCGAAATGTTATATCCACTCTAAAGCTCAAAATTTTGTTTATCAATTTTAAGAATTACACCATTTTTGGTAGGTGCAATTAATGTTTATCGGTGGAAAATCAAGGAAGATGGATTTTATTTTATCTTTTTCTTTTTATTTAGGAAGATTAGTCCATTGAACGCAAGCTAAACTCAAACTTTGAATTTCTAAATCGAGTTTAAGCTTGAGTTCAATAATACTATACTAATTTAATTCAACTCGATTAGATCTTTAGAAATAACAGTTATTATTTAGAATAGGTTTAAAAATAAAAAAGAAAAGGATTCCCATTTATTTGATGATAATCAATCAAAAGAATAATTTTGGGCTGACTTTCTACAGGATGGGCCGAATCCTACTACGAATGCAAAATCCTTTTCGATACTCAAAATTTACCTATCTTGTTAAATATTCATGTTTTGCAAAATATGTGGGGAAAAGGAAAAGGACGTGGAAAGTTTTGCCGAAGCACAATCATTTGGAAGAAATAATTACAGTAGAAGTTTGTTATATTTGCATCAAAATTCAATTCAACATTTGATATTTTAATATGTCTTTTAAGTCATCGGCCACCCCACTAAAATCATTGTAGTTCAGCAAGAACACTAGTTTTTCAACAATATAGATTATGTTCTAATCCTCCCTCTCTCAAAATGAAATATGTAATGTGTTTGGTTTTAAAAAAAAGAAATCATCCACCCTTAAATGAATAATTCAAATTTGATATATTTATATTATTGATAAATCGCTTCATTAATAGCTCTTATGAATTATGGCCATAAACATAGGTGACTTTTTTAAAAGAAGATATAAAACTCGAAACTTAGATGGTTCGCTCAAAATACGACTCATGTTTTGTTATAGTTTATAGAGAATTTAAATTGTTTACTAGAAATAAGAGGACTTACAAACAATTTTAACAATGTACAGCTAATTAAGTAGTGGAATAGCTTCATAAAACCAGTTTGTAGAGAAAAGTATATACTTAACCCTTAACATTTACTAAAAGACCCCATGATTAAAGGTCCTACATGAATTGTGAAAGGTTGTGGTATTAGTTTATAAAATTATGATTATGAATACTTTATCAACACAAATTTGAAACTTTTGGGTCAAGCGGTTGAAATGTGTCTATTAGCTTAAATATTCATTGCTATTGCCTCAAGTTATTACAAATAATATTAAAGAGGACCTCATGCCAATAGGTAGATGATTCGAATCTAACTCCAGTTCTAAGAAGGAAGGTCCAAGGAAGGTAGAGAATATCACTAGAGTGTAACTCCTCGCATGTTTTTATGATAACTTATAGATAATGGGAGGCCAGAATCGTGCATAAAAAATAGATGAAGATTTACGCTCAATTGTCAGGTCTTAAGATGAGAACACCATGTGTTTATAGAGAGAAGATTTAATTTTTAAGGTTATAATTGTGAACAATTTGTTAACACAAATTTAAAACTTTTAAGCTAAATGATTAAAGTGGATTTATTAATATTTATTGACTTGAATATTCATTATTTTTTGCTTGAATCATTACACACAATAAAGGTAGTGTTTTAGTATCCTACTATAAGGTAGTGTTTTAGTATCCTACTATTTTTAAAAATATTTTTCCTTGACATTACATTATAAAACTAGCTAATAAGGGTAGAAATTATGAAAGAATTATTTTTTTATTTTTTTATTTTCTAAGGGTAGCTTTATCCATCGTTCCTTAAGCTGAATGAAGAACTTTGTATCAATACTTAGTGATATATTATGTGTCCCGTAATGTAGGGACATGCTTTTGACAACGCACGTCCCAACTGTTTTTTTTTTTTTTTTCTTATCAAACAAAAGACATTGTTTTAATGTATACATATAATATTTATTGTCAATATAATGATATTTATTATATTGTACATATATTAGATTTTCTAATACTAAAATTATTTTTACAAAAATATTAAAAGTAGTGATTTAAAAGTTATTGGATATAGGGCCCATAAAAAAAATTGTTATAAGAACTTTGTTAAATGAACTTAGAGATAAAATATTGAGTTTTTTTAGTGCAGGGTTTCTAAAGAAATTAATGTGGTAGCTTAAAAAACTTTTAGAGGTCTTATAGGATAAATGTGCTCTAAGAGTTTATTTGTAATGTTTTATTAATAAATGCTTGAAGACAATAGTTAATAGTCTTAGAAAAACTTTCAATCTTCTAAATTTGATTATATATTTTACAAAAAGCTAATATATGAAAGTTTACTTTTTAGTGTTTAACCGGTCTCCCAAGCTAAAGCTAGTGATAAAAATCTTCCAATTTTTAACCATGTGAAAAATATCAGACGGCAACGGTATGTTCCTGTAAAATTATTATAGAGGGTTGTGTATTTATTAATCTAACAGACTTTACAGAAGCTAAGGTAGTTTCATTTCAATTGTCCTTTTTCCCCATTATCCCCTTTTGACCAACTTAGAGCATATTTAATAAAGCCAGAGGCTGATGCATTAAATTTCTAGCAGCGCTACTCCCAAATTTAACATAGAAACAATAATTATCGTGAAAGCAGTTTCAAATGGAGTTTATAAACAATAATTATCGTAAAAGCAGCTGCAAATGGAGTTTAGAAACGATTTTAAAATGGTAGGCATGTACAACTCCCACAATTGAGGGATGTGGTAAAGGGTAGTTTTTATTTTTACGGTTGACAAACACATAGTGAGAGAGTTGGCTTATCACATTTAAATTTTATTATAATGTTAAGAAATAATTAAAAACTATAAAGATGATAAACATAGTACAATTTTTTTAATAGAGATATATAAGTGGGTTAAACGACTCAATTTAGTTTAGCCTATTCTTGGTTTATAAGTTAAACGAACCAATTTTTTTATCAGTTTTTAAATAAGCTAAAAATATTAATTCTAACTTGTTTAAGAAAACGTATTAAATAGATTTAAGCAAGTCAATTCATCTTTTTAAACCGATCGAAAAACCTCAATTTAAACTCATTTGAAAAATGGGTTAAACAAATGACTATAGATTAAAATTTATTTGTACAGCTTTATCCTTTAATAATATAGATAAAATGGACTGGGTACATGCTATACTAGATTAGAGGAATTATAAAAAATTAAATAAAGTCCACACGGTGTTACCATTTTAAATTAATACCAAAGCTCTAAATCTTTTACATCCTTATATTATTGTCTCTGCTCATGAGCGGAATGAATATAAAAGTAAAAATAAAATTAAAAAACAATATAATAATATATTTAAAAATTATGTAATTTCTATTTCAATTTTTAGAAAATTCCTTTTTAATTTTACACAAAGTAAAATAATAATAATAAGGGATTGAGAAAAACAAAATTTTCATATATTTTTTTTCTTTAAGATTGAAAGATTTAATTGCTCAATTTATGCAGGAAACAAACATAAGGATGCATAACTGCAATTCTTGCGAAACTTTATATCTAAAATTATTATCAGCTAAAAACATTCCTCTCTATTTTGATGACTCATAAAATTTTAATAGAACCGCTATTAGCTAATTTAAGAACCTAATGCTCCATGATAGTGCAATATTTTCATACTTGCTTGACAGTGCTTTAAATAAAAATAAAGTAATATAATGTTTGAGGTGAGGCATGAAATGCCTGCAATGTAAAAGTAGAACATGTCTGCATTATTTGAGTTTGCCTGCTGTTGACCTAAACCTTTTTAAGTCAATTGTAACAGCTTTAGCTCTTTAGCTCTACCCATCATATATAATTGATGAAATAAGGACCAACTGTGTATTTTTCAAACGAATTTCCCTTTATCTGTGTTTTTTTTTTTTTTACACTAGTTTTGATATTAAGTGTTACCATTTTAATAGAAAACCCTACGAAACACGAGTTATATATACCTACATATATAAATACTAACAAAATCGTAATATATGCATATTGTATTTAAAACATGAATGATTATTATTTTAAAACCTAGCTGTCCCACTTAATTTTTTCTCTTCTTTGTGACTCAGCATTTTTAAATAAAATTAACAAAAAAATTTAAAATTGAGAAAAATTAAATGAAATTGGAGAAAAAATTATCATTTATTATTATTTAGTTTTTTGGATATCTTTCATACTCAATGCTTTTTGTTTCTATTATTTTTATCGAGGATAAAATGGTTAATAAAGAATATTCGAGATGATAAAACTCTAAATAATTATTCACTAACTAAATCTCAAAATGATAAAATAAACTTAAAATAATGTCTCATAAAGGACGAAAAATTATTAACGAGTCTTTGAATCCCCTGCAAATCTCCTTCAAGCCACAACGAATTACTAAACTAATGAACTATGGAATTTGATCCCTGCCAATTTGTCTAATGCACCATAACAAAGCTAGGACTTGTATACATACTAAAAGATTGTCCAAGATAGAGATCTCCAACACATTATGACATAAAATGCGAGCAATCTAAACAGTAAAAATAGGCGATCTTCAATCAAATCTATGGATAAATATAATAGCTCATTATATCATATTGTACGACTAGTTGCAGTTCCTTGATGCATTTTACGGAGAATTGGTTATCTCTAGGTTCAAGTAGTCATTTACCTTCTAGGCAAGTCTTATGTACCATTTACATTCACTTTAACATTCTAGTTATTATTTAATTATTGCTAAATATTAGAAGACATAAAAGAACACCCAAAACCCCCCCCCCCCCCCCCCCCCATTGAATAGAGTTTTTCATTTGACAAATCTTAGTCAAAATTCTAAGATTATAAGAGTAGGGATATTACGTAATAAGTATAAAGTTCGTAAATACCAAATTTACTAAGTTAGAAAACTTTTAGATTAACAATTATCAAATGGCTCAAAAATATTATAGAATTCTATTATTTTCTATGGATTATGGGGAAAAAAATTTCCTTTCTTTTAAATATAAAAAGAAAGTTTAGCCACTTTCAATTAGAATAACGTATAATTTGTCGTCACTTGAAAATGCCTATACGACAGAAACCAGTTACCCTGCAGATACTGCCAAAGAGACATTAGTTAACCATGTGCTTATAGATTAAAAATAATGTATTTGATAACAAAAGACAGAAGGAGAGAGAGAGAGGGGAAAAAAAAAGAAGAAGCACTTGAAATACTATTGGCTTGCTTTTCTATCCTCTGTACGTCAAAATGCTGCTTCTGTTCTTTTCACTTATTTATTTCCCCCTACGGACTTTGAGACATCACAAGCTACACAGTTTTTTCGATTGAGTTTGGAAAATTCTTATATTACTAGACGACTTGGCTCATTGTGCACTTACAAACCTGGAGAAATACAGCATCCTCTGATACACAATAGCCATTTGGCTCTTCAGACCACAGTGACCATTCTTGAAAGGTAAGTGATTGAATGTCCAGTACTTTATATATTGGTACATAGGTGAACTTGTTTGTTTACCAAATCATCTTTTTCTTGCTGGGTATGCAAATACTAAAGTAGCAATTATAAGAAAATAGTGTTTCTACGATCTTGCAGCTTTGTTGTGATAGCTAGTGGTGGCAGAGCCAGTACTATGTATGATTTGGTAGAGAAGTTCCTTGCTATCGAAATACTGGCGTTGAAAATCATGCTTTTATGCATATGATTTTGAGTTAAGCATTTGTTTTTCCCACCAATGATGTTTTTTCAGACCTTTTTTTGATATTGACTGGTGTCAAATAATATCATGCTAATCTCAATAAGTTGTGCTCATTAATGGCTTTTATTGACAAGAGATGGTGAGAGATAAACATTCCATAATAGATTTTCAATGATGAAAACGGAAATCGTTCTGCTCATTTTCCTTAGTGATATTGTTATTTCCCACCACCATTAAATATTCAAAGTCACTAGTATTTGAAATCCCTCGAGATTATTATGATAATTTTTTACAAGCTGTATGTTCTTTTGATAAGGCAGGCAATGGAGCTGATTAGTTCAAGACTGAGAAACGTGTGGAATGACTGGGACCTGAGATTGATGGTTTTGTTATGCCTTGCCTTGCAAGTTGTACTCAACCTTGTAGGAAACCGCCGAAAATTTAACACCCATCTCTGGATCAGAATAGTCACTTGGTGTGCATATTTGTCCGCAGACTCCCTAGCTACTGTAGCACTTGGCATATTATCAAGTAAGCTTGGAGATGTCAATGAGGAATCTGGCATGCTGGACGAGAGAAGTAGGCTCACAGCATTTTGGGCACCATGTCTTCTATTGCTTTTAGGAGGACCGGATAATATTACAGCTTATGCCTTAGAAGACAATGAATTGTGGTTAAGACATTTGCTCGGAGTAGCAGTGCAAACAGGGGTGACAGCTTACATCTACTTCATGGCATGGTCTGTTTCTTATCTCTCTCTGTTGTCTTTTCTGATGATTATTGCAGGGGTAACTAAATACGGGGAGAGGACTTGGGTACTCTGGTTAGCAAGCAGCGAGAAACGAAAAGATTCCATGCTTGCACCACCAGATCCTAGTCCTAATTACCCGAGATTTATGGAGGAATACAGCTTGAAGAAGGCTGAAGGGTATGATGTGACAGCAGATGAGATAGTAGAGGTTCAAATCAGGGAAGATATTATCACCAAAGTCGATTCTCCCATCAAGGATGCAGCTGAAACCGTTAAAGCTCACAATCTGATCCAAATATTCAAGCGTCTTTTTGCGAATCTTATCCTAAGTAATGATGATAAAGAAGCTAGTCAAGAAGTATTTAAGGATATTTCTTGGAAGAATGCTTTTAAAATAACAGAAATTGAATTGGGATTCATGTATGACGTGCTATATAGTAAGGCTATGGTGCTGTATTCTCAATGGGGCTTCTGCCGACGTTTGATCACTTTTTCAATCACATCCACTGTACTGGTAAGTTTTTCCATTGCTGAAAAGCCTCATTATGAAAAAGTCGACCTCACAGTTACTTACTTGCTGCTAGTGGTGGTAATTCTTCTGGAAATATATTCCATTGTGATGCTTCTGTCTTCAGACCGGACCGATGTATGGCTAAGCACTGGTGACAGAAATCCTTCATTTCTTAGAGCTGTCGCTTCTCTTCAGATATGTAAACAACCTAGATGGTCAAATTCTGTAGGTCAGTTTAGTCTTCTTAGCTATTGCTTGAAGGATAGACCACTTGTCTGTCCAAGTATGCTGAAGTTGATAAAAATACATGATAAGGTAGAAAAGTACCACTACACAATCCATGAAAAGATCCATGATGACCTGAAAGACCTAATCTTTAGGCATGTCAAATACAGATATAATAAGCCAGAGGAAGGGCGTGTGGGCGATCCGGTCCATATAAGCCATGTATTAGAAGAATACCGAAGTGATAGACTGAAATGGAGTACTGAAGGACCATTAGATCAAATCATCATTACATGGCATGTTGCTTCAGAGTTATGCTACTACTCAGACCGTGAAGAGGGTGTCGATGAAATGCACCCTGATGTTCCATATCTAAGGTTGGGTAGGCTGCTGTCTAGGTATATGTTTTATTTGCTTGTCATGTACCCTTCTATGCTGCCGAGAGGAATTGGTCAGATTCGGCTTCGAGACACCAAGGCTGAAGCAATGAAGTTTTTCCAAGAGCGTCTATCCAGCAAAGCTGATAAAAACACCCTTTGTGCTTGCTTCAAGAATTGTTGCACCTTCCCCAAAAACTTGTTCAAAAAGAAGAAGCATGCATCAAATAATTTGCAAAAGTTGCGAGGTTTCTTCAAAGCTACCAAATTGCTACTTGAAGTGAATACTGAGTTGCCCCCTAAAATTGTTAAAGGGGGAAGAAGCAAATCAGTTTTATTTGACGGATGCATTGTTGCTTCAGAATTAAATAAGATACATGTGGGACAACATAATCTGAAATGGGAAATGATTTCCAAGGTTTGGACAGAGATGCTCCTTTATGCAGCATTTCATTGTGAGGGAAACAGCCACGCTCAGCAGTTGCGACGGGGTGGAGAGCTTATTACTCATGTATGGCTTATACTTGCACATTTTGGCCTAACCGATCACTATCAGATGACAGAAGGCCATGCTATAGCTAAGCTAATTTTGAGATGAATTATTAGCATTAGAGGGTGTGTATTAACTTATCTTCTTTATAGATTAATCTTTTTTGCTCTCTAGTTATATTTGCATTGTAAAACCCAATATTGTAAAAGTATAATGACTTTGAGCAACTTCTTATCCTGTCCCACATTTTATCACTAAGAAACATATTTGTGCATAAAAACTATACTTCAAAGGTATCAAATAGAAATTCTCTCACTCCCCGAACCAAAGAGTGTGTAAACTTGCCACTTGTCTTTATAGGCTATGGTAAGGATAGGAAAGTATACTTGTATGCTAGCCACCATATAGGAAACTTTACTATAGGGTTTAATAATCTCTCTCCCTTAAACACGCGACGTCCTTATCACAAAACCTTACAATTGGACTCAAATCTTTTCTCTTTTTTGGTGTATGATTTGGTCCACTCTCTACCTATAAATCATCTTAGAAGCATGCAAAGAGTTACATCTCGATGACATTACTCACCTTTCTCAGACCTTTTCTCTAAACTAGAATAAAAATCCAAATCATTCACCTATTAATAGGGGGTCCTCTTTGATACTATTTATAGTACCCTACGCTAAAAGTACTGAATAACCAAGTTAACAAATACTAATTGGCTGATTTTAACTACTTGGTTCGAAAGTTGAAGCTCGTATTAATAAGGTTTTTACAACCATGGCTTTATAAATTAGCCTTCCATAATTCACATGGGACACTTAACAATAAGGTCTCACAAAATAATAGTTACAATTCCACCAAATCATATTTAATTATAGAGATCTTCTTAAGTTTAAATTGGCTTAAAACATCAATTAGCTTTAACAACATCTATTATTTACCAAGAAATTGAAGATATTAAATTGTATGCTACGATCTACATTGTCTATAAAATACATTAGTTAGTGCTTGTTATTGAAGCTCTCATTCTTAAATCAAGCACCATGTCATACACCATTGCAATTAACATAATCCACATAGCCATTAGCACTTGATATGTTGTTAACAACAAGTCTTATGAAGGCTGCTATAACACTAACTATACTCATTATGTAGCAATGCATCAAGTAGCTCCGTACCACACAGTTATAATCTAATAACAAAAACAAACTGCCCTCCAAAAACTACTGGGATGCAACGAAACCAACCAGTCCCTTTGAAGCTATTGGGAACTATAAAAATATAAGCCAGTCCCTCATTGACAATTGGTAATCGATACCTAGACCCTTAGGAGCTATAAGTTACAAAACACAGAAAACCAGTCCTCTTAGACTACTAGCCACAAAAGGCAAAAACATCCACATGCCACCATGTTGTCACCTTCAAAAAACAATAAGTCACAGTCAATTAGAACCATCTACTGTCAATCACAATGAAGAGGGATTAATAAATCAAATTCTTCATCAATATGCACGTAAATAAACATGAGACTGATTGAAGTACAAATACTTACAAGCACATCTAGCACGTAACTAGATAGCAATCAATACTCAATTGGCTAAGCAAATTGATATTAACCTCCTTTTCCAACAAGTTTCAATTGCTTACTTGGAAGTCCTTGGTATTCCTTTTTCCACATCGATGATTGATACCTATAAGAAAATAACATTGCTTTAATCTCTTATATAGAATGGAGTTGTGTTCGATTAAGGTAGGTTCTAATCGACTAGGGTGAAATCGATTGAGTGTAGGGGTTTAGTCGACTGAGTAAAGGGTTAGGTCCACAAAAATAAGAGTGTTGTTTGCTAAAAGGAGTCATAGGTTGCTAATAATGGGGATTAATCAATTAATAAGAGCGTCTTCTCGATTGTTGGGGGGATTTAATCGATTAACGAGGGCTCAATCCCCTGAATGGGGTTTAGTTGGCCAAACGTTGATTAAAGGGATTTTTTATCACCTAAAAGAAATTTTGATTAGGAGAATCCTTTCAAATTGTCCAACGTAATGCTAATTCAATCAACTAAGTACACTAATAAACTAAACTCATGGTTCCAAGTGCAAAGTAGCTTCATCCTTTAACAATGACACCATGAATTCTTTCCAATTTAATAACTAGCAATTGGTTTGAATTGGCAAAAAATAAATAATAATAATAATAATAATAATAATAATAATAATAATAATAATAATAATAATAATAATAATAATAATAATAATAATAATAATAATAAATAAAGTTTACAATAAAAATTCAAAATTCAATGTTCATTCTCCTCAGTAGTTCAAAAATTGATGAGTCAAGTACCCCTTATATAGCAAAATCTTATGCATTGATCCTGTATCTATAATATCTGTATGTATATAAATATGTTATTGAGTAAATCAAAATTGTATTAACGAAGAAGAGTCTACAACTGCAAAAATTGAAGTGGTTTTGGTATTAGCATAGTTATTCTTACTTCGTACTTTTGATTTGTCGTAATAAAATAAATGGAATCATTATTCCTCTATTTGGTTGAAATAAAAATGTATATTTGCTACATAGATTTGAAGTCAAAGATTTAACCAAAGAGGCAATCATCATGATGAATAGAGAGAGAGAGAGAGAGAGAGAGAGAGAGAGAGAGAGAGAGAGAGAGAGAGAGAATGTTGTAATTTTAGATTTATGGAAAATTACCAGAGAAAAAGTAGATTGATAAGAAAATAAATATATTATATATATATATATATATATATGAATGAGTGAATACCCTTATCAAGAAAACAATCAAGAAATTGCTAGTTTATGGATTTTTGATCAATTCACTATTTGGACATGTCCTACGTCGATGTATTAGACAATTTAATGACAGAGAAAGCAGAAATAGAAAATACAGCTATGGAACGAATCAACAACAGTAAAAGATCACTAGCCGAAATTGCAGATGAAAGCATTGCGCTTACTGGAGGTGTAGCAGGAGTTTGCCGTCATAAGGAATGGGATCAATACAGAAGATAAACAAATGTGATATTTGATAGGTTTACATGCTTAAGCAAAAAAAAATATCTTTTGTTTTCCAATTAGGATATATTCGGAATAAAGTAATTATGGTCGGGTTATTTTAGGGGAAAAAAAAAACATAAGTTTGAAGGTAGGAATGGCTATTGTCTAGTTTTAAAAAGTAATGGCTATTTTTATTCTTAATTTTTAAGAACGGGAATTGTAAGTATGGAAATAACCATTTTATAAGGACTAGGCACAGAGTAAAATAGTAATTCCATTAACCAAACTATGTTGAAGTATTACTTTATCTTGATATAACTTTTAAAAATATTTAAATATCTTCAAAGTATTGTAGATCTTCTAATATTGCTACTAAAAGAACCATAAATTGTAATTTTTTTAACTTTATTTCGTAGGGTAATAAACCTTATCTATGCTAGACATGAGTAAGTCTAAAGTTCCAAGAGTATGTAGCCCTCCTCTAAGTACATGTTCCAAAAGTATGGAACCAAAAGCTACCATAAAGGGATAAAAGCATAAATAATGTCTATACTTTCAACTTTTGGTAATGTAGTATTGAAATTTTTAATTTTTGAGATTTAGAGCTTTGATTCTTCAATACGTTCATTTTGCTAAATGGAATATATAAACTTTACAAATCCAGCCTTTTGAGTATAGAGTTGAACTCAAATGATGTAGATAATTTTCCTAAGTCAACATAATTAATTAATTTAAAACCGATTAAAATTTTAAATTCAAAACTTAAAATGAATAAGAAAAATACTAATATATTACTCTAGTCGTATATGAAAATCATAAATCTTATATACGTGTAAATACGAGAGATAGAACTTGAACTTAATGAAAATTTTAAAATCCAAACTCTAAACTTGTAAAACGTATAAATTTACCCTAATGGTGATGAAGTCTTAATTGGATATGATTATCAATTGATATGCATAATTGTATAAAATCGCTAACAAATAAATAGAGATAACTCCTAAATATTAACAAAATATAAAAAGTAACAAATTAATTGACTAAATTAACAAGATTACAAATATTATTTTATGATTATTTGTAATTTCATTTGTGTGTGTTAGTTTTATATTGATTTAATTACTTTGATTCAATTTTAGTACATATTTTATGTTTATATATTATATAGCTATATTAATAAATATCCTATATTTTCATCTATAAATACATTATATTTCATCATAAATGTTATCTAAAAGTTTGGAAAAATATCAAAAGAAGTCAAAAGTAAAATTAATAATTTCTTTTATTTTTCTTCCTTTTTTCCTTTCCTCTTTTCTTTCTTTTCTTTTTTCTCCTTATTCTTCTTCAATTTTCGGTTGATATGTGTCCTACAAGAATTGTCACAGGAGGAAACAATTTTAAAACAATAAAAAACTTATGTCACTTTGATTTATGTCATTTTTATCTCTTTATCCTTCTTTTCTTATCCTTATCTTTTCTCTTCACTTTTTCTTTTCTTTCTATCATATTTAGTCACATCACTATCTAGAACATACTCCACTTTTCTCTTTCTTTTTCAACTTTTAAGTTAAAGTTAAGTCTTTCTTCTTCTTTTTTTTCTTTCCTTTAGTTGGACTAACCCTCAACACTTTCTCTTGTTTCTAATTTTCTACTTTCTTCATTTTCTTTTCCTCTCTTCTACTCCATCTTCTACCATTTCTATTTCCTTAAATACATCATTTTATCTTCATTCTAAGTACGTAGAGAACTTCAAAAGGAAATAAAGAGGACTTCTTCTCAAGGTTTTAAAAAATAAATATTTTATGATGTATTAGATTTGTATCTTTATAAAATAAGTCAGGTGTATTTTTCTTATGTTGAGGTGTATTTAGCACTTTTTATATATTGTGAGATATATGTACAAGAGTTAGGTGTATTTTAATATTTTTTGAAATAAAATTATATGTACATGTAATTAAATTATATGGATAATTCTTCTTTTTCATGTTAATGTATTTATGTATATATATATATTTAAATATATTTGAATATATGTACATATATGTTACGTTCATTTAGTTATGTATATACATATATAGTACATGTACATACATATAATATTAAGTATATTTACTATATCATACATATATGTAAAATATAGCATGAAATAGTATAAATACATATGTATATATATATATATATAAACAATTAGTAAATTAAGGGTATATGTATGTGCCCATATGTATGAATATATATATATATATATATATATGTACTCTCTTTGTCTAATATTTAAATAAGTATATATATATATAGTATAATACAAGTATAAGTACATATACATACCTAAAGATACAAGGATATGTAATTAAAACCTTAATTTCTTAAAATAAGTTAATAAATAAATATATATATACACATATGTTGGGCGTGAACATCATAAAGGAGATAGAAATAATTTTTATAATATTTAATTATTTTAGGATATAATATAGGTGTATATTAATATTACAAATTGGAAAAAAATTGAAAAATTAGAAGAATTGAGAAATTGCCACATAGACCGATCAAAAGCTGCCACATTAGCTTTCCTAATTTTCTAATTAAAATTTTAAATTACAAAAATAATAAGAAAATAATAATTAATTAATTAAAAAATTACAATTATAACAAAAGTAACATAATTAGTAATTTAAACTTAAAATGATGAAATAAAGAAATTGGTACAAAATGAACCCAAAAATAAAAATATTTTGAAGTATAAAATTTAGAAAATGATTAAGTTATAAAATCAATAAAGAAAGACTTAAATTGATAAATAAAACCATTTGAGCTAACATAACAAAATTCATAACAATTTAGGCTCATAACGAATAATGCAAATTTTAACATCTAAAACGGATCTTGCTATATAAAAGTATGCCTAAAAAATAATAAAAATTGACTATAAGACCATAAAAATCAGAGTTAAAATGAAAAAATTATATATAACTAAAAATTTTAGATGAACTGAGAAGGATAAGTAGATTAATTAAGTTAATTGGCCCTATAAACTAATAATGAGGATAAATAAATAAATACATAAGATACAATTATTTATAAATATACAAATATATATTTTCTATTTATATCCATAAGTAAGTTAGACCATGTTACTGCTATGCTTAGGTTATAGTGGAAAATTAGGTAAATTACAATAAACATTTAATTAATTAAAAAGCCTAATATTTCCAAAATACTTATAAGTCTTATTATTTTTTAAATATTCAATTATCAAGTTTTGAATATTCCCAAGGCCTGTAAAGTAAGCATTAATCTAAGTAAGAGACTTCTAATGATTTGCTATTTACTTATACGTGATACTTGCTTCATATTTTACTGGTTGTTATTGCTTATGCATCTGAATGAATATTTTGCATGTGTGCTATCATTCATGTGATCACCTCCTTAAATTGGTAAATATAAATATCTGACTAAAATAACTGGTTATATTTGTCACATGTCTATAACTCAATTCATATACTTATGGAAAGCGCTAGCTTTGCAAATTTTGAGAAAGTATTTTAGATATGTTTTCCTTATCTTAAACAAATTCTTGTATAATTTCTGTGAAGGCTCGTAGTATTCGTTGATGATATTTTATCATTGAAGCAAAGCTAACATAGGATTTTCAATTGATTGGATAACGAGAGGACTTATAGCTTGTGGAGCTTTAGATATATTTTGAAAGCAAAAGGACTCGCATAGTTGTGTCTGTATGGCCTTAGATATGATTTGTTTATGATGGATAACCTTAGTTAAAGTTCACCTACTTGGATTGGTGTTTTTTTCTCGGCTAGGGTAATCAAGTATTGTCTAAAGGGATACTGCCCTCAAGTAACCTCATGCAGTTAAGATGAGGTATCTTATATGGATAAGTACGGGGGATAATTGACATGTAAACGACATAATCTACACCTTCTATAATTTCGAACTCCTATAAATGTGTTGCTTGCATTTATTTTATTGGAAGATAGACTTGCATATGTGCTAATAATGTTTTATAACTTGCTCAAATGATAATCGTGGGGAATGATAGTCATGAGGAACAAACTCATTGAGTTGTAGTTCACCTATTCCTCTATAGTTTCTTTTGTAGGTTCATTTATATTAAGATTTGGATAAATTTCAAGTATTTAGTGCAAATTGAAGATAGGTTTGATAATGTTATAGTTAATTGAAAAATGTATGTTTAGAATAGAAGCATCCTTTGTAGAAATTATTTATATATTAGAATTTTGCATAATTTAGTATTTCTTATAATTTACAAAGTTGACTTATCTTGTCTTATTATTTGGTAGGAGATACTAATTCTCTACAGTTTTGATTGACTATGGAATATTGGATATCCGTAATTATATTATACTAATTAGAAATCCTAATAATTAATTAATTAGAGTCTTCCAATCTCTTAATTATAAGGTAAGTTTTACATCATAAGTATATACGTGATATAAAAACTTTAGACAATCCTACTAGGCCTCTCTTAAGGTTATGATAGAGTAACATTGTAATAGAATTTGAATTCATACGGAATTGAACAAGGTTGTAATAGGTCTAAATGTGTATACTTAATTCAGTTGAATGTACTAAAATTCCTATTATGTTGTTCGGTTGATAGAATTATTTACGAAATAAATCACGAATAGATAATAATATTACCAAAACGGTCATTATTTAATTAAATAAGAATAATAATAAATTAAAGAATATATATATGTAAAAGAAAAACCAATTTAACAACACTATTGATGAACAGATCCATATTTGCAATACGAATATGAATAAACAAATTAAAAAAAGAAACAACTCAATAATTGTTGACAAACAGATCCACAACTACAATTGCTATTACGAATAGATTTCTTCAATATCAAAGTAATTTAGAAATTTACAAATAGATTTGCAATTGTCATTTTAAACAACCCAACCGAATTTGCAATGTCATCGCATATAGCTTTATTCAATATTAAAGCCCATAAATTTAAGAACTCTCAAAACCAATAGTGAAGGATACAACTATCATGCAAGGAATCAAGAAACAAAACTTCTTAGTATCTTCAATGCTGTTCAAATCACAAACTCTCTAAGATTACTTCTCCAACAAGATCCCTAAATTAGATTTGGCCCTCATCATTTTTCTCTCTCCTTATCATCTTGATTTACGCTATTAGGATAGAAAACGAGCCGAGTTGAGTTTTTCATCAAGCCTGCAATTGAGGCTCAAGTTTATCTTATTTACTAATCGAGCTCGAGCTAAGCCAAACCTAAAGCGAGTTAATTTTAATCCTACTCACAAACCTAAATATAAAAAATGAAGAAATATATAAATAAATAGATTAATAAATAGTGAACAAATATTAGACTATATATTATATACTATCGTAAAACATATTATATAAATATTAGCTTTTGGGTTTTAATAATATATAATATTTGTAATATATGTATAAAATTTATAAGTCTACTTAAGAGCTTAAATGAGCCAACTTGCAAGCCTAAACTAGAGTTTGAACTCAGCTTGTTTAAATAAACGAGTTTCATCTTAAGTTTGAGCTTAGCTTGTTTATTACTTTAGCTCCAGTCAAACTAAACTTAAAATGAGGTAAGCTCGAGTAGCTCAACTTATTTATAGCCATACGCACTCCTTCTAAATCCTAACTCCAGCACTATATACGACATCCTTATGAAGTTTGGTCTTCCTAATGGACTCCTCCCTAACTTAGTCAAATTCAACAATCTCTCTTTCGTTGGTTGGTTCGTTGTCATCTGGATAAACCTTACTACATACAGATTAAGTAATTGGTGTATTATGAGACCAAATCATGTGAAAGAGAGAAAACGATGGAGAGAAAGGGAGAGAGACATAGATAATGAGCACAAAGAAGATGGCTAAGACCACAAAGAAGAAGAAACAAGAGACATTGGTATTGTGTCCTCTAATTAATGACTTAACTCCTAGATTTCTTCCATTTAAGGTTCTTGATTTTCCATATTTGATTTTTATTTTGGATCAAAATGGTGTAGCTTTCAAATTTTGACTAAGTATATTTTAAGAAAAAAATAAGATGGAAACTCAAAATTGTAATTCATGGATGGAAGTTAAGAATGGTCATTCATGATTTTTAAGAAGAATTGCGATTACAAAGTTAAAAGTGAAGTGAATACCATAATAGACACTGTACAAGGAATAAGAATTTTGTCCTCCCCTTACACTTGCACAAAAACAAAAAGAAAAAAAAAAAAACAAAATATAAAAGCGAACAATTGTTAGTTTCAATTGAGTGCTATGATTAACTGGAAAGCTAATGGTCACTACATATATAAAAATATTTACGTTTTATATATTATATAACTCCATATTATATATTATAACTTTCGGGAAGATGGATTCAAACTCGGTCTATCCTGTTAGTAACTAATATCATACTACTAGGTTATAACAGCCTTAGTATTTATACTTTATTTTTTATTGTATTTTTGTGTTTATACTTTGGTAATTCAAATGGAAAAGTTATTGTTTTTATTTTCCAAAATAAAAGAGGTTTTGTTTAAAAAAAAAATTCAACTCCTAAAATATCCTTTTCGTAAATTAAAAAAATTAATCGACCTTTTTCTTAAAATTAGGTGTTTATTTTAAGATTGCTCAAAAGTTGGACTAAAAAATGTTCTTTTTCAAAAATAAAATAATAAAATGGTAAAAACTTAAAGTGAAAGAGTTTTTCTTTCAAAAATAAAATAAACCCATGAACTAAAATTAAAGAGAAAAAAATTTAAACTTTGTGCGCTTAATCCTGACTAATAAGTGTGTAGCTACATCGAGCTACCCTAGGAAATAAAAAATTAAAGGCACTTTAATTTTTTAATTGATTTTCTTTATGGAAACTTTTGGATTTTAGTAAGATAGCAACCTCGTTCATTTGATTTCTAACTTCTAATTTTTTCTTAAGTTTTCTTTAAAGATCTATGGACTAGTAACTAAAATTAGGGTTTAGTTGCCCATGGAACATAATTTCACTTTTTCCTTGATTCCAATCGAGTGGCAACTCTATTTTTGAAACTTTTTTTTTCTTTTCTTAATCTAATTGAGGAGGCAAGCTTAATTTTGTTAATGCAAGAAACTGAATGAAAGTTATTTTGATGATAACAAAATATATGTTAATATCAATTCAAATGAAAAGTATTTTAATATTACTAAGCAAGTTACCTAGTTTGTACTATAAAAAAATTATATCCTTAATGGTACTTGAGATGATTAGAACATAGTGTCAAAGCCAAAGACAATTTCTAAATGAGGAATGACAAAATTAGAAGCTATAAAGAATAAAAAATGAAGTATTAATAGTAGATTTAGAACCAGAATCAGCTACCATCAAAAGCTAATCGACTAAATGATAAACAAATTTGTATAGAGAATTTTTACAACACAGAATGACAATATTTTGATCACCAGAAGCTGATAAAGATATAACTACATTATTTTAAAGATGAATGAAGAAAAGAAAAGAACAAGAGTATACCGTAAAAGCATATGCTAAGACCAAAAGAAAGATATGAACAAAAAAACAAGGCAAAGAAAATAAGAAGAACAATTATAATTCAAGACCTAACACCAGGGAGATATATTTTGATAATATGTTTGACCAAGTTAAGGGATACAAAAGTTTTACGTATAGAGATTATAGAAACATAGATTGAAGAAAAGTTTCTAAGTATACAAGATAACTACAAAGGAAAATATAGCTCAATAGACTAGTAAATTTGCAGATAATAGCAAAGAGTTGATATGAAGATTAAAAAAAAAAAAGATTTGAAGAGCAATAGCTATTCAACGGCTATCACCATATAAGGAACAATTGAACTTAGGGCCACAATTATATAAAGAGAAGAAATGATCAACAAAGATAATAATGAGGAGAGAAGAGAAGATAGAGAAGAAAAATGGATTATTTGAAAGAAAATAAAAAGGTTTATGTATTATACAAAAGTTTATTATTAAGCTTACACATGTCTTCGTGATCATAAGAGCCGAGTAAAAAGCTGAAATCTTGAGAAATTGTCATTGCTAAGCATTGTACACAAGTGTGAGGAAATCTATTATAATTCTCAAAAGAATTATTAATTTCTTCAAAAATTAGTGGAGATACTCTTTAAGTAAACTTAGAGAGAGATTATGTAAACTTGCAATTTGGAAGCAAGATAACGTCGTGTGAATTATCAAGTTCTCTGGACAAGGTTGTAATGACCAGGCCAAAAACAATGAATATCTAAGTCAACAAATACTAATAAGTCCATTTTACCTAAAAGTTTCAAGCATGTATCGACAAAATGTTTATAATCATAACTTTATAAACTAATACCACAACTTCTCATAATCCATGTTGAACACTTAAACGTAGGGTCTTACATTAAAATAAGTCTATTAGTATTTGTTGACTTTAATATTTATTGCTTTTAGCCTGAATCCTTACACTAACGGTATATAGTTTATCTACTTTTTCTATTTAAGTTGCTAGTGTTTTATTTTTCTATTTGATTTTATACGTTTTTTAAAGTTTTATAAAAAAGTAAGGCTTCCATTAATTTCATTATTTTTTTTTCCATTCATCCTTGGCGTACATATGTTTTTTATTGGTTCATGGTAATTAATTCAATAAATAATAACATTAAATATAAATGTCCTAAATAATAATTAATTAATTACGTATAAATAATAAACATTACTTTAAATATAATTAATTACATATCATAATAAAAAGAAAAGCAAAGAATTGAGAGAGAAGAGAAAAGAAGGGATGAAAAAATTGTGCAAACCTTAACCGCGTATTAGCGAGCTATCCTAAGTGAATTAGAAGCAACAAGTGTCAAGGATGTACGAAAAATTTAATGAAACTGCTAAAAAGTCTAATTTTTGTAAAAGGAGTTAGAAGTACGTTTAGTTACCATAATTTGTGGCACAATTATTGCCAAATTCTTTAGTCTACAATTTGTTTTCATATTGACCAAACTTATTAATCAAAATGTTGTTGAGGTATTAGACTAGAATTAAAATATTTGTACAATATTTTAGTGGTATAAAAATTTATTTTACAATACAAAATAAGTATATGTTTAAATTCCAAAAATAATGTTATACCAAGTTTTCAATTTACATTATTGAACTTTATTGTAATTTATATTATAAATAACTAAATACTAAATCTTTTTAGTTACAAAAGTTCGAGTCCAATATTGCATAGATTAAACACGATGAGAGAGTTATGGTATCTTGTTCTCCCTGTTCTTTGTTATTGAGTTCTACTTATACTTTTCAATTCCACCGTTCAAACACTACCTAAAAACTAACAAATTCAAATATGTATTTAATGATTAAATATGTAGTTTTTCTTTGCATGACAGAGTAAATACCAAAGGATGACGGCATGTGTGCAAAATCATGTCACTGTAATTAAGGAAGTCCTTTGATTCCGCTCTGTTGGTGGTGGCAACTACAACAGTTAGTGTGCTGGTGGTGTAAAAGCTAGTTATGAAAAATCTCACCACTTTCATGTGAGTGGGATGGATTTTGTTTTTTAAGAATAGATCTTTAACTTTTTATTTTATTGTTGATATAATATTTATTAAATTTGAATTATCGATCTAATTTTATTTTTAATGATTTAAATCTAATAGATAGTATGTTAATGATTGAATAAAGAGTTAGATCAATTTTGTAAAAAACATGAACAAAACCACAAAACCAAAGCTCTTCCTCCATGTGTTAGCCATTGCATTTTATTATGGCATCTAGGGACAAACTCTCTCCCAACATTGCATCCACCTTATACCGAGATCGACCCCTCGAACACTGCGATGGAACTTTTATCATTCATGGTAGTGTTTAGATAAGATTAATGTTTTTTTTTTTCTTTTTTTTCCTTTAGCGATCATAAATATGCAAATATAAGAAATGTAATAAGTAAAGAGAAGAAAAAGAGACATTAATACTTATCAAAACCGTAGGCCAGATAGGATGATGCCATTGTAGCGTAACAATAGCAATACAAAGATTTTGTCTCATTTCCCAAAACGCCTAATTTTTCAAATAAGTTCTTAGGGCTTTTTACTCTATCATTTATTCTATCCAATATATATAACAATATAACAAATAAAGAATTATAACATGTCAAACCTTAATATAATATGTGCATATATATAATAGGACAAAGATAGAGAAACTAATTTAGCAATTTACCTTTTTTTAATAGGAAAATAACATTAGATTGGAATGATGCCAAGATAAGATCAATGCATAAATTGTAGTCACAGAATTGGGAGAAACAAACACATGCTAACTATACATGAAAATGCTTGTTGAAGTATCCGTCAATAGTATTTTGATATACAAAGTATTTGTAGA
Organism: Lumnitzera racemosa; assembly: GCA_024138005.1. Taxonomy (NCBI): domain Eukaryota; kingdom Viridiplantae; phylum Streptophyta; class Magnoliopsida; order Myrtales; family Combretaceae; genus Lumnitzera; species Lumnitzera racemosa. Next base: position 7,914,107 of record JAMXBC010000008.1, on the reverse strand, counting down.
TAGCATTATTGAAGTGGAGTGATCATAAATAGTATATTGAAATGGAAGACATGTGATTTTCGAAAGAGATAATACGTTTTCATTGAGCTTGTTATATTTGAAAAAGAGATTTCAACGGATATTAAAAATGTTGCATTGGTGATTAGAGGAAAAATCTATTGCGGTAATCCGGTATACGAAGAAGATATGAAGCTACAATGTACTTTATATTAGCAATTGTAATAGGTAATCCAACAGGAACATTGCAAATCTGAAATTGTCAAACTATTGTTGTTGAGTCTTGTGTCATGTTGATCTGGTCAGCGTATCTTATTGTATCATGTTTTGTCAAGTAATCAGTCCTTCTTAATTCTGTCTCTTTTGTTGAGTCTGTTAATCAAAATTCATGTTCATTCTTCTCAAGTCGAGTCGAGTCGAGTCTAGTCAAGTCAAATTGAGTTGTTAACCATCTCATTTGAATTTGAGATGGAGAAAAGTCGAGATTTGCCAGATTTGCTTCTGTTGATCCTATGCTAAGCTATATGAAGAACAAATGAGAAGTTATGACAGTAGTATAATCAGTTGAGTAGAAGATTTTGGACGGAAGGAAAGGTAATGATATGAAGTGAATTTAAAATCGCTAATGATCACAAATAGAACTTAAGAAACAATCAAATAAGGAATAAATGGAGAATAAACCAATAAAAAAATTTATGAGGTCATAAAGTTAAATTATAAGATAATACAATACGACTAGAAGACTACGGTGATAAAATAAACCTTGATTGATACTAAGGTAAAGAATACAAAGGAAGGAAAATTAAGAGATCGAGCAAAGGTCCAAGTAAAGAAGAAGTGAAATTTTAATTAGGAAGCAATTTGAAAACTTAATCAGTAGACCACACAAAAGTTTTATTTGAAGATAGTTCATTAGAATGGAAGATCGGTTTTAAGGCTATGAAGTAACCTACAAAAATACTGGATAATCAGGTTCAGAAGTTCAAGAGTTGAGACACGGAATAGGTAAGGATACGACCGGATGAAGGTTTAGACTTAGAAATTAAAGTAGAACTTAATGTAGTGAAGACAAAGCATTATTTGTGGATTCTTCAATTTTTAGAGTAGGAATAATATATAAATTATCAATCCTAACGAGTAAGCAATACATAGATATACAGTAGTTTCAAGGACGAAACTATTTTAAAGGGGAGCAGAATGTAAGCCCCACAATTAGCCATTCGAGGTTTCGATCGGTTGAAAGACTCGATCGAACCTAAATTATAAAGTAAAGTTAAAAATATTAGTAAAATGATCCTATAAGTTTGAATTTAAGAAAATAAGCAATAAAATAAAAGAATATAAAAATTCTAAATTTTAAGTATACAACTTGTTATTTATCGAAATGTGTAAAATATATTCCGATAATTAACGAATCAATAGAGATAAATTATATATATACTAAAAATCATAAAATAACCTAAATAATATTTAGAAATATTTATTTGTACTATATGTGAATTTACATGTATGTAGAAATACCAGTAATTACTTAAAATACACGTAATGTGCTAAAATAAAAATAATTAAAGAAAATTCATAATTAATTAAGGAAAAATAAAGAAAAATCATGAATAATAAGGAATGATCCAGATATAGGTCATGGTAACTTGGGAAAATAAGAAAAAAAATTAGCTAATTAAATTAGAATAACACAAAAGTCAAATTAGAAGAAGATAAGGCACTTGTCTAATCAACTTAATGCACAATAATTTTCCTAAAGCTCTATAAATACCCCGAATTTTTCAAAAGCTCATTTGGGAAGTTTGGAGAGTGATAAAAATAGAGAGCTTCGAAAATTCAAGAGCAAAACCAAAGAAAAAAAAAGAAAAGGAAAACTGTGTAGTTAGGGCCACAAAGGAGAACCCAGACCTGACGAGCAGCTGGGAGTGGACGGCCACCACCACCACATGGTGGTGGCAGCGCCTATGTGGGCCGACACACCCATAGCCACCGATGGTGGCCGGAACCACCCAAATCAATGAGTTTGATTTCCAGCCAGATTTTGTGTAATTTTGTAAAAATAGTAAATATTCTTAGAAAATTATGAAACTTTTTATTCTGGAATATTTTTATATGTAGTTGTTATAAAAAATATTATTTTGATGAAAATATGTCCCGTGATATACGGTCCTTAATAAATCATGCAAAATCGAACATGTTTTGGTTTAGAAATAAATGACCTTAGGAGTGTAGTTTTGAGCTCAAAATTTTTGTGTAGATTACTTAGATGATATAAAATAGTGCTATGAAGGCCATTTTCAAAAATTAATTTTCAAAAATTTTAGATAATTTTTAGTCCTTAAAATGAGGCATAAAATGGGTAATTTATGGTTAATTAAGTAATTAAATGGTTAGTTACTGATTTAGTGAATAATTATATGTTTTAGGATATTAAAATCTAATGAAGTATGATACTTGTAACATTTAGGGTGTTAGATGTAATTATTAGGTTAATTATGTAGTAAATGAGTAATAGTAAAAAATAGTAAATTTTAAGTTAATTTTGTAAATTAGGGTAATTAGATGTAAAATATGATTTAAGATGAATTTAGACATTTTGAAATGATAATTGATGTTGGGAGATAGTAGTTAAAGTAATAAAAATATTATATGTGTATTATGTACATAACAAGTAATAATATATAATACACAATTATTGGAAATATAATAAATAGAAAATATTAGGATAAAAATTGATATTATATAAATAATAGGGATATATAATAAAACTGATAGAAAACTTAAATTTATGTAATTATATGAAAGATGTAAAAATTTCTTACATCAGAAGTAATTCGGTACACTAATAAGGATTTAAGTGTACCGGGTGGAATAAAATACTAATTAGAGATAATGATGGTATTTAAGAGATCGAGAAGTAATGTGATTAATTTCACATTATGATTTGAAATAAATTTCTAGGGTTCAAGTATAAAACAATACTTAGAAATCAAATTAGAAACTAATTTAGAAATCGATGTGGAGACCGAACCCAAACCTAACCCTAAACCTAGAATAATTGTAAAAGCCTTAAGACCTAGATAATTAGGCATATTAAACCCTAAACAACACATAACAATAAGCGTTATAGGATAAAATGAACCTATAATAGTTATATGAAAAACTGAAACCACGTTTGTGTTATAGGGATGATCGGCGATGGCCTGAGCAAGTCAGACCTCGAGTGAGTGAGTGAGGAGTTGAGGTAAGTTGGGATTAATACGTTGCTGTATTTTGGAGGCTTAAGATTATGCTTGGTTGTGCTTATTAGATAGTTGGTTGTATGCATGTGCTTGATTATGAGTAATGCTATGATTCTGTCTGTTATTCTGGCTTGTATTGTATGATTTGTATGAAATGATTGATTACCCTAAATTGGACCTAATCAAATATACGACCTATAATTATAATCGGATCTACATGGCAACCCATTAAGGGAACTTAGGACTCTCCGGCCAAATACCGACTCCTTCGAAAGGGATAGTGCAGGATTGCAAAATGGTCTCTTCTTCATCCTTAGTCGAACTAAGTGACAGGAGAGGAGGTCACGGCGAGAGTGAAGTTAATGGTTCGAAGGTAGTCGTGGGAGGGGTCATGTCTCCATTGCACAAACCTAGGTTTGGTCATGAGCTGTTGTATTAACGGCAACTCTTTAACCCGGATTATAGCGGGCACAATTTCTCTAATCTCATGGCGGGCCAAACAACGTCGCACGATGGCATTTGCTTAAACATGCATACTCCTAATAAGTTGATTGATAACCTTATTGTGTTTGTGGTATAGTTTTAAGTCCTCCATCTTAACTTACTGAGCTGTGATTGCTCACATCCCTATAGACGTCATGCAGGTGCTGGCTAAGAAGCGGCAAGCAACTACTTTGAAGCTAGCAATTGCTGGATCCTGAAGAGTGAGGAAAAACATTTGAAGAATAAACACATACTTTTAAGGTTTAAGATTTTACTTTAGAATTTCTTATACGGAGAAATGTTGTAAACTTTAATTGTAATAACTTAATTATAGTGTATATATATATGTCCCCACTTTCTTAGGTAAATGATTTATTTAAATTTCAAACTATTTACTTCAAAACGGTTTAGTCGTGGACGCCTTGTGTAGATCAGGTCTAAGATAGTGGTTGTAAGGTCAACTTCTATCTTAGAATGGTTTACACGGCAAAGCTGTTACGATTCTGCCGCTTCGGGATGTGACAATGGGTTCACAAAAGACTTAGTCATACATAAGTCTTCCAATTTCTTCTATAATCCTTTAATCTAATTTTTTGCTATTACTTCTTGCTAAATACTTTTTGTAAAATAGGTGGAATGCTGTTGAGCTTTCTCATCAAGTTTTGTCCCTCATTATCTTTCATGGACATTGGCTATTAATCTAAAGCCTTCTTCAAACCTAATTTACATGAAAACTTGAGTTTGACTTGCCATAATAAAAAAATTCAAGGGCAATCTCTCTTCTTTTAGTCACATTAATAGGATATGGGCTTTATGAAGTTTGTACTATAAAGTAAGTGATGAAAAACATAACGTACCTTGCAATTGTCAAACTTCTTATTATCACACTTAGTGATAATCTCTTCAATATGTAGATTTTAAACTCTGAAAATTGCAGATCTCTCAATCTTGCTTTCATGCCAATTTGCTATGATGTGACGTGGAATTCTTGTTATAAATTATATAACACACACATATAGCAAATATAATAAGTAAGTAAAGAAAGAGAGATATGTAAAACTCATAAGACCCTAAATAATAGGGGTAAGAAAATACATAGGATGGTTTGAATCAACCCATTATAGCATAATGGAAACAATACGTTACTTTAATTACAATTTTAAAGTACTCAATCCCTTCTTGCAATTTTCTGCTCCTTTACTTACCTTACCCAACGTACATGAGAGCATACAGCTAATATAAAACTTATGTATAAGATCTTAAAGAATAGAAGTAAGAAAATACGCAGGATAGATTGAATCAATCCATTATAGCATAATGGAAACAATAGGGTATTTTAATTACAATTTCAGAGCATTCTCAATCCTTTCATTGAATTCCCTACATTCCGCTCCTTTAGTTACCCTAACCAATGCACATGATAGCATATAGCTAGTATAAAACTTATGTATAAGATCCTAAAAAATAGGGGTAAGAAAATACATGGGATAGATTGAATCAATCAATTATAGCATAATGGAAACAATAAGGTATTTTAATTGCAATTTTAGAGCACTCTCAATCCCTTCATTGAATTAACTACATTTTGCTCCTTTACTTTTCCTACTCAATGTGCATGGCAATATATATAAAATTGGAATAAGCCAAAACCTCATTTTTATGATATAAAATAACTCGGGCACCACAAAAACACACAATAAGAAGCTAACAAGTACATAGCAATCTAATATAGTTCTTTATCCATGTATTAGCTTAGATGCTCTTCTATCACAAAATCTTGTATAAATTCAAGAGATAAATATAAGCGTAATGGAATAAGTCACATTTATAAAGAGAAAAGCATTTCCCATTCTTAGTTCACCAGTAAACAACCAATACCAGCCAAAACAAACTATTATATTGCCTCTTACCATTATATAACCATAGTACGACAAAATCTTATTATTATTAGGGTAAATTTTGTTAACTTGTAAAAATTGAATTATTGTGAACATAACTTTGTTTGCAAAACATTTTTAAGAAACAAACCCTTAGTGGAGATCATCCATGCCATGAAATGAACTTAGATATATTTGTAATGACTCTATAGTTTGAATGCTTAGGGAAAATCAAATAGATATAATGTAAGGGGATATTGTAGTTATGCAAAATTTGGGTGCTCTTATATCAATCTTGTCTTTATAGATAGAATAGTTCAACTTAAGCAAAAGCATAACACTAGTGTCTAACATTCATTTACTTTTCAATTTGAATCATCAACCATTTGTTTTTCTTATCTTCAACATTTTCAAAACTCTTATAAAAATCAGGCTCTCATCAAATTTATTAAATCTCAACTCATTAATGACACATGTTTGCTTTAAATTGGTTTACGATAATTAATTTAGTAAAACGATAATACTAAATATATTTAAGTGCATTATGAAAAATATACTAAATATATTTAATTTTATAATATAATAAAACAATTAACATATACAAATTTATTAAAAGTAAGAAAGGGTGCTAAAAAAGTTATATAAAACCCTATCCACCTTAACCAACTACACAAGGCTAATAAGACCATGTATTAATTTCTTGTCTGTTAATGAAGGGACTGGTCATAAATTTTCAAATTTGAATTAGCACGAGGTCTTATTATAATAGTTGTGTAGCAATCACAAATCATTTAGGGCAAGTATCAGATATATGATCGTCACTACTCTAAGTTTGTATTGAAAAAAGAATCATAATGCCATATTTAGTACGTTAGAATGTCCATGAAATAAAATTGTGATTTCATATTCCATTTGCTTTCAATGTTTGAAAGCGTTTTTTTAAAACCTAGAAATGAAATTCCTTCTAATCGATAATTCCAACTTAAGGGAAAACTTGATTTTACCTTTTAAGGGGGTTAAATTGATTCAATTCTATCATCATTAATAGAAAACTATAAAAAAAAAAGATTTTCGACAATATCTAATTGTTTCATCCACAATTAAGCTTATTTTTAATAAATACACTAAAACATATAAATGGGATCAATGATTCCATTGAAATTTCAAAATATAAAAATAGATTTGATATTTTATTTCCAATTCTATTCCCTTCCATTCAAATCCAGTTGATTACAGCTTGTTTATATGTAGCAAATTGTCATAAAGAGAGACAAAAGAGAGTTCAATCATTTAATTGTAAGAAATTTTAGGATTCTATTATTGACCACTAATTTAGCTTTAATGTCATAAGATTGACTCTCCAAAATGAAATGGGTTATTAACTAAATACATGCACAACATCATGACCCTATGTATAAAGTAGAAAGCTTATATGAAGTCCTTAAGATTTATCTAAGAGTATCTTTTTCTTTCTTTCTTTCTTTTATTTATTGGAGCATCCTCCAAAATTTTAGATTTAAATTAAGTTTAAATCTACTAAAATTGTATGGATTAGTCAAAGCCTTCCTTTTTGGTTTTTGGTAAAGTTTGTTTGCCATATTTTTTAGTGCCACATTTGCATATCTACCAAGATTACTGGATTATAGTGCTCAAGAAAATTCGAGAAAACAATTATAAAGTGTATGGGTTATAATTTCTTCTATGGGCTCAAACCAATTTTACCCTAAAGCCTACCCATATTACCCTTTTCTCTAAAACCTTAATGCCCTAAATCCTATCAAAACCCTCTTATTTTACTTATTTTCTTTCCATTTTCGTCACTCCCCTTCCTCTTAACTAAAATAAGCTCTTAAAGTTTCAAATACCCAAGAAAAACTCATTTTTAAGCTTCTTCAAGGGTAAGTAACCTTTTAGTCTCTTTTTTCAAGCTTTTTCTAGTGAAAAACATTCATTTACATGGAGTTTCATAGCATTTCTTAGGAAATCCGAATTTAAGTTGGTTATCATTTATAGCTCTTTATTTGGGTTTTGCTCCATAATTGGATTACAAGAAGTTCCATTCATTGCAAGTAAGTATTCTCTACTTTACTTCTTGCTCTTTAGCTTAGTGTTGGTTTTTTTTAAAGTTGTTGGTGGGTTTGATGATTAAGTGGGTGTTTGAGTTTAAATTTATGGTTTTGATGAAATAAAAAAGAGTTTAGGTGATGGGTAATCTCACTTAAAATATACTTGAGGTTAGGTTGAAGTTTAGAAGAGAAAAAGTGAGATTTGAGAGCTTTTCGAAGGAAGAAAAGTCGCTTAGTGCTATTGGAAGGGACAAGACTAACGACACAATCACGTTATTGACCGTATCTAGTAAAGGGAAATTTTGACCAGAAAGTGACACAACTAACTGTCACAGTTGTGTCGTTGGTCATATCTTGTGGTAAACTTCAAGTGTTCTTTTTTTATGATTTCCTAAGCAAACTTAATATAACATTTTTCTACCCTTAATATATAATTCCAACTTTCTTTTACAATTAAAAAAAAAATCTAACTTTTGCAAAAGGTCAGGTTTTGACACAACTAAGCAACAAGGTCATGTTACTAACCATATTGAGCTATAACTTCATGTCAAACATTTCCTTATTATTCTTCTTAACCAAACTTAATAAAACATTTTCTTATCCTTAGTGTTTGGTTCCAACTAACTCTTTCTTGTAAAAATAGTTGGATTTTAACACAATTAAGCAACATGATCACATCGCCAACCATGTTGAGCTAATAACTCTGCTCTATCTTTTCTTATTGTTCCTCTTAACTAAACTCAATAAAACATTTTCCTAACATTAATATTAAATTCCACTTAGCCTTCTTTTATAAAAGTTCCATCTTTTACTTAGAATTTTCAAGCTCTTTAAGCTTAATTTAACATTTTGATTAGTTTAAGTACTTTTTACTCCCAAATGTTATTTTAACCAATTTTAGTGAATGTTACTTTACTTTATCACTCCAATATAATAAACAGTATTTTTCAACCTATACTCTATCTAAATCTCCTTACTACTCTAAGCTTTTGATTCTTCTTCCTAATGTTTTCTCCAACTTATTTTTAATTAAAGCTTTAAACTTTACCCTTAACCTTAGTTGTGGTACCCTTAAGAGTTATGATTAAGTTTAGAGGATTGTAAACGAAGTCAAGTTGGGAGTTTTAATTTAGAAGCTTTATGCTGAATTAGGTTTATGATATATTAAGAAAGACTTCTTGTTTTAATTGCTAGATTCTTGATTTGGGTTCCTTGTTAAGCAAACCTACCTTTTTTTAGCCCTCTTTACACCTTCAATAATCAAATTTCGAAGGACGATTCTTTCTCTACTACTTTCTCACGAATGATTGATAAGAACGGATTGCCTAGGTAGATGGGAATAAGTTGTAGGGTAAGCCTTGACTTATGGATCTTTAGATTGATTTCAAACTTATAAGCTTGGTTTAAACTTTGAATTGGACTTGAGCTTTAAAATTGGTTTTGGCTTGTCTTTCTAGGCACATGGTACTTAATTGTTTACTTGTGCTTGTTAAGACTTAGTAAGTGAATTGGACTAATATATATTATATTTGGGCCTAATTAAATCTGGTAGCTAGTTGTGCTTAATTCACTTGCTTTAAGATTTAGTAGTGGTAGATCTCTAAAAGAGAAACTACTGATCATATGTAAAGATTCCTTAGTAGATTTTCATATGGGATGACATAAATAAAAATTTAGGATCTAAGGACTTTGAACTTTAAGCATAAAAGACTTGAAGGAATACGTATATTTATATCCACCTATGTATATAAGCAAAAATCATGATGTGGCGGGGTCATAAGTACCCCTTTATCGGTTGTTGGCCTAAATTAAAAATAATTAATTTACAGTTTACTTTATACTCGGTGTAACTTATATTATATGCATGTATGTCACTTCGTCCCACATTTGTGTATGCTTATGTATCATGTATTGAGATTCGGCTCATTCTTTTATTTTTTTATTTTTTACAATTACAAGTGATTAAGATAAAGTATGTTACTTGTAGAGTTAAGGCAACTAATATTAGGTTTAGGAAGAGAAGCATTTAATATTGAGAATATTGTAAAGTAATCTATAGAGATGATTTGATGATATTGAGTACTTTTTTAGTGACAAGTCCTGTTAGTATAGAGTAAAAAATGTTAATGATAAAAATGATTGTGTTTAGAATAGCTTGTCTATGAGTCATTCATAATGTAGAAACTTAGAGATGTGTTATCAGAGTTTTGTTGATAGGTGTACATATGGATTTAGTGAATTATTGTTTTATACTTTATAAGTGGTTGTTATAAATGATTTTTGGAGATTTTAGTTAATTTTAGAGTTTTAACATATCATTAAAATAATATGGATATGTGATGGATTGTGGCCCCCTTATGTGATAATTACTATAGCTAGCCGATCAAATACATAGGTTTGCTAGTTGTTCTAGGAGACATCTTGACCTGATGACATATGGAAAGATATCTTTAAGAAGATGCATGGGAGGAAGAATAAACAAACTTAGTATTTTGTGTGTGCATGCATGACAGTGCATCAAACTTGGTGTTTTTGACCATTTTTTAATCGTCCTTAATAAACTATCTTTTTTTATCTTCTATGAAATGATTTCTGTAGAGTTTTATTTTTATCTCAAATGAGAGGAGAAGTCTTCTTTTTGTAGAGTTTAAAGATTAATCTCATCCATCGGATGACTGTAAGATAGATGGCTAAGATTAAACTCTATCATTAAAGCCCTATCCTTTCCTTTAATCGGAAGACTGTAAGATAGATGGCTAAGATTAAACTCTATCATTAAAGCCCTATCCTCTCCTTTAACCTTCTTAGACTTGGACATGAGTTTGAATATACTTAAGGCTTATTGCAATTAAAGAAAGCCTATTAATATGACGAATAAGCTTGAAGCGCTTTATGCTTTCTTCAATCCAAATGAAGCCTAAATGAGCTCAGAAAGGTCATCTCCAAGTCTACTTTTTACATGCAAGATAATTGAACAGGGTCGAAAGTGAAAAAATCTAGCCTAGTGATCCTTATTTCGGGATTATCAAGCCAAATCTCTCGAAGATATCTATAATTGCACGTGATTTCCTAGGCTCATCATTAGTCCAAACACATCGATTCATGGCATTAATTTAGGTTAAAATTTTGATCACCAACATAACTCTCTACAAGGACAAAAGCTAAAAAAACTTATACCATATATTTAGTGGAATGAAAATCTATTTCACATGGCGGAAATGAATATATTTTTAGAATTTCAAAAGTAATCTCACACCAAGTTCTCAAATAATAGTATTAAATTTTAGTGTAATTTATATTGTGAATAATCAATTTTTTTACTTTTAAAATTATAAAAGTTTGTATTCAATACAGTATACACTAAACATGATATAAGCGGTTGAATTATGACATTCTCTCTTGTAATATACTACTCAATTCTTCTTATATTGTCTAATTTTACTAACTAGACACTATCGCTAAGGATTTTTTTTTTCCCTCTAAGTATTCTCTAATGATGGTAACAAAATGAAAAGGAAAAAAAAAAATTCTTTTAGAGGAGAAAGCATATCTATTCACATTCCGACAAAGAGAGCTGACATTGTCTTTTACTATTTTAAAAACCCTAGTGGAGAAATGGGCCAAATTCTTACCAACAAAGGATAGTTGTACGATATCTCTATCACTTATTCAAAAGAGCCAAAAATAAAACTTTACAAGCATCAAAGTTCCTCCAAAGAAGAAAATAAAGAATTTTCTTAGTGATTATACTCATTATGCTTTGAATAGATGGATATCGACCTTTTCAATATGTCAAATGTATTAGAACCTTAAATGGTACCGAAATTGAGAACCCTACCAAGCTATACTTGATTAAATCTATAAATATTAGGCAGCAAGATGTCGATTTTTTCCAATAAGAAATATAATTTTGATTAGATTGATGTTATAAACTTCTAAAATGAAAAATATATTGATGTACATATAAACAAAATGGTTTACTTAACTTAGAGATAGATTCTTCTATGGGGATGGAATGAATCTAATATCTATCCCTACAATGTTGGGTTGGAGTTCAATAATAACTCTATATATCTATATTATTTATGCTAAGATCCTTTTTTAATTTCAACAACTAACGTTTTTATATCTTTTATATATATATATATCTTTTAATTTAATATAACTATAAGTTTTAAAATCTTATAACCATTTCAGAGTGCTATTTAAATCACTGCAAAACTGTCCACCTTCCATGTTGAAGTTTTATACAATAACACTACATCACTTTTAGAATCAACGTGTACCATGCTATGCTTGTAGGACACTAGTGCATTTAAAAATTTTTAATTTATTAAGTAACCAGTAAGTAAGCTGTATCTCAATCCATATTCTTATCGCTCATACCTCTCCCTTTCAAATATGATCGGTCAATAATTTTTTTTTTTTTTTTCTACTTGAAGGGTGGGGGAAACTACTATGTTTCATGTTTAAATTAAAATTATAATTCAACTTTAGGTATATTTTTATTTTCATTTATCTTTCCACTTTATTTGACAAGTGTTTGTTTTTAAATAATAGCCTTAAAAAAATATTTAATATGCCATTTTTTTTCCTTTCTTTATTCATGATTCGTTTTTTAAATCATGTAGTACCATTTAATACTCATATGATCTTTTAAAATAATTGTCTTCAATTTTAGTACACGCAGAGCAAGATGCAATCTGCAAGTGTGTGTATATAAATGTATGTATGTATGTATGTATAGACACGTATTAATTCAATGGAGATGAATGGAGTCCCCATGAAGTGGAAAGATAAATGATTATATTAAATATTTTTTAATATAATCACCTCATATAATTTGAGGTTAAATTATATAATCATTTTCTAGCTATTCCAAGACCAAGATAGTTGGTCACTATAAGGTAACGGGAAACCAACCCACCACCAAACAATAGTCATGTGACACTTAGCCTACTAACCCACCACCATACATGGGCCATAACCCACTAGTTTACATGGGCCATAACCCACTAGTTGGCTAGCCATCCTTTACCATGCACAATTCTAATGGATTTTAGGATTTTGAAAATTTTTCCATCCTTTATTTTTATCTTTTCTAATTTTCTACGATCTTTTTCATTTTTTACTAAATTATATAATGAGATATATTTTATAATATTATCTTATTAAGTTCATTATTATGAATCAATCAGAAGTTAACGGTATCCTTTAACAAATACTAGTCAATAGTTATGAGATATAGGCCATATATTTATTGAAAGAAACGCAAGTTATGAGCTGCGAATGTCTCAAAATAAAATTCAGCTGAAGCAGCTAAATACAATTGTAATTAAAAAAAAAAAATGAAAAAGGTTGCATACTTTGAATGATAGAAGGCTAGTGTTGTTTTTCTTGTCCACGTTTTCTCTTTCACTCTGACCTTTTTCTTTTTTATTTTCCTCTTTTTTTATGATAAAAAAAAATCTATGTGCGAATTCACATATAACCTCTTAAACATAATGTAGCAGACGATTTTTCTAGAAGTAAACTTGTGTGCCTTTTTAATATACAAATAATGTTTTTATTAGGATATACCTAAATTCGGCAAAAGAGAAGAAACAATCCTACATGAGTTTTATTAACGTAATGTCTTGCAACGTCAATCGTTAAACTTAATAGGAGAGAGAGAAGGAAAATAATCTGTATTAATTTATAATTTCCCAGAAAAAATGTTACATTGCATTATTTATAAAACTAGAGTTTCATATAAATTATTAAGGAAACAAAATAAGTCAAGAAGAAAGAAATAAAAAAACAAAGATAACCCGAGATAACTTTTCTTGATCATGTCAAACATTTTCGTGAAATTGGCTAAGTGGGCTTGTTAAAAGTAAGATTTCTCAAATTATAGCAAAAACAAGGTTTATTAAGAGCAAAAGAAGTTTCGTGAAAATTATTGACGGCCATTATAAATTTAGCGATAATTTCTCCCTTTTAACCATAAATCAACCTTGAATTATATCAAATAAGGCCCATTAAATAGGTATAAAAGTAACAAATAATATAATCATTTTTGAATCGTTGCACATTAGAATTTACCTTGGAAAAGTTTGCAAATAAAAAAGAAAAAATTCTAAACAAACAAAATGACAAAAATGAAAAAAGTTGGTGGACCTTTATATTTATGTAGAGGCGGAGGTCATCTCCAAGGGAATAAGGAGGTATTAGGTGCATATGGCATAACATCATACATACAATCTATTATTTAAGTGGAGTTTTTATGATGTTATTCTATTTCAATAAAACCGGTCCAGTCCTCCCTCACATCGTTAATTTAATGTTTATTAAATCTAAACGGTTGAAAACATAATTAGTTCAATAATCCAATCTAGTAGACATTAATAATTACAAAGATAGGATCAATCCCTTAAAAAATGAATATGAGACCGTAGAAAAATCATTGTTTAAGAGGTTCTCAAATTTTCCAATTGAACCTTATACAACTAACTATTCAAATTGTGATTATTCTATTTTTTTATTTTAAGTACTCTTGTGGCAAACAAAAATTAGGAGAGAACAGGTAGCCTTATTACACAAGGTATCCATCTGAACCTTGTTCTAATAGATAGATTCCGAGTAATTATTTCTTAAAATCTACTCCCACAAAGTAGATGACAAGTATAAAGTTAAAGTACCCTATCATATCTTGGAACTTATAATCTAATATATATTATTACTTTTGACAATAATTAAATAATGTTAATAAATAAAAAATTAAATACTATTACTTTTTTTATTTCAGTTTATAAAAAAACAACAACAAAAGTCCAACTCATAATAATACTCTTAGATTTTACATAACATGTGTTTACTATCTAATCATTTTCTCTTCTTTTCTTCTTCATCTTCTTTAGTGAAAAACTCTTTCTTCTTTTACTATCTTATTTTTTTGCATCCTCATTCCTCTTTTATTAACTCTAAACTAGTGAAATCTTAAAAATATCACAGTTCTTAACTTATCATTTAATATATTATATTGGAATTACTTACACATGGTTTTTACGTTCTGTATATAATAATCTTATGATTTGATAAAAAATTTACTTTGATGAATTAAAAAGAAAGGACAAAAAAAATTTAAGTATGACTCAATTAAGGGTTTCAACTGCAAAAATATTTTATATTTTGCCTACCAAAATTTTATGTTGTCATAACTCAAAATATATTACAACCTATATAAATTATTAGTAGCGCATCTACCAATAGTATAGTGTGGAGCCTAGTTTTTCATCCTTCTAATTCTTTTTTAAAATTAGATCTTTTTTAAACCAATTAATATTAAATCTTATTTGTTTAATACCGATCGTTGACTAGGGTTTAAATAAAACCATTTCTTTTTGTTTTGAAAATAATTTTAGAATCGCTATCCAACCGGAGTTGGAAAAAATGGTTAAGTTATAACCAAGCTACTAGTCTAACGATCAAAACCAGTTTTACAAAACGGTTTTTTTAAACCAGAAAATATAGATCCAGGGGTTAAGAATTTTAAACTCTTACGAGTACCATTGACTTACCAAAATTAAATTTAAACTTAAAAATCACCCTTTAATTTTGAAAGACAAAACTTAACTATTAATTACTCTAATTGGATAAATAAAATAATCTAAACTAAAAAAGGGGGGGGGGGGGAATTAGTTATTTTTATAATTTTTTTCATTGTCTCGTAGGTACCTACGTACTTACTATTCGAGATCAGACGAACGTAATTCTTTTACTAAAAATATAATGGGTTGATTTAATTTTAATTTTAGAAAAACAGTTTGGTTTATGTGTTTTACCCTTTTTTAGTTCATTTAAAGAAATTTTCTAATGGTCATAAATTGAATCTTATTTTTTGGAAATTCTAAATGACCTAATTTGGAAAAGATCTATTTATTTTTATTTATTTCTGAAATGTGGATTTTATAAGTGTCAAAAGTAACTTTACTATTTTTATTGTTATTCTATTTTATTATTTATTTATTTATTTACTTTCTATTGTTATTATTATTTTTTTTGGTTTTTTGGTCAAAATATAAAAATAAAAATACTTCTTCTTTTTTTTCTTTCTTTTCTCTTTTTTTCTTCTTTCTCGGTTTTCTTCATTTTTTTAACAACAAACTACAATAATGAATTAAAATACAATAAATAAATAAAACAACAATAATTAAACTAGAAGAGGGTCGGACCCAAAACTATGGGGATTTGGATCGGATCAATAGTATGGGTGAAAGTTGGGTCGGATCTGGAGCACATATTTGGATGCAGGTCGCGAGTTGGATCAAAGCTCCATGGGTTAGGTTGGTTGGAGCTCCTATAACAACGAACGAGGGGGGCTTTACTGGTGATTCCGAGCAAATTTTCAAGCAAGTGAAGGTGGTTTTATGAATTTGGTATTAGACTTTAGGGAGTATTTTCGATGTTACCGCATTTAGTGGTCGTCTAATGATTACTTTTCGATAGCTATCGGTAGTAAATGTGTTTCAATGAATGCTCGTAAGCCCCTTATTTATACACGAATTCATCAAATAAACAAGGAAAGCTCAAATTCGAATTTGAATGTAAATTCTGAATTTTCAATTTTTTTCCACTTTTTGGAGCTCGATTTGAATGCTCATTTGAATGAATCTAGATGCGTTTTCGGTACTAATTTACAATAAGCCATGTAGAAGATGAAATCGCACCATTAATTGGTGTGTTTCAGTAAGGAAAATATACAAAATCAAGGGTTAAAGTGAAGGGGTTAGGTTTGCTCTTAGCTGAAGAAAGTAGAGGAAATTAAGAGAAAGGGAAGGAAAACCGAGAGAAAGAGAAGGAAAGCTTGCTGACATGGCATGCTACATGGTGCCATGTCGGTTGACCCAACCAATCCTAACTTGCTACATGTCATTACAAAACATGTGGCAGTTAACGTAGTGTGCTACGTAGCACCACATTAGCACGTCGTCCAATCAAAAGATGTCATGTGTCAAGATACGTGGCATAATCAGATCTTGATACATGGCAGTCCGTGATGTGATTAATAATAAAAAACCTTGTACATGCCTTCACCAAAATTCGAACTTAATGTCATATTCCGAAGCGGTAGAGTCGTAACAACTCCATCGTGTAAACCATTTCTAAGATAGAAATTAACCTTACAACCGCTATCCTAGACCTGATCTACATAAGGTGTCTACGACTAACCCGTTTTAAAGTAAATAGTTTGTAATTTAAATAAATTATTTACTCAAGAAAGTGAGAAAATATATAATTATTCACTAAATCAGTAATTAATTATTTGCCTTGTTTTAAGACCTAAAATTTTGAAAAATTAATTCTTGAAAATGGGTTTTATAGCACTGTTCTATACCATTTAAGTAGTCTACACAAAAATTTTGGGCTCAAAACGACACTCCTAAGATCATTTATATCTAAACTGAAACATGTTTTGTTTTACATGATTTCTTAAGGACCATATATCATGGAACATATTTTCATCAAAATAATATTTTTCCTAAAAACTACATATAAAAATATTATAAAATAATAAGTTTCATAATTTTATAAGAATATTTAATATTTTTACAAAGTTAAACAAAATGGGGCTGAAAATCGAACTTATCGATTTAGGTGGCTCCGGCCACCATCGGTAGCCATGGGTGTGTCAGCCCACCTAGGCACTACTACCACCGTATGGTGGTGATAGCTATCCACTCCCAAATGCTCATCGAGTCTAGATTCTCCTTAGAAGCCCCAATTGCACAAATTTTTTGTGATTTTTCTAAATTCATAATTTACTATCAATTTTGCCCCTCTCTATTTTTCTCATTCTCTAAATTGACCAAATGAGCTTCTGAAATTTTCTTGCTATTTATAGAGCATTAGGGAAATTATTGTGCATTAATGAGACAAGATAATTACATTATCTCTTCATTTTTCCACTTTCTATTTGTTATATTTTAATTGGTTGATTATGTTTCTTCAATTCCAAATTGCCACGCCTTAATTATGGATTTTTGCTCATTTTTCCTGATTTTTCTTAATTAATTATGAATTTTATTTAATTATTTATTATTATTTTAGCACATTTCGCATATTTTAAGTAATTACTCATATTTCTACCTACATGTAAATTCATATATAGTATAGTTAAATATTCCTAAATATTATTTTGGCCATCTATGATTTTTAGTATATATATAATTTATCTCTAGTGATTGGTTAATTATCGGAATGCATTTTACGCATTTTCAATAAATAACGAGTTATATACTTAAAATTTGGAAATTTTATATTCTTTTATTTTATTGCTTATTTTCCTAAATTCGAACTTACGGAATCATTTTTACTAATATTTTTAGTTTTACTTTTTAATTTAAACTCTATCGAATCTTTCAATTGATTGGAACCTTAAGTGGCTGGTTGTGGAGCTTACTCCTAAAACTTTTAAGTTTAAACCCCTACCAAGTCTCAATGTTTATCTATTAGGCCATTAATCTGTGCCTTATCTATATGTGCAATTAGTCTAAGCTAAGTTCAAATCTAAGCCTAGGTTCAAACGTCTAATTTTTAAACTTATTTCAAAATTAAAAAATCTACCTTAATAAAATGTTTTTTTTTTTAAGTTTTCAATTTTTTGTAACTTTTCAATTTTCTAAATTTTTTCAAAATTTCTCAATTTTTTGTGTTTCTTATCTAAATTTCTTACTTTTTATACTTTTTCTTATTTTGTATTTTTGTAAATTTCTTAATTTTTTAGGCTTTCTTTAATTTCCTATTTTTTGTATTTTTCCTAATTTAGTACCTTTAAAAATAAAAATAAAAATAAAAGGGGCAAAAATTGAATATCTACATATAGTTAAAATTTTAAAATTGATTATACATTTAATACAAAGTTTTGAAAGAAGATAAGAAAAAAATTATAGGTTCTACATGGTATCCTATAACCTATAAAATTTGTATGATACAAGATACAAAGTGATTCTTAGGTGCTATAAGGTAGGTTTCAGGTATAAAAATTTGAGAACCTGTACTTACAAGATAGGGTACCTGTAGTGATGTGAACCGTAACAAAAAACATATAAGGCCAGTCGCTAAATGGGTCTAAGTTTGCCGAAAGCTTAAAGAGATGATAAGGGAAATGCGTGAAAGATCGAGAAAGTGAATGAAAGGTTAGCAAAAACCCACGAACAGCTCCAAAGGATATGATGCACTAATGGAACTTCTAAGGACTTACAGCACAATCCAATATGATGTACGAATTGGTCCAATAAGGTTTACTTGCCACCTAACTTGCTCAAGAGTTAAGATAAGAGTGAAATGAGAGTAAACAATAGTGTTTACATAAAGGAAGAATATTCAGTTGTATTTATCAAAGTTTGATCCTTGCGACTACAAATACAAGGGCAAATAAGTTAGGGCAATTTGCTAAAAAAAGGGAAAAAATAAAAAGGGTATTATCCTAAAGAAATAATGTATAAGAATATAAAAGGATAAAAATGAATATTTAAGAAAAGTAATGATTAGTATAGCAGATTCTACATATGGTCCTGTACATGTGGTAGAGATACATTGGCGAGGCTGTTGAAGGATGCAGACAAAGAGTGCTGTCAAATGGTTTTTCCGAACAAGGGTAGCTATATTAGCCCAGAGTCTCTCTCTCTTGGTCTTTCGGTAAGAGTGATGCCGAATAAGTAGTTGGCTCGAGTTTGAGTGAGCAAGTATATGTAGTTTGGCAGATATCTTGGCATTCTGATATGTAGCACACAATCTTTAAAACATGGAAATTCATTTGACTCTGCATGCAGAGTTGCTCAGCTTCTACAGGAGTCAGTTGAAGCAGGAGGATTCGCCTTGTAAATCCCTTTAGTCCTCAGCCTCGATTGCGGGTCAATGGCTCAATAGTCTAATTCCCATCGTTCCCTCCAGATTAATTTGGATTTGGGATCAAATCCGTACAGTCTTCGATCAACTCTCCGTCAGGGTGATAGGGACTAAGGTCAGCAATGTTGAAGATATTAGATACCCCATAATCTTTAGGCAGCTTTAACTTTTACATGTTGTCATTGATTTTCTAGAGAATCCTAAAGGGTCCTTCAGCTCTTGCAGATAGTTTGTTCCTCTTCGTGCTCAAAAACCATCCCTTGCTGAGGTGCAACCATATCAAGTCTCCTTGCTAGGATTGTTTTGCCATCTTACCCTTGGCCTTCTTTCGCATTCTTCTGGCAACTTAGTTGAATTGTGCTCTAGTTCTTGCATCGGGGTCTTCTTATGTAGGTACGAGTACAAGAGTGCCATCAAGGGGCAATTCGAGATTAAAAACATATACCACTTTGAATGATGTCTACTTAGTAGTGTCTGTACTGTTCAGTTGTAGACAAATTCAACTACTAATAGGCAAATGTCTCAATCAGCTAAGTTCTTACCCATTGCAACTCAAAGCAGTGATTCCAAAGTGTAATTAACGACCTCTATTTCGTCGTTAGTTTAGGGGGTGACAAGAGGTACTAAATATTAGTTTAGTCTCTATTCGATGCTACAAGGTCCTCTAGAAATGGCTCAAGAATTTCGATCTCTATTGAAAACTACACTTCTAGACACGCTGTGTAACCATACAATCTCCCGTAAGAAAAGAGAAGAAACAGCCGAAACAGCCGAAACATTGTTAGTTTTAGAGTAAGGCATAAATTGTACCATCTTACTAAATCTATCTACGATGACTATTATAGAATCTTTACCTTGAGTAGTCCGTGGTAATCCAACAATAAAGTCCATGCTCAATTTAGTCTAAGGTTTTGTTATAACAAGCAAAAGCATTATTTTCCTTTGCTTGGCTTAGCACTTAACCCTCTTACACACGGCACAGCTTTCAACAACTCTGTAAACACCTAATTTTTATCCTTCATAGTTCTAATTTTTGTTTTTTTTTTAAGGGTCCTAATTCTAAAATAAAAAAGTAATAATAATAAAATAAATATAAATTGAAAAATTATGAAAATACAAAAAAGAAATGAGAAAAGAAAAAAAATATAAATTTTTTTAGATTTTGAGAAAATAAATTATTTTAAGGTGAATTAGTTTAGTTTTGGTCCGGTTCAAATAGTTTTAAAAAGTTGTTTGGTTTAAATACAATTTAATTATACTAAAAATTAAGTCATAGGCCAACAGCTTAATGGATATGCATCGGAGTATTGATATAGAGTTAGCTTGAAGTCATGGATTCAAATCTCTCTAGGCACTTATGTGTATTTTATTTTTCTATTTTTTTTTTCACTTTTACAAAAAGCGAGTTGAGCGTACGGGATCACATCTAATTGATTCGGATCTAATTTGATTTTTATCAAATTAGATTAAAATCAATATAAAAGATTTGATTCAACACGATTTGTTTTGGGCTTTATAAATACAAAGCATGTGGCATGAGGACAATTTACACACACACACACACTTTCTTGGGAAAATTTTAATAGCTCATCGGACGATCATTCAAAGGTACAATACAAACACAATTTTCAATGTTCAACATAGTACCCTTTGGAATCTACTACTGGCCATAGCAACCAAATAACAACGCCTAGATTTCCATCCATAACTAGCAATGCAATTCTCAACGTCCCATGGCAAATAATCAAACTCCAATCCAATTAGCCATGCTAACTACATCACCAAAACGACATTCATCTACAAACCATGCACATAATGCCTGAAGCCTAATCATCAACACGCTATGACAACCAATAGCAACATCTGCAGCAGGCGACACATCTACGACAGCATCTATGCATCTAAGCTTGAACTCCCATTGCCATACTATAAAACTGACCACTCCACCATTGAACACACCACACACGACACTTGATCTTTAATACACTACACCGAGCTCGTAGCATCTTTGCTATCTATCATTGCCAAACATGATGCCAGATTTCCAAACTTCGAACATTGCAACAACACAGTCATCCAACGCATAAGTTTTCCAAACATTTCTTGCATGCACAAATAGTGACTTACACTTGCCATCACCAAATAGCAGAAACTCCAACACATCACCACTCACGATCAGCAACTGCTACACCATCGTTGTGCACCACGTTCATCGTACCACGCGCATTGTCATGTTGAACAACAATCGGCAACTCATCCATAAGCAATGCTCGATTGCAGTATCGATTCAACCCAAGTTACTAGTCTATAAAGCTCACAATACATGTGCAAGCATACAGTTTCTTCACCGTGTAGTAGCTCTGCAATCAGGTTCGATTTTTGTCTAAGTTTCTTTTATTATTTCAAATTTATTATTTTCATCATGTTATATATATGTTTTTTTTAACAAGGTGTGTATATACATGTGTATGTCTTAGTTTAAGGTACTTCTTTCAGCATAAGTTTTAATATAGATTAGGTATATTATGTAAATTTAAGTGAATGTTTAATAAGGAGTGATATATATATATATATATATGAGGATATATAAATATTATATAAGGGATTGTTAAGATTATTTTTTATTATACATATACATTATTATATTATTATTATCTATTAGTTAACATGATATATCAATAGGTATGTATATATGTTAGTTTAGGAGTTTTAGTATTAGTTCTTATACAAGTGTATTATATGGAATTAATTCATTTCGGTAGATAGTTGTACATATTAGTTTAAGGGTTGCTAGGATTTGTTATTTTTTTTAGGATTTGGTTTTGTTTAAGGACTTATTACATAAAAAGTTGTTTTTTTTAATAAAGATTAATAAAAAACCCTTTCAAAAATAGGAATTTTAGAGTTTTTTTTTTAATAAAAGCATTCGAGAATTAAGGTCATTTAGATTCTTTTTTTTTTTTTTGAAAAAACTAAATTGATAATAACACAAACTCGGTTGATTTTCCAAAATTAAAATAAACCAACACATTAAAGTTTTTTGAAAAAACTACGATCGTCTAATCCTAACTAATAATTACATAGGCAGCTCGGGGGGTCAATAAAATCTATGGAAACTTAGGTTTTTTTTTTTCTTAAAAATATTTTAAAAAGAGAGAGATAATTTGAAGAATGAACCTAATTTTGGTAAATAAATGGTGATACTCTTTAAGGTTTAATAGGTTAGCTCCCGAATTCAGAACCCTCTGGGTTTTCATTCAACTTTAAATCAAAGATCAGTAATCAAATCATAGTCAATTCACCTAATTGATTTCAGTTTCTTTTCTTTTTCTCAACTCCAATCGGGTGGCGACTCTAAAATATTTTTTTATAAAAGAACCGAAATCTCTTAATTTCTTTAGTTGAGGATTAATACTAAATGAGTTAAGGTTTAGTATTAATTAGAAAACAGGAAATAAAATTAAAATTAAAAAAAAAACGAAAATTCAGGCTCGACAAACTTGGTGCACATCTTTGCCTCATTCTAGGCCAAAAGAATCGACCACTCATTAATTCATATGTTCTTTTCTACCCAAAATGTTCGAACTGTCCTCTACTATGGGCTTCCCTGATCAGTAACTCCTACAGTGAACAAGTTGGCACGCATAATTTCCCCTCTTGAAACAAGTAGTCATCTTCCACATGGTACTCGTCTATTGTTCTTCCATCAACACATTGCGCAAATATGGGTCCGAAGTATAGATCCCCAAAGTAATGTTCTTTGATGTTTGCAAACCCAAACAATTTGGTTTGCAGTTCGTTCAGGAGTGCATATTTTCTCGAAAGAGTATCTGCAACTACATTACTCTTTTTTTTTTATATTTCATTACAAAATTGAATCCCTTACAGAATTCGACCCATTTCACTAATTGTAAGCCCTAAAGCTAAACCAAGTAACCGTAGGCTTGAACTTAGAATCCAAGGTTTAGGGTGATCGGTTAACGGATCTGATCAAACCCAAATTATAAACTAATGAGAGAAATATTAGTAAAACTGACCCCATAAACTTGAATTTAAGAAAATAAGTAATAAAATAGGAGACTATAAAATTTTCAAATTTTAAGCATAATAAGTACTAATTACCGAAAATACGAAAAATGTAATCAAATAACTAATAAATTACTAAAGATAGATTATATGTATACTAAAAATTTTAGAATAACCAAAATAATAATTAGGAATGTTCACATGTACCTCACATGTATTTACGTGTAGATAAAAATACGCGAAATTATCTAAATTAGCCAAAAACTAAGTAAATAATTAAGGAAAACTATAAATTAATTATAAAAAATTAGAAAAAAATCAGAGGAGCCTAGAATAATCCAAATCAGGTCATGAAAAGTCAAAATCTGTAAAAGAAAAATCAACTAATTAAAATTAGACAACATAAAAGCCAAAAATCAAGGAAATTGGGCAAGGTCTTGTCTAATTAATGCATAATAATTACAAAAATCTTCTATAAATAGAAGAAAAATTTTCAAAAGTCATTTGGACAGTTTAGCATTTGGGAAAAATAAGAAAACTGAAAAATCAAGAGAAAATCCAAAAAGAAAAAAATAAAAAAGGAAACTGTGCAAATTTGTGTAGGGAGAAAAACCCATACCTCACCACTACCTAGGAACGAGCCGCCACCACCACACCACTCTAGCCCCATCGTCTAGGCCGGCCGACAGCCTTGGACCGGGTTTAGACGGCCAGAAAGCTTTGGATCGGTTAGTCTCTTAAATTTCCCGATTTTAAATAATTTTGTAAAATTAGTTATTTTGCCAAGAAAATTACAAAACTTGTTATTCTAAGGTTTTATTGTATGTAGATTTAGGTAAAAATATTGATTTAGTTTAATTACGTCTATAATTATAGGGTTCTTAACAAATTGCCCAAAACCGAGCATGATTAGAACGGAAAATAAATAGGTTTAGGAGTGTTGTTTGGAGCTCAATTTTTTTTTCTGTAGGATGCTCATATGATATAGAACATTGCTATGAAGCCATTTTTTTTAAATTAATTTTTGAAATTTTTAAGTTAATTTTTAGCCCTAAAATGATGGAAAAATTGGGTGATTTGGGGTTAATTAGGTGATTAAGATGTTAATTACTTATTTAGATATTAATTAGATGTTTAGGGATGTTAATCTCTGATGTGGAACCTTAATCCTAGCCTTTGGAGTATTAAGCATGGTTAATTTAGGAAATTAGGTAATTAATATAAGAATTTAGTAATATGTGAAATTGTAAATTAATAAATCTAAAAAATAAGGTTATTTAGATAATATTATAATAGAAATCAGAAAAATAATAAATCTGAAAATAACATTTAATCTTAAGTAAAAGTCTCAAAATGTACGATTTTCACATATCGGGAATAAATCCGACACCGCAATTAGGGTTAACGTGTACCAAATAGTTTAGAATACCAAATTACGATCCAATAGGATATTTGGATACTCGAGCTTAATGTGATTAATTTCACATTATGATTCAAGCATATTTAAGGCTTAGAAATCAAAGTTTAAAATTTCATTTAGAATTCGAACACCAAAATAAAGTACAGCGAATCATTAGGACCTAATGGGTATACACGGAAAAAAACGAATTAAAATATAACTTAGAATACGAAACCATGAATTATAAGTACTAAAAAGACCTATTTGTATCATAGTACACCCAGAGACAAATCAGCTTGCAATTAAGGGTTCGAGCGATTGAGCAATTCCAAGTAAGTTGGGTTATTGCTTATTGTAATAGAGTACTAGTTTTGTAGTACTTAAAGACTTAGACCTGTATATAATTGTGATTGTAAGTAGTTTACGCATGTGTTTGATGTATCTGAATTCGTGTTGAATTTATATTGTGAGTGATTTTGTGACTGATTGAATTGGTATGAAATTGTTTGAACACCCTAAACAAAATTTAATCTTAGTCGACCCTAGTAACAAAAAATGTCATGCATTACAACCCGTTAGGGGATCATAGGATTCTCCAACCAAATACCGACCTCTTCAAAAGGGATAGCGCAGGATTGCAAAATGGTCCCTTCTTCATCCTTAGTCGAACTAAGTGACAGGAGAGAAGGTCACGGCGAGGGTGAATTCAATGGTTCGAAGGTAGTTGCGGGAGGAGCGAGGTCTCTATTACACAAGCCTGGGTTTAGTTGTGAGCTGCTGCATAACATGGAAACTCCTCAACCCGGATTGGAGCGGGTGAAATTTCTTTAATTTCACAACGGGCCGAACTACGTTGTACGATGACACTTGATTGTTGCATTGCATGAAAATAAATGTTTGATAACCCTTTTGTGCTTGTATGCATTTATGAGTCTCCAATTCAACTTACTGAGCTGTAGTTGCTCATACCTTTATAGATCCTTTTGCAGGTTCTGATTTCTAAACACTTCAAGTACTATGCTGCCCTACAATTACCCAAAGGTTAGTCCGTTGGAAGCCAGGGGTGTAAGGATCAAGTTACTTAGTATAATGTGTAACTAGAGTGACCATGTAATTAGGGATGAAAGACTGATAGTTATTATGTAATCTAGTGAACTGTTATGTTTATGTAAAACTTCCTGGGAAGCTCTGTGGACTTATATATATAATATTGTACATTTTATTAGAAATTTACACTATTTATCATAATTGTAGTTTAATTGTTAATCGGACTGTTTACTTCAAAGCGAGGAGTCGTCGACGCCTTATGTAGGTCATGTCTATGGTAGGCACTATGAGGCCAGTTACTATCATAGAATGATTTACACGACGGGACTGTTGCGACTCTGCAACTTCGGGGTGTAACACTTACTGCTTTGACAATTTTGTTTGACTTCGGAGGTACCTCAGGGACTCGTGATCAGTATAAATGACAAACTCTTTTAGTAATAAATAATGTTGCTATACTTTTAGTGATTGGATCAAGACCAAGAACTTTTTGTCATATACAGAGTAATTCAATTGAAGCCCTTTAAGCTTCTCACTATGGTAGGCAATTAGTTGACCTTCCTACATTAAGACAACGCCTATTCCAATGCCTAACACGTCACATTCCAGCTCAAATATTTTCTTAAAGTAAAGTAAAACTAGTAAAGGGGTGGAGGTCAATCTTTCCTTTATCTTGATGAAACTTGCTGCCTCCTTCTCTCCCTATCAGAAGTTAATGTTCTTCTTTATCAATTCAATAAGTGGTATAGCGAGAGTGCTAAAATTCTTGATGAACCTCTTGTAGAATGAAGCTAGTCCATAGAAACTTCTCACATCGTCACAAGTAATAGGAATCAGCCACTCGACGATTACTCTGACCTTTTCGTTGTCTACTCGTAAGCCTCCCCTACTAATTATAAAGCCCAAGAATACCACTTCCTTTTGGCAAAAGCAACATTTCTTTAGGTTGTCAAATAATCTCTCAATAAGGAAGATATACAGTACAACTCGAAGATATTCATAATGACTCCGCATGTCGATACTATATAGAAGGATGTCGTCAAAATACACCATGACACACTTCTCAATTAGATGTCTCAACACATGGTTCATCAATCTCATAAAAGTGCTTGGGGCATTCGATAAGCTGAAGGGCATGACCATCCATTCATAAAGTTCGTATTAAGTTTTGAATGCTGTTTTCCACTCATCTGTCGGCCTTATGCGAATTTGATGTTAGCTGGACTTGGGATCAATTTTGCTAAATATCTTGGCTCCACTCAATTCATCTAACATGTATTCCAATCTCATAATAGGATACTTGTATTTGATCGTAATCTTGTTCACGACTCGGCTATTTATACACATCCGCTACGTTTTATCCTTTTTCTGTGCTAGAAGCGCCAACATAGCACAAGGCTGAGACTTTCCCTAACATACCCTTTCTTTAGCAACTCATTAACTTAACGTTGGAGTTCAAAAGCCTATTCGGGACTCACTCGATAGGCAGGCTTATACTACAGGACATCGCCGGGTATTAAGTTGATGCGGTGTTTTATGCCTCATAGTGGGGGCAACTTGTCACGCCCCAAAAAGGTAAAGTCATAACAGTTCTACCGTATGAATCATTCTAAGATATAAACTATCCTCACAACTTCTATCTTAGACCTTATTCACACGAGGCGAACTCGACTTTACCCTTTTGAAATATCTAATTTGATACCTGTTTAATATAAACCTGTGGAGTAATCCTTTGAAATAATTTGTAATTATAAACCTATCATTTGAAATGTCTAATCAGATGTTCATGTCTTGATTGCTAATTTATAAAATATTACACAACCTTTCGGGTAACTCTTCTAGGAATAGATCGGCATATTTATCCAATAGTTCTCTCATTTCTTGAGGTAGTTTACCCCGTTCCCTTATCTTTAGTAGGCACCTAACCAACATAAAGGTCGGCTCGTCAACATTAATGGCCTCTCATAGTTCTACTCTACTTATCACCAAAGCCTTTTTCGATCTACGAGTAAGTTTAGTTTGAAATTTGTTAACTTCTTTCAAAGGCATTAGGTTCAATGTAATATTTCGGCCATCCATCTCAAACATATACGTATTTTGGTACCCATCGTAGACAACTCTCCTATCAAACAGCCATAGTCGGCCAAGCAATACGGGTGAAGTACACATAGGTAAGACATCACAGAGAATTTTGTTGGAGTAATATCCAATAGTGATCGATAATAGTACTTGCCGGGTGATATGTAGTGCCCCTTTTTTACTCAGCCAATGCAGCTTATACAACTTCGGGTGTACAATAATTGGTAGTTTTAACCTTACAACCAGATCAGTCGATGCCACGTTGATATAACTTCTACTATCAACAATTAGTGTGCACACTTGATTATTCACTTTACAGGTGGTATGAAATAAGTTCTCCTTCTACTCTTCCTCTCATGAGAGTTCGATATTCATTGCACGTTGGACAATTAAGGCCAACTGGTTTAAGTCTTTGGTGAACACATCTTCTTCAATTAGTTCTTTCTTAGTAGCTTCTTTCTCCTCAGGTTTCTCATTAGTACTTTCTACCTCTAGCTTTGGGACATCTCCCTTAATGACCATTGTCCTTCGGTTCCGATACTGAGCAACCATATATTCAAACCCTTGGCACTTAAAGTATCTGATCTAGTTCATATTCTTATCAGATCTTCACCCTTTCTCATAAGTTCAAGTTGTCACGTCGTTGTCAGGTTGGCCTTTCTGCTTTGCTCGGACATCCACCTTTCGAGTCAACCCAATACTTGATTGAGTTCGATGACTTATTTGTACGGGTCGACTAGTCGGCATCCTGGTCGATACTTAACCTCTCTTCTATCTCTCCATTTGTTAGGCTATTCATATAGCTTTATCCATTGTCATGAATTATTAGAATTCTACAATATCCCGAATGTCACCTCTTAATCCTATGATGAACCTAGAGATCGTTTGTACTAATGGTTCCTCTACTTTACATCAGATTATGAACATTTTGAATTCCTGGATATACTCATTAACTATTCAGTCTCCTTGTCTCAACTATTGAAACCGAGTAAAGGTATCTTGTAGATAAGTATTCAACACAAATCTATTCCTCAATATTCTTTTTATCTCAGGCTAAGTATTAATCTCCCAGTAGCCTTTTTGCCTCCTCATAGCCTAGAAATTCTTCCACCACGTGGCAACAAATCTGGAAAACTCAACAACAGCAGTTCTCACTTTCTCATAATCTTTATACTGATAATAGTAAAAAAATACTCCACTTTCTCTTCCCATTTTAAGTATTCATCAGCACTCCCAGATCCATTGAAGCTTAAAATTCAAAGCTTTATATGGTTTGATGCTCTGGGGACTCGAGCTTGTTCTTCTTTAAAATACTCTTCCTCTTCCTCTTCCCCATCCTCTTCATCTAGTTCTCTTAGGTCTATCCTTTGTCTTACTTGTCCGCTTACTTCTCCACCTTAAACTGGTCGAGCTGGGTTCTAACCTCTAGTAGGTTGAGCTACTTGTAGGGTGTTTTGCGGTGCTTCAGTTGGTCAGCAAGGCAACGCATGAACAACTCAGTTAAATCTATCAAGAGATTAGCTACCTCATGAAGTCTCTCGTTGATACTATTAGGGGTTCCCTAAGACTATCGGCTATGGTAGATAACTCTACTGTTATTATCTCCAACACCAACGTTTATACTTAGATCCGTCATTTCTCCAAACCAAAAACTAAACAACCAGCAAACACAGTAGCTAAGATGAGCACAGTAACTTGCTCTGTTTTACATACATAAAATGGAGTATAAGCAAAATTTCGAAAACCAATTACAACTTAAACGAAACCTCCGCTTTGATACCAAGATAATACAAACCATGACTAAGAATAAACAAGGTCGGTTGCTAAATGGGTTTAAGGTTGAAGAGATGATGGGAAAATGCATGAAAGAATGGAAAGGTGAATGAAAATTAAGCAAAAACCTGCGAATAGCTCCAAAGGATATGAAGCACTGATGAAACTTCTAAGAAATCATGACATAATCCGATATGATACACGAATTGGTCCGATGAGGTTACTCACCACCTAACCTTACTTAAAGGTTAGGATAAGAGTAAAATGAGAGCAAACAACAGTATTTATGTAAAGGAGGAATATTTAGTTGCATTCATCAAAGTCTGATCCTTGCGGCTACAAATACAAGGGTATTTATATTGAATAAGTTAAGGCAATTTACGAAAAAGGGAAAAAACAAAAAGGGTACTATCCTAAAAAAGTAATGTATAAAAATACAAAAGGGTAAAAATGAATATTTAAGAAAAGTAATAATTAGTGTGACAGATTTTACACGTGATTCTGTACACGTGGTAGAGACACATTGGCAAAGCCGTTGGAGGATACAGACAAAGAGTATGGTTAAATGGTTTGTCCGAGCAGGGGTAGTTGTGTTAGTTATGAGTCTCTCTCTCTAGGTCTTTTGGCAAGAGTGATACTGAATAAGTGGTTAGATCGAGCTTGAGTAAGCAAGCGTACGTGGTTTAGGAGATATCTTAGCATTCTGATATTCAGCATACAATCTCCGAGAGATGAGAAGTCATTTGACTTGGCATGTAGAGTTGTTTGGCAAAGAGATGCTCGGCCTCTGCAGGAGTCGATTAGAGCAAGAATATCTACCTTGTAAGTCCCTTTAGTCCTCGAGCTCAGCTGTGGGTTAATGGCCCTATAGGCTGATTCCTATCAGTTAAGACTCATATGTTACCTGCTCTGTACTTGCTCACCCTTAATAAACATATAAGTTAAAGAGTCTATTGAAAAATATATCGTATTTGTAATTTTCACATGAAGTAGAGGTCATATGTTATTCCAAAATTATAATAAAATCTTTAAAATGTTATTTATATTATTAGCAAGTATAGCTACCAATCCACAATTAGCCTTTCAAATTCCAATTGACTTAATACTGAATATTTCAATACATCCATAAAAAGAAAATAATTTACTCATGGTAATTTACTGTAAACACCCAATAAAACATACATATAATAATAATAATAATAAGTATAACAACAAATCTTCTAAAAGGATATATCTTCAGACTCTATAACTACCTAAATCTCCTAAAACTCTAAATATAGATGTCTAAATCTTCTCTACTTTCCCCCATATCCTCAAATGTTTCCTTCCCCTTCCCATTCTCCTCATCGACTTAGTATGTTGAGCGACATTTTTTCCACGAGGAACTTAAAGGGGGAAAAAAATGAAGAGAAATTTGTTTTATATGGGATTCATGGCAAACTTGATGTTTCAGGTGTTCATGATGGATTTTTATAAGTAATTGATTAAAAAATGAATTTTTTGGTTATGTTTCTATAGAACTTGTAAGCACATAAGTAAGGTATGGTGAAGTATGCATACAATCAAGTAAGTCATGTTATTTCCTTATGATATTGTCGTAAAGTTTTTTGTCATGAAGTGGTAAAATAAAGTTGTTTGATTCATTGAAGAAAATGATGTTTCTTTAAAAGACATTTTATGAAGAATATTAAGAGTTGTTGCAATTGGCTTCAAGGTTACTTTTGCAATCTATCATAAAAAGAAAGAAAAAGAAATCATTCATTAATTAACTTGATGATAGGGCCTTTTGGGCATGGACTCCTTAAGCCTATGTTGACTTGATTAGGCTTGTGGCCTATGCTGTACCTCCTTAGATCTAGCCTTCTTATCCTTAAGGTCAGCATTACCCTAGGGCCAACATATGGCCTATCTAGCTACATAGGCCACTAACGGTTAGAAGACAATGGATAAGAGTGAAGAATTAAGTCGACAACTATCTCCTACATTTATGAGACACGTTGGATATCATGGCTCTACTATCTAATACTTATAGATGAGGCTTCTGCCCACTAATACCTCTTTAACTATCGATTTCACTCTTCTATAAATACAAAACCATCACCCAATGGTAAACTATTTGATACTTCGCACACTTAAGCCTACTTACTATCTTTGCGTACACCTCTCTCCACATACTTACGTCTAACTTAAACATCAAAATGGCCTTACCAGATAACACCCGGTACCCCTTATCGTTATTTATTTTGCAGTCTTATTTAGCTACGTGAAGGTCAACTTCACTTGAATCTTTATTGATAAATATCTAAAGATGACATTTGGCACCTTCTGTAGGGACCCAATCCAATTTCATACCCGAATATACACTAAACACTCACCCAAACACTATTATTGATTGTTAACATGTCTCACATTAACAACACTAAGAACAACCTGGTGGTGATCAACCAACTAGTTGAAAACCAGCCCTTACCTAGGGAAATGCTTGAACAGTATCTAAAGCTCTCAGAGTGCTTGCTTGAGGAATTTGTTGCCCAAAATAAGTTGTTTTGTGCTCGCCTTGAAGAAGCTGAGAGGCATAGTGTTCAAATTCGTCCACTTAAGGCTCTAATGCCCACATTGGGCAAAATAACCAACAATAGCAAGAAGAGAATGGCAAGGATCAACAACCTAATCCCCCAGCGCAGGAACAGGTAGCGTGATCTATGGTCAATTACGACCGCACCTTTGCTGGCAATAAGCAAGTGGTTGACTCCCATAAAGCACCAATACGTTTTGTAGTGCATTGAGCTCATAATAGATAACACTAACCTCAATGAGCTCCACATGATCTTAAAAAAGCCGTCCAAGTAGTAGGGAAGCAAGGGAGCCGACGACGCTAGGTTGGTCGCTAGCAACAAAACCCCCTTCACTAGGGGTATCCAGGATGAAATGTTGCCTCCAAATAGCAAGTTCCAACCTTAGACCAATATGACAACATTGGTAATCTTGGCGATCACCTCCTCAATTTCTATACTCTCATGAACCTCCATAGTCATGGGAATGCTATTATGTGTAAGGCTTTCCTTAGGACTCTGAGGAAAGCAGCTCATATGTAGTTTAACCATTTGCTATTTGCCTAAGAACTCCATTGGCTCCTTTAACAAGCTGACATGAAGGTTTAGCCTCTACTTTAAGCTAGTAAGCCCTTGTTTAAGGACAACATGTCCCTGTACCTAATAAAGCAAAGAAAGGGTGAGACTCTACGTGAATATTTGGCCCAGTTTAATAATGCCATAGTCAAGATCCTTCGGTTAAATGAGGGTACAGTAGTGTACGTTACGTAACTCAACAAACGACCTACGGGAGATTTCTTTCGATCGCTTGCGAAGAGCAAGCCAAAGACCTTGGTTGAATTCTGGAATAAAGGTTAGAAGTATATGGACCAAGAAGACAATATTCGTGCTAAGTGTGACACTGACTGCAAGAGGTCGGGTAGAAAGAAGGATAAGAAGAGATTGTCCATAAAAGATTGCTTTGGTAGTAGGGCACCGAGCAAAGTAGAGGAGAAAGGCTTGAGCAATATGAAGTGCTGAGCCAACCAAAACCCATTTCCTTCGCTTATCTATACCCAGCATAACCCTTTAAACCGACTTATCATACAGGTTTTTATGGAGGTGAAAAGCAAGGGCCTACTATAAAAGCCTATTAAGACGAAGGGGAACCCTAATCATCGAAACTCAGATAAGTACTGCCAATTCCACAATGACCACGATCGTACTATGGATGAATGCTTCTAGTTGAAAAATACAATCGAATATGCTATTTAACAGGGCTTCTTTGGCAAGTAAGTGGCCCAGTGGAGGAATGACGATCATTCCAATGATGATGAAGATAAGGTACTTCGAACGCAGTAAATTAAGGGCACCTAAGCAAAGCAAAATGAAGATCACCACAAAAACTAAGCCCCCAATAGCATGATTAATATAATCATTGAGGGGCCATACCTAGGGATTCGGCTAACACCCTGCTCGAGGTATTGGTTGTTAAATAGAAGAGGTAGAAGGTAAACACTTTGATCTCGTTCTCTGATGAAAACCTAGAAGGGGTAGACACCCTTCATCAAGATGCCCTTGTAATAAGGGCAAGGATTGCCAATTTTAAGGTTCTTAATATTATGGTAGACACTGGTAGCTCTACTAACATCTTCTTCTCGCATATCTACAAAAGGATAAGGAACAAGTTACCCATGAAGATGAAGCCCTACCACCATAACCTTATTGGCTTCAATGGGAGCATTGTCCAAGCTAAGGGAATTATCACCTTTGACATGGAGCTTAGTGATAATGACAATGTCACTTGACGACTAATGGAGTTCGTTGTGGTCAATTGCTTATCCCCCCACAATAAACATATTTAAGGTCATCACCTTATCCCTCCACTTAAAGGGAAGGTAAGAATTTGTAGATGCGACTAGAAGCTTTCCCAAGAGCTCTATGTAAAGGCCGCCAGAGCAGATGGAGTCTTTGCTTTGGAGACTGGCTCGCAAGAGAAGCCAATTGAGAGAGGTAAGCCAAGTGATAAGACAGAGGAGATGTAGATTGGCGCCCCGCCTCACCTGACCAGACCACTAAGGTCGAGATCGAGACCTCTTCAAATCTAAAGGAATGGATTGTTACCCTCCTATGGGCTAAATCAAATAGATTCGCTTAGTCAACATCAAACATACTTAGGATATCCCCTAACCTAAAAACTTGTAGCCTTAAGATCGACTCCAGTGTATGTCCTATCAAACAAAAGAAGAGACATTTTTCACCCGAAAGAAAAGCCGCAATAGAGGAAGAAGTATAGAAGTTGCTTAAGGTGGACTTCGTTAGACGGGAGAAGTATCCGACCTGGTTGGCAAATATAGTGCAAGTCAAGAAGAAGTTTGGGAAGTGGCGCATATGTGTCGATTATACCGACCTCAACAAAGCCTGCTTGAAATATTACTTCCCTCTTCTTAAGATCAACCAACTAGTCGACTCCACATCAGGATATGCCTTGCTCAGCTTCATGAATGCCTTATTAAGCTACAATAAGATAAAGATGGACTCAAAGAACGAAGTCTATACCTCTTTTGTCACCAACTTCAGCACGTATTGCTATACAACCATGCCCTTTAGCTTCAAAAATACTGAGGCAACATATTAGCATGTGGTGATAAAGTTGTTTAAGCCCTAATTCGGGTGGAACATGAAGGTGTATGTCAACGATATGATTATTAAGAACAAGCAACTTATCGATCATGTCAAGGACTTGGAGAAAGCTTTTGATTAAATGAGGAAACATGACATGAAGCTGAACCCCTAAAAGTGCGTGTTTGGGGTTAGCTATAGCAAATTTCTTGGCTTACTAGTCACCTAGAGAGCAACTAAGGCCAACATTGAAAAGATATAGGCCATCAGGGACATGAAGCCCCCTTCCTTATTCTAAGATGTACAAAAGCTTACCGCATGGTGGCTACGTTGAGCAAATTTGTCTTTAAGAGTGCAAACAAATGTACTTAGTTCTTCAAAATCCTCAAAAATCCCAAGAGTTTTGAATGGACTCCTTAGTATATAGCAGCCTTTGAGCAACTACAAGACTTCTTCACACACCTTCTAGTCCTTTCCAAGCCTATAACAGGGGAGGACTCATATTTGTACCTAGCTTTTAGTGATAGGGCACTCTCTTCTACACTAGTTAAAGCAAAAGGGAGAGAGCACAAGCCCATATATTACCTCAGCCACATACTATAGGGGCTTAAGGTTAAGTACACCAGAGTTAAGAAATTTGCCTTAACCGTCATCATCTTAGTACATTGACTTAAGCCTTACTTTCAAGCGCATCGGATTATTGTACTTATAAACCAGCTATTACGTAAGATGTTGTAGAAACCGGACGTGTCTAGATGGATGGTAAAGTACACGATGGAGCTGAGATTACGGAATCTGGTATTAACCATGGATAGCTTATACCTACTTTGCAGTCTAATATATAGGAAAGGAATATGCATCACTAGGAGATGATAAACCGATGTGGACTTTCTATGTTGATGGATCATCCACCTTAAGGGGTAAAGGTGCAGGTCTTATACTAACCGAATCGTACAAGATCACTGTTTGTTACACCCTCAAGTTCGAGTTCAATACCAGTAACAACGAATCTGAATATGAGGCCTTGATAGCCGGTCTCAAGTTGGCCAAGAAGATTGGTACAGAGCACCTACAAGTCTTCTTGAACTCGATGCTTATCATCTAATAAGTTTGAGGTAAATACGAGGCCAAGGACAACATTACGGTAAGGTACTTAGAGAAAGTGAGGAGTCTTCTAATTGAGTTTTCTTTGTGGACTATGTTGAGCCCTATTTTGGTTTTTCTTAACTTAATTCATATTAAGTCCAGTTCGCTTAATATGGATTACTCAACATAAAACTAAGGAAACATTTTTCTTTAAAAAATCTTTAAAAAAAAACATTTTAAAAAAATTTGGAGTTGCAAATAGTTAAATTGGTAAAAAATAGAATTAAGGTTTTCGGGTGAGAAAACCCTAATTTGACTACTAATCTGCGTATTTTCCAAGCAAATAATTTTTAGCAAAATAACTAAAAAAACTAAGTTCGAAGGCTAACCTATTAAGATTAAGTTACCATGTAAAAATAAAAAAATTAATGGGCTTTATATATATATATATATGTGTGTGTGTGTGTGTGTGTGTGTGTGTGTGTGTGTGTGTGTGTGTGTGTGTGTGTGTGTGTTTTTAAAAATACTAAGATATGTACAGAAATGCAAAACATAACTAAAATGAATTTTTTAGGATTTTTTTATTACGAATTTTCTAAGGAAAAGGAATTTTTTTTATTTTTTATACACGGTTATCTCAAAGGTACCTATATACTCGCTAATTAAGATCAAACTAACATAGTTCTTTTTTATAAAATATTTAGTAGGTGAATTTTTTTATTTTTGAAAATCGAGTTAGATTTATGTTTATTTAACCATTTACTATTATATTTTGAAAAACCTAAAACATCTTTTTGAAAATTCCTTAACTAATTAAATCTTTTTTAAAATTCCAGTTAAGATTTTTTACTAAGAAAAATTACTATGTGTCAAAAAAATATCTTTTCTAAATCCTATATGTAAAATACATTAAGATATGTATCTTTTCTAAATCTTATATGTAAGATACATTAAAATGCGACCTAAATACATATCTTTTTTAGATCTTATATGCAAGATACGTTAAGATACGATCTAGATATGTATTTTCTTCAAAGATACGTTGAAAATATGATTTAGATATGTATCTTCTCTAAAGATACGGATCTCGGAAAAAAGATACGGATCTCGGAAAAAAGATACATAACTTTTCCTAAAAAATGCAATTTTTAACTAACTAAATTTATCTAAAAATTCCAATTATCTAAAAACTATCCAATAATATGACAATAACAATAATAAAAAGCCTACATTAAAAGAAAATAAATTAGTAAAAATAATTAAATTAACTATTAAAATGAAATAAAATAAAATAAAATAAATTTTTCTTACCTAAACGAATCGAGTTGTACGTATATGACATGTTCGTGTTAATCGTCATGATCATCTAGTTTACATTCACGTACTTGATGCATATGCTAATCATAATTGTGTACAATAGTAGATCATGATCGTGGTTGCATACAGCAGCAACGTGTAAGTTGTGATCAGGTGCAGTAGTCGTGAGTATGTACTGTACCATGATCATATGTGTTTTGCATGTAAGAAATTAACGAATTAATATGTGCATATCATATGCCATTGTGTAACCATGCGTGCTATGTTGTATAAGGGACATGAGTGTTGTATCTGAGTGGTGTGAATTGTGTTTGTATGTGTCCTCAGTGAGTGGGTACGGCGTGCATGTATGTGATTGAGGGACAACGAATGAGTGGGCTTGTCATGTGTTGTAGTGTATGTTAGGCGGCATGTCCAATAGTTTGTGCATAGTGTGTGTGTTAGGGGAGTGTCCAATAGTTTGTTGTCAAGGGGTTGTTGTGTTCAAGGGGCATAAGGGGATTGTGTTCGACCGCAAGCGAGTGTAAATTGTGTGTGGAGTGAGACAGTGTTTAGCTGTGTATGATTGAAGGGGGACGTACGTGTGTGGCCGCTTGGTCAAAGGTCAGCGTAGGTATCAAGTGTTGTGGAGTGCTATAGACGTGCAACTATGGGGTACTTTAGGTGACTGGTGTGGATGAGTGATCGGTTGTGAAGTGATTATGTTGCAGGATTGTGAGAAAAATATCCTCAAGACCACCATCAAATTCTTATTTATAATATCCATAATTGAATCTTTCGTATCTAAAGGTATGATAACAAACTCAGATACGGAATATATGATTTAGATTTTTTTGAAGATTTGATTTAGTTTTTAGAAACCCTATTTTAATTTAGGCTTTTAATTTTCTAGGCTCAACTCAGTCCAATTTGATTTAGCCTAATAGTCCACTTAATAAATCTTAAGTCTATTTTAGCTCAATATAAGTTAGATAAAAATCTACTTTATATCAGACTGGACCAAAATTATTTTAATAAAGCCCAATCCTTCAATGACTTTTATAATTTATTAATTTCCACACACCGTTATCCAATTTGATCCCAAACAACTCAACTTGATTCGACTGGACTCGATTCGATACAAATAGACTCGACTTGATTTAATACCACACTCTATGTTTTTATTTTTCTTCCTTTTTTATTTTTATTTATTATTTTTTTATTTTTATTTTTGGCTCAAACAAAAATAAAACAGCAAAAATGATGTATCTACAGAATATCATGAAGATCTCTCGAATCTAAAACTCAACTACAAATTGGTTGTCCAAGCTCTCTTCCACAGGGATACAAAAGCTTGAGGTAAAGGATAGGAACATTTTCATAGAGTACTTGCCAGAGAAGAACATAAATCTAGGCTCGACTGAGCTATTAAAACTAACAGCAACCTCATTAGAGCCAAGTTGGATAGATCTCATTCGGAGTAACTTGGAGCAAGTTACGCTCTTGGAAGACAGGAAGGAGGCAAAGATGTTAAGATACCATGCCACCAACTACACGTTGTCGATAGCATCCTATATTGTAGGAGGGTAACCTTCCCTTGCTCATATGCCTTTAAGAAGACGAAGAACTGCACATCATAGAAGAGCTACACATCAAAGTGTACAGCAATTACATTCAATCCCAAGCCCTTAATATCTGGGCTCTACAACTCGGATATTATTAGCCTACCCTGAGACAAGATGCCAAGGTCATAGCCCAAACGTACCCCTAATGCCAGAAGCACGCCCCAATTAATCACGCCTCCAATACCAATCTCTTGCCCTTGACCAGTTTATGGCCATTCTCCTAGTAGGGCATTAACATTCTTGGCATCTTCCCCAAGGCCTCAAGAGCTCGACAATTTATCATCATGGCCGTCAATTACTTCGCCAAGTAGGTTGAGGCCGAGGCTGTGGCCAAGATTACCAAGAAGAGAATTGAGTTATTCATAAGGAATAACATTTTCTCTAGATTTGAGGTCTCTTATGCCCTCATCATGGATAAAGGGCGTCAATTCAATAATCTCAAGTTCAAAGAGCTTTGCGCCAAGCACCACATCACGCCGCACTTCACATCGGTTACCCATCCGTAGTCAAACAATTAGGTTGAAGCAGCGAATCGGGTCATTCTCAAAAGCTTGAAGAAGAGAGTAGACTAAGCTTGAGGCACTTAGGCAAACGAGCTGCTTAATATTTTATGTAAATGCAGGACCATCCACTGCACATCTATAAGCGAAACCCCTTTTAGCCTAGTGTTTGAGTTGAAGATAGTCCTCTCCATCAAGCTAGAGCTTTCCAATATCCGGACTCAAAGTTTTAATGCTACACTAAATGAGTCCCTACTACAGGCTAGCATCAACACTATAGAAGAGATTAGAGACCTTACAACAACTCAGTAATTACTTACCAATACCGAGTAACCAGATATTATGATCAAAAGATCAAATATAAAGAATTCAAAGTTAGTGACCTGGTTTATTGGAAGCTAGAAGCTACGGGCTCACAAGAAAAACAGGGTAAGTTGGCCCCTAACTAAGAACATTCAATCAAAGTTAGAGAGAACTTAGGGAATGAAGCCTATAAATTAGAACGATTGGATGGCGAACTCATCTTGAGTACTTGGAACATTAATAACTTTCAACTCTATTTTGATTAATGTAC
This sequence comes from Lumnitzera racemosa, assembly GCA_024138005.1. Taxonomy (NCBI): domain Eukaryota; kingdom Viridiplantae; phylum Streptophyta; class Magnoliopsida; order Myrtales; family Combretaceae; genus Lumnitzera; species Lumnitzera racemosa. The sequence goes on along the minus strand of JAMXBC010000008.1, from coordinate 7,873,992 downwards.
ATCCATCTTGTAAATCATTTCACAAAGTGTTAATGAAAGTTCTATTTCTCATGTATGCTATCTTCGGTTGCTTATCTTTTCATTTTCCTCCTCTTATACCAAGTCCCAACCCCCTAAAGGGTGAAAAGACCTACTGATTGGGTAGGTCAAAACGTTATCGACCTAACCCCCCTTAGTTAACCTCAGTAAGGGAAAACACCCCTTATTTAAGGAACTCTTACTAATTGAGTAGGTCAGAATGCCACTAATCTAACCCCCTTCAGGTACTCTTAATAAAGAAAAATAGCCCTTACACAACTAAGGAACTCATACTAACTAGGTAGGTTGAAACGTCATTGACTTAACTCCCTTCGGGTGACCTTAGTAAAGGGAAACATCCCTCATACAACTGAGGAACTCCCACTAACTAGGTAGCTTAGGATGCCATTGACTTAACCTCCCTCGGGTAACCTCAATAAGGGGAAATACCCTTTACACAACTAAGAAACTCCCACTAACGTAAGTATCGAGCTATGTTACCAAATAAGCACAACAAATCGAACAAAAAAAGTATAATGTACTTATAGGAGTTGAAGTACAAAAAGGAAAATAGGTATATTAAACAAAGAAATTCAAATTCTATTAATGAAAAGGGATTTACAGCATTAAGGTCAGCATCTCGACCTATTGTACAAAAAGAAAGGAAGGGGGGCCATTGCTTATTTCTTGGATCAACAAACTCTGGAAGCTTTAAAAAATTTAACCCTTCAATCAGTTCGAAGGGCCAATCCACTAATGGCCCTTGCTCTTGAGATGATTGGCCTAAGGTTGTAGAGGGAAAGGTTGAGACTTGTTGGCTTGAGTCAATAGGGGGATCACCCAACCCTGATCATCTTAAGAAATGCTCTCAAGAGTGATCACCTATTGAGTTTGGAGTAGAAGTAGACGTAACATTGTTTTGACTATCTTCAGCAATAGAGGGGGCGCTTTGGATTGCAACAGTTGCTTGTGCAACTTCTCTTTCTCTTACTTAGGCCGCCTTCCTCTCCTTATGAGTTGGAGCCTCCAGCTAACCTAAGAAGCTAAGGTCGAGCTCGGGATGATGGGAGAGCACATCGTTCAACATGTATCGAGCGCACTTAGTGGAGATGTCTTCTAGCTCCTCCAACCATCGCTTCGTCTTATAGAAGTCATCAACGACCTTATTGGAAGTGGCCTTGCTGAATACTTCCTACTCTTTAATTTAGCAATGATCTCCTGTATCTTTAAGGCCTCTCTTTAGAGATTTTAGATTTTTCGCTCCAACCTACCTTTTGATTAGCTAACTCCAGTGATGTTGTTTTAGAGTTGTTACACTCAAACACCTTCATCATCAATTCGGTTTTTAGCCTGGAGATTGACACCTTTAGCTCAGCATTTTCTTTTTCAAGCTCTTCCTTGGCTCTCCCCTCCTCATTCAGCTTCTGAGAGAGTTAAGCCTTAGTCCTTTACTTGTCATCTAGCTAAGTGCTAAGTTCGTCAACTTACTTAGCACTCTTCTCAACATCGGCTCGCCCTGGCTCTACCTCTTGTAGCTTAGCCTTAAGCATAATCATCTGCACATAAGAGCGGTGTAAGCGCTGGTTAGCCTTGCTAAACTTTTCCAAATATTTATTAAAGGAGGACTTTACCTCCTTTAAGCCGTTTTGTGCACTATGCATCGCTACACGAAATCCCTTTACTTAATTCAGTAGTACGTTGTAGTTACAAAGTTGGAGTAACATCCGACCATGGTACTACAAAGAAACACATAAACTAAGGTCAAGTCAGTGTTAATAAGGAAAGACATCAATTCAAAGAGACAAAGACTTACTTTTCAAATGAGTGAGCTCAAATGACCTGCTATCTCCATAGGAGCACCCCCTTCCATCCTCGATAGGTCTTTAAGGATAGCCTAGCTAGGGGTATATGACCCCATCGAGGCTTGGAGGCTGAGAACTTAGTAGCACAATGTTATGTCGTTACTATGAACCCCCCATTTTGGCCTTAGGAGCTTCCTCTTAACCCTCATAATCTCGAACTTAACCTTCTGAAGGCACAACTCTTTATTTTGGGACTTATATAGTGCGTCCTTGAACTAGTCCAATGTTATCCCCATACATTAGAACTTGTTCAGGACTTTATAGAAATCATCCCCGAGCTCATCAATACAACTATATGGATGACTTGAAGGCTACTAGTACTAGTTCGCCCAATTGATAAGCACCTTCCCTATCTTCTTCTTCTTCTTCTTTGCCATAGGGGCTTCTTTCTTAAAGGTTTTAGAGGCCTTCCTCTTTTGCTCAATTTTTTCGGCCAAGGTACTAGTCTTGCTACCCCCTCCCACCCTTATTAGAGGGGACAAGCATCACTACATCCGGCTGCTTGCCACCGACAGGTTCATCCTTTACAGTTATGGGTGCAAAGGTAGGGACAAATTCTGTAGAAGAAAGAATCATACTCATAAGCTTAATAGCCAGCGACCTTGAAGGGAAACCGATATAAGGAATCCCTTAAGGCAGAGCAGCCGGCTTAACCCTGGTTGTTTCTCCCGTACTTAACCTCCGCTTCATAGGCTTACCCTTAAGGCCAAATGCTTTTATGGTTAGCTTTGGCTTAACATGGCATAGCATGTCGACAAATGAAGTATCTCCTTAACCAATTTCTTACCTACAAGCAATCAAACAAATAATCAACATAAAGAAAAGTACAACATGATCATTTACCAACTCTACCTTAACTAGCATAAACAAGGAAGATCTCCCTTCCCCCCCCCCCCCTCCCCCTTCTCTAGAAGGATATTGGACGAGGCACGGTTCTACATTCTCATGTTAACACGACGAAAGAAGCTATTCACGACAAGTAAACCTGTACCTTTTGTCCATTTCTTCACCACAACCTTTTTCATATTGAAGAAAAGCTCAGAGATTGGATACTTGAAGTATCTCTCTACTGCCTCTGCATCATTCCTTAAGGCCATAAAAGCTTTTATCTCATTGGCAGCCCACATCACTAGGCCCAAGCTCTTTCTGATTTCTAGTTCAGACCAAGGCAATCCATAGCGTCTAGAATCTGCTTGATTTGATAGCTCTACCTCCGAGAACTCATTTTGCTAACCTTTAATGGAATCTACCAAGCCTCCAAACAGCTTCCTCCTTGGATGAGGTTGGAGGTACATCCATCCACTCAAACATTTCCACATATAGAAATGATTCAAGAGTTCAAAAGTAACCCTAATCACCAGGTATTCACAAAGCCCCTAAAATGCCTTTAACACCCTCTACCCATTGGGAGGGACTTGCATTAGAGTACACCGATATAAGTGGAAGAGCTCCTTTTGAAATTCACTCGGGGTGAGGTGTTGCCCATAATCTAAACATCTTTCAAACACCGTGAAGTGCCTCTCTGATAGTAAGGGCACTCTTTCCTCCCTAGTTGGCAGTTATACTATCCAGCTCGAGGTTTGTCTAACCATGAAGTTTGCTAGGACCCAATTAATGGCGAAAGGCTTGCTCTTATTGATCTGACCACTCGGACCTCTATCTATTCTATGCACAGTGAAAAAATCTGTAGCCTTGGGTAAGGGATCATACACATAAATGTCCTCTACTGCTATTCTCGAGTTATCATCTAACTGTGTCATTGACGTAGCTTCGTCCTCTCTTTCGCGGGGAGAGTCACTCCTTGTGGCTTTGAAGTCTGTTATATTGTACTTTAATACATTAGATGGTGTCTCACATATATTCGCTCCACTATTAGTAAACATCTTAATGTTGAAAAGTGAACAGCTTTGAAGAAAGTTTGGGAAGAAGGGAGAGCTTTGAAGAAAGTCGATGAAAAGATAGAATAATGTCATAGTAAGTTGCGAAAGAGTAATTTGTTTAAGCGATTCTGCTATTTATGGGCCAAACACTTTGGGAAGCAAATTAGTGGTTATAAGGATTTGTATAAGTAAAAATCCCATAAAACATTACAATGCAAACACGTATAGACAGTTTTGATTAGATGGTTGCATTCGAAAGACAAAACGTATGCGACTGAACGCATGTCCATAGTGACAGGACACCTGTCATGTCGTATTAAATGCACCATCAAAGCACACAATAAAGTAAGAATATGAAAAATTACTTTTGTAAAAAGCATTCTTGAAGACCCTTTAACTTTTATGAGAGAACATATTCAACACTTTAGCAACACTACGCCTTGGTAAAGATAGATAGTAGCTGTTTGGACAATGGTCAGCTCAACTCAGTCTTGTCTACTCAATACCTTTACTTTGCGACCTTACTGTCTAGAGCACCTAGTCTACTGAATCTTTACCTCGGCTTGGAATGTTTAGCTTAACCCATTGAGCATCCACCTTTGATTGCCTATTGATGCATCTTCGATGTTGGATAAAGAGAAGCACCACAACGAAACGGGTTGAAAAGAAAGCTTGCAAAAGCTCAAGCAGCTACTAAATGAATATGACAAACCAATCGATTCTACTTGGCTTATAATCTGCTGAATATGATACACCAGTTTGAGTTAAAGGGTCACTTACCACTACTACTTATTAAAGGAAATAGATAAGAGTTGAATGATAATGAGAACACTAAGGTTGCTCAAAGTGAATAATTATGTATTAAAAATGGTTAATTGTCTATGTATAAGAAAGTGAGGGTTTATATACCCATCTACTGGGGTTATTTTACATGTATGAAAAAACAAAAAGGTATTCTATAATTAGGTTGCATGAAAGATACTAAAAGGGTTAAAAGGGATAAAGAATATTCAGTATGAAAAAGAAAGAATCATATTGGAATATTGTGCTAGAAGACATGTATCACTTGGTGGCTGGACATCAGGAATATGATACAATGTAAGCAAAAACAAAAATAATGTTTGCAATCAGGGGTTGACTTGATCTAGATCAGGTCGGGAACCAATCAATCTAGTAAGGAAGTTAACTGAATTGGAGTCAGACATCGGTGATCGGTTGGGGAGCTCGGCTTAGCTAGTCCTAGGCTTAGCTTGGCTAATCTTGAGCCATCTTCTAGATTAGAATTTCACTATTGGGCGAAAGCATATCTGACATATGTGAGGATTGGGCAGATAAGTCCATAAGAGATCAGTTCGGCATAGGGATCCCCATTTCAGCTTTGGTTTCGAGCTAGTATTCTCCGTGCCAGTCCTTTAGCTCGGCTATGCATAATTGGTCTAAGGGGTTGATTCCTATCATCTGCCTAGTGGTCGGAAAGATTTACTCTCAAATCTGAAGTGGTTTCCACTTCCTCTTCTAGGGCACACACGAGGTCTTCTTTTGTTGATTAATGAGGGATCATATCAAATACATTGAAGGTAGAAGAAATATTGTAGTCATTAGGCAACTCGATCTGGTAAGCATTGCGGTTGATTTTCTTCAAGATCTTGAATGGACCATCAGCTCGAGGAAATAGTTTGTTCTGCCCGAAGTGTGGAAATTGTTCTTAGTTGAGGTGTATCTATACTAAGTCTCCCGATTGGAAGGAAACTATTCAATAGCCTTAGTTACCAATTTCGTGTTGTCTCTGATTGAATTTGCTGATCTTTTTAGTTATAGATTGGTGTAGTTCATGCAATTCATGGGCTTGGTTAACCTCGGATTGACTTTCTTCAGTAGCTACTGGAGCGCCGATCATATTTAGGGGAATAGCCAAATTGAGGCCGTAGACGACCTCGAATAAGGCCTTCTCAATAGTGTCATGGATAGTTTAGTTGTATGTGAACTCCACAACTGGTAAGCATAGATCCAAATCTCTCAAGTTCTTCCTTACAACAGTTATGAGAAGATTGCCTAGCATTTTGTTCACCACTTCAATTTGGCTATCAGTCTAAGGGTGGTGTCATGCCCCGAAGCGGCAGAGTCGTAACAGCCCCGCCGTGTAAATCTTTCTAAGATAGAAGTTGGCCTTACAACCGCTATCCTAGACTTGATCTACACAAGGCATCCACGACTAACCCACTTTGAAGTAAATAGTTTGTAATTTAAATAAATCATTTACCTAAGAAAGTGAGAAAAATATATATATACACTATAATTCAGTTATTACATTATTCAAAAATGAAAAATTCTAAAATAAAAACTTAGACCTTAAAAATATATGTTTGTTCTTTAAATGTTTTTTCTCACTCCCCAGGATCTAGCAATTGCTAGCTTCAGAATAGTTGTATGCCACTTCTTAGCCAGCACTTGCACTACGTCTATAGGAATGTGAGCAATCATAGCTTAATAAGTTAGGATGGAGGACTTAAAACTATATCATAAACACAACAAAGTTATCAACCAACTTATTAAGTACAATGCATGTTCAAGCAAATGCTATTGCACGACATTGTCTTGCTCGTCGTGAGATTAGAGAAATTGCACTATCCGGGTTGAGGAATTGCCATTAATGCAACAGCTCACAACTAAACCCAGGCTTATGCAATAGAGACCTCACTCCTCCTGCAATTACCTTCGAACCATTGACTTCACCCTCATCGCGACCTCCTCTCTCGTTACTTAGTTCGACTAAGGATGAAGAAAAGACTATTATGCAATCTTGCACTATCCCTTTCGAAGGGGTCGGTATTTGGCCGGAGAGTCCTAAGTTTCCCCTAATAGGTTGCCATACAGGTCCGATTATGATCACAAGTCGTATATTTGATTAGGTCCAGTTTAAGGTAATCAATCATTTCATACAAATCACACAATACAAGCCAGAACAACAAATAGAATCATAGCACCGCTCATAATCAAGCACATGCACACAACAGACTATCTAACAAGCACAACCAAGCATAATTTCAAGCCTCCAAAATACAGCATCGTATTGATCCCAACTTACCTGGACTCCTTACTCACTCACTTGAGGTCCAACTTGCTCAGGCCATCGTCGATCATCTCTATAACAGAAACATGGTTTCGATTTTCTTATAACTATTATAGGTTCGTTTTATCCTATAACGCTTATTGTGATATTTTGTTTAGAGTTTAATACATCCAATTATCTAGGTTCTCAAATCTTTTATAATTACTCTAAGTTTGGGGTTAAGTTCGGGTTAAATTTTCGTATCGATTTCTAAATTAGGTTCTAATTCGATTTTCTAAGTATTGTTTTATACTCGAACCCTAGAAATTCGTTTTAATTTATAATGTGAAATTAATCACTTTACTTTTAGATATCCTAAATACCATAATTACCCCTAGTCAGTATTTTATTATATATCCAATACACTTAAATTCTTAATAGTGTACCGAATTTACTCTTGATGTAAGAAATTTTTATATTTTTCATATAATTATATAAATTCAAGTTTTCTATCAGATTTATTGTATATTTTTATTATTATCATATTATTAATTTTTATTCTAATATCCTCTATTTATTATATTTTCAATAATTACATGTTATGTATATAATACACATCTAATATTGCTAACACTCTAATTACCATATCCTAACATCAATTATTATTTCAAAATGTCTAAATTCATCCTCAATCAGATTTTACTCTTAACTACCCTAATCTACAAAATTAACTTAAAATTTACTTTTTTTCCCTATTACTCATTTACTACATAATTAACCTAATAATTACATCTAACACCCTAAATGGTACAAGTATCATACTTCATTAGATTTCAACATCCTAAAACATATAATTATTCACTAAATTAGTAATTAACCATTAATGACTTAATTAACCCTAAATTACCCATTTTATGCCTTATTTTAAGGCCTAAAAATTATTTAAATTTTTCAAAAATTGATTTTTGAAAACAGGCTTCATAGTACTGTTCTATATCATCTAATTAATCTACACAAAAATTTTGAGCTCAAAACTACACTCCTAAGGTCATATAATTCAAGATTGAAACATGCTTGGTTTTGCATAATTTCTTAAGGATTATATATCATGAAACATATTTTCATATTTTTCCTAAAAAATACATACAAAAATATTTTAGAATAAAAAAATTCATAATTTTCTAAGACTATTTACTATTTTTACAAAATTACACAAAATCAGGTTGAAAATCGAACTCACCGATTTGCGTGGCTCAGGCCACCGTTAGTAGCCATGAGTGTGTCAGCCCACCTGGGCACTGACACCACCGTATATTGGTGGCGGCCGTCTATCCCCAGCTTCTCGTCGGGTCTGGGTTCTCCTTACAAACCCTAACTGCTTAGTTTTCTTATTTTTTTTCCTAACCCTAATTTTTCTCTCAATTTCGCCTCTCCCTATTTTTTTTACTCTCTAAACTGACTAAATGAGCTTCTGAAATTTTCTTGCTATTTATAGAGCTTTAGGAAAATTATTGTGCATTAATTAAACAAGATAATTGCCTTATCTTCTTCCAATTTGACTTTTGTATTGTTCTAACTTAATTGGCTAATTTTTTTGCTTATTTTCCTTAACTGCCACGACCTATATCTGGATCATTTCTTTTTTTTCCTAATTTTTATTGATTTTTTCTTAATTAATTATGAATTTTCTTTAATTATTTAGTGTTATTTTAGCACATTTTGCTTATTTTAAGTAATTACGCGTATTTTTACCTACATGTAAATTCATATATAGTACAAATAGATATTCCTAAATATTATTTAGGTCATTTTATGATTTTTAGTATACATATAATTTATCTCTAGAGATTCGTTAATTATCGGAATGCATTTTACGTATTTTCGATAAATAACGAGTTATATACTTAAAATTTGGAATTTTTATATTCTTTTATTTTATTGCTTATTTTCTTAAATTCAATCTTACAGGATCATTTTTACTAATATTTTAGGCTCGACTTATAATTTAGACTTAATCGGATCTTTTAGCGATCGAAATCTTGAGTGATTGGTTGTGAGGCTTACAGGTGGCTACTGGAGCTGAATATAAGTTTAGTTCCAAATCTTCTCTAAAGAGTTTTCCAAAAATAGCTCAAAAATTTCATGTCTCGATTTGAGACAATAGTCTTCGGTACCTTATGTAGTTAGACGATCTCCTACAAAAATAAATTAGTAATATATAGAGCATCGTTAATTCGATAGTACAGAATGAAGTATGCCATCTCGTTGAAGTAATCCAATACAACAAAAATGCAATCTCTACCTCTAGATGTTCGAGTCAATCCTATAATAAAGTCCATATTGAGATTGGCCCAAGGTAAGGTTGTTATTGCCCATGGAATGTACTCTCCATAGGGTTCTCTCTTCCCCTTAATATGCTTGCACACTTCACAACTACTAATTATTTTATGAACATCCTTAGCTAAACTTAGCTAGTAAAAGTTCTCCCTTAATAGATTAACTGTCTTGGTCTCCCTAAAGTAATACGATAATTCGTCGTTATGAGCTTCCCTGGTCAATAGCTCATGCGCGGAACAATTTGGTATGCATAGCCTTTGGTCCTTAAACATATACCCTTCCTTAAGATAATATCCCTTCACAAAAATTCTATCCCTGCACTGTTCAGTGATGGGGCCGAAATGAGAATCATGAGCATACTACTTTGTAATGAGTGAGAATCCCAATAATTTGGTCTGTAAGGTGGTTAGCAAGGTTCGCCCTTGTGACAGGGCATCGGCAACCACATTTTCACTTCTCTTCTTATGTCGGATGACATATGAGAAACCCTCCATAAAATCCATCTACTTAGCTTACCTCTTTGAAAACTTATTTTGACTCTCTAGATGTTTCAGAAACTTATGATTTGTATAAATAACAAATTCTCGTGGCAACAAATAGTGTTGCCAAACAGTAAGAGTTTGGTAAAGAGAGTACAACTCTTTCTCATACATAAAGTAGTTCAAGGTAAGACCATTAAGTTTCTTGCTGTGGTAGGCGACGAGTCGTCGCTCTTACATCAAGACAGTGTCAATTCCCACTCTTGATGCATCGCATTCCAATTCAAAGGGTTTGTCGAAATCCGATAGGGAAATGACAGGCGCTGAGGTAAGCTTCTCCTTGATCTCCCTAAAGCTTTATTCAGCTCAATAATTCTACCTAAACCATTCGTTCTTCTTTGTCAACTCTGTTAAGGAAGCGGCTATGGTGTTGAAGTTTTTGATAAATCACCCATAAAAAGAAGCTAGGTCATGAAAACTTCAGACCTCAGTAACATTCTTCGACATTGGCTATTCTAGAATAGCTTGAATCTTTTCCTCATCTACTCAAATCCCTTCCCCTGATATTACAAACCTCAGGAAAACTACCCCATTTTGACAGAACGTACACTTCTTTACATTCCTATACAACTTATCAGTTCGCAAAACATCAAATATGTCATAGAGATGTTGAACATGGCTATTCAGGTCGGTACTATGTACCAGCATATCATCAACACATGACTACATACCTTCCAATTAGAGGGTGCATCACATGGTTCATTAACCTCATGAATGTGCTAGGGGCATTAGTAAGTCTGAATGGCATAACCAACCATTTGTAGAGTCTATGTCTAGTCTTGAAGGCAGTCTTCTACTCATCTTTTGGTCTCATACGAATTTGGTGGTAGTCACTTTGCAAATCAATCTTTAAAAATATCTTGGCACCATAAAGCTCATCTAACATATCATCAAACCTCGGTATCGGATATTTATACTTGATAGTAATACGATCGATTGCTTAGCTATCGATGCACATTTGCTATGAACCATCTTTCTTTATAACGAGTAGAGTCGGTATCACGTAAGGGCTTATGCTCTCCTTCACATACCCTTTTTTTATGAGTTCGTCTACTTGCCTCTTCCGCTCAGTAACCTATTCAGGGTTCATCTTATATGCAAGTCGGTTTGGTAGAGTGGTGCTTGGCTGTAGATTGATACAGTGCTCTATGCTTTGAACTGAAGGTAATCCTCTAAGCAGTTCTTCGGGAAACAGGTCAAAAAACTCATCTAGCAAGCTTCAGATCTCTTCTGGAACATTCTCTAATTCCCTTATTTCTAATAATCTCCTGATCAACAGAAACATAGGTTCATCAGCCTTCTCAACAGATCGGAGCTCTCTTTTGCTTGTAATTAAGGCATTCTTCTTACTAACTTGGGTAAGCTGATTGTAAGTTTCATTTACTTAGGAAGGGGTTAAGGGTTGCAATACAATCTTTTTTCCATCCTTAATAAAGGCATAGATGTTCTTATACTTGTCGTGAGTAACACGTTGGTTGAATAACTAAGGTTATCTAAGTAGTAGATGTGAAGCTCTTATGAGGACAACATCGCAAACTACTTCATCCTTGTACACATTCCCAACACCGAACGGTATGGTCACTTGTTTAGTTACGTGCAAAGCATCCTTATTATGAAGCCAATGCAACTTGTAAGGTTGGGGATGCTTGGAGATCAGCAAACAAAATCTCTACATAAAGGACTGTGCAACGACATTAGTACAACTTCCTCTATCTACAATGATTATGCATAATTGGCCTTTGACGGTATACTTGGTATGGAATAATTCTCCATCAAGTCTTCCTTAAAGCTCGGTAAGGAACTCAGTACTCGTTTCAGGACTAGGGTCATCACAACTCCCTGGTTGGCATAGACACAAGTCTCCTCTTTCTCTTCGGCTTCGGGTTTTCCAACATCCGCTTCTTTTTTGGGCTTGCTCTCATTTGTCCTGTCCACTACATCTCCTCGGAGTACTTTGATGAGTTGGTTCAGACACTCAGCGGCTATATATCCGAGGCTTAAGCGTTTGACTTTGTTGGTCTCCCGTCCAGAGGTATGTCCTTTCTTATATATTCTCAAGGTTAACTTAGCCTCAGTTCGGCTTGACTGTCTTGCTTGGCCATGTTAGTTTGCTTGGCTTTTGTTAGGTCTGTCAGTCTTTTCCTTCACTAGGGATGGCCTCCTCGACTAGGCCTGATCAGGTCAGAGCAATATAGGGGCTCGGGAGAAAGTCTGCTTAGGTCAATTCAGTGTACTTCTCTTCTGCTTTTTGACTCTATGTGCTATCTTAATTGCCTCTTTCAAAGTATAAAACCTATGCACTTCGATGATGTTGCAAATCTTATACTTGAGCTCAGAAATGAATCTCAATACTATGCGGGCCTTTGGTTCTTCCACATCGGTTCGGATCATAAGCATCTAGAACTCCCTTATATAGTCATCAACAAGTTGACCTCCTTGGCAAAGTTCTTGTAACTTTGCAAATGTATCTTGCGAGTAGGTCTTGAGCACAAATCTATCCCTTAACAACCTTTTCATCTCCTCCCAAAATCTAACACCTCATCTCCCATTCCCTACTCTGGCCACGTTTAGATTTTTCCACCACATTATCATATACCCAGTAGACTCCAGTGTAATAAGTTGGACTTTGACAACATTTATATACCTGCAATAGTCAAATACCTTCTTAACCTTCTCTTCCCACTCCAAGTATTCATCAGTATCTTTACTTTTATTGAAGGGCGGGATTTGGACCTTAACATTATTTAGCCCTCGAAGAGCTTAACATCCCCATCCTTGTGCTTGGTAATAATCAACCTCTTCTTCCCTAAACTCTTGCTATAACTCCAGTCTTTGTCTAGTAGCTCCTGTCACACTCCGAAGTGGCAAAGTCATAACCGCCCCGATATAGAAGTTGGCCTTACAACTGCTATCCTAGACTTGATTTATACAAAACGTCCATGACTAACCCGCTTTAAAGTAAACAGTTTATAATTTAAATAAATCATTTAACTAAGAAAGTGAGAAAATATATACATATACCATAATTCAGTTATTATGATTAACATTTACAATGTTTCACTGTAATTTATTTCCTAGTTATTACATTATTCAGAAATTGAAAAAAATCTAAATTAAAGGCTTAGACCTTAAAAATATATGTTTGTTCTTCAAATGTTTTTCCTCACTTCCCAGGATCCAGCAGTTGCTAGCTCTAGAGTAGTTGTAAGCCGCTTCTTAGCCAGCACTTGCACCACATCTATAGGGATGTGAGTAAGCATAGCTCAGTAAGTTAGAATAGAGGACTTAAAACTATACTATAAACAAAACAAGGTAACCAACCAACTTATTAGGTGTAATGCATGTTCAAGCAAATGCCATCGCACGACGTTGTTTGGCTAGTCGTGAGATTAGAGAAATTACACCCACTTTAATCCGAGTTGAAGAGTTGCCATTAATGCAACAGCTCATGACTAAACTCATGCTTGTGTAATGGAGACACCGCTCCTCCCATGATTACCTTTGAACCATTGACTTTACCCTAGCCGCGACCTCCTCTCTTGTTACTTAGTTCGACTAAGGATGAAGAAGGGACCATTATGCAATCCTACGCTATCCCTTTCGAAGGGGTCGGTATTTGGCCAGAGAATCCTAAGTTTCCCCTAATGGGTTGCCATGCAGGTCTGATTATGATTACATGTCATATATTTGATTAAGTCTAGTTTAGGATGATCAATCATTTCATACAAATCATATAATACAAGCAAGAATAATAAACAGAATCATAGCATCACTCATAATCAAGCACATGCACACAACTAACTATCTAACAAGCATAACCAAGTATAATCTCAAGCCTCCAAAATACAACAACGTATTAGTCCTAACTTACTTGAACTCCTCACTGACTTACTCGAGATCTAACTCGCTCAGGCCATCGTCAATCATCTCTGTAACACAAACGTGGTTTCAGTTTTCATATAGTTATTATAAGTTGGTTTTATCCTATAACACTTATTGTTGTGTTTTGTTTAAGGTTTAATATATCTAGTTATCTAAGTTCTCAAATCTTTTACAATTACTTTAGGTTTGGGGTTAGGTTTGGGTTCACTTTCTGCATTGATTTCTAAATTAGGTTCTCTTCAATTTTCTAAATATTGTTTTATGCCCAAACTCTAGAAACTTGTTTTAACTCATAATGTGAAATTAATCACCTTACTTCAAGATATCCTAAATACCATAACTACCCCTAATCAGTATTTTATTATATTCAATACACTTAAATCCTTAATAGTATACCGAATTTACTCTTGATGTAAGAAATTTTTACATTTTTCATATAATTATATAAATTCAAGTTTCCTATCAGATTTATTGTATATTTTTATTATTATCATAATATCAATTTTTATTCTAATATTTTCTATTTATTATATTTCTAATAATTATGTATTATGTACTATTACTTATTATGTATGTAATACACATTTGATATTTTTATCACTCTAATTACCATCTCCAACATCAATTACCATCTCCAACATCAATTATCATTTCAAAATGTCTAAATTCATCCTAAATCAGATTTTACACCTAATTACCCTAATTTACAAAATTAACTTAAAATGTACTATTTTTCCCTAATACTTATTTACTATATAATTAACCTAATAATTACATCTAACACCCTAAATGCTATAAGTATTATACTTCATCAAATTTCAACATCCTAAAACATATAATTATTCACTAAATCAATAATTAACCCTAATTACTTAATTAACCCTAAATTACCCATTTTATGCCTCATTTTAAGGTCTAAAAATTATCTAAAAATTTTGAAAATTATTTTTTGAAAACAAGATTTATAGCACTGTTCTATATCATTTAAGTAGTCTATACAAAAATTTTGGGCTCAAAACTACACTCTTAAGATAATTTATTTTTAAACTGAAATATACTCGGTTTTGCATAATTTCTTAAGGATCATATATCACGGGATATATTTTCATCAAAATAATATTTTTCCTAAAAACTACATACAAAAATATTCCATAATAACAAAATTCATAATTTGAAAAGAATATTACTATTTTTACAAAATTATACAAAATCGGACTGGAAATCAAACTCACTGATATAGGTGGCTCTGGCCACCAAATCGGCCACCGACAGTGTGTCAGCCCACCTGGGCACTACCACCACCGTGTAGTGGTGCTGGTCTTCTACTCTCAGCTGCTCCTTGGGTCTGAGTTCTCCTTATAAGCCTCAATTACACAGATTTTTGCTAAATTATTATAAAACCTTATCTCTGAATTTTACCTCTTTCTATTTTTCTAAACTACCTGACATCCAAAATGGACTTCTAAAAAATTTGAAGTATTTATAAAGCTTTAGGGAAGTTATTGTGCATTAATTTGATTAGATAATTGCCTTATCTTCTTCCAATTTGACTTTTGTGTTGTTATAATTTAATTGACTAATTTTTTTCTTATTTTTCCCAGATGCCACGACCTAAATTTGGATCCTTTTATGATTTTTCTTTATTTTTCCTTAATTAATTATGAATTTTATTTAATTATTTAGTATTATTTTAACACATTTCGCATATTTTAAGTAATTACACGAATTTCTACCTATATGTAAATTCATATATATTAAAAATAAATATTCCTAAATATTATTTAGGTCATTTCATAATTTTTAGTATACATATAATTTATCTCTAGCATTTGTTAATTATCAGAATGTATTTTATACATTTTCGATATATAACGAGTTATATGTTTAAAATTTGAAAATTTTATATTCTTTTATTTTATTGGTTATTTTCTTAAATTCGAACTTATGCGATCATTTTTGTTAATTTTTTTGCTTTATTTATAATTTAGAGTTGATCGGATCTTTCAGCTGATCGAAATTTTAAGTAATTAGTTGTGGAGCTTATAGCTCCTCTAGCTCGAAGGGTTCGAACTGGGCAATGGGCTCAACTAACTTAGCCATAACTCCTTTCTTGAATATTTTCAAGTAGATTATGCGGTGCCCATACCCTGAGGTTGTTGCTTGTTAACTTATATTGGTATGATTAGACTCTTAACAAGCTTTGTGAGTCTATAAGTCTATCGTTGATGAACCTTAGGGTGTTACTACTGTTATGACCCCGATTGGGTTGAGCACTACTTCTCTAGTTACTAATAACACCCTGAACACTTGAATCTAACATAATGCAATACTTCCCAAATAGATTAACAATTCTCTAACAACTTTAATACTCAATAGTTACTTAAATAGAATAGAAACAAACTTGCTCTATTTTCGCAATTAGAAACAGAGTAAAAATAAAGTAACAATTAAACCACACTAACTATCATACAAACATACTATAGCAACTACAAAAGGAACACGACAGCCACTAACAATAAAACGAACCAAAACTTTACTACAACTTCACACAGTCCCTTTTTAAACCGTGCTTTAATATCGGCGAAACTGATGCATCTCTATAGTCAGACACATGAAGAAACACCACAAGGAAACTAGTCGAAAAGAAATCAAAAGAAAAACTAGTAAAAGCTCGAGTAGCTACCAAATGGATATGGCACACCAATCGATCTTGCTTTGCCTATAATCTGCCAGATATAATATACCTGTTTGAACTGAAGCGTCACTCGCCACTACTTCTTACTAAAGGGAATAGATAAGAGTTAAATAATAACGAGAACATTAAGTTTATTTAAAGTGAATAATTTTGTATTAAAAATGGTTGATTGTCTGCGTACAAGAAAGTGTGGGTTTATATACACATCTACTAAGGTTACTTTACATGTATGAAAAGACAAAAGGGTATTTAGGTTACATGAAACATACTAAAAGGGGTAAAAAAGACAAAGAATATTCGGTATAGAAAAGAAAGAATCATTCTGAAATATTGTGCTAGAAGATACGTATCGCTTGGTGGCTAGACATCAAGAATATGATACAACGTAGGCGGAAGCAGAATAACGTTTGCAATCAGGGGATGACCCGATCTAGATCAAGTCGGAAGCCAATCAGTCTAGTAAGGAAGTCAATTGAATTGGAGTCAAATACCAATGTTCGGTTGGGGAGCTTAACTCGACTATCTTGGGTTTAACTGGGCTAGTCCTAAGCTGTCTTCTGGATTAGGATTTCGCTGCTAAGTAGAAGCATATCTGATATATGTAAGGATCGGATATATAGGTCCACAAGAGATCAGTTCAACATAGGGATCTTCGTTTTGGCTTTAGTTTCGAGCTAGTATTCTTTGCACGAGCCCTTGGAGTCCTCTGGCTTGACTATGCGTGATTAGTCCAAGGAGTTGATTCTTATCACCTATCTAGCTCCACAAATGTACTTTCCACCCCGATTTGACTGAAGGCCAACTACTTAGTACTCCTTGAAGGCTAAGGAGGTTGGATCTCCTGCATTCTACCTTGAGGTTAAAGCACCCACCTCGCCCTCAATGACAACCTACTCGGACAAACCATGCTGCTCATCCCCTGTACCACCTAGCTTAGGCGTCTTCGCCACCACGTCGGCATGATAGCACTATTACCATGACACCTAGCCATCGTAAACACTTCATAACTAGATCGATAGCATACTTGAGAACCTTACCTTTTCCTTCTCCTTGCTAATGAGATTACGCATGTAGAAGGGGGTTTAAGAAGGAGGGAGGGAGGAAGGAAGGGAAGGAGGGGAGGGGAAGGGGGTATGCAAGTGTTAATAGGGCCTTTTGGACATGGGCTCCTTAGGCTTATGCTAACCTGATTGGGCTCGTAGCTTATGTCATACCTCCTTGGATCTAGCCTTCCCATCTTTACGGTTAGCCTTAGCCCAAGCCTAACATATGACCTATCTAGCTACATAAGCTACTAACAGCTATAACATAATGGATAAAACTGAATAACTAAGTCAACAACTATCTCTTACATTTGTGGGATATGTCAAATATCATTGCTCTACTATTCAATACTTATGAACGAGGCTTCCCCCCACTAAAATCTCTCTAATCGCCGGCTTTACTCTCTTATATATATAATATCATCACTCAATGGTAAACTATTTAATACTTCACACACTTAGGCTTACTTACTACCTTTGCATACTTCTACTCTCTATATACACAAGTCTAACTTTACTATCGGAGTGACTAAGCTAGATAATACCATGCACCTCTCATTGTTATTTGTTTTGTAAGCTCATTTAACTATGCAAAACTTAACTTCGCTTGAATTTCTACTAACAAATTTCCAAAGACAATATAACTATTTTTATTATTAAGGACATTAATTGTTTTCTATTAACAATATAAGCTAATAAATATTGATTCTTGTTTGTATGTATAAATTCTTTTTCTACAATTCAATTATTATTATTTTTATTATAGATAGTATATCCTATGAGTAATTAGTATATGAGATTTATGGAATAGGAATTATGATACATACTATATAAGTAATAGTTTGTTGTATATGTATATAATTACTTATTTTAATTGAGTAGCATATACAATAGTCATGTGTTATAAACTAAACAACTTATCATATTATATTATATGTAATGCAATATCTTATTTTAATCATAATATATATGACTTTATTTTACTTTGCTAATAACTTATACGTGTAATAAAATAGTTTTAATATAAATTTTTATATAATATGTTAATTTCCTATTAGTGGGAAATTAATTATTTTTCTTTAACTATAATTAGTAGATGTACCTACGTTGTATATACAAAAACATATTTAAAAAAAAAAACTTAGACTAAAATATATAGAAGATTAATAATAAGATATGTTAGTAAAATTAAAACTATAATAAATTTTTCAAAGAAAATGCCCTTACAAATGTTGGTCAAATAAAAAATATAATGAAATTTCTAAATAATATGTTAAACAATTAAAATAATTGACAAATAAAAAAATAGCAAACGTAGAAGTGTGAGAGAAAATGATAATTGTATAATTGGATGTGGTGGTTAAGAATTTTGAAAGATGGGTTTCATTTTTTTCTTTTGACTATCATGTGAATATATTTAATTATTAAAACTATTTTTTATCAAATTTTTACGATTTAAAGGCAATATTGTAAACACCTAAATTTAGTAAGTTCACAAAAATAAATAAATAAAAGCTTAGTCACATGCAATTGAATAGACGAAATATGGCAAAATTGGAAAATGTACAATTGAATACTGCCTTAATCCAATAATGTAAAAATGTGCAATTGAAAACCATCTTTGCTGGAGTTAATGGTAATGTAGTAAATATTGCCTTTACATGGAGTTAGTAGCAAAACATGGAAGGTATAATTCATTAATCGCAAGTAAATCATAAGTTTAATAGTATATAATATATTATAATAAGTTAATGACATTTAAAAAAAGGTTTTCACTTTAATAAATATAGATAAAGGAATAATTAATATAAATAATAGCAATTTAAAAGTATAGAATATTATAAATAAAGCATAAGCCATAAGTGTATTTTAAGGATTAAGCCAATTAATATGAGGAGTCCTAATAAGAAGTAAGTTTAAGTTATGATAAATTAGCATGTAACATATTGATATTAGGAGTCAAGGTTAAGGATTATATGGTTGAAAAGCCCATATTGTCAGGTACATGTATACTTAGTTGTCGATTCTGCATGTTAGGATAGTGAGTAAAAATTGAATAAAAAAACATATGACTTGTAAATGTTTGATAAGTGTGCTTAGCTTGACTAGTGACCCATAATAGCATATCCCTAAGGGGCACTCATTAATCGATATGCAGTATTATCCATAGTGGAGTTAGCATGATACAGGTTAATTTAAGAGCTCGTAAGTATTGTGGCCTGGAGTAATAGGTAGTATGTATGTAAAATATATATATTGTGTACTGAAGTTGTGGGTTACTTTAACTCTGGGGACATCAAGACTATGCTATGTGTTAGACTTAAAATGAAAAGATAATAAAAGAATATTTGATTTATTTATTTGCATTTACGCACACGAGTATCAATTATTTGCCATGCGCGTGTGATTGCTATGGAGAGAATTTTAATGAAAGAGATTAATGCTTCGAAAAGTTCAATTAAGGTATTAACGTTTCGAAAAGTTCAATTAAAGAATCAATGTTTTACAAATCAATTCAAATAAGTGATTCATAATAACTAGTTCATAAAATTGTTGAAATTATTTTATGAAACGTTGATCCTTTATTTGAACTTTTCGAGACGTTGATCTTTCATTTAAACTTACTTTCAAATGGTGATTCTCTATACATGCTAGCCATCAGCTTATCCCTCAGGGATTTTTTTTTTTCAGCTACAAATCAGTCATATGAGTTTGTTAAATTTGATTAAAAGGGTAGCTATTACTATTACTAGTAAGATAATGATCGGTAGCATTGATGTTTTTAAAGATGTAGTTGTTAGACTCGTTTATGAGTTATTCAAATCATATTAAATTATAGAGATTTGCTAATTATAATTTTTTTGAAGCCATACAGATTTAAGTATGTAATAGAATAAATAGAGCCTAATGTGTCAATAGATAGTATGGACATGTGATGGGTTGTGATGTCATAGGATTTTCATGCGTTACATCTATAATAAACAAGATTTTAATATGTGGCATATATTTAAAATTATAGATTGAACATTACCCGAAGAAATTATAAATTGCAAACCTAAGACTTTAATTAATGAATAAATTTTAAGAAATAGTCAGGATGGATCTTAAGCAAAATGAAAACGAAAAGTGGTAAGTGAATGAGAGTTAAGAAAGTAGAGTTAGTAATAGCACTTTAAGTAGAAAATAAGAGCTGTATAGGAATGAATAATATAATATGTTATAGCCTTTTACTTCCTCTAATGAGTAAATGGGCTTAAATTGTTTGTGTTGTGTTAAATATATTATATTTTTTTATATTTAATATTATGTTAGGGTTTCCATAAGGTAAGTGCATCGTCTTTTGAAACATATATCTTGTATATTTTATAATATATGATTATGGTGAGTATAAAATATAGAAATAATATACCTCATACCTATTTTGTAATTTTGGAACCAAAATCTATACTATAACCTTTGTGTCACATTTGCCAAGAAAGAATAGTTTGGAATATAATGAAATAGATTGGCATGGAATGAAATGAGATTGGATTAATAACTCTTTTCTTGTATATGGAAATATCTAAGTAATGGAATGAAATTAAATATATATAACATTATTTGTGAAAAGCGCTATTGATTATTACATGTTATAATGTAGTTAAATGTTATATAAATAATTTTTTATTAATGCAATTAATAAAGATGGACAAAATTGAGATTCTACTATCATAAAGGTGGAATATTCCCTTTTATAGTTAAAATCAACCATTATAAAAACCATGATTCTACCTTTAAAAACACTTTTAAGTATAGGAAAGGGATTTCAAACTTAAGTCATGAATCTAATACATGCCAATTCTACATAGCAAATATGACATTAATACCTATATCACGATCTTTAGCACTTATACGAAACATACTTAATAGAATATATTCTAAATTATTTAGAAAGTCTTATTTATTATTATTAATATTTCATGATACATTCAAAATTATCAAATTCAAATGTAGATGCAAACTTTAGAATTGCATGAATTTTCTTCCCTTAAATCGAGTACCATATGCATTCCAAACGTTGAATATGTGAAATGGAACTTGATATTAGGAAAACTTATGTTAATGCATTACCCTGATAAATTGAGGGAAAAAAGAAAAAGGCTAAACATTCAATTACATTAAGAGTGAGCTAGTAATTCTATTACACAAAATATCTATCCTTATTCTATTCAATTAGATAGGTTTTGAATTGGTATTAAGGGTTATCGAGTAACTTCTAGATGATAAGTTCTTGAATATACTCCTGCAGAATAGGGTATAAGTATTAGGTCTTTGTACTTTGTATTTATTTTGTAACCTAACATGTGTCTGTACTCTAAAATACATAAGGTATATGTTTTAGGATATCTTGTACCAGTCCTTTAGAATTATGAAATACCATAATATATATCAATGAGTAAAAAATAAAATATCTGTACTACTAAAAGCACAAAAATAATATTTCAATAATATAGAAAAGAAGTGGATTAAGTTTAATACAGATGCTAAACACTAAAACTAATAATGAAATCTAAAAATAATAGCTTTAAACTTTAAGATATAATAATTATCATTAATTTTAAAGAATTTATATATATATATATTTTCTTATGAGCATGTACCTTAGTTTATTTATCATTTGATTATTTTGTTAATAAAAGAGTATCATTTAATATAAGGTATATGCAATAGTTTAAAAGCAACCTTTTAGTGTGAAATACAAAAAATATAACAAGAGTTTGTCAAATGAAGAAGGGTGTAATGTTGAAATTTATAGGTACATAAAAAAATATTACATGTTGTAAAAGATATTGAGTATCTTATAAGATATGGGATAAGTATGGTTAAAAAAATTAAAAAATTTATTTATATAATAGTTTTTTTTAGTCAAATAGGATAAAAAAAATTTAAATCTAATTTATGTCATTAAATTATCCTGACATTAATAACTCTTCATACTACGATACAAATAAAATTTTATACCCCCTCAATACTATATCGGATCGTGTCTAATTTAAACCCAATATCAATAGCCTTTTGTTTCCCCACTCCACTTGGAATCCTGATCCAAATTGGAAAAAGAAAAAGTGAAAAAAAATAATTGGAAACATTGTGCTCGCTTTTTGCTTCCTAATTCCCAAATTCCCTTCTCTCTCCTCCTCCCCTTCTCTCTCTAAATCGCATGAACAACACACTTCTTCCATGAACACTTCTAGAACAAAACTTCAATTCTCTCCCAAATTCCCTCTCCTTCACAAACCCTAACCCCCAATGTATGGCACCTCCTCCAAGCTGGGCCGTGGAGGCCCTGCCATCGCCCGTGGCGGCGGTGCCGGACCCAAACGCTTCCCTGCGCCGCAGCCGCCTACGCGACCCACTGCCACATCCCGTCCTCTCTCCACGGGCGCCCGTAACCGCATGAATTCCGTCGCGGGCTCTGCGACACCCGCAGCTGCTGAGGAGACATTCAACCTCGTTTCAGGGAACGATTCACATGTTTTCGGGATGATTATTCGGCTTGTGCCAGACTTGATTGAGGAAATTAAGCGCGTGGAGGCTCAGGGCGAGTTTGCAAGGATTAAGTTCGACTCTAATGCGAATAATACTGCGGGAAATGTGAGTTTTGGATTGGATTTTAGCTAATTTTTGGTTTATTACATATTTTCGTTTATTTATTTTCATAGCGTATTTTATAGTGTGATGTATGTGGTTTTCATACTATAAATAGCGGTTTAGTGGAGATGGATGTTGAAGTGTTTGGTGCTTTAAGAGGTTTTGATGTAAATTTGTTGAGAAATTGGTGTGCGTTTGCGTTATGGATGCGTAGCTCACTAATTTTTAGTTTGTTCCTAGTTGGTTACATTGATTTTGGATTGTGTGTTCAAGCATAAGATGTAAATAATGCAAGAGGAGAATTTGGTTGGTAAATTGAATTTTGAGTTTTATCTAACATGTTGTAATTTCACAATTTTAAGTAGTCATTAACATTTTGGGTTGGATATTGGTGTTGGCCAAGTTGTTGGTTTTGGGGTTATTGTAAGAGTTTGTTGATGGTTAACCTGTGTTTGTGTTAAGTACATTGGCAGGTGGTTTGGTTTATCAAGTTTGAGTGATGTATTTGAGTTTGGCATGTAAACACAGTTATTCAAGTGAGAACGTACGTGTTTGGAATGCTTACTTAAAAAAAAGCATATGTGTTTGGAATTTGGATTGAATTTTGAGTCTTGGCCAAAATGGTCTAATTGCTGGATTTCAGATGGTTATTAGCATTTTGGAATGAGATTGGTGCTGGAAAGGTTGTTGGTATTAGCAACAGTGTGTTGATAGTTGATATGTCTTTGCATTAAGTACATGGTTTAGGTGATTGGCAGAGCAGGTTTGAATGGCTGCATATTTTAGTTTGGCATTCAAATGTCAATAATTCAAGTGGAGATGTGTGCTTTTATATGCTCATTGATTCTGTTTTTCCCCCTCTCCTTCTATTGGAGGGGGCTTGACAGAATTTGGACTAGCTATGACAGATACAGATTGGGAAGTTGAGCATCGAACCAAACTACTGCTTTCTTTTATTCATTATCTTTGATTACTTGATAATTTCCAAAAGCATGGAAAGCATCTTAAAACTATGTTTGGATCAGTGGAAACAGGTAGAAATGGAAAGAAATGAGATAAAGTGGTATGTTTGGCAATCTAAGTAGAAGGTATAAATGGATAAAAAAGAGAGGAAATGAGTGGAAACATTTCCACTTTGAAGCCGTTTTCCTTTCTCTCCAAAATTGGAGAGAAATTGGTGGAACTAGGCAGAAATGAAGGACAATTATAACGATTATAAAAATCACAAAGATCATCAAAATAAAAGTAAGGGTGAATTTGTCTTGTACTATCTTAATTTCCATTCGTTTCTTCTTTGAAGATAAACCAAACACATTTCTTTTCATTTCCTTCCATTTCTTTCATATTACCTAACACAAAACTAAAACCACATTTCATTCCATTTCTACTCCTTTATTTTCCCTTCCACTTATGTCCTTTGATTTCTATCCTAGGAAAAGTTGCCAAACATAGTATAAGTTTTCTTTCCTTTCCCTGCTTTTTTGGTCATGTACAAAGCAGTGCCTACTAAGCCCAATACATAGGTTGAAGGTCCCCTTTTTCTGACTATATCTTTCAGGCATGTGCCTCAACTTTTTCTTTATTAGATTTGAGTGTTACTTCACGTGATGTAATAGATATTAGCTTCTGTATTGATATAGATGGAGTGGTATTAGTTTCTCTCATGAACATGTAATACATGATTTGGTTTGCTTTCACTTACAATTTGTTGGGAGAGTTTTATGTTGAAGACTAAACTTAGACAATTGGTTAAAGGTGGGAGCAAACAAGCTGTCTTTTACTGGAGAACCAGGAAAGGGCAGTGTTGTTGGTAGCTGCTCCTTCTTGCTAGCTGAAAATGCTGCTGCTGTTGTATGGGTTTCTTGAATTATATTTGATGGTTTTATTTATTTTAATGATCGACAAATTCTTTCAGAGGAGCAAATAAATGGTTCAGAAGTTAGCTATTAATTTGGTTGGAAACTCTGTGGGTGTAGGAAATGCTTTGGGTGTATGCGATGGATCCTTGCATTTCTGCAAACTTAATATTTGAGCTCAAATATGACCTGTATCTCATTGGGTGCAAAGTTCAATCATCTCTAGATACTCTACCATCTTGTGGAGCTTACTGTCAGATCTTAGAAATGTGTTGCTGTTGGTAGGATTACTTTGAAAAGTGTGGTTGCTTGATGGTTATGTTCGGCAATTCCAAGTTGATGGGACAGTGGGTTCAAAATACTAAGAAATAGATGAATTGAAGAAGATATGTGTATTAACCTTGGGAGAATCTCAGGCAAAGTTTACAACAGAGGCACACTTACAAGATACTGACAATATTTTCTAACTGACTCTTACTTGCTATCCTACTATTTATACCAACTCTACTTCTCCCTATTTACAAATATGCCACTCACTTAATACACCCCATGCCACTTATTACACCCACCACAGCATAACACACAACACATATCAGCACAGCACCCTCGTTAACACTTGTAAAATCTTGGGCTGTGTCAATTTCCCTCTCCCTCAAAATTGTCCTTGTCCTAAAGGATGAAAAAATAAAAAAATAAATTCAGCCATGGTCATTAAGTTCATGCTCATGTCACTTAGCAAAGTGTACTTCAACTTACACCCATCCATCATCATTTTCTTCTTCAAGAACCGTAACCCATATAGGGATTTGTTAGGACATTTATGCCCTGGTTAGAAGGGCTGATCTCAAGGAAAACTCAAGCATTTGTTCTTTATATCCGTAAAATCCACATAAGACATATTGTGTGGCCCACTCACATCCATACTCTACAGCCCTGTACCACTTCCCACTGAAGTGAGAGCCCAATTATCTTTCATGTTTACACCAGATTTAATTCCATCAGCAAGTGAGGATTTAGTATTATCCTGAAATTTGGGTCTCCATGGCTGATGCAAATTAGTGATAGTGGTAATAATAGTTTAAGGCATTTGTAGCTAATGTTGAAGTGTATCTCGTAATAGCGCCTCGATGGTGACTTTCCCTGCTGCCATTCTCACTTGCTCGACCTGAATGAGCTGCGTGCAAACCACATTCAAACTCTTTATCCACATTTAATGCAATTTCCATAGCTTCGGCTAACGATATTGACCTTAAAGTCTTCATTCAAATTCTAATATCCTCATGCAATTCACCAAGAAAATAACCAAGAAGTTGTAATTCATTTATGTGCAGAACTAAAGAAATCAAAGCTTCAAAATCCTCGATATAAGTAGCAACCAAAGTGGTCTGCCTAAGTGTAGATAAACACTCATACGGGTTACTCATGGCTTGTCATCATACCTAAGCAAAAGTTCTTGCTTAAATGTCTCCCAATCAAGTTATGGAAGACAGCATCGGAGCATTTTGAACCAATATATGGACATTCCTTGCATCATCATAGCTGCTAGTACTACTTCCTCCCTTCTCCAACTTGATGGGACTTCAAATTATTGCTTGGTTTTGGCAAACCAATGCAAAGTATTCACTCCTTCAAAAACTGACATTGTAGTAGTAGTTGTGTTTCAAATTGTTGCTCAGTTTTGGCAAACCAATGCAAAGCATTCACTCCTTCAAAAACCGACATTGTAGTAGTAGTTGTGTTAGCCCCATATTCATCATAATCCAGTTCTTCGACAAAGTCGGGATTATCCATCTGTCTAAACTCCAATTTCCTATCACCTAAGTCGACTTGCTAACCTCCACAAACTCTCCCCTTTACTGACTTCCACTCAAATTCAATCACCACTGATCTCTCTCCCATGTGATATCTAGCTTCTTCATTCGTTGATCTTGGTTTTCCTGTTCCTGATTGGAAATATCCAATCACCGGCCACCAACCGACTTCAACGACCGATCCCCACCTTCAATTGGTCTTTTCTGGCCATCATCCTTCACCCGATCACCTTTCCCCATTTGCTGACCTTCACCTGTCTTCGATGGATCATACTCCAAATTTTGATCCTTGAATTCCTCTCATTATTCTCCTATCCCTAATTGAACCGATCTACTTGTTACTTTTGGTTCACTATTCTCATCCACTTTTGCATCAGAAACTTCAAGTTTCTCCTTTGACTCTAGTACATTGATCTTTTCTACATGTGTACAAGATTTCTTTGCATTTTCTTTCTTGAGATCTCTTCGGTTTTGCTATTGTAGCACGTGGCAACTGATTCTCTATGTTTGAAATACTAGTACTCAACTAAGAGTGAGATTGATGCAAGTCCACCATTCCTTCTCATAGATCTTTTCGAACTTTAATAAGATTTTTATCAAGTGATGTTACTCGTTGATCTAACACCTCAACTTTCTGATCTAGTGATTTAACTTTCTTCTCCAATAGATCTACATTTTTCTCCAAATTATCAACTTTTTGTTCCATTCTCGTCATCTCTCCAATTGGAATTTCCTACATACAGTGCCAAATCGATAGAACCATGGTAGAAAATACTAAGAAATAGATGAATTGAAGAAAAGATGTGTATTAACCTAATAACCTCAGGAGAATGTTCGAGTAGGGTTTACAACATAGAAACACACTTCCACTATAAAAATTTCTATGCAAGGGTAAACTTACAAGATACTTCACAATATTTTTTGACTGATTGACTCTTACATGCTAACCTACTATATATACCAACTCTACTTCTCCATATTTACAAATATGCCACTCACCTAATACAGCCTTCACCACTTATTACACATGTCACAGCCATGCAACACATGCCATAGCACAACACACATACAAGAACACACCCTCACTAGCACTTGAAAACTCTAGGGTCATATCACAAGTGATAGGATTAGATGGATTGGTGATGGGTCTGCTTTTACAAGTAGGTGAAGAAGATTGCTTGGATCGTAGAAGAATTGGATGAAATTTGTCGCAATCAATTTGAAGCAGCTTCCTTTGATGTATTTGCTCCTTGGAAATTCATTTGGGAATTCTTTGAACTCAATGTTGATCTAAACTCTTTATGTGCCATCCTTATGTGAACAGCATTTAACTACTTTTTCCTAACAATTTTGCCTTTGCAATTATACTTCTGCTTCTTTGGTTGCCTTCAGTTTCCTTTCTGGAATATTAGTCTACTAATTCCTATCTTGAAGTTGAGGTTGAGGATATTCAAACTTAAACCTATTTTTATGTATGTTGCCGGAGAAAACATGCTTTGGGATTTTTATTCTGACTGACATCTCCTCCATCATATCAAGGCATTGGAGCTTTCATTATTTAATGTTCTTTTATATTTTCCATAACTTTTTTACTGTGATGTTAATGTACTGTACTATAACATAATGGCTCATATTTTTGCCAGGTTATCGATGTGGCGGGTAAGGAATACAGATTTACATGGTCACGTGAGTTTGGTGACCTGTGTGATATATATGAAGAACGGCAAAGTGGTGAGGAGGGGAATGGTTTGCTGGTTGAATCAGGATGTGCTTGGAGGAAAGTTAATGTGCAGCGAGTCCTGGATGAGTCAACTAAAAACCATGTGAAAATGCGATCAGAGGAAGCTGAACGCAAGCATAAATCCCGGAAGTAAGTCAAGGATCATTTAACTAATTGTATCTACAGACCCTTGATCCGATTTTGCTTATTTGACTTATTGTTATTTACTGATGTGCATTTAGATTCCTGATATTGTGATAATTTTAATTTGATGGATAGAAGAAATGGTAGACATACTGTGTAGTAATTATTAATTTCCCCATCCTTTCTTTGGCTTGGCATCATCAATGATTCTATATCTTTTCTTTTAACTTACTTTACAGGAATTAAATTCCTGAAGCCTGCCTATCAAAAAGAGGGAAAAAATCACTATGCTGATGCCTGCATGATGTGACATTATTTTCATGTCCATACTGATAAATGCAGCATGCCTTTATTAGATGTACATTGTGATTGACGCAGAATTTGCAGATTGGACCAGATGAGTGTAGAGAACTTATATATAAAAAACTTTGAGACAACATTGTTACACCACATTCATTCCTATAATGATCTCTTTCTCCTTCATTGTTCTATGGGAAATTGTATATTGCTTTTTGTTCAATGCTTCTCCTTTACTAGTAAGGAAATAATAACTCAGCTGCAAACATCTGGGATTTTCCACTTGCATGCAAGTGTTTGGTACAGCCACAGAAATATAAGGGTGTGTCTAGGGTGGTACTCTCTCAAAATTGGACTGAGCTATTAGGAGAAGGGCTGTTGAGTTGCTTCATTTGAGGAGTTTGTGGGGGTAAAAGTGAAAAAGGAAAAATGAAAATGAAATCAGTATCTGCAGCATACAATATTTTGTTACACTGAAAGAAACATGTGATCGTGCTTCAGACTTCTTCTCTCGAATGTTGCAGGCTGACCAAAGAATGATGAAGGGTTGGTGGCTTTGCTCGGTTTTAGGGGTTTATGAGTGGGTATACCTCAATGTATCCACATTGGAAAGAAGCTACACTTGGCATAGATTTCTGTACTAAATTGACATTGGTTCATCATTTGTGGAATCAACATTATCTATATGGGCCAATTGTCCTTTTTTTTTTTTTATAAATCATATCTGGCTTATCATCATTGCAACCTCCCAATTTATGTATCTTAAATTATATCATCCATGTGCCTTTGCATCTTTCAATTGCACGATGAAGTCACATGTAATTTTTTTGCCGATGATTTGTTTATATTAATCGTGACATTTAATATTCAGTTAATTCTCTGTTTTTCCTATAGCCTCATTCAAGTCAGCCTCATTGAGTCTCTGCATTTCTTGATCTTACTACTTAATTGGTCAGATTATCGGTAGTTTTGCTAGTTGCTACACTTGAAGTTTTTAAGCTATTATTAACTGTCTTTATTTCAATGGCAGGGCCATTGTATTAGAACATGGAAATGCCTCTATGAAGAGTCAAGTGAAGCAATTAGCTGCGGCTGAAGGTGACTTCATTAGGATATTGATTTCTTTGGACCTCTGGCATTTACTTTATCACAGAACTTGTGAATTTCTCAGTGCATTTTATCTTTTCATGTGTCCTGCTGATTTATTGCATGATTGTTTGTTTGAGAATCTTCTGATTAAGGAAAAAAAAGATCTTGTGATATTCTTTCCATACCAAGATCCAGATGTGCCAAATGTATAAGTTTCTTTGATCTTTAGGATTAGTCCTGTAAACCAACACCATGATAGGATAATTTGCTTCACAATGTATTAGATGGTATGTTTCATGTTATTTAGTTTGTAATGTTGGGCAATTCCTTTAAGCATAGTGTAATGTGGAAGGAATATAGCATCCTTGTTTGTAATAATTTGTCCTTATTTCCAGTTAACCCTAGGAGAATGTTTTTCAAAAAGAAGGAGCCACCAAACAAAAAGCTGAAGGTTGAACCTCGTCATGGTAACTACTTTCTTCCCGATCTTACCCATATTATGGTTCTGTTTGGATTATTTTATTTTTTTTATTTGTATGTTATCTGTATCTATTTTGTGTTTGATTATATCTGTTTAAAATTTGATATTTGGAAATTATTCATAATTATGATAGAGGTAGTGATTAGAGTATCAGAATTGAGAAATGGAAAATAGAATTTCATGGAATTCTAAGAGAGAAGATTTGAAAAAATATATTTTATGTATTAAAAATAATTATTTTAATAGGTATTTTTTAAAATGTGAATAAAATAAAGGGTAGATAAATTGAATCTTATTAGGATTTGTTGGGTAATTAATTTTAGAAGAGGTATATATATGGAATTAGATTTCCATCTTTTTTGTCTTATTCTAGACCAAACGTAAGATTCAAGTAGACACTACATAGAAACTAATGAGATGAAAAATAGATGAACCAAAGGGAGCCTATATCATAATTTTTTTTGCAGCATCAATGACAACCTTTTCCCGAAAAAGTGCCTAATATGTACATAATTTTTTTTTTAATCTTAGTTTTTTGCTGGAAATTTCTGTAGTATGATCACTTAACTAATTACATCTTGACATGTATTAGTTTCAACAGGAGAGTTTTCTAGATCTGGACACAAAATGGGGTTTTCATCAGCTTTCAAGACAAATGCGAAAGGAGGGCGCTTGTCCTCACCTCTACCATCGTCACCTGCACAAAGAAATGCTTCAATATCTCCATCTGGAGCTGATAACTTAATGAGAAGTAGCATGACTGTAGAAGAATCTGTACATACTCCGTTGATGGGTAAAGAGAACACTGCCGGTTCTGATAGAGATATGATGAACAAGGCTACAGCTCCAGTGAAGGAAAGAGCAGGAAGCAAAGTGAACTTGGGTGCTCCACCTATGGATTTGCAGAGCATATTAATCAGTCTACTTACAACTAATCCAAAAGGAATGAGCTTAAAGGTCAGTATATAGGAGGCTTTAGCATTTGTTTGGTATGAGGTGAATTGTTGCTTCAATGGGGATAATGGGTTTCCAAGATTGTGATGTTTTAGACTCATTCTTTGTTTTTGTGCTTTATATGATGTCAATAAGTTCTATCCTTATGCTTTATTACGTTCTTTTCACCTCTGCTTTTTGCCCCTCAGGCCATAGAGAAAGCAATTGGAGATACATTTCCAAACTCTGGAAAGAAGATAGAGCCTATCTTGAAGAAAGTGAGTTGCAAAGAACCTTCAGTTGTTGTTCTGATGAAGTGACTTCTTGTCTTTAATTGTCTTTCCTCTCTTCTCTTTGTCTAGATTGCTACATATCAAGCTCCAGGGAGATACCTATTGAAATCTGAAGCAGATTTTGAAAGCTTCAAGCGATCATCATCTGCAAGTGGAAGGTCCTGGCTGTTGACAGTTCATGACTGCTTTTTTCTAGCTTTTAATGAATAAAGCATATGCATGGAAAATTATGTTGATCAGAATGAACCAGATGCTTGCTCAAAGTGGGACTATTCGAGGAAAAAGTTGGCTGCAAATAATTTTTATTATTCTGTTTGATGGAAATCATCTACATGAAAAAGTATTCTTGAAGAACTTTATATTCTTCAGCCAGCATCTAATGCATATTTTGAGTCGACTCTATGTTCCTCGAATGTTTGTGTTGAGGTTTCACATTACTGTTTAATAATGCATATCTATGTTTTAAGCCTCTGTGTTATCTCCAAACACCAGTCTTTTTGTCTTAAATGAAAGCTCCCTGCCCAAATTCATGCTGCCCTAGGACTATTTGTACTGTTAGTTCCTTGGCCTAGTGGTAAGGGTAAACACTATAATAGCACCTTGTGAATGTGGTTTGATTTCCTTCTTGTAGAGATTAAGCTCTAGGTTGGGCTCATTGGTTGTGGGTAGCTGGTGTAACCCACAAAGGGGTAGTCATTATTCAAAAGAATGATAATTGTGGCTTACTAATCGGTATATATGTCTTTTGTATAGTTGTATCTTTAGGTCAATGGATTATCTAGTATGTCCAATCAAAATTTCATCTTCTGAAGTGGCATGCTATTTATTATTATTATTATTATTTAATGAATTTCATTTTTGTGCTGAAATAAAACTCTCCTATGTGCTTTCAAACATATGTTTTTTCTCAAATACATCTTGGTTTTGCAGCTCTCCTGAAGATAACAA
Source organism: Lumnitzera racemosa (assembly GCA_024138005.1). NCBI lineage: Eukaryota > Viridiplantae > Streptophyta > Magnoliopsida > Myrtales > Combretaceae > Lumnitzera > Lumnitzera racemosa. The sequence goes on along the minus strand of JAMXBC010000008.1, from coordinate 7,841,484 downwards.
TAACCATATATCGATCCCTGCTGAAGAGGATCGTAATCGGACATCTCTTCCAAAGCCTGCCTTTGAAGAGAAAGCACCATCAGATGAAGGATTTGTGCAATTGAAATCTGCAGTTGGAGAAGAAATGAATGCTTCAGAAGATGTTGATATCGAGCATCATTCTCCTGATCTCATTGATAAGGCATCAGAAAACAGTGAAGGTCAGGCAGGCAGCTCCAGTGACAGTGGAAGCGACAGTGATAGTGACAGTGGTAGTAGTGATAGTAGAAGTGAATCTGGAAGTCCTAGTGGGAGCAGGAGCAGGAGCAAAAGCCCAAGCCCTATTAGAAGTGGAAGTGTGAGTAGCAGTGACAGTGAAAGTGATGCGTCTTCTAACAGTAAAGAAGGTTCTGATCAGGATGTAGATATCATGACAAGTGATGATGAGAAAGACCCTGCAAATAAGCTCCAGGCATCAGAGCAAGGATTCTCTACTCCTCCCGCGGGAAGACGTGCACAAGACGGGATTGACAATAAGCAAGATGGCCATGAGTCCAACTTTGTTGATATTGAGAAAGACTTTGAAGAAGCTGATGATCATACTGTTGAAGAAACAGGCTTAATTTCAAAGAAAGAGCACAGCAGATCTCAAGAAGAAAATATTCCTGTTACCTTCAAGCATGATGATTTCATAGAGCGTCAGAACTTTATAGTAAGTTTGTTTGATGAAAAAGAAACCAAATTTTCGGACAATTTTAAGAGTGAGCATTCAGATAGCCGTGAAAAGGCCCGCAAAGACAAATCTCAAAGGGAATATGATCCAAAGCTTGCAATCAACCCTGAGCGGGTAAAAAGGTTAAAAGGCGAAAGCTTGAGTCAACTGCCAGTGGCTGGAACAAGTATTGCCCATAATTCTTTAAGCCCTTCGGAGTTGTCTCCAAATAGGAGCATTGAGGACTCCTTCAAGATTTCATCCCATCAAATAATGAACAGAGCTAACAGGGATTTGGATGCTGAATTAGGCTCACGAAGGGGATGGGACCAAGCATATCCTGGAAAATCTAGTTTAAATTCACACCAATACAGTAATAAGTCATTCGATCAAGGTAATCGTGCAACAACACATGATCCAGCACGGAGACCAAACAAGTCGGAGAGCTTGGGCAGTGATACTAGGTTGTCTTCTAAGAACTTCAATTCGCAAGAAAACCTTAACATACACAAAGAAAAATCTGGGAAAGAGACCTTTTCTGAAGGTCATGTATCTGACAAGTCCTCAAGGAGTACAAAAGAAGGTGGTAATGCTAGGAAACATTGTGCTCCTCCTGATTCTCATCACCAAAAGACTGATGAAACATCTTCAAGGTTCAAGGAAGTTGAGCATACAAATTCACATGTGGAATCCTTGCCAAAGGGTAACAGTAGAGCAGGTATATCCCCTTTGGTGAATGGAAGGGGTGCTGTGCTCCAAAGAGAGCTCTCGGATTTGGAGTTAGGTGAGCTACGTGAACCAGTGGCAGACGAGGTACCTACAAAGAAGCAGTTCGAAAGGAATAGTTCATTTAAGATGTCTGAAAACAAACTGAACAAGTCAAATAACTGGAATGTGGATGTAGCTAGAGGAAAACCTCCTGAGAAAGAATCAGGAAAGCCATCATCACCCAACTTAGGCACAAGAATTTCTGGCAGCACAGAGAGCATCTCTAGAAAGAGGACGTTTGAAAATCGAGGTGATGACTTCACAATGCCAGTTCAGCCTGGCATGCAGTCTCAGTTGCCATTCTCTTTGAAGATTGATCATGGAGAAAATGGTTGGCAGACAAACAATATGGTGGATGTGAATAAATTGAAAAGGAGTGAAGCTGGAGCTAGACGAGGTACTAATCCTGAAGAATCCAGGAAAAGTCAAAAGGGGGCTTCTATTGAGGGGACTCAGCATGTTGACAATAAGTGGGGGCAAGCTTCTCAGGCTGTAAAAGAAGGTAAGCCACCAGCCAGTAATGTGGCGCTAAGCACAGCTAGTGGACAAAAGGATGCCATTTCAGCTGACAACAGTGGTTATAAGAGGAGAGAATCTTCTTCAGACGAAAATAGTCCTTATTCTAAGTATGAAAAGAATGAACCAGAGCTCAAGGGACGAATAAAGGATTACTCTCAGTAAGTTTTATGTTGGCACATTAATGATAATATCTATGCTTTCGGTCTTCTCAGAGCATCATTAAATTCAGTTTCAGTTGCTTGTTTATTTTTCATAGGAGGAAAACATATTGATAATAGATTATCCCAATAAAAAGCAAATTGATAATAGTGTTTGGATTTCTCTTTCCACAGGTATGAGGAATATGTGCAAGAGTATCGTGATAAATATGAAAGTTACTGCTCATTGAATAAGACACTGGAGAATTATAGGTACTATGTGGAATCTGATTTATGCTTTGTATATGTTCATGTCTAGTTTCTTTTAATAATTACCAGATTCCTAACTGTTATTCATAGGGTTGAGTTCCAGAAATTGGGGAAGGACCTTGAATCTGCTAAAGGAAGGGATGTGGAGAGATATAATAACCTCTTGCAAGAGTTGAAGGAGTCGTATCGTCAGTGTGGAACGGTATGTCTGATAATGTGTGAGGGTGGATGGTTTCTGCAAAAGTTGATGTAACAGTTTTGAATTTGATGACATGCTTCTTATTTTCCTTTAGTTCATAGAATTGCTATTCAATGTGTCTCTGGCTTGAATGTGGTAACTTCAGGAATGTACTTGTCTGAAGTTTTTTCTCCATGCATTCTAACTAACTTGCAAGTCCGTAGATGCTAGAGTTGATAAATTGCTGCTTATGCAACTTTAGATACTGGGTCGTATTGTGTTAGTCATAATGGGAAACAAAGTAAAGTTGTCTTTCACTTTTGCTATTCTGCGATCTTAAATCTATATCACAAGCTTACACAGCATAAGATGAACTAAACTCTCCATGGAGTTTTGTAGAGTGTCTAATGTACCCAGAATTAGCACTCTGCCCCTCTGTTAAAATGGAAAAAAAGTATGTACAGCAAGCCCCTGTATGCATAAGCTGGGAATTGAATTGCCATACTCTGGTGTGGTCATCGACTGGAGATTCTATAGTGCCTTGAGTAGATATAGTGCCTTTTTCTTCTTTTCCTTACTCCCTCATTTCCAACATGCTTATTTTCTTGGCTATCTTCTTTTAGCATTGAAAAAGGAAAAATTGTGCATAGTATCATTTTGTGGTGTGATCTTTTTTGTTTTGTTTCTTTTGGGTTTGGGGGTGGGGGGTGGCCACATTTGTGGTGTGATCTACTTGAATGTTTTGGAAGATATTAGGGTATATGGTTCACCAATGATTTGGCAAAGTTCTGGTCACAGTTGTTATTCCTTATATTAAGGTCGTATCTTCATTTTTGTTTTGACTTAGAGTTACTATGACTTGCAGAGGCACAAGAGGCTAAAAAATATATTTATGGTGCTTCATGAGGAGCTGAAGGTAACTTTAATCCATCTTACTATCCTCTTAGATAAGACTCCGATCACACGTGTTATATGAAAAATCTATATAGGTGGCTTGGGTGCATTTTTTAAGAGTCGAAAAGGAAAACTTTTGCATCTATATGTACTTGCTTTTTGTTGAAATGTGTAATAAGTCTTGAAAAGATAAAAAGTTTGTCTTTTGGGCTTGTTAACAAGTGCCTGAGAGCCCTCGTCAAAGGGACTCATGTTATATTTAGATTGAGTCAGTTTATATTGTGGATTAGCATTATGGAAAGTGAATCTGGTTTTTATCCTGCAGAACCTGAAGCAGATGATCAAGGACTATGCGCTTGCATATTCAAGAGATTAAATACTTTCGTCAGTTCTCTTTATGCTGTGATGTATTGAAGAATCTAGACCCTTTGGTGGAGCATAAGCAGTCTTTAAGAAGATGTACATGAGGTTAACGTTAAGGAGTAGTCCTGCACATACAAGGGAGTGGAATTTCTTTGGCTCTTTTAAAATGGCCTCTCGGACCCCCAGACTTTTAAATTATGCGAGCTCTATCCTTCGGAGATGCAAAGAGTTGTTGAGCTACAAATTCGTGTTCTCTTTACATGAGGAGCCGACAAAAGAGAACATGGTCGAAAGGCCTGCGCGAGACAATTCAGAGCCAAATTTTTATTGAGTTGATCTTTGCATATTGTCTTACCAGTTTTGTAGCAGCAGTTCCCTTTCTTCTTCTTCTTCTTCTTCTTCCTTCTTTTTGTCTTTCTCTCTCTCTCTTTTTTTTTTTTTTTTTCACCTTTTCTCCTCTCTTTCTCTTCTCTAGTGCTGTGCTAATTATCCTTGCTGGTTTGGGAAGTCATAATTGTAACATAAATAGTTCATAGCTGGTTGAATCTTTTTGTTCATCCACGTCTCATCTAATAAAATGTAAATGTTAATCCAGCATAACTTTCTGTAGGTTTGGTCCATTAAAGTCCATGTATAGAAGCCAATCTTATGTGAATTTGTGACGCTTGAAAAAATTAAACCATGAAAACTTAGCGCAAATTAGAAGCCGTGATGGTCGTGACAGTGCTAAATGCTCTAAATCCATTTAATTGAAAGTGGTGCTCTGCTTGTGATTCAAAATTGGATGTACTTGTGATCACTTGAATTGCTGTTACGGATCATGGTGGTTCAATCAAATAGCCACCAATTGCCTCACCACAATCTTTGAGAATTATATGTCGCACAACATTTCAAATCTAAAAGTACCATTGGTGCTTGCATTTTAATAATTAGCAATGTTGTGGGATGAATTCAAAGGGTTCCTCCACAAGGTTTGTCTATGGAGGGTGCTCTTATGTGTGCGTGAATGGATCAGTTTTTCTATTTGTTAATTCATGAAGTAGGATTAACATAAGGATGCATCAATCATGTTACAAACGGATCGCAGATGTAATTAATATATCTCGAGGCACAACAACAACAACAAATTACAGGACTATTTGAAGAAAATGCTCTTCCTCTATAAGTAGCACAAGGGTGTTTTATTTTGAATCTATCATATGCAAGCACATTTAGTGCTTATTAAGGCTAATCTTATATTCCTCTTTTATCTGAGAAAAGTTTAACTAGGATTCTTGCACATCCGAACCGATGATGTTGGCAACAACTGTTCCCTCATCACAAGCAAATCCAAGCCTGCATAGATAGGCACACATGAGCATCTTAGTTAGAGAGTATATCAAGAACAAAATCGTAAATTTAGTTCTTAGTTCAAGTTGAAAGTCCAGTAAAACAACTTTTCCTGAATCCCATATATTTCAGGTAATAGACTTACTGGTTTGTGTTCTTCATGAATCCAATGCCCCATACTCTCCCAAGGCCAAAGTTCAGTGTGTCTTCAAGCCTATAAAGTAAAATTTATAATAAAAAATTTTCAATTCACCTAATGTAAGAACTCCTCATAGTTGCAACTAGCATTAAGCGATAAAAAATAACATGGTAACTCAACCATAAGTATGGGTAGAGCAACAAATTGATTTAGCAGAATATAAATGAAATTTAAATGTATTTAAATTTTAATTCAGTTGGCTGTGAAACTAATCCTAAAACGGTATGAAAGGAGGAAATCCTCTATTTTAACTCCTTGCACATATGTGTCGTTGCTAATTAACTAATTGGTCCATTTAATGGGTTTCAATGGAATGATTGATCAATCGATATAAAACCACTTTTATATCTAACGAAAACGAGTTTACACTTTTTGATTGCTCGATTCCAACTAATTACATGCAAAATCCTTTTCTCAATCAAACAACACTTACATATAAGTATCCGCTTTCCATATGCGGAGCGTCCCATCTTCAGAACCACTAATTATTATCGGTAGATTTGGATGAGCACATAGTGCTGTAACATTATTAGCATGACCTTCGAGTGTGTGGATACAACCCTTATCTTCTTGGTTCCAAACCTGAATTCAATCGTTTGACAACATCGTATCAAATTGCATCAAAACAAACTAGCAATGAAACAAGCTGTTAAATCAAATATACCTTAATCATGTTGTCATCAGAACCACTAAGCAAATGGAGCTTTTCCTTAGAAGCAATGTACTCAATGCAGTTCACCCCATTCAAGTGACCCTCCAGTGTGAATTTCTCATTAGGCAAATCTATATTCCAAATCTGTACAACAATCTTCAAAACATGAATAAAAAGTTCTTTTTTGTTTTTTAACATAAAAAGCAGCAAACCTTAACCTTGGAGAAATGAATCTTAACCTTTAAGGTACCATCAAGGGATGCACTTGCGAATTCTTGTGTGTCACTAGGATTAAATGACACCCACATTACATAATGCGAGTGTCCCTCGAATTCCCGAACACAAATCCAATTCTTCTCCCAATCCCATAGCTTGATTACCTTATCATCCGATGCCGATAGCATGTAAGGCAGAGTTGGATGGATTTCTAGACATCTTATGTAATCCTCATGGGATTTGAATTCTCTCATCTTCTCCATGGTATTGTAGTTGTATACGCGAATATATGAATCATCAGCTCCAGTCACAATCCAATTTTTGTTTGGAATAAATTTTGCAGATCGAACTATAAGTTTGGTGAGTATTCAAAATTAGTGAGGCTTCCAAAATATTGGTGGTTGTCAAAATTGCAAGCCGACTATAAGATTTTATAAGTTTATAATTTTATAATATTTTCATTCAGGTGTAGATTTTTTATAAAATTATGAATTTCGACGTTATGATTTTACTATTTTTATACGATTTTATTGAATTTATATGTGCAAATAAACAGTAGAATTGTGATTTCAACAACTATCATGCTCAGAAGGCCTATGCGAAATTAAATGCAACATCCTGACTTGCAAGATAATGTGCAACATAGTTGGAAAAACATTTGTGTTGAAGTAATTACCCGGTGAATCAGTGACCTTGAAGGACTTCTCTATAGCCTGAACATATGAAGAAGAAGCAAACAAATGTCGTAAAGAAATGAACAAGAATTTTGCATATTATGCTGGAGCATGTAAGTAAGGTGTGTGTTTGTTTCGTAGAAAACGTATTCTATACATTTTTTTCAACTTTTTCATAATATCAAATCAAGCTATAAATTTAGGATATATTATCGCTCTAATCTCAAGAGATTATATATATTAACGGTTTTTAAAGGTATGAAATGTTGATATATTTTTCAGGAAAATGGTTTTCGTTTTAATAGGAGAAGATCATTTTCAAGAGATTGTATATTATTTTGTATGTTGGATTTTGTAAGTAATCAACGTTGAAAGTCCCGCCTCTATCTTTCTCTTTCATCATCATTTACTGCTAAAAGATGCGGAATCTGTTAAGATTAGTAGGGTACTCTTTCTGGTAATGTTTTCACCTGTGTTTGGAAGTTCCAAATGCAGACATTCCCAGTGTACACACTCAATAGAATCCTGCGAGAAACAGCAACGAGGAAGCTCAATTTAGTACGGTGTCGTCTTCTCATTAATCAACGAGATCACACTTTGAAGATAGGCATAATTTAATGAGAAAGTAGATGATGAATTAGAAACTGACCATGGCTCTGTTGAATGAAAGTCCACTGCCTTCACTCTTTCTGACCGATAAATGATCTTGTTCTGCTAAAAAATATTACTAGGTTTCAGTTTCTTGTTAAATAATTTCAAAGTGCTTATTAAAAACTCTCAGACTATTGGAACCTATAAGAGTTAGAAAAATGTTTTTAAATTTAATTCTCGATAAATATTTAGTTAACATAATCAACTCGAACTGCAACTTACATATTTAAAAACTGTACAAGAAATGAAAATTGTAATGAGGATTACCTGAATTTTGTGCATGATAGACTCCTATACGTAAAGTTTGCAAAATTCAAATCAGTACTCGCAGATAATTGAATAATTAATATTCTATTGAGAATGAAAAAAAAAAAAAAAAAAAAAAACAATATAAGTACAATACTAGCAAACGGGAAAAATGACTCACCATGTTAAGAGAGGATGATGGTATAGATTTTAACAAGCTTATGTAAGATTAATTATGGTATTAGCAGAAATAGCTTTTGTTTGTATGAAGATAAAATGTTTCTGCACACCCTCTCATATATATATATATATATATATATACACACGTAATGGACGTGCTGCTTCTAACGAAGATTTAAATTTGCTTCCTCTATAAGATAAAGAGGAAGTTGCCAAAACAAAGTTCTTGCCAATGTTGTCACCGGGCATGCTGCTTACCGTAGATGAAGTTTTCGTGCACCAGAATGGACCGCTCGGATCTAAATTTGTGGCCTGCACCGTTTGACTGAAGGTAGAACTTCCAAAGAAGGCCCATAAGAGGGAAAAGCCACGGAAGACAACATCATCACTTAGACTAGAAGTTTTAAAACGTGTGTTTACTTTTCCTAATAACGGATGATGCTGTTCTTCGTCATGATTCAAATACGAAGATTTGTACTTTTTCATGCATCCTCAAAAATAAGCTATAATCACGTGTTGTTTTTCAGTCTAAACTTTTGTTTAGTCTTTATTTTCTCTTTTAACTTTTTTTCTTTTTTAAATTTTATAATATTTTGATGATTGAAATTCATATTTTTCGATAAAATTGCGCATTGTAAGATATATCTACTCTTCGTCCCCAGACCCGATTAATAACATCGAGGAACATGCTTATGGTACGCCTTTATATAAAATTTATATATCAATATCGGTGACTTAATGCATATGCCGATATTAACCAACACATACATAAATTTTATATAAGACTCTACCTATTTGTATTCCTAAATAGAATTAAGGACAAACTACTGTTGTACCTCCTAATAACTTTAAAATTATGGAAAGATCTCGAATTTCTAAAATGTAATACTTAGATCCATTCAAAAATTTATAGAAAGGATAAATTTTTCATCTATTAAAATAGTAAATCACCCTTTTGCACACACACATATATATATTAAAATTATTAAATATCATATAAATATAAATTAAATAAGAAAATATTATCAAAACACCATTATTTTATCATATTTTGTTGATGCAACATAACTATTTGCATTAATACTGTATTTTCAATATACGACACTATTAAAATACTTATTCGCATCTTGAATATACAACATTAGTCTATTTATACTTATAGTTACAGTACACAAATGTTGAAGATATAACATTAATATAAATAATAATGTTACATCTATAATAATAGTATTTTAGTAAACTTTTTATATAATTTATAATTATATAATTTTTATTTTTGAAGTTGATAGGCATATATTGTGTGAGCCTCCAGTAGCTTGCACTTCAAAGACTTGTGCATAAGAGTAAACTATCTCAAAAACGGATTATTGATAATTGAAAATTGTGAAAAAGTAACGATAAATTTAGTAATTTTTTTTTTTAAACTTTGAAATAGACTCCTTAAATTACTATTCTATATATAAGATTACGACATAGTTATTATTCATTATTTTACGAATTGGGATTTAAGTTTTACAATACAACAAAATTATGAGAATGATTTTAATATCTTATGAGCTAGTAATATGACTATAAATGGAGGGGTTTGATTGGAGTGATTACATGTGTATTGCATGAGTAATATACTACATATGCCTTCAAAAAAATAAAACAAAACTGTTATATGAAATGATGATTAAGTGAGAATAAGATTGGGAAGAAAAATAGGCAATCTTATTGCCTCAAATGCATAAATGACATATAACACAGTTTTAGGGGATCTTAAGTGTTCACCTTATAGCTTGAGCGATGAGAGAGTTTTCATAATAGAACATCGTTTTTTTTTTCTTTTATCTCTTTAAAAGCTCTAAATGAGAGGAAAATGCTGGGTATTTATAAGCTCTTAAGTATGATAGTATTTTTTCAATAATCTAAGTGATCAACAAATGAGATAAAGCCTACTTAACTCATAGTTATCTAAAATGAGCTAGTTAGGTTAGGTGGTCCAAGGCTATTAGCTTTCTTTAGTACATAAGTTTGCTTGAGAAAGATTGGAGGCTAATGGACTTACCAATGATTTCTATTCCAAGTCTATTGAGTTAAATTTCCCTAAATTATCCTAATATATAGACGAAACTCTTTAAACTGTATCATCTAGCCGAAGAAGTTAAACATAAATAAATAATACAATAATCTTTAGCCTTTTACAATGGCAACGCATGATATTTAGATAATATATAAGTCTTATACATATACATAGTATGCAAAATAATTCGTACAAGCATAAACATAAGACATCAATCACGGGTACATATAAACACTCGATATAGCTCATAAAGTTATAAGAATCACAGCTGGAATAGTGATCATGGACTGGGATTCATGCGTGGCAAAGGATGAAACTAGACAACTGCTTAAGCAAGCCATGTACAAAATTAAATATGGACACATAATCATGTGTATATTGCTCATATAGGAAAATTAGACACATGGCTCATTGAAAACCCACTTTTCCAGCGACTGCTGTCTATTCAAACTTAAGAATCATCATTTTGCAAAGTTTAGTACCGACACTAACTCAGAAACAAGGAGAGTAAAGCAATAAATTTGAATTAGAAGGAAAAATATATGCATATAAGAAATTATAGGTTAGGTCGGATCATTGTGGTTCATGAAGCATCCGTGTATCTGCTGTATGCTAAGAACCAACTGCGCCATCTGTTTCACACCACCCGTCCGCTACTAGCCACCCGAGCATCTGACGTCGGCAAGTGCCTAATTCTGGCCCGAACTTGTACATTTTGTTAAAAATATCAAGTCATCCGGAAAAATTATCCCTATGTTATTTTTTTCCTAATTTCATGTAATGAATTTATTTTAATTAAATTATTAGTGGACATAGTGTGTTCTTTACAACTTATTCTATTATTACGACTTTGGAATCTAATTCAAATTATTCAAACAATGTTGCGATGGGAGGAACAATTTTATGTAAACATCCTGTAACATCTTCATCACATCAGTAAAGTGATTTATGATAATTTAAATTTTAAACATTTTTTGTTTATTATATTTTTGGTTTATAAAAGATGTGTGGTTCGGGACTATTAGGAATGATTTTTATATATGCATTTAAATGATTCCTGTGAAGTTACAATGATATGAAGAGTGATAGGAATCAATTTTAATAATTAACCTAAATATATAAATATATAAGTAATTATCCATTTTTCGAAGAGGAAAGGAAAAAAAAAAATTGATGGAATAAATTAGGTGGAAGCTGTTGTACGTTATTCGGGTTTTTCCTTTAGAATACAAGTGATATTTTTCCTTCAATTATGAAGTACTACTTGTGATGAGATAATATATATATATTGTCATCAAGATCACAAGAGATATTTAAACATCACAATAGTTAAATAAGTAAAATATTAAACACCCAACTCACATATCTATAAGTTATTAACAAAAATCTGTTGATCATAGTTTAGTCCTTACTCCCCCAAAGTTCTTCAGAAAGGTCTAATCCTTAGATAGTGATAATGTAACACATAGATTGTGACATGCAAGAAAATTTATAAGGGTATGCGAAATCCACAGCTCAGTAAGTAGGGATGAAAATATAAGACTGTACAACAACACAAGCATAGTTTTTAAACAATTAATTACATACAATGCAACATGCAAATATCATCACACAATGTTGTTCAATTCGTTGTAAAATTAGAAAAATTGCACTTATTCTAATCTGGGTTTGAGGAGCTTCAATATATATGCAACAGCTTACCACCAAACCTATGTTTGGTAATTGAGGAACTATTCCTCTCATGACTATCTTTCGAACTATTGCCCTCATTCTTACTGCAGCTTTCTCTCTTGTCACTTTAGTTCGACTAAGGATAAAGAACGGATTATTATGCTACTACACTATCCCTTTTGAAGGTATTGATATTTGATCGGAGAATCTTAGTTGTCCCCTAAAAGTTTGCAATGCATATCCAATTAAGGTGTTTAGGTCGAATGCAATTAGGTCTAAGTTAGAGTAATCAATCAATTTCACTAAGTACAAACAATGGCAAACCACTACTACAAATCATCAATATATCACCAAATATTCAGAGACACGCGAGCATGCACACATTTAACTATTTACAAGCATAATCACATATAATTCTATACCTCTAAGTACCATAATATTGTATCCTGAAATACGGTAATGTATTGATCATAACTTACCCGAAGTCTTTGATTTACTCACTTAAGTTTGATATGGGGTTAGATTATCGCTGCTCACTCCTACAGCATAACTACCTTTTTAGTTTTTATACTTTTATTTCATATAAGCTTCAAATCATAATTTTACCTAATTGTCCAAGTTTTATATTACTTATAACATAACTAATCCTAAGCCAGTTTCTTATTCAGTTTTTGAATAAATTCCTAAATTAGGTTTTAATTCAACTTTTGGTTACAATATTTATATGTAAACCTTAAGAACTCCCTCTCATCCAATATGTGAAATTCATTTAACTGTATTTTAGATATTACTAGTTTCATATTTAGTTCTTAGTATTCTAGTTCATCCTATACATCCTACTCCTAATTTAAGTTTTGAATTTACTTTTGATGTGAGATACCCTACATTTTTAACATCATTTCTTATATTAATATTATCAATTTAACCTAATATATTCCATCCATTTAACTACCCACCTTTATATATTCCTTCTTATTACATAACTTACACATAATATACATATCTAACATCTCCAACACTATAAATACCATCTCCCATTAGCAATTAATATTTCAAGATGATTAAATACACCCTAAGTCATAATTTTCATCAAATTAGCATTAAATCATAAAATAGGCCTAAGAAATTGCCTTTTATTTATGATCTTAAGGCCTAAAACTTAAGCAAAAATTTGGAAAATTAATTTCAAGAAAAACTCTTCATAGCAATGTAAAATGTACTCTAAAAAGTTTAATAAAAATTTTGGGCTTAAAACTACATCAATAAGGTAATTTAAATGAAAGCAAAAATCAGTTTAAGTTTAATGATTTTTTAAGGACAGTATATTCTAGAACCTAATTTTATCAAATTGATATTTTTTCCCTAAATTTACATAAAAAAATACCTTTGAATACTAATTTTCATAATTTCCTACATTAATTTGATATTTTTAATAAATTAGGAAAAATCGAGTAGGAATTTGAACTTATCGAAACCACCAGCTTGTAGCCACCTTAGGATTGTCAGCACAACTTAGTGTGGGGTCTATTGTATGGTGGTGCTTTTGGTTTTGTCCCGGTTAATGGTCTTGCATAGGTTCCTTGTTTAGGCCTTAATTATACAATATTTTTGTAAAACTATCCTCTCTTTTCTTTTGACCTCTAACTATTTTTTTTCTGAGTTTCTAATTGCCCAAAATGATTTAAGGTAAGGGTTCCTATATTTATAGAGTGAATTAAGGTTTTCTTGCAATTTTTCCTTTTGCCAAGTGTCCCTTTACTTTTCTTCTTTCCACTTTTAAATGGCTAATTCTTATTTTATAATTTTCCATCCTCAATTCCCAACTTGCCATACCCAAAATCCAGACATTTCTACACTTTTTACATATTTTTCCTAATTTTTATTAATTTTATTTAATTATTTTAGTATTATTTTAACTCATATAAGGTATTTTAAGTAATTTCGGATATTTTTACCTACATGTAAATACGTATATAGTACAAATAAATACTCTTAAATATTATTTTATAATTTTTAGTATGCATATAATTTATTTCTATTGATTCGTTAATTGTTGAAACTCATTTTATGTGTTTTAGATAAATAATGAGTAATTTAATTAAAAATTAATATTATAATATTTAATTATTTTATTTTTTTAAATCCAAACTCACTGGATCACTTTTATTAATATTCTTAACTTCATAGTAAAATTTGGCCTCAATGGGATAACTTACATGATTGCCCTAAATTTTATATATTGAATCCGAAACATCTTATTGTGGTGCTTACATTTCCACATCCCTTCAAAAAATTTTATCTTCAAAACTTCAGTATATCAATTCTTATTCAATTAACCAAAATTATAGCTTACCTTCTTTTACTAACTTGTAAATTAGAAGAGCCACGGATATTACTTGCTTTTAGTTTCCAAGTGGCTTTCGAATCTGGACCTTTACCTCATTGTACATTTACATACTCAACATCTTGATTTCTTAACTCGATTACCCAGTATCTTTATAGGTCACTCGATAACTTTAAAGTTCCTCTTCAATTCTACTCGTTTTATATCTACAATTGCATTTAGATTATTAACAAACTTTCTTAACATTGAGACATGAAATACATCATTGTAGTTAGATAAGCTTAGGGGTAGTGTCATAACTATCTAAGTCTCTTGAATGGACTTATCTTAATATAAACATGATCTCTAACCTTAAACTCCAATGGCCTTTTTTTTCAAATTTGCCTAACTCTTATAACGATCTTGACCTTCCTTCATTCATTGTCGTATAATTTTAACTTTTTCATTTGATTAATCATATCTAGTACTATTGCATACTCCCTGTAGTCCCAATATAATGGCGATCTACATTTCCTTCCATATAATGCTTCCTAAGTGCCATCTACATAGTCGCCTACTAACTATTATTATAGGCAAACTTTATCAATGGAAAATATTTATCCCGATCACCACCAAAATCTAATACACAAGCTCATAACATATCTTTTAAAGTCTGAATTGTTCACTTAGATTGCCTATCTACCTAAAGATGATAAGCTATACCAAATTGTAACTTTATACCCAAAGCTTTATATAAACTTTCGCAAAATTTGGATACAAATCGATTATCCCGAACAAAAACAATGCTTTTTAGTGCACCATGTAATCTTATTATCTCTCGAATATATAATCTAGTCATCTTTTCTATTGAATCTCTCATCCGATAGGGCAAAAAATGTGTACTCTTTGTTAGTCTATCCATAATCACCTAGATCGAATCATAGTCACTTGAATCCTAAGTAATGCTACCATGAAATCCATTGTAATATGATCCCATTTCAATTTTGGTATTACCAAAGGTTGCAATGGTCCACTGGATCTTTGATGTTTAGCTTTAACTTGTTAGTATGTAATACATTTTGCTATGTACTGTACAAATCTCTTTTAATTCTGTTCCACTAAAACATTGATCTTAAATCATGGTACATTTTATTTCCTCTAAGGTACACTTTATAACTGGTAATGTGTGCTTCATATAAAATTTCTTTCTTTATGTCAAGGTCTTATGGCACACATATCCTTCCTTTAAATCTCAACATACCTCTTTCATCCACCTTGAAATTAGAATTATCCCTTTTGCTTAGATTTTCTTTCATTTCCTTCATATCCTTATCCTGCTCTTCCTGTTACTTAATTCTTTCCAATAAGAGAGGTGTAAGCCCTAAATATAAATCTTCTAACCGTAGGATTAGAGTTAGTATATGAAGTTTAAAGTGATCGGCTAAAAGATCCAATGAAACCTATATTATAAATTAAAACTAAAAATATTAGTAAAAGTAACTTTATAAGTTTAAATTTAAGAAAATAAGTAATAAAATAAAAGAATATAAAATTTTTAAATTTTACGTATATTATTCATTATTTATCGAAAATACGTAAAATGCATTTCGATAACTAACGAATTACTAGAGATAAATTATATATATACTAAAAATCATAAAATGACCTAAATAATATTTAAGAGTTTTTACTTATACCCCACATGTATTTATGTGTAAATAGAAATATGCGAAATTATCTGAATTGCCCGAAAATTGCTAAATAATTAAGGAAAATTATAAAAAAAATCAGAAAAAAAAGGGAAATAGGGAATGCTCTAGATCAAGTCGTGACAACTAAGGGAAGAAGAAAAAAAAAAGAACCAATTAGAATCAAGCAACAAAAAAAAAGGCAAATTGGAAGAGATATAGGTTCTGTCTTGTCCAAATTAATACATCATAATTGCTTTATGACCCTATAAATAGCCAAAAAAAATCAAAAGATCCTTTGGACAATTAGAAGATTAGGGAAATTGGAGAGAAATTAAGGTTTTAGAAATTTTTTTCAAAAAATTGTGCATTTAGGCCAAACTCATAGGTCACCACCACCTAGAACCGAATCACCAGCATCTGAAATCGAACCACCAGCCCACTCCAAATGAACCACCTGGACCAACCAACACACCCTAAACTAGTGTTAGTGGCCAAAAGCTCAAAAACTAGGTAAGTCACAAATCTCATCTGAATTTGCAAAATTTCTTAAAATTATTAATTTTGTTTAGAAAATTATGAAATTTGTTATTATGATGTTTCATTATATGTAGATTTAGGAAAAAATAGTGATTAAGTTTAATCACATCTGTAAATATAAGGTTCTTAAGAAATTGAATAAAACCGAGTATGCTTAGAATTAAAAAGAAATAAGCTTAAGGGTGTAGTTTGGAGCTCAAAATTTTTCTATATAATACTTAGGTAATATAAAACAATGCTATGAAGCCATTTTTTTTAAATTAATTTTCAAAATTTTTAAGTAAATTTTTATTCCTAAAATGATGAGAAAAATGAGTAATTTTAGATTAATTAAGTAATTAAATGATTAATTACTGATTTAGAAGGCAATTAGAAGTTTAAGGATGTTAATCTCTAATGTGGAAAGCTAATTCTAGCACTTGGAGTGTTAATTGCAATTAATATGGGAATTATGTTGTAATTATGAGTAATTTAGTAATATGTGAAATTGGAATTTTATTAAATGTAAAATAATAGGTTAAATTGGATAATATAATAATATTAATACATATTAAATCTAGTACAAAAATTAATTTTAGATAACTATACAAAAATTGTAAAATTATAAAATTTTCTTACATCAGGAGCAAATCCAATACACTAAACTAGAATTGGATTTGAAAACCGAACCTTGAACTAATGTAAGACAAATTCAAGTCCTCAATGCAATTTTAGGTACATCCTTTAGCTTAACTTGTAATTGATGATATCCCAATTGTCGATCGATTCTAGAAAATACAATTGCACCTTGCAATTGATTAAATAAATCATTAATGCGTGGTAATGAATACTTATTCTTGACTACAACCTTATTGTTATGCCCTAAACTATATAGTCATAATAGTCTTACTGTGTAAACAAACTTACGCTAAAAGGTAGCTACCTTAGTCACTAACATAGATATGGCTTATATAACCCGTTTACTACTCCATTACTTAGAAGCGACCAATTCAATACTTGATATGAATCAACCCGTGGAGTAAATTTTCAAAATAACTACTGAAAATAATTTTTATAGCCCAAATTCCAAGGAAAATCAAGTTTTATAAATTGTATGAAGAATGAAACCTTGAATTTAATAAAAATCCCAAGAACTGTGCTGTTAGGAAAAGATAAAGTGCCTACAAAAATTTTATTAAAATTTACAGGTTTGCAAAGTAAGGATTAATTCTCATAAGCTAAAAACTGAGGGTCATCCGAGGAGACCCTATTAGTTTTCCTAGAGGTTAATATAGTCGATAAACCAAATAGAAATCTAGTTAAGTAGTCTTGACTCTCACTCCCTAACCTCGTTCTCTAATCTTCTAAAACTTGAAGTAACACAAGTGAATTTAATGGGGAAACCTACAAAACAATTATAAGGGAATGAACGATAACTCGCTCAGTAAGTGAGACAGAGAAAATTACATATGTAACATCAAGCAACTAAGGTTTTCAAGCAAAGTTAATTAGATGCAATGCATATTCAAGCAAATACCACCATACAATGTTAACCGGTCTATCATAAGATCGGAAAAATTACACTTGCAATAATCCAAGTTTTGAGGAGCTTGAAGCTGCGCACTTCACAGATCGGAACTAAACCGAGGCTTGTGCAATGGAGAAATACACTTCACTCAAAACTTCACTTCAAACCATGGACCTTAACCTTACCGCAGTCTCCACTCTTATTACTTGGTTCGACTAAGGGTAGGGAAATGATCATTTTTGCTATTCTCATTGAAGGGTTCGTGTTTAGTCTGAGAATCCTAGTCGTTCCCCTAGCAAGTTGTGATGTAAATCCAGTTAATAGTTTAGCCAAGTACGTGTTAGGTTACTTTTAGGGTGACCAGATAATTTTAGACAATCCAAAGTAAGTAATATCATGAAGCAATTAATAAAAAGTCCAACACTCAAAATGACATAACCATAATTAAGCATAGACATTAAGTAACATCATGAAGCAATTAATACAAAAGTCTAGCACTCAAAATAACATAACTATAATCAAGCACACACATTGCATATGTACGGACAACTAACTTTCAATCACAAACAAGATATATACTAAGGTTTCTAAGTATTCTTTAAAAATACTCCTTAGTGCGGTGAAACATTGATCCTACTTACTTAGATGCTGATACTTATTCTCCTCATATGTCGCTCTAGTCTTCTTTTATTTTCACGCCCCAAAGTGGTAGAGTCGTAATAGTCCCACTATGCAAACCATTTTACGAGAGAAGCTAACCTTATAGCCGTTATCTTAGACCTGATCTACACAAGGCGTCCATGACTAACCCACTTTGAAGTAAACATTTTATAAATTAAATAAATTATTTACTTAAGAAATTATGGAAATATGTATATGCATAAGAATTTAAATATTCCAATTAATGTTTGAAAAGTTTCATCGTACTATATTTCTTAAATAATACATTATTCGAGAATTGAAGTTTCTAAAACAAAAGCAAAAACCTTAACCACATATTTATTCTTTAAATGTATTTCCTCACTTCTTAGAATTCAGTAGCTGTTAGCTTCAAGGTAATATAAGTTGCTTCTTAGCTAGCACTTACAACAACGTCTATAAGGATATGAACAACCACAACTCAGTAAGTTATAATGAAGACTTAAAACTATACAACAAACGCAAACAAGGTTATCAATCAAATCACTTAGATGCAATGTATGTACAATCAAATGCCACTATACGACGTTGTTTAACCCGTTGTGAGATTAGAGAAATTATACCCACTCTAATCTAGGTTGAGAAGTTTCCGTTAATACAATAGTTTATGACCAAACCCAGGCTTATGCAATGGAGACTCCGCTTCTCCTATGACTATCTTCAAACCATTAACTTCACCCTTGTCGCGACCACTTCATCTGTCACTTAGTTCGACTAAGGATGAAGAAGGGACTAATTATACCATCCAGCGCTATCCCTTTCGAAAGGGTCGATATTTGGCCGGAGAATCTTAATGTTCTCTTAATGGGTTGCTATGCAGGTTTAGTATAAATTTATGAGTCAAATATTCAGTTAAATCTGATTTAAGGTGTTCGATCATTTCAAACAAATCACACAAATACAAGCTAAAGCAACAAATCAGTAATCATATCAGCAGCTCAAAACAAACACATGTACATAACTAACTATCTAACAAGAATAATCTAAAGCAATTTCAAGCCTTCAAGTACTACAAATTAGTACTATGAAATACGGTGACATATTAACCTCAACTTACCTAGACTCATCGCTTACTCATTCGAGGTGCGACTTGCTCAGGCTATTGCCGATAATCTCTATATTATAAATATTATTTTAATTTTCACATAACTATCTTATACAAACTCTATTTTGTATATTTTTATGTTATCTTTAGTTTAAGGCTTAATATTCCTAATTATCCCAGTTTTTAAGTCTTTTACAATTATTCCTAATTTAGGTTAAGTTTTGATTCACTTTTTGAAGTCGATTTCTAAATTAGGTTTTTAACTCAGTTTTCGATTAGGGATTTTATACACAAACCCTAAGAAATCATTCCAACTCATAATGTGAAATTAATCAAATTATTTTTGGATATCCTAATTATCATTTTTAGTTCCTAACCAATGTTCTAATCCATGTGGTATATCATAATCCTAATTTAATTACCGAATTTACTTCTATTGTAAGAAAATGTTATATTTTTTATATAATTATCCTAATTTAAGTTTCTTACTAAATTTATTAAATATTCCTATTATTATTACAATATCAATTTTAATATAATATTTTCCTACTTATTAATTTCTTATACCTACATAATACACAATATCACCTAATATGTCTATAATATACACATTTAATATTCCTATCACTTCAAATATCATCTCCCAACATTAACTAACATTTTAAAATATCTAAATTCATCTCAAATTAGATTTTACACCTAATTATTCTAAATTACAAAATTAACTTAAAATTTACTATTTTTACCTATTACATTTTACTCTATAATATCCTAATAATTACATCTAACACCCTTAATACTACAAATAGCATACTCCATCTAATTTCAATATCTTAAAACATATAATTATGCACCAAATCAGTAATTATTTATTTAATTACCTAATTAACCTAAAATTATCTATTTAATGAATCATTTTAAGGCCTAAAAATTTTCAAAAATTTATTTTTAAAAAAGGTTTCATAGTACTGTTTTAAATGCTCTAACTAACTTATATAAAAATTTTGGGTTCAAAACTATACTCCTAAGGTAATTTATTTCTAAACCGAACAAAGTTTGAGGTTTATGAGATTTCTTAAGCACCATATATCATAGGATATATTTTTATCAAAATAATATTTTCTCTAAAAACTATATATAAAAATATTTCAAAATACTAAATTTCATAATTTTCAAAGTATATTTAATATTTTTAACAAAATATGTAAGATCAAGAGGAAGATCGAACTCACCGGAATTAGTGACTCCAGCCACTAAGGCCTTGTTGGCCAGCTTGGGCACTGCCACCATTGTATGGTGGTGGTGGTGGTTGTCCACTCATAAGTTGTCGTCGGGTGGTAGTTCTCTTCTAAGGCCTTAATTACATAAATTTTTGTAATTTTTTGTAATTAAACCCTAACCTTAAAACTTTTGGTTCTCTCTAAACAAACCAAATGAGCTTCTGAAATTTTTTAGGTATTTAAAGAGCTTCCTTACTTTTTTTCTCTCAATTTTAGTTTCCAAATGTCCTTATCCTCCTCCAAATTTGCTTTTTATTTGTCTTAATTTAATTGGTTGCTTTTATTTACTTAATTCCAAGCTGCTACGCCTCAAATCTGAACCATTTCTCATTTTTCATGATTTTTCCTTAATTAATTATAAGTTTTCTTTAATTAATTAACTTTATTTTGACATATTTCGTGTAATCCTACCTACATGTAAATTCATATATGGTATAAATAAATATTCGTAAATATTATTTACATTATTTTATGATTTTTAGTGCATATATAATTTATTTATATCGATTCATTAGTTATTGAAATTGGTTATAAGCGTTCCTAATAAATAATGGACAATTTTCATAAATTTCGATATTATATTAATTAATCGTTTTATTACTTATTTTTCTAAATTCAAACTCATGGGATCATTTTTACTAATAATCCTAACTTCATCATAAAATTTGGGCTAATCATACAATTTGCTCAATAATCCTAAATTCTACGAACTGAATTCCGAATACCTGATTGTGGGTCTTCCATTTATTATCCCTAAAATTTAATATAGCCTCTTTAGTTTCTAATCAATATATAACATATGTGTTCATTATGAGCATTTAAGCATGTTTTCAATTATGTTGGGTGAGTTTTCTAATGTTTTTATTAGGTATTAGTTAAGTAGGGTATATTCTAACCAAGTTTCTAACCTAACATAGGTTGCTACCCAATAGTTTCTAACCCAATTTTTAACTTTAATGAACTCTTAAAAGGCATAATCAGGCGACTTCCTAATCTACTCTCCAGTGATTCAATATTCAATACCAACCATCTTTAAACTTTTAGTTGCTCTTATATTTTGCATCTTCCATCGAATTACTTTTTGACTGAGTTTTTGACTTAAGTTTTAACCAATCCTGGTGGTATAGGCTATTATCCGAGTAGCTTCTGACTCGTGTTCTAACTCTGATAAAGGTATAGAATGCATATACCAATCACCTGCTGACCTCTTATCAAACTCCTAATGTAATCAAGGATATTAATTACCAGACTATATTCTAACCTAGTTTCTAACCTTTAGTGTAAAATTAGATTCTTATTTAGAAAGTTCCTAACTTATCGTTTATCTTTAGAAATAGGGTAGAGTCCAAATATAAGTTAATTTTTAGCACCAATCCAATTTTCCTTGTGTACTCAACATATTCACATTAGGTTATATTTTGACTTACTTTCTAATTCAGTTTTTGACCTTGCTACTACTAATATATCTAACTACTTCACATGTACTTCACTTAACTTAAGTTTATAGATCTCCCAATCCTGCATATACAACAAGTACTAACTAAGTACTTCTACCATTAATACCTCTTCTCACTAAATCATGAATTAAATAACAATTGCCTTTTAAACTTCACAAATTTTATCTTAATGACCAAATGCGCAATTTTATTTAAAAATCATAGTTCCTACACTTATGATGAACCACTTCCAGATACTGCATGTAGGTGAATATAGATTATACCTTAATTTTATCAAGTATAGATTAAACTTCTTAACAAAATATCTTGTCCAATGCACTAATTACACAAAAATGGAATTTTTCTAAAAGATCTAGCAACTCAATTTTAAAAATCTGACCATACAACATCAAATTATAATATCTTATCAGTGTATCCATAAAGTTTCAAGTCAAAATTATATAGATTAGTCTTTCAAAAACCCGATTGAAAATTGTTGTATATGACATTTTTCTAAAGGACCTCATATCTATACAAAAAATTTTGAAAATTTGAATTCCTCATGCAAAATTATTTGAGGAAAGGAAATTTTAAAATTTTTTGTAAACATTTGTTATTTTTCCTTAGTTTTAGTTAAAATCAAAAACTGTAGCAACTCACCAAAAACCGGTGCTTCAGCCACCGTGGGGAAGGGAGGGTGTGTCGGCTAGAACCACCGTCGGTTACTCCTTAAGGTCATTGCCTTGTTTTACTTCTAGTTGATCATTTTCCTTAAGATCTCGCAATTCCCTTCCTTTATGTACTATTTTTTCCTAATTTCATTTCCTTGTTTTCTCTCTTTATTTTCTCACTCCAATATTTTTTTCCAATTCTCAACCGACTAAACTTTGTTCCAAAGAGCTAATTGCAATTTTTATAACTAAGCTATAGGTTACTTTGATTTTTTTTTTTCAACCTTAGCAACAACTGTAAACGCTTAGCTATGTGTCAAAAGTTGGAATTCCCACATCTTCATGCACTCTAAAAATTTGCCATGCCTAGCCACCTATTTTTGGTTGTCTTCAAAACTTTTTTTTATTATTTTTCTATAACTTTCTTTATTTATTTGGTAATATTCATGCATTTTTTAGCATTTTTTGCAATTACGGATACATATATTTATATAATAATTGTACCCAATGTATATACATGCCTTTTATATATTATTTTATGTACAATATTAATTATATTACTCCTATAATTTATCTCTAAGTATTCATTAATTTTCGAAACCTACTTCGCACCTTACCAATAATATAATAATTTTCTACCATCTCAGTTATATTTTTAATATTTTATTATATTTTCAAATTCTTAGACTATGAAAACTCTTCAACTAATATCACAAAGTCCTTATAAGTTTCTAACTTAATCATGTTACTTTCTTAAACACCTTAAATCGACTACTGAATCTAGTGGTGCGAGTGCAAGGCTCACACTTATTTATTTCCCTGTAATCTATACGCAGCATCGTGGTATCATCTTTCTTTTTCACAAATGCTACAGGTGCTCCCATGGTGAAATACTTGGATAAAGTCAAAAGAATCTATGGAGTACAACTAACTCAATAAGTGAAATGGAGTTAAAAGAGTACCAAACAATCACGAGTAAGGTTATTAAATATGATGAAATACAATGCAATTAATCAAATGAAATATCGTACAATGTTATTTAGTTTATTACAAGGTTAGAGGAATTACATCCGCTCTAACCTGAATTGAAGAGTTTTATCGTGACTCAAATCAAACCAAACCCAAGCTTATACAATAGAAAACACCTTCCTCCTGTGACCACTTTCGAATCACGGCCCCCACCCTTACTGCAACCTCCTCGCCTATCACTTAGTTCAACTAAGGATGGGAAAATGATCATTTCAACTATCCTCATAAAAGGAAGTTGGTATTTAACCTGACACCTTAATTGTTTCTCCTAATGGGTGTTATGCATGTCTAGTTTCGTTTTAGTTAAATAAACATTAGTATTAATTAGGGGTGACCAAACAAATTCATACAATTCAAAGACAATGCGAACATGCATAACAGCATTCCAAGGAGTTCGACTCCTGTTACAACTGAGTATCGTTCACACATATAACATGCGCATAAACAACTAATTACAAACACAATTGAAAGTATTCTTGAGTCTCCAGATACTTTAATACAGTATCCTAACAAGCGGTGAAGCTACAAATCCTAACTTACTTGTTCAAACGCTCACTACAGCAAACTCGAGCTGTCGATAGTTTAACCACTAAGAGATCTTATATACACACAAAACCTGAATTCAGTTTTCGTAATAATTATGAAAACATTAGGGTTAGATCTAAAACAGTTATATATATGAATATATTAATACAATAATATATAGTTTTATTATATATATATATATCGAGTTAAGTTATTAATTATTGATAATATATGTAATTTATAATATTATGTATTATATATCATTTCAATAGTATCGAAATGTACTTTTAATTGATTAAATCACATTTTTAATTCCGATAGAGTTACCTTAATATGTACATTCTAGAATATTATAGAGTTATAGGATATATTACCTAAGATTGTCCGATTTTAATAAAATTAGCATTGTTGGGTTCGTACAGACCTAATGATACATGTTACGAGTCTTGTTTCTAGATATGACTTTTAACAAGTAGTTCGAGTTTTTAATACAGTTATATGTATCTAAATAAATATTAACGTATTATACATATTATAGGTTATTAAATTGTATTTTACCTCATTTGTCAATATAATGCTATAAAATGAGTATTATTTAATCTTAATATACCTATAACGTATCCTGATAAAAAAAATCAGTAAATATATTAAAAATACACTTTTTATCTAATTTGATCAGCAACCTCATACATAGTTTTTATTTAACTATTGAATTCATTTTGACTTATTATTACTAAAGATACATACCGACTTGTAATTTAAGTCATTTTATTATGTAAATACGTAATAAATAGTTCAAGTCACCAAATAACTCCCTGAAAATTTCTATAGACTCCTAAAAATATGGAGAACTCAACTATTACTTGATTTCCAGTTTTCAACCTATTGCTTATATGTTAGTATTAACGATTTTACCCTCGAATTGTCTTAAATTACTCTATTGTGATTCTTTTTACGCCAAATTAATTTCAATCTGACCCAACATTGTTATTATTCACTAGGGATCAGTACATGTCCATTTAATTATTTTATTTCATAATTTTCTATTTATTCCACAATTTCAACCTATTTTTGAGCTATTTTTAGGTTAATAAATACAATAAATATTAAAAATATTCAAATCAAGATTCGGGCTACATAGCAATTATATATTTATATATATATCATACACATCCTACTTAAAAATTTTGAGCTAGAAACAATATCATCTAATACATTTATTTTGCAATTCAAATTTCAAATGAATAGTAGTTTTCTTAAGCAAGTATACTAAATATTACAAATTTTTCAAAAATAAAAATATCACACAAAATCATGTTTGAAATAACCTAACTACAATTTTTTCCAAAATTTTCTGAGTGAATTTACTATTTTTTAAAAATTATCAAAAAATAAGACAAGAAATTGACTTAATTATTCTTGGATGCTCCGGTGGCCGTGGGGTAGTGAGAGTGTGTTAGAAGCCCTAGATGCTAGGGCTACTCCTTGGTGGTGAAGGGGCTCAATAGTAGATTAACTTTTGGGTCAAGTTCTAGCTTAGCACGAAAATTACTCTGTTTTTCTTATTTTCTTTACTATTTTTCCACAATTTTTTTCCTAATTTCCTTTAAGTGTATCTGGGTTCTAAAGTTAGAAAATGACATATGGAAGATTATTTATGCTTGTTGGAGTCGATTGCTACTAATTAATTTTTTTTTTCAATTTTTCTTTTGCTTTACCTCATAAATGCAAGTAGGTGATGTCTCCTTCTTAGAGAATCAGCTTTTGATTCAGCACAACTCCTCCACAAGAGGTTATGGTGAATTCAGAATTTCCTAACCGCAATTGAGTTTATTGGATGTGATTTGCAATTACTTTAGGTATTTTGAGTATATTTTATTAATACTTAGTTATTTATTAATGTATAAGTATATATCCTTTGTATATATTACACATAATATATAACTATACTCATATAATTAAGTTTCTAACATATCTTTTATTTTAGAATATGTTCTCTTAATTATTCGTATGAATTCAACACATTATATATACAATTACGTAAATTAATGTTAATTTACTATTATAATTATTATTTATACCGGGTATACTCATAAAAATATGAATATATTTATATAGTAAATTATACTTTATTATCTCATTTTAGAGTTTAATTAACTTATCTCTAAGTTTTCGTCACACTCCTAATTCGATTTTTTAGGTTCCGAGCATTTTAGTATTATATTAAATAATCCTACTTCTAAGGGTAAAATTAAGATTCCAAGGCATTATTTTCAAAATTTAACTTCACTATATTACTTCATCTAAATTTTCTATCTTAGTTGTTAAGTATGTGCTTAATTAGATCATTTTTCCTAAAAGCTCTAAATTTAGACTCGGTTGTCCTAAATACAATTTTAGGAGCTTACACCATTTATTTCATAACGTATCTCAACAACAGCTAACTTCAATTTATCGCCATCTGCTTTCCTTTGAAATACCATTTTACCATTACTTAGAATAATAATTTTACTACTACTACATTCTCCATTTGCTTTATACTTAAATAACCAATCTATTCCTATAATTATATCATAACCTTGTCAAGGTAATATTACAAGACTTATAGGGTATTCTTTCTCTTGAATTTTAATTTGACTTGTCTACCACTTCTTAAGTCATTGCTTTCTCTCCAATAGGTGTTCTCACTCTATAAGTCATATTAATTTTAATTATACTAATCGCCTTCTCATTCACAAGCTTCTGACTTGCGAAAGAATAAGACACACCAGTATTGAACAATGCAGAAGCAGGTCATCCATTTATAAGCACATCTCCTAGAATATACTAATACTATGATTACTAACCATATTTGCATTCGTAACTCTCAAGATTTAAGTATCTAAATTTACCTTACACTTAAGTTATAATCAAAATAAATAATCTAAGTACATACTTGTCACAAGTCCTTCATCAATTTCCTTTTCAGTTCCCATAACTTCTTTAGTATCATCGTGACAATACTCCTCCATCGTGAATGTAATTGTGATTACTTGAATTGTGGCATAGACCATAATGGTTCGATCATCTAGTTACTAATTACCTTGTCACAACCTTGAGACATTTGTCATGCAACATTTCAAATCTAGCAATACCATTATATATATGTCCACTATTATTTGGTCCTTGCATTTTAATGATTAGCAATCATGTGGGATGAAACTTAAGGGTTCCTCCACAAGGTCCGTCGATGGAGGTTGCTTTTATGTATGCATAAGTAGATCAGTTTTTCTATTTGTTATTTCATGAAGTAAGATCAATATCAGGATGCATCAATCATGTTGCAAACATATTGTAGATGTAATTAAGATATATCAAAACACAACAATAACAACATATTACAAGACTATTTGAAGAAAATGCTCTTCCTCCATAAAAGAGTAGAAAGGTGTTTATTTTGAATCTCTAATATGGAAGCACAACCTATCCTCATTAAGGTTAATCTTAAATCCTCTTTTATTTGAGAAAAGTTTAACTAGATTTCCTCCAATCGAGTGATTTTGGCAACAATTGTTCCCTCATCACAAGCAAATCCAAAACTACATAGATAAGCACACATAAGCATCTCAGTTAAAAAGTATATCAAGAAGAAAATCGTAAATTTAGTTGCTAGTTTAAGTTAAAAGTTCAGTAAAACAACTTTTCCTAAATCCATATAATTTAGGTAATAGACTTACTGGTTTGTGTTCTTCATGAATCCAATGCCCCATACCCTTCCAAGGCCAAAGTTCAATGTGTCCTCAAGCCTATAAAGTAAAATTTATAATAAAAAAATTTGAATTCATCTAATGTAAGAACTCTTCATAGTTGCAACTAGCACTAAGTGATTAAAAATAACATAGTAACTCCACCATAAGTATGGGTAAAGCAACAAATTGATTTAGCAGAATATAAATGAAAATTTTTAAATAATAAATAACAAACTACAATTGATTCAATGTATTTAAATTTTAATCTAGTTAGCTGTAAAACTAATCCTAAAACAGTATGAAAGGAGGAAGTCTCTATTTAAGTCCTTGTACATATGTGTTGTTGCTAATTAACTAATTGGTCCATTTAATTGGTTTCAATAGAATCTCAAACCGGCATATTGACCAATCAATATAAAACCATAATATATCTAACGAAAACAAGTTTAAACTTTTAAATTGCTCGATTCAAACTAATTACATGCAAAATCCTTTTCTCAATCAAACAGCACTTACATATAAGTATTCGCTTTCCATATGCGGATCGTCCCATCTTCAGAACCACTAATTATTATCGGTAGATCTGGATGAGCACATATTGCTGTAACATTATGAGCATGACCTTCGAGTGTTTAGATACAACCCTTATCTTCTTGGTTCCAAACCTAAATTCAATCATTTGACAACATTGTATCAAATTACATCTAAACAAACTAAGAAGGAAACAAGCCGTTAAATTAAATATACCTTAATCATGTTGTCATCAGAACCACTTAGCAAATGGAGCTTTTCCTTAGAAGCAATGTACTCGATGCAGTTCACCCCATTCAAGTGACCCTCCAGTGTGAATTTCTCATTAGGTGAATCTATATTCCAAATCTGTACAACAATCTTCAAAACATGAACAAAAAGTTCTTTTTTGTTTTTTTAACATAAAAAGTAGCAAACCTTAACCATGGAGAAATGAATCTTAACCTTTAAGGTACCATCAAGGGATGCACTTGCGAATTCTTCTGTGTCACTGGGATTAAATGACACCTGCATTACATAATGCGAGTGTCCCTTTAATTCCTGAACACAAAGCCAAATTTTCTCCCAATCCCATAGCTTGATTACCTTATCATCCGATGCTGATAGTATGTAAGGTAGAGTTGGATGGACTTCTAGACATCTTATGAAATCCTCATGGAATTTGAATTCTCTCATCTTCTCCATGGTATTTTAGTTGTACAGATGGACATATGAATCATCAGCTCCAGCCACAATCCAATCTTTGTTTGGAATAAATTTTGTTGATCGAACCGTAAGTTTGGCAGATATTCAAATTAGGGAGCCCTTTAAAATCTTGATAGTTATTAAAATTGAGAGTTGATTATACAATTTTAAAAATTTATGATTTCATGATATTTTTATCAGTTGGAATATATATAAAATTATTTAAGTGTAGACTTTTTGTAGAATTATAAATTTTAATATACAATTTAATAAGTTTACGATTTTATCAGTTTTATATGATTCTATATGATTCTAACGATTCTACACGTACAAATAAATAGTAAAATCGTGATTTTGACAATTATCTATCTTATGCATTGAAGTTTTACGTGAAATTAAATTCAATATCCTAATTTGCAGGATAATGTGCAACATAGTTGGAGAAACATTTGTGTTGGAGTAATTACCCGGTGAATTAGTGACCCTGAGGGACTTTTCTATAGCCTGAGTACATGAACAAGAAGTAAACAAATGTTGTAAAGAAATGAACAAGAATTTTGCACATTATGCTCGTACATGTAAGTAAGGTGTGTGTTTGTTTCATAGGGAACGTATTCTATACATTTTTTTCAATTTTTTCATACTATCAAATCAAACTATAAATTTAGTATATATTATTACTTTAATCTCAAGAGACTGTATATATTAGTTGTTTTTAAAAGTACATGGTGATTGTAAAATATGAAATATTCATGTAAAACGAAGAAAATGGTTTTCGTTTTAATAGGAGGAAATTATTTTCTAGATTATCTATTTATATCTTCAATTTTGTTAGTAATCAACGTTGAAAGTCCTGCCTCTATCGTTCTCTTTCATCATCATTTACTGCTAAAAGACGCGGAATCTCCTAAGATTAATAGGGTACTAATTCTGATAATGTTTTCACCTGTGTTTGGAAGTTCCGGATTATCCTGTGAGAAACAGCAACGAGGAAGCTTAATTTACTACGATGTTGTCTTCTCATTAATCAACAAGATCACACCTTGAAGATCGGCATAATTTAATAAGAAAGTAGATGATGAATTAGAAACTGGCCATGGCTCTGTTGAATGAAAGTCCACTGCCTTCGCCCGTTCTGACCGATAAATAACCTTGTTCTGCTCAACGTTATTACAAGGTTTCAGTTTCAAGTAGTAGTACTGACATCCTTCAAAAATTTCAAATGCATTGTGTATAGGAGTGTTTATTAAAAACTTTCGATTATTTGGAACCTACAAGACCTTGAAATGTTCAAAAATGAGAATTTAAATCTTATTCATGATAAATATCAATGTGGTCAATCTCAATCCGTATAATTAATCTAAACATGTGAGAAGGTTAATGATTAAAAAGATTAATTGGGTTATACCACAATTGAACCAAACTGACTATATAAAACAGAAAGATTAAGTCAAATCGAATTAAACTGTATGAATCAACCTAAATTTAATAGCACCAATAAATATTCAAATAACCTAATGAACTCGAACTGCGATTTACATATTTAAAACAATCTAAGAAATAAAAACGGTAACAAGAAGTAGTTGAATAGTTGAATTTTGTACATGATAGATTCCTAAATGTAAAGTTTGCAAAACTCAGAATTAGTACTCATAGATAATTCAATAATTATTATTATTTTGAGAATTCAAAAAAAAAATAAAAGATAAAAAGATAACAATTAAGTATAATACTAGTAAACGTGTCCAATAACTTACCATGATATAAAAGGATGATGGTATAGATCTTGACTAGCCTATGTAAGATCAAATATGGTATTAGCAGAAATAGCTTTTGTTTCTTTGAAGATGAAATGTTTCTGCTGCTGCACGCCCTCACGTGTATATATATACACACACATAATGGGAGTCCTTTCCCATAATGACAAAAAAGAAAGATTGACTAGGATTGATACCAAATGTGGATTATGACGTCGAAAAAACTTAACTGACATAATGGAATAATCAGTGTAAATATTTTTATGTGTCGAATTCTTATTTGTTCTTACCTATTCATACCACGTGTCGCTTCTAACAAAGTTTTAAATTTATTTCATAAGATAAAAGGAAATTGCCAAAACAAAGTTCTTGCCAATGTTGTCACCAGGCATGCTACGTACCATTGATGAAGTTTTCGTGCACCAGAATGGACGGCTTGGATCTAAATTTTTGGCCTGCACGGTTTGACTGAAGGTAGAACTTCTAAGAAGGTCCATAAGAGGGAAGAGGTACAGAAGACAACATCATCACTTAGACTAGAAGTTTTAAAACGCGTGTTTACTTTTCTTAATAACGGACGATGCTATGCAATGTCTTGATTCAAATATGAAGATTTCAATTTTTATATTCACCTACGAATATAAGCTACGATCACTTGTTGTGTCTCGGTGTCTTTTTATTTTATTTCTTTCAATTCCAATAACGAGATTTTTTCAATAAGAGTCTTTGTTTCCTTCTCAATTGCACACGAACTTTCATCCATTTAAGATAATCGATTTTTATACATTATTACGGGATGAGATCTTATCTCTTTTTTGGATTGATCAACCAATACCATACGTGCATAAATTGTAATCACATTAAGAAATATGCTTATGGTAGACCTTTATATAAAATTTATAGATCAACATCAGGGACTTAATTACTTAAAAGCATATGCCAATATTAACCAATACACATATAAATTTTATATATGAATCTACCCATTTGTATTCTTAAATAGAATTAAGAATAAACTACCGTCTTATGTCCTAATAAGTTTAGAATTATGGAAAGATCTCGAATTTCTAAAACGTAATACTTACATCCGCTTAAAAATTTATAGAAAGGATAAATTTTTCATCCATTGTAGTAACAGTAAATCACCCTTTTGCATACATATAAATATAGACATGCGAATGTTCTAGTTTTTCTTAGGCTTAAATCATAGTGAAACAGTCCAAGCCCATCATACTTAGGTTAGTATTTATGTGCATCTTTTTTCTTTTTCTTTTTCTTTTTCATTTTACATTTAATAAGACTTTTATATATTAAATCTTGTTCTTGAAGTTTATATTAAATCTGTAAAATAATGATGTCTCAAACATCAATCGGTCAATAAATATGAGCATGATTCATAAAAGGTAAATATGGTGAATGTTGCCAATTATTGATTTAAGAAACTAGGAACATGCCATGGCGGTTTTAACTAGTCTTTCAATAGAGTAGATCTCTCCAAAAAATTATAGTATGTGCAATAGTTGGCTTAATCAAAAGAGAGAGAGAGAGAGAGAGAAACTAGGAGTATAATCTACGCCATAGTGCCAATAATGATAGTATTGATCCCAACAAGTACATTGCCCGGTAAAAATATTAATAAAAAACTTATTTTAGTGTTTTTTTTTTTTTAATTATTTTATCTGTGGGTAGAATAGTAAAATAAAGTAGGCTTCGTTTGGGAGCAGAATAAGACAAAAAGCCTGATATGTATTTCTAAACTCATAAAGGAAAATGAGGTCTATGTAATTGAGCGGAAATCAAAAGAGGCCTCGCGTGTTTTTTTATTGAATATGACGATGGGCCGCTTGCATATGCTTGTCAGCTCTGTTTCAGATCCAGACATGGCTGCTCAGCCTGCTTCAGGAGCTGCTCAGGTTCAATTTGGATATGGAAATTTTCTGAAAAGATAATAATAGGTTCTTCTCTCCATCGGTTATGCTCATTAGAGCTCACTCAAGTGGGCGCTCTGATCTGGTCGGTTGCTCTCACACGTGGTTTGCTCTCTTGACTCAATAGCTGTGGTGGACTACCAAGGATAGGGGCTGCTCTGTTCTGACTCCAAGAGTGCTGCTCTATATTTTACTTTAATTCTAATCCAGCCTGCTTCTTCCAAATTGAGTTCCTCGTTGCTGCTTGAGTACACATTTGGACCGCACGTTTTGGCTTTTGCTCGGGAGCTGCTACTTGGTCGTGCTTGTTTGCTAGCTGTTTTGATCGTTCCGTCATGAGTCTGCGGTTGCCTTTTGTGGAGCTGCTTGGCTTGGATTAGTGCTTGGTTCAGTTGTGCTTCGCTTCAAATTGGAATCATGAACTTTCATTCGTTTTGTTGCGCTCCATTTGCTGCCGGGATAGTGAATGGGGCTGCTGTCCTCTGTTGGTGGCTATGTTCGGTTGCTTAGCTCGGTCATGCAGAAGGGCTGATTAGCATCGGCCCTTCTTGGTCTCATGTTGTTTGCTCTTCCACAATGCAATCGAGAGTTGCTCAATTATGATCGATGTCGAGCAAGCACATGGAATTCAGGCTTCCAAAATTAATCATGAGCTGCTGGTTCTTCAACCAATATGCTGCATCTGCATTTGACCGATAACATCATTGGCTCCTCGATGTGAGGCCGGCCATGTAGTATATATGAGTTGCTCTGTAAAATAGACAAGCTGCTCTGTCTCTTATTTCCTTTTGCAGTTTGGTGCTAAATAAAGTGGAGTTGAGCTATTGGCATCTCTTAAACAACATAAGTTACTTCAAAATTAAAAGACTCAAGCCCCTGCTGCTCAGTTTCTGTTCCAAAGCTGATAAAAATTGCCTCGATCCAAACGGGCTCAGGTGTGCTTTAGATTGCTGAGTTGTACGTACTTGCCCCTTATGAATTAGGACTGGTCTGCTCTTGTGCTCTAGAGTCAGCTCCTTGCTTTAGTCCAAAGTTCATGGCTGTTCTCTTTTAATTTCCCACTGGTCTGCTCTAGCATTTGCTGCTTCATGTTCAGTGCTCATTCTACTAAAGCCAACTGAGATTTTCAAGAAATGGATGCCACTCTTATTCCTTAATACAACTCATGATGTGCAATTAATATGGAGAATGGATTCTCTCGCTCCGTTTGGTCATAACCCTCCAAGTGCATCTTCTGATCAATTACTACCACAAGTTCGGATAACAAGCTGTATTAGCTTGTCATAACAAGTCTGTTACTAGCTCAAACTGTTGTTGTCTAAAAGATAACAAGTCCTTGGCTGCTTCTCTGGGTACAACAAGCCATATGTGCCACCTCCAGCTCATATGCAGCTTTCCTTATTAAGTGGTCACAATTATGCTTCCCTGAGAACAAATTTGTAAATGAGTATGGCACAAATCACCAATATAAAGAGAAGAGAACACTGCTTCTCAATTGCTGAAACCCCCCACCCCCGAAACAAAACCCCACAAACCAAAAAAAAAAAAGTCAATTTATCTTTCAAAGTAAAGATAAAATGACATATAATAGCTATAAAACTTATCAGCATAAGATGTCATTTAAGTGCCATTTTGATCCTTTTCATCAAATTTTTGAACAATTGATCCACTAAAATGCATTTAATTGATTTTTGGGTAAAATCCATTTAATTGATTTTTTCGCATATAAATGCATGAACGTGTGCTATAAGTGGGGATAAATGTACAATCAAAAGTCTCAACAGATTATCGTATACTTCAACAATGAAAATCTTTGCTAAGGCGACATGACATATATAGAAGACATCGTAGCAGTTTGGTCTAAACCAATCCAACTAAATCCAGGCCTCTTCTTGACATCCCTAGTCTCCATAATAGCTCTCAACATTTCCACATTGCTCCAGTCACTCGATCCAGCGAAGGCATTAGCTAATAGCACGTATGTTGATGGTGCTTCTTTATCCAATGCAAGTGCATTTTCTGCTGCACACTTTGCAGTGGTGATATCTCCATGAATTTGACATGCAGCCAACAATGTTTGCCAGACCAGCAGACCAGGACGAAAAGGCATGCTAAAGATCAATTTCTCAGCTTCCTTGATGCGTCCAGCTCGTGCAAGTAGACTAACCATGCAGGCATAGTGATCTTCTCCAGGAGATATTCCATAATCTTGAGACATGGAGTTGAAGTACTCCCATCCTTCCTCAATAAGCCCTCCTTGGCTGCATGCATAGAGCACACCGATGAAGGTGATATAGTTTGGCTCTACTGCTTCTTTCTTCATCTCACTGAAAGCTTTCAAAGCATCCACAGCCTGTCCATTTTGTGCACACCCCATGATTAATGTAGTCCATGAAATGACAGTGCGATTTCTCATGGATCGAAAGACCCCCCATGCAGCATCCATGCATCCACACTTGACATACATATCAACCAATGCATTATCCACACAAACATCAACGATATCACCAAGTTTAGTCCTGCATCCATGAATTTTCATCCCTTCCTCTAATGAAGCCAAATTAGCACAAGCATTGGCTGCAGTCACAAGCGTAAACTTATTTGGCATCATGCCCATAACTTTCATATATCCTATGATCTCAAGTGCTTTCCCAGGCTCTCCACAGTGCAAACATCCGCCAGCAAACTGGGTCCACGACACCTCATCCTTAGCATGCATTTCATCAAAAGCTCTAAAACCTTCCACCAACTTCTGATTCTTCAAGTACATATCCACCAAAGCATTCCCAACACAAACCTCAACCTCATGCCCCCGCTTAACTATCTGCCCATGGACTTGCATTCCCATCACAATCTCCGCAAGAGCAGCCAACCCCGAAAGAATACTTGCAAAAGTAAACTCATCTGGCGTCACTCCCTCACGAAACATCCTAACCAAGAAATGAGGAACCTCTGAATACGAGCACTGCAAGTATCCTGCCATCATAGAATTCCAAGAAACAACATCCTTACAAGGGCACTTCTCAAAAACCCCAATAGCCTCCATTAACCGATCATTCCTTATCAAAGCAGTTAAAAACGCATTGATCAAATACACATTACTCTCGAAACCCAGCTTCACAACAAAACCATAAACCCGATGGGCCAAACCCGAATCCTCCTCAACTAAAGAACAGGCATGAAGTGCACTCACCAGAGTAAACTCATTAGGCCTCACAAAACCTTCCCTAAGCAAGACAGCGAACAGGTGAAGGGCATCGTGGGCATACCCATTTTGGACTAATCCGGACATCGCGGCTGAATATGAGATCACGTTTCGTTGGGTCATTTCGTCGAACTGGTGGAGTCCGCTGGTAATGTCACAGCATTTGAAGTACATGTTGAGGAGGTGGTTCCGGATGAAGAGAGAGAAGGGGAACGACCCTTTGAGGAGCTTGGCGTGCAGGGCTTGGCCGTGGTGGAGGTTGGAGGTTTTGACGCATTTTTGGAGGAAGGAAGAGCACGCCTCTTGGTGTTGTTCTTCTTGGAATGAAGTGAAGAGTCTTTGGATGGTGCAGACGGTTATCGGACACGGTCTCTTCAAGCCGCACAGTAGACCAAGGCCACGCATAAGGCAGAATTTTTAAACCTTAACGAGCATGCACTAGACTTAAGTCGTTTACGAAATACTTTCTGGTTGGCAGCTTCTTGTACAGTGCTGATATATTTTAATACTTTTTGAAGTTACTATTAATTTCAAATGTACGCAAAGCATGAAGCTTGCTAAATTGAACTTTTAATGTTACATTACCGCCGGATCTTCCTATTTATACTTATCATCTTCAATCAAATGAACGTTGGATCGCTAGCATATTCTTCTAAAGACGTTAGATGTGGTGAATTTGATGCGGTAAAGTTCGATTGGGTGTTTCGTTGAGTATAACATAATAAATTCAAACTTTTTTTATAAAATTTAAAATTTATCCTAACTTCACGTAGTTGATATGAGATTATCTATTTCTATGTAATCAAAATATTTTATATATTAATGCAAAAGATTTTGTAAAGTCCCGAGATACTAGATAAGCGCTACAACTCGCCAAATATTTCAGCTAGCTTGAAATATATAAGGCATCTAAATCCATAATAAAAAACGTAAAAAATCATACCACATAGCACATAAAAATTTATAAAGGAGTGGTAAGCCGTATCTACTTATAATTCATAAAAACTGAAATATCTAATAAAGTTTAAAAGCATATCGATTTACAACCAAAACATAAAATAAGTGAAATAACTAAATCTTCATTTATCGAAAAGGAGTTCATCTCCTCAAAACAACATTATCCTCAATAAAACATAAACTCCAAAACCAATCTTATCCTAATTATCATAACAGTAAAGGTAGTTGACTCCATTCCCCTCTTAGATATCATCAACATACGTCTTCTCATAAATAAAATAGTTCTCAGATTAGTACCTAAAAAAGAAAAGAATAAGCTAAAGCCCAATACGGATATACAAACACATGCACATACCAAGCTAGATCGTTTACATGCAGAAATGCAATTATAATAGAATAATACAAATAGTAATTTAATTATCTTACATTAGGCCAATAAAACAACAAAGGGTTATTCATAACCTTGCCATATTTGATCTTTATCTACATACATAGATGAATATAAATATACATTTTCCTTTAAATCCTTTACAGTAAAAAACTAGAGTAAAAAATCAATGTTATAATTGCGTCGTCCCATATGAAAATCCATTAAGAAATCTCTATATATAATCAATAGTTGCTCCTCTAATGATTTGCCACTACAGGTTTCTAAAACGAACGGGTCAAGAACGATTAGCAACCAAGTTCAATTAGGCCGAATATAGGTTAATCCAGTTAAATCATTTCTAACCTAGTAAACATAAACAAACAATAAACACCACGTACTTGAAAACGCTTCCAAATCGAAAACAAGACTCTAATCTCAAAATTCGAACAAAACTCAAACCTTAACAAAGAGAACCGAACAACACGAATCTAAAAGAAAACAAGTAAAATATTAACCCTTAAGCACTCTAAGACTAAACTCTACTTATCTATGAATCTATGATATATTCAATCAAGGTCCTAAAAGAAATCATTGAATTAAATAATAACAATAATATAATATAATTAAACTAAAAAGTTGATATAACTATATATAAGATCACTTTTTATAGTAACTCGTAAAATATATAATATATATATACACATATTTATCTATATATATATAAAGGAAAATATAAAATAGATACATAATTAAAGTATTGAATAATATAGATTATTGAATCAATATGATAAACGAATAATACATACTTAATAAAAAAAATAGTATGATTTGTAAAAACTAGTAAGGAATGACAAAGTAATAGTCAATATATAAAACACACATACTATGTATAATATGATATGCCATATATATATATATATATATATTACTAACGCGATAAACTAATTAAATCATGAAAACATCGACAACAATAATAAATCATACTAATAATAGAATAGATTCATAGTATACTAAATCAATATTAGGGACTTTTATATGAAATACAATCATTAACATAATCTATAAATAAACAGAAAATGGTGACCCAACTTGAATATAACAAAAAACAAAAAATTGGCTTGAAAATATATATCTAACCAACATTTCAAATTACGATATAATATACATAACTGTAACCTTTATATAAAATAATTCTATATAACATGATAATCAAATAATTTATTAGCAGTAATCGAATACTCACCATACTTAATTCAACACTAACAACGGAAATAATACATAAAATAATAATAAGGTAATACGCTATGAGTATGGTACCAAATATGAAATAAAAAATAGCTCGCAAAATTAAATCAAGAAGAAAATCATCAGATGAGCATGAGCAAGAACCTAACACAAACAATAATACAAAAATAATAATTCATAAAATAATATAACCAAATAATTAATTAAAAATATTTACAGAGTTAATTTGGAACGTGAGAAAACGGAAATAACTAATCCCAACCATAAGTGAATCCTAATTTGAATTTGAACGTTTGTTTCTCATAAGGAATGAATTGTGCTTACTAATAAGACTTCGAAAGTTAAGGTATGAATTTAAGTTTGTCAAAAGGAAATTGAGGTACGGTCCAGTCGTTTCGTAAAAGGAAAAATAGAGGCCGAGAGTTTTGCTCCAAGTGAGAGAGAAGGATAGCAAAGGTGGGGTTGATAATGATTAAGAGAAGAGAAGTGAGGGAGGTAGGTTATGGTGTTTTACAAGAGAAGGAGAAGAATGACAAGAGAGATAGAGGGAGAGGGATTGAAATGGAGACAGAGATGCGAGGATTGAGAGAGACGAAAGCGAGAGTGAGAGTGAGAGAGAGAGAGTAAAGGCCGAGAGAGAAAGAAAGAAATTGTGGCTAGAAAAATATAGGATTTAGGGTAGGTTGTTTTAGGACCTTCTAGAATATAAGGTAATATTTATATTTATAAAAAGAAAATAAAGAATTACTTATAATAAGAATATATATATATATATACACAACATAGGATAATAAACTCTTATAAAAATATTGTAATGTAAAGTAATAATAAAAATTATTATATCCTATATATAAAATATTAAATTTAATATACTTAATACATACATAAAATAAGGATCTTAAAAATAATCAAATCGGAACCTTAATTTCAATTTGTAACGATACTAACTTAAAGAGTTTATGATTTTAATAAAATACTAGACTAATTAGGGTGTTTTAGATTTAGTATGTATTATTCTAAAACCTTAGACTTTTATTAAGTATCTAGATTATGTTTCAATTTTTTAGATACAATCTAAAATCCAAAAGGTTGTAGAATAGATTCCAATTAAGACTACAAATGAATCAAGCCGAATTAAGTTTTAAAAGATTAATGCTTGGCTCATTGGCAAAATCATTGAGCTCAAACAATGTCAAGATTTTTCTAGATTTTGAAAATCATAGGTTTGACCTTAACTTAGCTAAAGTTTTAATTCGGAATATTTACAAATCAAGTTTCAACTAAATAAGCTTAAAGCAAGCCTAAAGTGAGCTAAAGTTTAATAGCTCATAAGCAACTTAGCTCACTTGCATCTTGTCTTTAAAAGGAAAAAAAAATGATTTTGATTAGTTCTAAGGTTCTAATTAGGAAATTCTCTTTTAACTCTCAATTTTTGAAAAAAAAATTAAGGAAGGCTAATTGTATTATTACATTATATATATATAGTATATATAAATCTCATGAGTTAGCTAAGGAGTCTAAGAGCTTTAGCCCAGCTCGTTTAAATAAACGAGTTTTATTTTGAGTTTGCACTTAATTATTTTTAAATCGAGCTCCAGTAATTCATAAGTGATTTAATTCATTTATAACCTTAGTTTTGATTCTTACTCATGGGAGTTTAAGGCCACCTTCAGAGAATGCCCCACCTATTAATAAACCACCTACTGATGTCATTCATTTTGCATTGTGCTTAAGTTAAACATCCCCCTTGTCTTCTAACTTACAAACAATGACATTTTTCCTACTTAAATTTACGATGTCCCCGTTATAAGGCCAACTCTTAGCTATTGCCCACATTGAACAAATAATAATGATGTAAACCATAATCAAGAACAAACAAGATCAGTCATTGAATGGGTTTGAGCTTGTATAAAGCTTGACATGGAAGTGGTGGGGAACGTATAGAATGATAATTACGAATGAATAAGTAAATAAAACCTATGAACAGTTTCAGAGGATATAACATACTAATAGAACTTCTGAGAACTCACAGCACAATCTAATATAACGTACTAATCGGTGAGGTGAGGTTACTCACCACCTAGCCTTACTTAAGAGTTAGGATAAGAGTGATGCCGAGAGTAAATAGGTAATATTTAAGCAAGGAAGAAAAAAATACTTAAGTGAGTTAATGGTAATCTAAATAATCCAATTCTAGCTACAAGTACAAGAATATTTATAGCTATAAGTTAGGGCAACTTGCCCAAAAACAAAAAAGATAAAAATGGCATTTCCTAAAATAGTAATGTATAAAATATAAAGGGTAAAAAAGAATATACAAGAAAAATAATAATTAGTGCAACGGATTCTATACATGATACAGTATACGTGGCAATATTACATTAGCGAGACTGTTAGAAGATGCGAACAAAAAGTATGGACAACTTGCTTATTTTAGCAGGAATGGCTTAATCAGCTTAGAGTCTCTCTATCTCGGCTTTTCGGCAAGGAAGATGCCGAGTCATTGGGCGACTCAGGCGCGAATGAGTATTCTTCAATTCGATACACCATAGAGAAATGGATAGTCACTCAACTCGGCATGAAGGGTGACTCGACAATGTTACGCTCCGAAGTTATAGAGTCGCAACAGTCCAACTGTGTATACTATTCTATGATAGTAACTGGCCTCACAGTACCTACCATAGATATGATCTACACAAGGTGTTGACGACTTCCTACTTTGAAGTAAACGGTCCGATTAAAAGTTTAACTACAATTAAGATAAGTATTACAAATTTCTAATAAACATGTATAACTATATGTAAAGTTCACATAACTTCTCAAGAAATTCTACATATTCACAACTATTCACTAATTACATAATAACTATTAGTCTTTCATCTTTAACTACAAGGACACTCTAGTTACACATTAATATTAAGTAAATTGATCCTCACACCCCTGGCTTCAAAAGAACTAACCTCTGGGTAATTGTAGGGTAGCATAATACTTAAAGTATTCAGAAATCAAAACCTGCAAAAGGATCTAGAAGGGTATAAGCAACTATAGCTCAGTAAGTTGAATTGGAGACTTATGAATGCATACAAGCACAAATAAGATTATCAAGCAATTATTTTCATGTAATGCAACAATCACGTGTCATCGCACAACATAATCCGATCCGTTGTGAAATCAGAGAAATTTCACCCGCTCCAATCCGGGTTTAGGAGTTTCCATGTTATGCAGCAACTCACAACCAAACCCAGGCTTATGCAATGGAGACCTCGCTCCTCCCGCGACTACCTTCGAACCATTGACTTCACCTTCGGCACGACCTCCTCTCCTGTCACTTAGTTCGACTAAGGATGAAGAAGGGACCATTATGCAATTCTGCGCTTTCCCTTTTGAAGGGGTCGGTATTTGGTTGGAGAATCCTAATGATCCCCTAACGGGTTACAATGCATGGCATTTTTGGTCATTAAAGTCGAATAAGATTAAATTTCATTTAGGATTTTCAAACAATTCACACTAATTCACTCATAACACATAATCCATCACATCACAATTTCAACACAAATTCATATACATCAAACACATATGTAAACTATTTACAATCACAACTATATACAAGCCTAAGTCTCTGAGTATCATAAAACTAGTACTCTATTACAATAAGTAATAACTCAACTTACTTGGAATTTCTCAATCACCCGATCACTTGGTTGCAAGTCGATTCGTCTCTGAGTGTCCTATAATACAAATAGGTCTTTTTAGTACTTCTACTTTAAGGATTCATATTCTAAGTTATAATTTAACTCTTTTTTCCATATATACCTATCATATACTAATAATTCTTTCTACTCTATTTCGAGGTTCAAACCCTAAATTAGATTTTAGTTTTGATTCCTAAGTCCTAAATATGCTCAAATCCTAATGTGAAATTAATCACATTAAGCTTGAGTATTCAAATATCCTATTGGGTTTTAATTTAGTTTTCTAAACTATTCGGTACATGCTATTTCTAATTAGGGTATCGGATTTATTCCCGATGTGAGAAAATATTACATTTTTATACAATTACCTAAACTTAAATCTTATTTCAGATTTAGTATTATTCTAATTTTTATTATAATATTATCTAAATAACCCTAAATTTTTTAGATTTATTAATTGTCAATTCTACATATTACTAATTTCTTATAATAACTGCCTAATTTCCTAAATTAACTATACTTAATACTCCAAAGGTTAGGATTAGGTTTCCACATCAAAGATTAACATCCCTAAACATCTAATTACTATCTAAATCAGTAATTAGTATCTTAATCACCTAATTAATCCAAAAATATCCAATTTTTCCATCATTTTAGGGCTAAAAATTAACTTAAAAATTTCAAAAATTAATTTTAGAAAAATGACTTCATAGCACTATTCTATATCACATAAACATTCAACAAAAAAAAAATATTGAGCTCTAAACTAC
The DNA here is from genome assembly GCA_024138005.1 of Lumnitzera racemosa. Lineage (NCBI taxonomy): Eukaryota > Viridiplantae > Streptophyta > Magnoliopsida > Myrtales > Combretaceae > Lumnitzera > Lumnitzera racemosa. Next base: position 7,798,171 of record JAMXBC010000008.1, on the reverse strand, counting down.
ACTCCTAAGCCTATTTATTTCTCGTTCTAACCATGCTAGGTTTTGCTCAGTTTGTTAACAACCCTATATTTTCAAATGCGATTAAACCAAATCACTATTTTTTCCTAAATCTACATACAATAAAGCCTCAGAATAATAAGTTTCATAATTTTAAAGGCAAAATAACTAATTTTACGAAATTATTCAAAATTGAGGCAAATGAGGGACTCACTGGTTCGATGCTTTTTGGCTATCCAACTCCGGTCCTAGTGTATCGACCGGCCTAGATGGTAGGACTGGAGTGGGGTGGTAGTAGTGGCTCGATCCCAAGTTGTGGTAAGGTGTGGGTTTGGCTCACTAACTCTATCTGCACAGTTTTCTTTTCTTTTCTTTTCTTTTTTTGGGATCTTCTCTTAAATTTTTTAAGTTCCCTATTTTTCTCTAATTCTAAACTATTCAAAGGATTTCTCTGAAATTTTTCCCTATTTATAGATGTTTTAGGTAATTAATATGTATTAATTAGACATGACATTGCCCCATTTCCTTGATTTTTAGCTTTTGTGTTGCTTAATTCTAATTGGATAATTTTTCTTTTTCGAATCCTGACCTGCCACGACCAGATTTGCATTATTCCACACCCTTTTGATTTTTTTTTTCTTAATTAATTTAATAATTTTTTTAATTATTTACTAAGTTTTTGGCTAATTTAAGTAATTTCGCGTATTTTTATCTACACGTAAATACATGTGAGGTACATGTGAACATTCCTAATTATTATTTAGGTCATTCTATGATTTTTAGTATACATATAATCTATCTCTAGTGATTTATTAGTTATTTGATTATACTTTTCGCCTTTTCGGTAATTAACAATTATTATACTTAAAATTTGAAAATTTTATAGTTTCCTATTTTATTACTTATTTTCTTAAATTCAAGTTTACGGGGTCATTTTTACTAATATTTCTCTCAATAGTTTATAATTTGAGTTTGATCGAATCCTTTAACCGATCATTCTAAACCTTGTGTTATAAGTTCAATCCTACGGTCTCTTGGCTTAACTTTAGGGCTTATAGACGAGGAAGTACTCGGCCTCGGTAGGAGTTAGCTGGAACATGAGGATTCATCTTATCAATCCATTTAGTCCTCGAGCTCAATTGCGGGTCAATGGTTAAGTAGCTTGATTCCCATCAGACAAACTACTTTAACCAATACTTAACTCCAACCTAAGATCATCTCCTTCAAGACTCGAAGCTTCCATAAGCATCCTCTTACCCTTACCCTCTCTTGTTCTCCTTCAAGATCATTTCTTACTTAATGGCTCAATGGAAAACGATGGGAATCGAATCCCAAGTTTTCATAGGAAAAAGCTAGCTATAAATTTCATAAACTCCAGTAAGAAGATTCTCTACATTTAATTCACTTCCAAAGAATTTAAACTTATAGATTTCCTTCAATTTCATGTTTATAATAGTTTTAGGTCTCTTTTGATATATTTTTATAGATCATGAAGGGAGTCTATATGTTATATTCTACAATTTGAACTTAGAGAAGTAAGGAATACCGAGCTATTGCAGAATTATCGTCAAGCCTGTATATCTATCTTTTGTCAAGCTAGTGGTTTAAAAGGAACATTTATTGTAGAACTATCGTCAAGTCAGTATCCATCATCGCTATGAAGCCGGCTTTGTGAACAGAAGGCTAAACACACCCCTAACTAAGTAGTAAAACATGCAAGTTAGTTCTCATACTTATAGTCTTAACGAAATTAATTGTTGAAGGCTTAAATCTTTAACTTAGACCATCAGCGTACTGACTTTATACCTTATTGTCTTGCCAATGCTTTAGAATTCCTAACACATCTTGCCATTTTTAGTTTAATTTACTTATTTACCCTTAGTTTATGAGACTAAATAGCTAATATTTGCCTTGTTGGGGATTATTATGAATCCTTATCATTGTATCGATTCTTAACTCTCAACTTCCATACTCTTATTAATCCATCTGATTGTAGCGAGTTCCTTGCTAATTGAGCATGGTGATTTATATTTTTGTTCGATTTAGCTTGTATATCTTTGTGTTCTCCTTTTAATTGCTTGAACCATTAGTTCTACATTGGAATTAAGGTGTTAGGTGTAATTAGCTAGATAATTAACTATTGATGTCTAAGTAATTGTCTTCTTAGGTGTGAGATCTTATAAAAATCGTTGATCAACTCATGATTGATCGATTCGAAAACAAATTATAAATTTAAAGTAATCATGTAAATTATCCAATCGAGCCTAAATTTTATGATGAAGTTAGGAAAAATAGTAAAAGTGATCCTGTGAGATTAGATTTAACAAAATAAATAGTAAAATAATTAAAAATTATAATATTCAATTATATGTATATTATCTGCTATTTATTGAAAACACGTAAAACGAGTTTTGATAATTAATAAATCTTTATAGATAAATTATAAGCATACTAAAAATCATAAAATAACATAGATAATATTTAGGAGTATTTATTATGTCATATGTGTATTTATGTATAGGTAAAAATACACAAAATTATTTAAAATACTCTAAATATATCAAAACAATGTAAATTAAATAAAAAAATTCATAAATAATTAATAAAAAAATCAAGAAAGTGTAGAAATGTCTAGAAAGAGGGCATGGAAGGTTAGGATTTGAAGTTGGAAAATTTGCCAATTAAAGTAATGAAACTAAAAAATGAAAAAGATTAAAAGATAGGGACACTTGGTAATTAAAAATCAAAAGAAAACCTTAAACCTCTTCTATAAATACCAAACCTCCTTTTAAAATTCATTTTAGTTAATTTAGAGTCCATAAAAATTTTGGGAGAGATTAGAAGAGAGAGAAACTAATTTTACCAAAAATTAACAAATTATAGTATAATTGGGGCTAGATAAGAAAATAAGTACTAAATGAAGACTTATCATGGTGGTTGTTGAGGATCTAAGGTCTGACATAGTGGTGAATTTGGCAAACCTACCCTTGCCTTCGGTGGAGCTCTGGTTGCCGAAGAATTGAAAATGTGCGATTTTTGCTTGTAAGTTGCTATTTTTATTAAAAATATCATATGATGTCTAAACATTATGAGATTTAGTTTCCCTAGGTATTTTTGTATGTATAATCAAAATATCAAACCATATTTTTAAAATTAAAAGTACATATATAGGTTCCTTAAGAATAAGCCTAATTCTAATGAATTTTGTATGAATTTTCAAAATTAGTAAAAAATGTTATTTCAAGTTTTTTTTTTGTGTACATATTCCTTATATGATATATTTAATTTATATAAAAATAATTTTTTATTAACTATACGATTAGTATTTATTTAAATTATTTTTAATGAATTTGCCCTGTTTTTTATATTAAAGAAATAATAGGTTTTTAATTAAATTCCTTAATAGATCTGATTTGTAATAAATTATAAAGCTTAGTTATGATTTTAAGAATATTTAATTCAAATCTTATAATTTTATTTGATCATTTACTTAATTTAAGCTAATTTTCAGCAAAATCGAACCTAAAATTGATATTTTTGAAAATAATATATATTAAACTATCCTAGTACTTCTCATGATTAGAATATAACAGCTATAATTTATTGATTATAATATATTTACCGTAGCTTTAATGGAATTTGAGGTGTTAGTTGTATATATTATATATAATATGTAATAAATATGTAGGTAAAAATGGCATATTTAAGTTAATTTTATAATTTAGAGTTAAATTGGCACAAATTTTGATTTAGGATGTATTTAGACATTTTGAGATATTAGTTGGTGATGAGAGAAGATATTTGAAGTGGTGGAAATGTCATATGTGCATATTAAGTACATATTAGGTAATAATTGGTAATATGTAAATATAAGAAATTAGTGAATAGAAAATATTATGTCAAAATTGATAATAATAATAAATCTGATAGAAAATATAAATTTATATAATTATATGAAATATGTAAATTTTTCTCACATTATGAGCTAAATCGATAGTTAAATTAGGAATTTAGTGTACTATACGAATTAGAATATTAGTTAGATGCTAAATATGAGATCATATATTACTGTATTTTGGAGTATTGATTTATAGTACTCGAAAACTTATGATTATACTTTACTATGCTTGTAGATAGCTTAATTGTGTGCATGCCTGTGTGTGCATGTTTCTGAGTTTAATCGTATGATTCTAGCTTAATGTTCTATATTAAAATTTGTGTGAAATGATTGAACACCTTAAATTAAACCTAATTAAATACGACTTATAAGTCTGAAATGGACCTGCATAACAACATATTAGAGGAAACTTTTGGGGTCCTTTGGCCAAATATCGACTCTTTTGAAAGGAATAGCACAAGATAGCATAATGGTCCCTTCTTCATTCTTTATCAAACTAAGTGACAAGAGAAGAAGTTGCGGCAAGGATGAAGTTAATGGTTTGAAGGTAGTTATGGGAGAAGCGTTGTTTCCATTGCATAAGTTTAGATTTCGTTGTGAGCTATTAAAATATGTGTTAAACTCCTTAACTCAAATTAGAGTAAGTGTAATGTTTCTAATCTTACAACAAATTGGATAACGCCGTGCAATGGCGTTTGCTTATACATATATTACATCTAATTAATTTGGTTGATAGCCCTATTTATGTTTAATATATAATTTTACGTCTCTATCCCAATTTACCGAGCGATTAGTTGCTCACATCCCTAAAGGCACTAGTTAAGAAGCGAACATATAACTACCCTGAAGCTAACAACTGTCGAATCCCAGGAAATGAGGAAATAAAACTAAGGATCAATTACACTCTCAAGTTTAGATTTATTTTTTTTTAATCTTTAAAACTTTTAGTATCAATTTATGTATTACTTAAGTAAATTATGATTAAACTACTAAGTCTTGTAAACATACTTGATACTAAGTCTTGTAAACATACTTGAGTAATTTTTGTGTAAATATGTATTTTTTATAATTTTATACATAAATAACAGGTTTAATTTATAAATTGTTTACTTTAAAGCGGGTTAGTATGGGCATCTAATATAAATCAAGTCTAAGATAGTAGCTACAAGGTTAGTTTTTATTTTAGAATGGTTTATGTCACGCCCCGAAGCGGCAGAGTCGTAACAACCCCGCCGTGTAAACCATCTTAAGATAGAAGTTGGCCTTACAACCGCTATTTTAGACCTGATCTACACAAGGCGTCCACGACTAACCCGCTTTGAAGTAAACAGTTTGTAATTTAAATAATTCATTTACCTAAGAAAGTGATATATAATCACTATAATGCAATTATTACATTATTCAGAAATGAAAAGTAATAACATATGTGTTGATTCTTCAATGTTTTTCCTCACTCCCCAGGATCCAGCAGTTGCTAGCTTCAGAGTAGTTGTTGCCGCATCTTAGCCAGCACCTGCACGACGTCTATAGGGATGTGAGCAACCACAGCTCAGTAAGTTAGAACGGAGGACTTAAAACTATACCATACACACAACAAGGTTTTCAATCACTTATTAGGTGCAATGCATGTGTAAGCAAGTGCCATCGTATGACGTTGTCCAGTCCGTCGTGAAATTAGAGAAATTGCGCCCGTTCTAATCCGGGTTGAGGAGTTGCCGTTAATGCCGTTAATGCAACAGCTCACGACCAAACCCAGGCTTGTGTAATAGAGACCTTGCTCCTCCCGCGACTACCTTCGAACCACTGTCTTCACTCTCGTCGCGACCTCCTCTCCTGTCACTTAGTTCGACTGAGGATAAAGAAGGGACCATTTTGCAATTCTGCGCTATCCCTTTCGAAGGGGTCAGTATTTGGCCGGAGAGTCCTAAGTTCCCTTAACGGGTTGCCATGCATGTCTGATTATGATTACTGGTCGTATATTTGATTAAGTCTAGTTTAGGGCGATCAATTATTTCATACAAATCAGACAATATATGCCAGAACAACAAACAGAATCATAGCATCACCCATACTCAAGCACATACACACATTCAACTATCTAACAAGTACAACCAAGCATAATCTTAAGCCTCCAAAATACAGCATCATATTAATCCCAATTTACCTCGACTCCTCGCTCACTCACTCGAGGTCCGATTTGCTTAGGCCATCGCCGATCATCCCTATAACACAAACGTGGTTTCAGTTTTTCATATAACTATTATAGGTTCGTTTTATCCTATAACGCTTATTGTTATTTTTTATTTAAGGTTTAAGATACCTAATTATCTAGGTCTTAAGCTTTTTATAATTATTCTAGGTTTGGGGTTAGGTTCGGGTTCGGTTTCGGTTTCCACATTGATTTCTAAATTCGGTTCTAGTTTAATTTCTAAGTAATGTTTTATATTCCAACCCTAGAAATTCATTCTAACTCATAATGTGAAATTAATCACATTACTTCCCGACCTCCTAAATATCATTATTACCCCTAGTCAATATTTTATTTCATCCGGTACACTTATATCCTTTTAGTGTACAGAATTTACTCCTGATGTGAGAAATTTTTACATTTTTCATATAATTACATAAATTCAAGTTTCTTATCAGATTTATTATATATCCTTATTATTTATATAATATCAATTTTTATCCTAATATTTTCTATTTATTATATTTTCAAAAATTACATATTATGCATTTGTTGCCTATTATGTACATAATGCACTTCTAATATTTCTATCACTTTAATTACCATCCCTAAACATCAATTATCATTTTAAAATGTCTAAATTCATCTTAAATCAGATTTTACTCCTAATTTCCCTAATTTACAAAATTAACTATTTTTCCTTATTAATCATTTACTACATAATTAACCTAATAATTACATCTAACACCCTAAATGTTACAAGTATCATACTCCATCAGATTTCAACATCCTAAAACATATAATTATTCACTAAATCAGTAATTAATCATTTAATTACTTAATTAAACCTAAATTACCTATTTTATGGCCTAAAAATTATCTAAAAATTTCAAAAATTAATTTTTGAAAAAGAGCTTTATAGCACTGTTCTATATCATCTAATTAATCTACACAAAAATTTTGGACTCGAAACTACACTCCTAAGGTCATTTATTTCTAAACTGGAATGTGCTCGGTTTTGCATGATTTCTTAAGAACCATATATTAAGGGGAATGTTTTCATCAAAATAATATTTTTCCTACAAACTACATATAAAAATATCCCAGAATAGTAAAATTCATAATTTTCTAATAATATTTACTATTTTTACAAAATTACACAAAATCAGGCTGGAAATCGGACTCACCGATTTGGGTGGCTCCAGCCACCGCCGGCCACCATGGCCTTGTTGTCCGGCCTGGGCACTACCACCACCGTGTGGTTGTGGTGGCCGTCCACTCCCAACTCCTTGTCTGGTGTGGGTTCCCTTTGAAAGCCCTAATTGCACAGTTTTTCTAATTTTTTTTCTAAACCGAATTTTTCTCTCAATTTTCGTCTCTCCCTAATTTTTTCTGATTTCTAACTGTCCAAATGAGTTTTTGAATTTTTCCTGCTATTTATAGGGCTTTAGAGGATTTATTGTGCATTAAATGGGACAAGACAATTACCTTATCCCTTGATTTTTGGCTTTTATGTTGGCTTATTCTAATTGGCCGAATTTTTTCTTATTTTTTTCCAGCTGCCACGACCCAATTATGTATCATTCATGATTTTTATTTATTTAATTATGAATTTTATTTAAGCATTTTGTATTATTTTAGCACATTTCGCTTATTTTAAGAAATTACGCGTATTTATACTTACATGTAAATTCATATATAGTACAAATAAATATTCCAAAATATTATTTAGGTTATTTTATAATTTTTAGTATACATATAATTTATTTCTAGCGATTCGTTAAGTACCGAAATGCCTTTTACGCATTTTCGATAAATAACGAGTTATATACTTAAAATTTGAAAATTTTGTAGTCTCCTATTTTATTACTTATTTTCTTAAATTCAAACTTATGGGATCGGTTTATTAATATTTCTAACTTTATTTTATAATTTAGGCTCGATCGGATCACTCAACCGATCGAAACCTCGGATTGCTTAGTTGTGGGGCTTACAGTTTACACGGAAAAATTTTTATAAATCTGCTGCTTTAGGGTTTGATACTAAGCACATCATAAGGTCTACTTACTATAGTTCACTTTATAAAGATACGAACAAATTCTTGTTATATACCATCTTGCGATATAGCTGCCTCTCCCCGTAGCAATATCCTCCCTTTAGTAAATACCCCTCCTTTTGAGCTTAATATATACAAGTTGGGACCTACAACACCATTGTCAGTTTTGTAATGTCTCCTTCTTCTGTAGTCACTCTTTTGAGCTTATCTCATACAAGCCCTTCTATTTGTCGATAATAACAACCTCGTATTAATTACTTCTAGGTAGTATTTAACTCAATGCAATTAAAATGTTTACTTTGACAATATTTGTCATGGGATGAGATTTACCCTTTTTGGAGTGTCCTTGTGGTGCTCATCCATCCTTTGCCTTCTCTACTTTGCTCATAATCCAAATGGCAAGCCAATTTTCTTTGCTTACTATATTAAGATTGTTCTAAGCCCCTCTTCATCAGGAGTACCTACATTATTTTGGTACATGCACACTTGTATTTAAGAGGCTCAACTATTTAACTAATCAGAATCAAAAGCTCTTGCAATATTAGGTTTTAGATTAAAAGATGAGTTAAATTTGAGATTATATGGGTCTAATGACTAGATTAAAAACTAAAAACTAAATTAAATTGGTTCAAAGGATGTTGGGAGCTTCTCTATTGCATGATGAAGTAAAATTTAAGAGTTTATTCTTACTTCATCCTTTTAAGTAGTAAGTCCAATGTCTCTTCATAGCTTTGATGAGACACCTCTACAGTATCATGCAATACAAGAATCAAATGTTCCTTCAAGTGGCCATGATGGAGGAGTTAGGGAGTAAGTCTTAATTTTTGTTCGATTTCAACTATGCTTCTACCCTACTAGAGGAGTAATAGGAGAAGATAAGGTGTATATAGCCTATTATATGTAAACTTCCATTGTTGTATTCTAAATAACCATACTTATGCTAATATAAATTATAATGGAAATTAATGTGTTTATAGATTTATTTCACTATTAGATATCTAATTATTATGTATACATGAATTTCATATTAAAGTTTGCATTTTGGAGTTAATTTTGGATTTTTGGTAATTTGTTGTCGAAGATTGCATTTCTAAAGTTTAAAATACATGATTTGAGTTTGTGTCAAGTTAATAATGTACTAATATATTTTGAATACAAATTTGTAATTTCTCTTTTTAATGCAATACTGTTAATGAAAGCATATTTATGCTAGGTTGCATTAAAAGCACATGTGTGCCTTTAGTTGATATTACAATACAATTACATCGAAGTCAATTACTATGTGTTTTTTTTTTTGCATGATTTTATTGTGATGACAAGTCCAAAATGAGTTTACTATTTTACTTACATAACTATTTGAGAAAAATATAAATAACTCTCTTAAATTTTGATTTAAATATGGATTTACTTTGTAGATTTTTAAATATTGCAAATCTTTCCTATTAACATCGATAAATTAGTAAATAACCCACAAGTTGCAAATGAATCACACTTGATCTTATGAAATTATACTTATAACTTTAATATTCTAAACTTTGACAATAATGTATTTTTTCTTAACTAAAAATATAAATGATTTTTATGTTGCTAATTTATCAAAATTTAAAAATTTAATTTGCTATATTTAAAAATTTAAGATAAATCCCTACTTGAATCAAGATTTAGTGTTATTTACAATTTTGGTAAATATTTTTTACTCACATGTTAATAATTATGCTTACAATAAAAGAATTAACGTCTTTCATATTAGGGCTAATGTCACAAATGATAGTTAACCCTTGTTAAATTGAGCAATTAACTACCCATGCTTTGAAAGGATCAATATCCTATCTAATTAAAATTTTCGCAATAATTTTTGCACTTGAACTATTAAATACTTTTGTCGATGTAGATATAAAGATGAACTAGAAATTCACCCTATAACCACTGGTGGGTCGAACGATACATTTTTTCAAGTAGATCATGACCTGCTTTGCCTTAGTGACCGTTCTAGTCACTTTTGGCCAGCAGGTTTTCGACTGCCTCTTTTGGGGGAGGGGGGGTTGCATAAATATTTTTAGGTGATCACCAACTAGTCTTACCTTGAGTGAGCTAAAATATTTAATTCTTGGTTTGTCATTATGTTCACGTTAACAAATGGACTTAATAAAGATAGTTGAAATAGTAAAAATAAGAGAAAAGTGTGAAGAAGTTCAGAATGTTTAACTCATTTTCTATTTCAACTCTTGATGGTTGAAAATTTTCGTTTAAATCCTCAATGCTTATAAAAATTTACATAGAAGTCCTTTTAATTAATGGCGTTAAATTTTAAATTAGAAAAATACAAAAAAATCTTTAATGTTTGTTTTTTGTTTCTTTTTCTATTTTAGCGCTTAACATTTCAAAATTTTCATTTAAATTTTCAACATTTGTAGAAATTTACAAAATAGTCATTTTTATAATTGACGTTATTAAATTATCATTTATACATTGAGAAGTTGTAATATTTTGTTGATCCATACATTTCTTTTAAATAAATAATATAATAAAGTATTAAATATTAATTAATGTATTTAAAAAGTTATAGAAAAATATTAAAAATAAAGAAAAATATAAAAAAAATGGGAAAATGAAAAATATGTAAAATTAAAAAAATTGCTAAGATAATATATTTAGTAATATATATTTACATACATATATATTAATATTAATTTTAAAATAAATTAATGAAATTTAACAAAAATTAGCAAAAAAAGGGAAAAATATAAAAGAAAAAAAATTCGACTACCTAAGGACATGGGAGACAAGCCACTTTTCTTAATTTAGTTTAAAATTAATATTAATATATAGTTATATACACATATATAAGTATATATATATTACTAAATGTATTATTTTAATAATTTTTTTTAGTTTCACAAAAATTTTCTTATTCTTCATTTTTTTAAATTTTTTGATAATTTTAAAATTTTTTTATAAGTTTGATGTGAAAAAGAAAAAATAGTAAAATAAATTTAAAATATTACCATTCCTAAAAAACATTTCTAAGAATACGGTAGCCAAAGATAATTTTAGATCACATAAAACCCTCTTAGCTTTCTTCTTCTTCATTTTTATTTCAAAAAATTGTTCTCTTTCTTTAAAAGTTCTCACACATAAATATTCTTTTCACACAAAAAACATATTTTACTCTCTTTTTTTTTAATTATAGAGAAAAAGGAAAATATCAAAGATCTCACTCACATAGGTATAAATGGAATTCGATTTGAAGCATATTATTTTATACAAATATGATTTTGGATTGAACCAAAAAGAGGCAATTTTGGTGATTGTCATATTCTTATGAATGATATTTTTAAGTTTTTTTATTTTTATTAATTTTTAATATTTTAATTAATTTTTAATATTTTATTATATTAGTCATATAAAAGAAACACATGACCAATAGAATATTGTCACGTGTCAATGTATAAATAATAATTTAATGACATTAGTTAAAAGCATTAATTTATAAATTTTTGTAAATATAGAGAACTTAAATAAAATTTTTAAAAAGTTAAAGACTAAAATAAAAAAAAAGTAAACATTGAGAACTTTTTTATACGTTTTTAATTTAAAATTTAATGCCATTAGTTAAAAGAATTTATTTGGAGACTTTTACAAATAATAAGTATTTAAATTAAATTTTAAAATATTAAGGATTAAAATAAAATATAAAGTAAACATTAAAGATTCTTTTATACTTTTTACTAAAAATAATCACGTATATTTTAATTAAATAGTAAATTATGGTAATAAATCACAAAGTATGAGTAAGATTCGAAACATTAGCCCTTATTTGCACACCTCTAAAGGACCCATCTTCAACAACAAATAGAAAGAATTGGATATTCCCGTTGCCATTGCCCACTGACTACTACTGGCTGCACTCCTAACTCCATACCCCATTCTATAATAAACAAAGACCCACTCCATCTCTCTCTCTAGTGTGGTCCTATTGATTCGTTTCAATTCGGTTTTTATCAACAACGACAGGAGAAATTGATTTCCTCGAGCGACTCATCTTTTTAAAGGTAGTCTTTCTCGATCGATCTTTCTTCGTACTTTTCATTCCGAGAAATTCCGTTAATTTAGGCCTTAAGGTAATGAATTCTTGAAATTCACTCGATTCTGGTGAGCTCTTTTGGTTCGTGAGGTGGAATTTGATGTATAAATTAACTGTCGAGTGAAAATACGATCTTCGTAGTTTATTTTGAGGTTAACTTTGTTATCATAGTCAAGGGCACGATGTTGTGGTTACGATGATACTGATACTTGTAGTTTCGTCAGTTTTGAGTTAGAGGCTGAGAAGTTTCTGGACCTGTTGAAATTCGTAATTTTATGTTGTTGATTTAGGTTCCTGGGAATCGGTAATCGATTTGAATGTTGTGTAAAAATTTGATGGCTTTTATCATGATTCCTACTCAGTTAGGGAATTCCATGGAGTTAAAGCTCGATTTTGTGTCTGAGGCCTTGGTGTCCTAAGTATTGAGTTATGAGTGAAAGGCTGATAAAGAGCTGTTAATAATCAGCTGTTTTTGGTGACATTTAGATTCATTAGATGGAGTTTGATTTACAGTCAATTGAAAGGTTGAGTGAAAAATGGATTTTTTGTTTAGTGTATTTTGAGGTCTCCTTGTGATGATACAATCAGTTTAGAGAATTCCATCAAAATGCAGCTTGAAGCTGTAACTTCAATTATACCAAAATTCATGGTTCCTAGGGTATCTTGAGGTCTCTCTTTTTATATTTTAATTAATAATTTCCATATTACTTTGGGGAAATTTGTTGTGTTAAGGCTCGCTGTTGTGGTTTTGATGATACCAAAAATTATGGTTCTGAATTTATGGGGTTATATTCTGTCAAGTGCAGTTGTGAGTTTCTTGGTGCATTTTTGGGTCTTTCTGCCGGTTTGTTCTCATAGTTGTATTAGATGGATCGATTAGCGCTAGAGTTGGTTTGATTTCATTTTTAAGTGTACCTTGATGATAAAAATTATATTCTTTAGCAAATGAAGTACACAGAGTTGTTACTTCTTGATTATGGTGGGAGCTAGTGATTGGTGGTAGTGTAAGCACTAGTAGCGTGTTTTTCTTTCTTTCTTTCTTTTTTTCCTTTGCGTAAAAGTAGTAGTTTTTTAGATTGGGGCAAAAGGAAATATCTCTATATTATTTTTTTCTCCAAAGGAAATAATTTTTGAGGGTGAAATTTTTTGTTTATTGGAAATGTTTTTTGTTGTCTAGGGCATTTTTTTCACCTCCTGATATGGAATTGTGTGATGCTCAAAGTAATTTATCTGACAAGTTTCAGACGAGGTACAATTTTTGCTCAATTAAAATGGAATATATGACTTGCTAGCTATTTTGTTGTTGAGTTGTGGAATTCTTAATTGTTTGAATTCTATTCAATAAGGGAAATTTCTTCAAGTTGGTTTTTTCTATGTACCTGATGTTTTTTGGAGTGAGATTTACAGAGCATTGTTGAAGGATGCTAGCATGGTTTAGAATTCCATAATTTAAATTGTTCTAAGTGGAATTTTTCTCTAGGTTTTTCTGGTGAAAAACCCTTACTCCAGATTCAAATGGGAGTTAAACATTGATGGAACATATTGTAATTTTTTTATGTATCTATAATCTCTAAAATGCTCTTGCTGGAGCAACTTAATAACTGTCTTGGTCCCCGGGGTGCCCTAGTAGTGAGGCTGCCTTGAAATACTCTTAGAATTGATTCTTGGATCGGGTAAAGGTGATAGGAGGGACTATAATACTTCTATGCTTTTTGAAGTAATTATTCCTACTCATTTTTTTTAAACACCAGGTTGCTACTGTTACTTGGTGTATTTAATGTGTTTGAATATGAGGTTACTGACTGTGACTGAAGGATTGTGATTCTTCAATTAAATATTTACAAAGGTGGGCACATAGGTTTATTTTTTCCTATCGAAGAGATTGGAGAGTTGCTATTCTTTTTCTTTTCCCCCCATTTTTTCTTTCTTTCTTTCCTTTTTTTTTTTTTTTTGGTTTTTGTGTGTTGGGTTCCAGCAGTAACTAGTCTAATATCCTTTTTTCCCTACTGGTGCTGAAAATGTGATGTTTTAACTATAACTCATTTAGCATTGGAATGGGAGGTTCAGTTGGGGCATTTTATACTTGTTAACTATTATAATAATGTGCTTTCAGCATATTGGCTATTTTGCATGCTCTTGTTGTTGCTGAAAAATGGGAGCTCAAATCTGATTCCTGCAGCATTTTGTGATGCTAATTGTTTTGGAGGGATTGAATCAGTGGTTTTATTGAATTATAAATATGAAATTGCAGCTATATCTACTAGCTTAAACTAAGGGTAACCTTTTTTTACTTTAAATTTGGTAACCCAGAAGAGGACTTTGCTATTGGGATGAAGGCTTGAGTATGGTACAGTCATTGTATTAGTAGCTATGCAAGGCTCTAAGATTAATCCCATATTACCAGTTGCACTCATAAGTTACAAGTGACAGATTGCGATCCATATCTTAGCCTATTCGGCAAAGGAGTATTAAAATATGAATATGAAAACTGCACTTGCCTTTATTAGCTTTAAACTTTTAGTTTAGTCAATTTTGCTTCTGTTTTGGTTTTTTGTGTGTGTGTGTGCTTTTTATTGGTTGGTGGGTGGTGTTCACTAACTTGTATTATTGGACGATATTGAGGTGGCTATCTAATTTAAATGGCTTGTTTTTCTTGTTTGCAGAGTCACGGGTTGTAAAGGTGGGTCACAATAAGTTCCACTCGGGCTTCATGAAGAGTGGTGCTATTGATGTTTGGCTAACCTGGTGATGCATCAGGATCAGCTTAATATCTGAATGTTGATGTAGTTGCAACAGATAATTTGGAGAATCAAGCTGTGGACAAGATATTGTCATGCTGAATGTTCCATCCAGTTGGTGTGATAGGGATGAATTCCACAATGGATGACATGAACCTAATTCATCAGGCACAAAGACATCATCTAGTCGTCAGAGAGCTTGGAGAAGAGATTGATTTGGAAATTGGCCCTGGGGATGATGATCCCTCTTTTGCTAGTACAACTCTAATTGGTGGCACTCCACGAGAGCCTTCATCTGAGGAGCATGATGAGAACAAGCAGATGGTAATGGTTTCTCAACTATCTAATGATGACCAAGACACATCAAAAACTCCGCCTGCTAAAAGGAAAAAGAAGGTCGTGAAAAGATGGAGAGAGGAATGGGCTGATACATATAAATGGGCCTATGTTGATGTAAAGGAAGGGACTGCAAGGATATTTTGTTCAGTTTGTAGAGAGTATGGTAGAAAGCATAGAAGAAATCCTTATGGGAATGAAGGGAGTCGAAATATGCAAATGAGTGCCCTTGAAGAACATAACAACAGTTTACTTCACAAGGAGGCTCTTCGTCTCCAGATGGCGTCAAAGGATAAAATAATTGCAGATAAACCAATCTATGTTAAAGGTCTGTATTCAATCATGTTTTGCTCTTTTCCTTTTTTCTTTCTTTCTTTCTTTCATTTTTTTTTTTTTTTTTTTTTTCTTTGGGCTGGAAGAAGATTCGTGTGTCACAAGGAGGTTGTTAATATTGATTACGGTTTTTATCATGTCAGTCACATTGTGTTATACCGTCACCATATGGGTATTTGTGGCCACACTGCATGTATTAGACTTTCATATAACCAGATATATGGACCTTATTATTATTATTATTTGAGTTTTAGCTTATTTCAAGAAAACAGCAACTTGGATAAGCGGTAGTTGCAATTTGCACAAGTGTATTGATAAAATGGGACAGAAAAGGCAGTAGATGGTGATAGGTTAATGGGTGGATGCTGGGAAGAAAGGCCTGGTTAATCTGTGCAACTTCAACAAGAGGAGAAGTGCATTTAGACCTGGGATTTACGCAAAATCTGGTGAGGTAAGTGAGGTGACATTGTTTTGAGCTCCGCAGCCTACAAAATACTTGTTACGGTTGGAGGAATCTCGTCAGACAATGGAAAGGATCAACCAGGGTTATCCAGTTGCTATCTTCAATTTACACTTCATGGTCTGCTCCATAAAATAACTCCAGATTGTAATTCTTTTGGAAAATAAATCTCCGATCCTCCCTCTCATACACAACAAGGTTTCTTCCTTAATCTTGTCAGATGAAGGGCAGTGGAGGCTTTTGCAAGGATGGCCAAAATGGGTATAGAAAATTTGACTAGTGGTTCCATATAAATATATAGAATAGACCAAAACCTAGTGAAATGACCAAAACTTGTGAACTAAAAATTTGGGATTTCCTAGTCTAGTTTCCTGAATTGATGAAAAGTGGATTATAAGATTCTAAGCCAATTTATATAAAAACATTGCCTTACATAGCAAATTCACTGACAATTATCTGTAACTTAACAATCATGTTCTTCTCATTTTGACATTGATTCTTAGTGTTTTTTCCCCGCTTTTTTCCTTTGATTTTCATATCTGGCCTTGTAAAAATGCTCCATTTTTGGTGTCTACATAAAAAATTAATGATGTGGAGCATGTTCAAACTTCCAACTATACACCACATGATAGGAACCAGCGAGAGAGTAAAGAGAAAACTGACTGTGTTTTATTGATATTGATGGATGAATTATGAATCACAAACCCTAATCTCTCCCTAAAAGAAAGCCATGAACTAAAAGCTTGCACATGAGCATAAGCTCACTTATGAGCACAATTGCTCACACAAACTAACTCACAAGTTTCTAACAAAATCTATAACTTATTCTTTTACTAACTAATATCCTCCATTTATAGTATTTAACTAACAACTAACTATAGAAGTTTCTAGACACAGACACACTGGAACAACTGTACACTACACCACATCACACCAAAGTAGCACATATACCTTACTACACATTACACTACACGTCACATGTACAACACATCACTCTGTAGTAGCACATATACTAGAGTTATGTCACCACATAAGCCATAAGAAGCTCCTTTTTTTTCCTCCTCCTCCCTTTGGAATAATTTGGGAAACTTGAAAATGTTAAGGCCTCTAGACCTATCTTGTTGAACTTGATATGCATTCTCAAGTGTTTCTCTCTGTTACATAAGTTTATACTAAGTTTGGTTGATGTAGCTAAGGTAGCTAGTGGTATAAGGTGTTGATGGTGGAATTTTAACAATAGATCCTATGGTTATACCTATAAGACGGATACACAGAAGTTAAGAATGGGTGCTGGAGGTTACTATAGTGTAGCTATTCTGATGCTTAAGCTAATAAGAGTGTTTTAGAGAAAAAGAGTATGATAAGGAGAGAGGGTAAGTAAGGGATCCAAAGATACCAAAGTTACGGCCTTTACTTGGTATTTATAGGCGTGAGGAGTGTGCTATGTTAGAAAGGCGAATCTTGAGCCATAATTCGGTTTAGATTCGATGGAAGATTTGCTGAAGAAAGTCTTTACATCTTTTGTTAACAAACTGAGAGCTCATAAGAGGCCCTTAAAGGGTTGTGTGAGCTTTGAGAGCTCAAATTGACTTCTTTGGAAGTCAATCAAGCTCCGAGCTAGATGGGCCATCCATCTGGGTTACAGGTCGGGGAGAATGACTAAGCCTCTTAAGGCTTGTTTTGATCTTATAATGTTAGCTTGAGCTCGAAGAGCTCGGCCTACGACTCAAGAAGGTCAACTTGGACATGTAGGAGGCTCATATCTAGAATGGTCTATTAGTGTTGTACAAGTGAAGGAAAGTGTAATTGTATTACCTTAAGGAAAGAGTGTGATTACATTGAAAAATACTGTTCTATCCCTATACATTATAATACATTTAGATATACAGTTATACATCTCCTCAAATAGTCAGTGTGAAATTGGTGCAGTGATTCGAGAATGTTATCATAGAGAAATTCTGTGTAAAATTGTTAGCGTGTTGATGACGTGTAGGTATGTAACAAACATGGACATGACTAGTTGTAACCATTTTTCAAACAAAGTAATAATTAATGTCCACATATTTAGTTCCATCATGTTGAATAAGGTTGCGAGTGAGATATATGACTTAAAGATTATCACAACAAAGGATGAGAGGTCTTTGAACTAGAATGCCTACCTCTCGAGCTAAGTGATATATCCATGTGGACTTAGCGATAGCTTAAGCTAAAGCTCGATATTCAGCCTCAATAGAGTTATGTGAGACAATGAGTTGTTTCTTGGACTGTCAGGAGATAAGATTGTAGCAAAAAAATCACATATCATGGTTAAGTGATGAGTGTTAGGACAATCAGCTTGGTCGGCATCAACAAATCTAGTTAAGGAGAGGCTAGACATTTGGGATGTGGGAAGGCCAATGTTTACTGTACCATGATGGTGTCTTAAAACCCATTTCGTAGCCTTCATGTGATTAGTATTCAGTTAATGCATATACTACCTTAGTTAATTGACTACAAAATTGATGTTCGGTCAAGTAATAATAAGGTATTACAGTGCACCCACAATTTCATGGTAAGTTGATGGATCGATTGGGGTAAGGGACCTATGTGTAGGTTGTGTGTCCAAGGAGATAAAGGCACTTTTACTAGTTTGGATAAATGCATGTTGTAACATTTGAGGAGGTTAAAAAGTGAATTGTGATTGTCACAGATGAATGCCCCGAGGAGCGTGACTTATATGAACACCAAGAAAGAGGTGGAGATCACCAAGGTCTTTTATGGCAAACTGTTGTAAAATAGTTGAGATGAAGCGAGAGAGAAGATGAGGATTGCTTCCAGTGAAAATGATATCGTCAACATAGAGGAAGAGAATAAGTGTGTCAAGGCCATGAGAGTAAACAAGCATTGAGGTGTTGACCTTACTTTGCCTAAAGCCAATCTAAATGAGAAAACCGCTAAAGCGAGAGAACCAAGTGCGGGGTGTTTGTTTAAGACCATAAAGCAATTTTTGAAGTGTACATATATGATTAGAGTAGCGTGGATGAACAAAACCAGGGAGCTATTTCATGAAGACAATTTCATTGAGATGACCATGAAGGAAAGCGTTTTTTACATCAAGTTGATGAATAGCTCAATTGGATAAGATGACATGAGAGATAATAAAGCGAATAGTAGTGGGTTTTACAACAAGACTGAATGTTTCTTTGAAGTCAATGCCTATCCTTTGAGAGAATCCTTAGGATACCGAGTGGGTTTTGTATCTTTCAATGATATCATCAACATAGAGGAAGAGAATAAGTGTGTGAAGGCTACGGGAGTAAACAAGCATTGAGGTGTCGGCCTTACTTTGCCTAAAGCCAATTTGAATGAGAAAACTACTAAAGCGATAGAACCAAGTGTGGGGTGCTTGTTTAAGACCATAAAGCAATTTTTGAAGCTTACATATATGATTAGAGTAGCATGGCTGAACAAAGCCAGGGAGCTATTTCATGAAAACAATTTCACTAAGATGACCATGAAAGAAAGCATTTTTGACATCAAGTTGATGAATAGCCCAATTGGATGAGATGGCATGAGAGAATGAAGTGAATGGTGGTGGGTTTTACAATAGGACTGAATGTGTCTTTATAATCAATGCCTGCTCTTTTGGAGAATCCTTGGGCTACTAAGCGGGTTTTGTATCTTTTAATTGTGTTATTGGCATTGTATTTATTGTGAAATTTCCATTTGCTGCCTACAACATTGTGAGAAGGGTATGGGGGTACAAGTATGTAGGTTTTAATCTAAAGTAAAGAGTCAAATTCTTCTTTTATTACAACATGCCATGTAGGGTGATAAAGTGTAGTGTTTGGGTTCAAAGGGCAGTGAGTGGGTACTAATATTGAGAATCTGTCGGGGTTTTTAAATGCCAGATTTGAATCTTGTGATCATGTGATGAGAGAGGAAGGGGAGATGAGTAGTGGCGGTGGAGGTGGAGGTGGAGATGGGGAAGAGGGTAAAGGAGGGTTTGAGACGCTGTCTGTGATAGACTTTGGTAATAGGAGGTTTTTCTAGAGGTGTTGGAGATGAGGAAGAGATTGGTTGATGTGAAGTAAAAGTGGTTGTTTGTGGAGGAGGATATAAAGAGTGAGCAAGGGAGTTTGGGCAAGTTGCATATTGTTGGATAGAGAGGGCAGTGTGGGTGCATTGGCAGTGTTCTCTGCAATGACAGCATCAGTGGGGGAGGCAGCAAGGAGAGGGATAGAAGTTGTTGAAATGGTGGCAGTGGTAGGGTTGATGATAATGGGATTGTCAGATGTGGGGTGAGCGGAGACAACATTGTTTTTCCGGTGATCATTGGATGGTTGGTTGGTGAAGGGGATGGAGATGAAGTTGGCAGCAAGGAAAAGGTAATAAATCTGCAGTAGCAGAAAAATTAAAAAAAGAGTAATATAGGGTTTTTGTTTTTGTGTGAGATTTGGCTTTGATACCATGTACAAGTGAAGGAAAGTGTAATTGTATTACCTTAAGAAAAGAATGTGATTACATGATATATATATATATACACAGTAGATTGGATGTGTAACCTTAATACATTGAAAATAGTATTTTACCCCTATACATTATAATACATGTAGATATACAGTCATAAGCATAAGGGAACGTGTTGTTCTGTGTGTTGTTATTTTTCTGTTTTAGTTAGCTAGGTTTGTTAGTGGCAGTTAGTTGGCTATTAAATATTTTCTGTAATTTTCTAGAAGATTCCAGAACTCTCTAGAAAGAAGGTAGTTAGTCTTTAGCTGTCTAGACTGAGAGAATAGTTGGGTAACCGCTTCTTTTCTCTTAGTCAAAAAATATAGTTGAAATCCCTTAGTTGATCAAGTGTGCTCAAGAAGCCTTCTTAGTTGGAGGCCAATGTAATTGATTTTCTTTGAGAATTAATAAAACTTACATTTTTTGCCCAAAAATTCCTAACACCCTTGGGCAGAAGATGATTTGTCTTCACAAGCCAATTCTGCTCAGTAGCAAGTTTTAGCATGTTAGAGAATCTAAGTCGGGACTTGTACAAATTGTGCTGACTCTTTTTCTTTTGGTAATTCAGTTACTGGTATTACTGTGCATAAATTATTAACCCTCCACTCCACTTCACTAGGTTGCCCTTATTGCAGCCACAATAAACTCTACTTCATCTCTTTTATGGTGGAAACTTTAATGTTGTGCATTTTTGCAAGTTCAAATACAAAGAATGGCACAACCAGATGTGGTGAAATGCTTCTCTAGCCAAATGAGAGTAGTTATATACAGAGTTACCTTTGAGTTTTGCAAAGTAGTAGTTTTTGCACATTGGGACCATGACCTTTCTGTCTTCAAAGGAGCAACTAGTTGCACCAAGGCTCACCATTTCTGCCGTGCCAACCTGATCAAGATTTTCTTTCAATGAGTAGTTCAAACAGTATTACAGTATTTCTTCATCAATTAAGAAGGTATATTTAGCCATAATATACTTAGAAGATTTCTCTATTCTCAGCTGAATGTGGCCACAATGTTTGTCAAAGTGCAAGCATGTGCATCAGAATAGTTGCCGGAGTTAAAGGCAGGTTATGATTTGAAATGGTTTAAGAAGTCAATACCACAATCTTGGATAACCAAGAACTGTGATAGTACTGCTTTTCAGTATGATATTGATGGATGTCTCTTTGCAACATTACACTCACATCAATACTGAAAGTGCAGGTGTTAATGAATATCATTTTTTGTGTGTAGAATTGTTTGTACTGCAGAATTATCTGCATTTAAAATACTTGTGGCTTTGTCCTTCCTTCTCGTAATTTTTTTTTCCTTTATTTTTTTCCCTTTCTTTAACTGCAGCCCTTATGTCAAAAACGGCTGGATCAATTGTTGAAACTGCGTTGAAAAGGGATCCTCATGAGGTTGAATTTATACAATCATTGCAAGAGGTGGTGCATGCCTTAGAAAGGGTTATTGCTAAAAATTCTCAGTGAGTAGTTATTTCATTCCTGTTTATTGGGATATATTAGAAGCTTTTTGTTAATGTAGTAGCATGTAATTTATTGAAGATTTCATTGTATTTCAGTTATGTCAACATCATGGAACGTGTTTTAGAACCTGAACGTACAATCATCTTCCGTGTTCCATGGGTAGATGACAGAGGCGAGACACATGTTAATAGAGGCTTCCGTGTTCAATTTAATCAAGCACTTGGTCCATGTAGGGGTGGTATCCGTTTCCATCCATCCATGAACTTGAGTATATGCAAATTTCTTGGTTTTGAACAGGTAAATGCTGTTGGCAATCTTGCTCATGTGCAGTTAATTTCTTTCTTCTTCTTCTCTTTTTTTTTTTTTTTTTTTTTTTTGTGGGTGGTTGGTTGTGGGGGCTTTAAGTGGTAATGCCATTGGAACTATCCCTTTGCTTCACATGCTCTTAATGGATTGCTATCACTAACTAACCACTCTTGGAAAAAGTTATGCTGAACTTGTAGGAACAAAATGTAAAGTCAAAGAAGCACATGAAAAACTTGCCTTCAAATGGGTTGTCTTTAATTGGGTTGGAATTAGTCAAAATTGATTTCTTATGCAGTTGGCACTAAGATATCTTCTACCTGTAATTGTGCAGTCTCTTAGAAATGCATTATTGCCATATAAACTTGGAGGAGCAGCTGGTGGAAGTGACTTTGATCCAAAAGGAAAAAGTGATAACGAGGTTAAACTTGTGCAGCGGTCTCCTTTAAAATATATATTTTAGAAAATATGCAACTTTCTTTAATCTTTTCATGCACCTGGTGGATTTCAGATTATGCACTTTTGCCAAAGTTTCATGAATGAGATCCATCGATATTTGGGAGTAGATAAGGTCCTTCTATCTTTCTTTATTCCAAACCCCCCTCCCCACTTCCCTCCCCTCCTATCCCTCTTCCCCCTTCTTTAGGTTTGTTTTTGGATGTAGTGCTTGATGATTTTACTTTCAGGATCTTCCATCAGAGGAAATGGGTGTGGGTACTCGGGAAATGGGATATCTTTTTGGACAATACAGACGCATCGCTGGACATTTTCAGGTAGCTTTTGCCATTAAAATCTTAATACTTCAGTATGCCTTTTGATCTTCTTCTGTATGATTATGAAATTATGCATGCTTCGAGAAGTAGATATGTCATTCTATGTTGGCAGAATGCTAAAAATTGACAATGCTTATGTTGCACTATTCTTGTATCATTATGGAATAATGACTGGAAATAGTTAGATGATTCCAATACTAGAATTGCTCAGTTGTCATCTTTGTGAATAGACAAAGTCCTATGCAGTTTTTATTGTCTGTTGCAGACTAATGTCATTAGAACTGCACAAAGATTCAAAAATGGGAGAAAAAAGTTAGGAAGGTTGGAGCCTATTCTATAGAAATGAGCCTTGTGAGCAATGAAGGGAAACATGGCATGAGTGTTTGACCCTCTACATAAAAGCTGAAAGCTGCCCTTCTTACGCATTGTACTATTCATTTGTTCGTATGTAATTTACTTATGCCATCAAGGGGATAATGGCTATTAACATGCTTGACAAAGTACTCATCATGGAAGTTGATGAAGTTAGGTTTTTCTTTCCAGTTTTTTCATTTTGTATGTCTTACTTATGCAGGGAAGTTTCACAGGCCCTAGGATTTTTTGGTCTGGTTCTAGCCTTCGAACAGAAGCTACAGGTTATGGACTGGTAAATAAATACCTGAACTCTTCAAGCGGTGCCTTTTCTTTACTCCCCTAATTGAATCTTTTTGTGTAAGAAACATGTTTTGATGGAAAAAAGAATGATTTTTTTTTTTTTTTTGGGGGGGTGGGGGGTGATGCTCTTTTTGGCTAGTCAATTCATTTGAATGTTGTTCACGGTCCATTTCTAGCTTTGTGGATTTTTTGAACTTTTTCTGGTGAAGCTCTGTCGATAGTTTTGCTGTTTCATTTTCCTTGTATGATGGAATTTATATGTTTCCATGCTTGGGCAGGTTTTCTTTGCACAGCTGATGCTTTCTGACATGAATAAGGAACTCAAAGGACTAAGGTTCGTTCTTGACCTTGAACTTGATTGCAGATCATTGTATGAGGTGGTGTTGCCCTACACTATCAAACACCTTTCTTAGGAGAGAATCATAAGCATGTAATAGATATTCCTGGTTACAGATTCAATTGTTTTCTAATGAGAAGTTTGATGCGTTGATTCTAACAACTTAATGGGTGCATTTTGTGTAGAAAATATTGTTTTGTTAAGATATAACTGCCTGCTAGATAATCTTGAGGAAATACCTCTTTAATGGCTTGGCAACATCACTAATCCTCCATGGACAATTATTTAAAAGAGGGAAAAAAAGTCTCTGAAAAATACATGTTAAAAATAGCATGAATTTGTGTCTAAGCAAGATAAACATATATGAGTTTACTTTGACAGTTGCATTTTCTTCAGCATATAATCACTTTGGGAGTTTTCTGATGCATGTATGTTCTTTCCTGACATGTTCTCCAGATGTCTAGTGAGTGGCTCTGGAAAGATTGCCTTGCATGTTATGGAGAAGCTTATTGCTTATGGTGCCATCCCAGTTACCATATCCGGTAATCATTCTAGTGCTCATTTATTGTTTGACAATAATAAGAATGTGCAAACAAAAATCAGGAAATCAGGATGCTATTTGACTTCCGTTACTTTTAATTGATTCAATTTAATAGGTTTGCGATCAGGACCTTAATGATCTGTCGCCTATAATTAAAAGGCAAAGACATTTCTTCTTTAAAATTGCGAATTGTGATCTGGATCCTTTGAAACATCTCTCCTCTTTTTGTGTGATGGAATAATTAATAGCTACGTTACTGTATTCTTTTAGTAGGATCAGCCCTGTTCCGCTTCTGTTACTGATATGACCTGCGTCCCACTCCATCTCAGTCATGTATATTCACGAAGGCCACATCATCTTTCCACAGCTAGTGTTGGGTGTTAGTTCAGTAGTTTAATAGGGGATGTTCCTTTATATTTGTTTGTGCATTTTGTTTTAGATTTTTGTAAATATTATAGAAGTAGTTTGCACTTGCTTAGCTGGCAAGTATCTATGCAAGTCTTACAGAAGAGTATAGGAGTTTCTAGTAATTAGAAGGGGCTGTCAGCTGTGATATAAATAATCAGAGGAAAGAGAAGAAGGAAGAACCGGATATTTTCTTCTTGAACTGAGAAGTGGAGTCGTTCTGAGCAGCTTAGTGAGGTGAGTTCAATTTTGTGATTACATTTAGTGCCCTCGCTATTTAATTTTTTTGCACCTAATTCTACATTCCTGCATTTTCATTCTATTAAATTGGTGTTGCCGTACCTGTGTACCTTGAACATGAGAAGTTTCTACCCTCTCTTGTCTCACTTCATTCCCTTGACATTTGTTCAACACTTCCTTTGACATTGTTTATATTGAAGTTACTGCAGTTTCAAGAGCTTTCTGATTGCAATCAACAGTGATTACTACTCCTTCCACTGCCTTCTGGTTACAATCCATTACAGCTAGCTGATGTTGGATGGACATAACACTGTACTTCATCCAAACTTTTCTCCAATTCATCTGCATGGTTTTCCATTTGTGTCGTATCATACATTTCCCACAAATGGCACCAATTTAATAGAATACAAATGCAGGAATGTAGGAATTGGGTGTGAAAAATTTGAATAGCTAGGGTAGTACATGTCAATCATGAAACTGAACTCACCTGAGCAAGCTGCTTAGACCAACTCCTTCTCAATTCAAGATGAAAATATCGGGGTCCCTTCTCTCTCCTTTGGTTATTTATATCATAGCTGATAGCCCCTTCTACCTACTAATAAACTCCTAGACTCTTCCGCAAGACTTGCATAACTACTTGCCAGCTAAGCAATCACTAACTATTTCTAAGATATTTGCAAATATCTAAAACAGAATACACAAACTATTATAAAAGAATATCCTCTATCAAACTATTGAACTAACAGCCAACACTAACTTGCTCTAATGAGATGATGTGGCCTTCGCAAATATACATGTCTGATAGGGATTGGGAACAAGTCAGATCAGTTGCTCTTTCCAGTGCTTGCTTTCCTTTTTGTTCTGGCATATGTATTTCATTGATGAAAAGAATTCATGCTTAGGCTACTTAAGCGCATCCTTTCAAACTTCACAGATTCCAAGGGATATTTGGTGGATGAGGATGGATTTGATTACATGAAAATTTCCTTTTTAAGAGAGATTAAAGCTCAGCAGAGAAGTTTGAGGTCTGCAAATGGTTGATTATTCATTTTGTTCTTCCTGTTCAGATATTTCTTTGTTGTAAGATATTTGTTTGCTTTCTGTTTCATAGTCTCATAACAGCTAGCGGCATTCATTGGATTGTGTCCTCTGCAGGGACTATTCAAAGACATATGCACGCTCAAAATACTATGATGAAGCCAAACCTTGGAATGAAAGGTGTGATGTTGCTTTCCCTTGTGCTACCCAAAATGAAATCGATCAATCTGATGCCATTAATTTGGTTAATTCAGGTTGTCGCATATTAGTAGAAGGTATGCATCCTTAAAATGCATCAGTGCACCTGTAAAATTTTTCTCTTTTTTTTTTTCTCTGTCCTTTTTTTTTTTCAGTGTGTGGATTTATTTAGCATTGCACTTGTTGATGGAAATTTTTCCCATATCATCCTCTAGGTTCAACCATGCCCTGCACCCCAGAAGCTGTGGATGTGCTTAGAAAGGCTAATGTGCTTGTTGCACCTGCCATGGCTGCTGGTGCTGGAGGGGTTAGATTTGCAGAATCCTTAACTCTATGCACGTCATTTGTATCTATGTTTAATTGTGGTGGATACAAGGATGTGATCAGTGCTTTGTTCTAAGTTAGATGCATGGTGATATTGTTGTGATAAGTATGATTCTTTTTCAAGTAAATTGTGGTTGAAGCTACTTATTCATGGAATCCAAAGTCATTGCTGCTGTGAGCTTGCAGATTGAGTTAATGTATGTCAAAGTTGGAAACCATGGTTTCAAATCTTCCACTTAGATGCAAAGAATTTTACTAGCAAGAAATTTTTTTTATTTTATTTATATAATTTAGAGGAACATAAGCTTATTGTGCATTGCAGATCTACCTAGAAGTTCAATTTGAGAAGGATTTGTTATTGACCTAGATGATTCACTTTTCCAAGGGAAGAATATATGCATGAAATCTTTGTGTTATTGACTGAAACCTCATTGATTTTTTATTTTTTTCCATGTGACAAAATACCAAGGTGCTTTAGTATCTAACCCATGGTCCTTACTTGTTGTTACTGTTCCTCAGATTCTGACAAATTTTGGAGTACTTTTTAGCTAGATGAGTCTCCTAGCTAAACAGATTTGCTAGAGCTCTCTCTCTCTCTCTCTCTCTCTCTCTCTCTCTCTCTCTCTTTCTTTTTTCTTAAATCAGTTTTTATCAATATCATTGATCATATATGTTAATCATTTGTATTTAATTTGTAATCATTATCCAAAAATGTTTAATTATGTAACTGACATGCCTACAGGTTGTTGCTGGAGAACTTGAACTAAATCATGAGTGTAATCTTTTGCATTGGTCACCTGAGGACTTTGAGTCTAAATTGCAGGTGACAGTCTACCATCTGGCCACAATTTATTATCGGTGCTTTTCTTTTGATTAAGGAGTCAAATTGTTATATCTTTTTTAACCAGAAAAACAAAATGTTTCATGTCCGAATGAAGCACGTTCCTTTTCCATTTCTCATAATTTGTGTGTGTTTCTTTCATGGAAAACATTTATTAAACATTTTCTAACAGGTGCTATAAGTAATCTTTGAATCTGTCAAAATATTATCCTTACTGTTGAGAGTAGGTAAATGAGTAGCCTTTAATCGTAGGCAGTGGCTGGAGGCCAATGGTGCTGTTCAATTATAATGGGAAATGTTTTCCGCTTTCAAAAGGAGGATATTATTTTTATCAGTATTTTCTTTGGTCATTAACCACCACTATTTGCTAGATACTACTTGCCCAAGTCACTAATTATGATAGCATCTTGCAATTACCATGGCAATTTCCAAACGATCATAAAAATTATGATAAAAAATATTGAAGGATGTTGCAGAAACATTTTTCCATGAAACAATTGCAAATCTTGAGTTGAAGAATTCCTTTGGATGGCTCTCTTACTAACATGAAAATCCTAAACACATTGAGTAGTCGACCACAAGCAGGAAGTCGATGCGCATGTAGCTTTTAAATGAAATGCCATGCATCTATTTTGGAAAAATAAAGAAATTGAAGGCTATCTGGCCAACTTTATTTTAAGAGTTCTAGCTTCCAGTTGCCTTTTACATTTACTAGCTCATATGATGACTGATCTAGCAGTCACTGATTAAAAGGAAAACTAGGATCAAGTTAGCACAACAGTTTGTTTATTCCAAACTCTCATTAGGGCATTTATCTTTTGGCAGGAGGCAATGAAGCAGATATATCAAAGAGCCCTGAAAGCGGCCACTGATTTTGGTTATCAGAGGGAAGCTCCTGAGTATGTTCCTATAAATGCTAAAAGTTTATGTTGTGTAGTTACATTTTGCTTTTGCTTATGTCTTTGTATCTACACTTTCTCTTTGGCTTTGGCTTATTTTTCCTTGCACAAACCAATGAATATGGGCCAGGTGTGGATCGTACCTTATGGGATTAGAGGATTCATTTAAATGGGGATGATGCAAACTTCACTTAAGCTTGGGGAAAAGGACATGATAAAAAATTGAACTTTCACAGTTAGAATAGGATTCATTGTTATTGCAGAAATGTGTTCCGTATTGAGCTGAAGTCAAATTAAGGTATAGTCTTATCTATGGCTGAGAATTTTTATTGTCCCCTATAAGCTGTTTTATTGCATCACCCACATGACTTTCACTTTCAGTAATATAGACACGTGATTAGAAGAATCATGACGATCTTAGAGGTTGGGAAGACATTTGACTTTGTAAAGTTTCTTAGTACAATCAATGTTCCTTGCTAAGGAAAAAGGTTGGAGTAGGTGGTTTTCTCGCAGGGGGTGCATTGTGGGATAGTGAACTTCTATTGTCTTGTTTCCACCCCAAGCATCCACCACCCCCACCCCTCCTCCAGCCTCTATCATTTTTTCATCTAAATTACATAGCTACCATTTGTTGCATGGTGTTACAAGCAATTATGGTTCCATCGTTGTAAATGGGATATCTAGCGTTCTGTCTTCAATTCTCTTTTATGTTTTTATTTACTTATTGGTGGTTTGTTTACGTTGCTTAAGATCTTTTTGCTTTTTCATCTGAGATATGACCGTGCATATAATTTAAGGGCTTTGGTACATGGAGCTGTCATCTCTGCTTTTCTGACCATTGCTCAAGCTACGACTGATCAAGGATGTGTATAGTGGAGAAAATCCATAAACATATGGCCTAACTGCAGTGTGCAAAATGCATGCGCTTAGCAACATGGCCGGGAGCTGATGACCCTATAGGCTGCGTGATGTATGATCAGAAAGCTTCTAATTCAAACTGATTGTGGAAAATCGTTGAGGTAGGGAGTATATTTTTGTAACATAAAATTATTCTTAGATTGTTCATTAAGGATTCCACAATCTGAATTGTACAATAAATAGAGAGGAAAAAAAAAAAAAAAAAAAGCTTGGATGGATAGGCTTAGTTGAGCAGTAAAAGGCTGTCCAGATTTCTCGCTGAATGCATTGATCGTTGTCCTCCTGATGAAGGTAGAGCAAGGAAAAGCAAAACTATGTTATACCTGTAAGTTTATATATCTGATTTCTTATCCACGCAGATCCAACCACTAGTATTCCTCACTAGGCACTAACCAATATAATAATAATAATAATAATAATAATAATAATAATAATAATAAGAGAAATAAATAATAAGTGTGTATCATTTCCCATAATATAATTAGAGTGCAGAATATATATGTTGCTTGTTGATACTTGATAGTTGTGTTGGTTGGAAAATGTTTATCCTTTTCTAAGCCAAGTAGCTTTAGTATCTTTTGTTATGCAAATGATGATGCTTTTGAAAATGTAATATTTCCATAATTTAATGCAATCCCTTGCGTTCGTGATATTTCAAAATCTGTACTTTAAATGATTATAACTCGTTTTAAATAACATCATTCTGTGGAAACCCTCCGGTGTCGATATATTCCATTTTTATATTATTAAATAATATTATCTATTTTATATTTATAACATTTTATTAATTGAACCTTTTTTAAGTTAATTAATGTTATTATTCACTCTAAGGCAAAATCTATTAATTCGATTAGAGCAATGTACACATTTCGTTTTTTGCGTTTAATGAAGTTGCCTTCAATTAGTTTTTATGATATGGTTACTTTTATATTTAATAAATCATTTTGATTTACAGTACCATAGCCATTTATAGTAAAAATGAAATTGTTAACAATAAAAGTGTTACGTGATAAAACAACATGGATCGAGTGTGATGCTTAAGGTCCACGGGTATCTCTACTTGTCAAGTTAATCTTTTCATTGTGCCCTTCTCTTAAATTTAAGTTGCAACATTTTGTGTTCTCATTAAGACGCCAACCTCATGAAAAAAGTAACGTAGAAAAAGAGCAACTTGAGAACATGTTACATGATAAGGTGCTATCTAGTGAAGTAGAGTATGAACCAGTCTAGAGCAAAAGCTATTTAAAGTGGGTAATCCAAAGAAGGTTAATGGAGGTGTTGACTTTCGAAGGAAGGTTGTAAAGTTACAATCTCACATAGCAAAATAGCATAAAATAAGTGTAATATTTAAGTTTAAAAAATCCTCTCACCTACTAGTTAGTTTTTTAGGTTGAACTCTCTCTTAGGCTTAGGTTAGAATAGATTTATTAAACTTGAAAGTACCTATACCATATGATCACTTAGATGATGTTATAGAATTTTCTTTATTGTAATGCAATTTTAGGGGCAAATCTCTAGCATAAAATTGCATATATTGTCATTTCATTATTAGTAATATTTTTTTATGAAAATGTAGCTTATGTTATTTGCTTTTGCAAAATAACTGTATTGGTATAAAAATATTTTGACAAATTAAATTTTAGAAGTGAAGTTTTTAAGACAATATTAATGTACTATATAACTTAGGATACTAGATACCTATATAGTTGGACATTACTTAAAATATGCAATTAAGTTGTATTTTTTCGATTTATATGTATGTGAGAACTTAAAAGAAAAGAATTGCATCATTTTATACTCAGTTACACCCTAATGTAAAATTATGGAAAAAAACTTTCAACTTATAAAAGATGCTAGTATTTATTCCTTTTTGAAAAAAAAATTAGTAATTAATATTTATATATATGCTATACAAATTGTTTTCTAAAATTGCCTATATTTGAGAATTATTATTGCATTACCATACGTAAGACTTACTTTTCATATAGTTTTACACATAAAATGATTATAGATACAAATTTTCGAAGATATAGATATAATTTAATATAAATGTATTATTTAGTATTAGGCCTTAGCCATTTTTATCATAATAGTTCCGTTGTGTAATCAACAATGAACGATAATATAAGGTCTCTAGCTATCATACCGTTATACTATTGATATATATAAGACTTCACATCAAAGCTAATAGTATAAGTGGAAATTTCTATTGATCATTCTTAAAAGATGCAATTAAGTCGTGGTAGTTGGGGAAAATAAGAAAAAAAATTAGCTAATTAAATTAAAACAATACAAAAGTCAAATTAGAAGAAGATAAGGCAATTGTTTAATCAAATTAATATACAATAATTTCCCTAAAACTCTATAAATACTTCAAATTTTTTAGAAACTCATTTTGGATGTCAGGAAATTTAGAAAAATAGAGAGAGGCGAAATTGAGAGAAAATTAGGGTTTTACAAAAATTTAGCAAAAATCTGTGCAGTTAGGGCTTGTAAAGAGAATCCAAACCCGACAAGCAGTTGGGAGTAGATGACCCCCACCATCACATGGTGGTGGCAGCGCTCAGGTGAGTCAATACACCCATGGCCACCGACAGTAGCCGGAGCCACCCAAATTGGTGAGTTTAATTTCCAGCTCGATTTTGTGTAATTTTTGTAAAAATAGTAAATATTCTTAAAAAATTATGAATTTTGTTATTGTGGAATATTTTTTATGGAGTTTTTAGAAAAAAATATTATTTTGATGAAAATATATTCCGTAATATATGATCTTTAAGAAATCATGTAAAATTAAATATGTTTCAATTTAGAAATAAATAACCTTAGGAGTGTAATTTTGAGTCCAAAATTTTTGTGTATACTAATTAGATGATATAAAATAGTGCTATAAAGCCCATTTTCAAAAATTAATTTTCAAAATTTTTAAATAATTTTTAGGCCTTAAAATGAGGTATAAAATGGGTAATTTATGGTTAATTAAGTAATTAAATAGTTAATTACTAATTTAGTGAATAATTATATATTTTAGGATGTTTAAATTTGATGAAGTATGATACTTGTAATATTTAGGGTATTAAATGTAATTATTAGGTTAATTATGTAGTAAATAAGTAATAAGGAAAATAATAAATTTTAAGTTAATTTTGTAAATTAGGGTAATTAGGTGTAAAATCTGATTTAGGATAAATTTAGACATTTTGAAATGATAATTGATGTTGGGAGATGATAATTAGAATGATAAAAATATTAGATGTGTATTATGTACTGTATTATGTATATAATAAGTAATAGTACATAATACACAATTATTAAAAATATAATAAATAGAAGATATTAGAATAAAAATTGATATTATAAAAATAATAGGGATATATAATAAATCTGATGGAAAACTTAAATTTATGTAATTATATAAAAAATGTAAAAATTTCTTACATTAGGAATAAATTTGGTACACTAATAAGATTTAAGTGTACCGAGTGGAATAAAATACTAACTAGGGATAATGATGGTATTTAGGATATCTAGAAGTAATGTGATTAATTTCACATTATGAGTTGAAACGAATTTCTAGGGTTTGGGTATAGAACAGTATTTAGAAATCAAACTAAAACCTAATTTAGAAATCGATACGGAAACTGAACCCCAACCTAACCCCAAATCTAAAATAATTGTAAAAGATTTGAGAATCTAAATAACTGGATATATTAAACCCTAAACAAAACATAATAATAAGCGTTATATGATAAAACCAACTTATAATAATTATATAAAAAACTGAAATCACGTTTATGTTATAAGGATGATCGGTTATGGCCTGAGCGAGTTGAATCTTGAATGAGTGAGCGAGGAGTTCAAGTAAGTTAGGATTAATATGTTGCTATATTTTGGAGGCTTGAGATTATGCTTGGTTGTGCTTGTTAGACAGTTGATTGTGTGCATGTGCTTGATTATGAGTGATGCTATGATTTTGTTTGTTGTTCTGGCCTATATTGTATGATTTGTATGAAATGATTGATCACTCTAAACCGGACTTAATCAAATATACGACCCGTAATCATAATTGGATCTTCATGACAACCTATTAGGGAAAACTTAGGATTCTTCGGCCAAATACCGATTCCTTCGAAAGGAATAACGCAGGATAACATAATGATCCCTTCTTCATCCTTAGTCGAACTCAGTGATAGGAGAGGAGGTCATGGCGAGGGTAAAGTCAATGGTTCGAAGGTAGAGTCAATGGTTCGAAGGTATTTGCGGGAGAAGCGGTGTCTCCATTGCACAAACCTGGGTTTGTTCGTGAACTGTTGTATTAACGGCAACTCTTCAACCCGAATTAGAGCAAACGTAATTTCTCGAATCTCATAACAGTCCGAACAACGTCGTGCGATGGCATTTTCTTGAATATGCATTACACCTAATAAGTTGATTGATAACCTTGTTATGTTTATGGTATAGTTTTAAATCCTTCATCCTAACTTACTGAGTTATAGTTGCTCACATCCCTATAGACATCGTGCAGGTGCTGGCTAAGAAGCGACATACAACTATTCTGAAGCTAACAACTGCTAGATCTTGGAGAGTGAGGAAAATATTTGAAAAACAAACATATATTTCTAAGGTCTAAGTTTTTATTTTAGAATTTTTCATTTCTGAATAATGTAATAACTAGGAAATATATTATAGTAAAATATTATAAACGTTAATTATAATAACTGAATTTTAGTGTATATATATATTTTTTCACTTTTTTAGGTAAATAATTTATTTAAATTACAAACTATTTATTTCAAAACGGGTTAGTCGTGGACGTCTTGTGTAAATCAGGTCTAGGATAGCGGTTGTAAGGCCAACTTCTATCTTAAAATGATTTACACGTCGGAATTGTTATGACTCTACCGCTTTAGGGTATGATATTAAGTTTCAAGAAGTTTAACAAAACATGGCCATTTACCATGAGAACTTCCTCCTACCAATCTAAGGTTGTGCAATGAACTTCCCTTTTGTCTACTTTATATCAATTTTGAACCATCCATTATTGATAGTTTTTCAATAGTTAACCATGAAGGTAATCTCTCCGGTCACTTAGTTTTGTAAAGTTGAAAAGAAGGAAACCATAGTGTTTCTTCACCATATAAGTAGTTTTAGTGGGAGTCATGCCATGGAGTACCATGCATGCATCGATATTTAAGGCTAAATATGAATTCAATCAAGTTAAAAGGATGATCAAGCAGGGTGATCATTCCACAATATTGCAATAATAAGCATAAGCAAATCATATCAAGTAGGTAAGCTCAATTACCATATGTATGTCAACCACATATTTAGAAATGCACACAAGTAGCTAATTACATGTATAGACAATTTAATGACTTATAACCCTTTATTAAAACAATTAGGACTGTTGTGAAGCTGACACTTACCTAAGTTGCGGAATGCTTATTATCCACTAGAAAGTCATGGAAATCCCATAAAATATGTTTAGGTTATTTATATAGATATAAGGATAACCTAAATGTAAAGTTTTGCGTAAGATTATTACTAAAGGTTTACCAAAGTGAGAGCTTTTATAGTTTAAGATAGTTTTACCATTTTTGCTTTCCTTATATTAGTAATAGATTTTAGCATATTAATGCTAATAGTTAGGTTATATAATAAAGAAGGTTTAAAAGTACTTAGTAGATCCAACTAATCAAATAGTTTTATTGTTGCGATAGCGAACAAAGTAGTTAATCAGATTGTAGCTTATGGTAATTCTTGTAAAGTTAGGAAGAAAAAAGTGCTTAATGTATATCTAGTCATAAAGGAAACCAAGATGATCTATTAAGTAAGTAATATAGTTTAGTTAAAAAGTAGCCATTCGATTAAATTCCATGTATTGTTTGGTTATTGTCTTTAAGCAAAATGGATTTGGTTTATATAAAATGGGTTAGAATATAAGTAGAAATAAAGAGTACACTAATGGCTATTTCAAAATCATGCGAGGTTATAATATAAAGATATAGGCTCAAAACATAGTTTTATATAGATAAATATATGGGAAATATTTAAAATAATTGGTAGTTTAAATTAGGATTTATACAAAGGGTTCATTACTAATATAAGATTAATTAAAATGAAAGAGGTTTAATAATGGTTGTTATTATGGAATTATAATATAACATAATATCTATTATCAATCTAATATTTAAGAAAGAAATATGGTCTAAAATATAAGATAATTAGAAAACACCTCAATAATTGATAACTGTAGTATCTATAATTCATAATGAATAGAAGAAACTATATGAAAAAGTTTGGGAATTTACAAGGTCAATAGCCACCATTTTTGAATTTCTATTAAAAATAAGTTTGTACAATATTTAGCCTAAACTTTGGAAATTATTAAAAATACTTAACATGCAAAATTAAATATAGAAAACATGCATGTTATAAGGGATAGTATAAAGGACTTATTTGCAAAAATTTAAGCAGAAACAATGAGAAATGAATTCTCTAAAATTTTCAAACTTCACCAG
This sequence comes from Lumnitzera racemosa, assembly GCA_024138005.1. Lineage (NCBI taxonomy): Eukaryota > Viridiplantae > Streptophyta > Magnoliopsida > Myrtales > Combretaceae > Lumnitzera > Lumnitzera racemosa. Next base: position 7,762,135 of record JAMXBC010000008.1, on the reverse strand, counting down.
CCACCTTTGCCTAAAAATCACCAAAAACCACCATTTATGGAGCACCTCCATCCCTTTACCTTTGTTTAACCTCTTAAAGGAACCATGGAGGAGCTTCATGATTTTTCCCTCAATTTTTAGAGACCAAAACTTATTTGTAGATTTTTTTAATTAGGGGGTAAGTGCGTGTAGGTTGTAATTGACTTCAAAAATTTATATTCAATTGTACACATGTCTAAAAATTGTTGAAAAAATCAAGTGGCTTCCTAACATATTGATACGTGTTTAGTTCAAGTTTAGAGAATTTTGAACAAGTGTGCAAATTTTGATGGATTTTTTACTCAGAGTCTAGAATATTCCAGCATAGTTCCCATTTTTCTAATATTTCATTAATTATCTTTAACTTCATTTAGTAGTTTTATGATGTGTTTAAGTGTGATTTTCCTATATTTAAGTGATTTAGTAATTTTCAGCATTTTATGATGTTTTGTGGGGTATATTATTTTATTTTAGCATTCGACTCTATTATTCAATTATTAAATCTATTTTCTAAAAATATTCTATGGTTTTATTTGGGGACATGTTGCAATGACATTTTATATGCAGGGGACATAAGTCATTGCCATCCTTTTTATCTTTACTTATTATTTATTTATCTTACTTTATCACTAATTTACTATTTATTAACTTATTTTTAATTTTTACTTCTAGGAAAATTTGATCTTTTTCTTACTTTTAGTCAAAAGTAATTATTATTTTTGGTAGATGTTGCTATGCTCTGAAGCGATGAAGTTGTAACAATCTAGTTATGTAAATCAACCTATGACAGTAACCAACCTCATAGTCACTATTATAGATATGATTTATACAAGGCATCAACGGTTCTTTGTTTTGAAGTAAACAGTTCATACAAAATTATTGATAAAATTACATATAGAATTATAAATTTTAATTTATATTTACATATATATATATATGTATGTATAGAGCATATTGACTTATGGTTCTAGGAAATATTTACATAACAATACAATCAAAAACCACTACATATTACATGATTACCCTCTTTCTTATCTACAAGTCACTAGCAAAACTCTCAAGATACTGTTGATCTTCTAATTTATCCTTACCCAAAATTCTTCAAAAGAGTACTAACTTCGAATAATTGTATTGTGGCATATTAATTGCCACTTGCAAATAAATCAATAAGAGTATAAGTAACCAACAGCTCAGTAAGTCAAGATAGAGAAATAAGATTGCATAACAAACATAAATAAGGTTTTCAAATAGTTAATTAAATACAATGTAACATGTAAATATCATCACACAATGTAGTCCGATCTGTTATGAAATTATTGAAATTTTACTCACTTTAATTCAAGTTGAGGAGTTTCAATACTTATGCAACAACTCATAATTAAACCCAAGATTATGCTATAGAGGTACTGCTCCCGTCATGACTATTTTTCGGACCATTATCCTTATCCTTAATGTAACCTCCTCTCTTATTATTTAGTCTAACTAAGGATGCAAAAGGAACCATTATGTTACAGCACTATCCTTTTTAAAAGTGTCAGTATTTAGTCAAAAAATCTTAACTACCCTCTAAAAGATTGCGATGTATGTCTAATTAAAGTATTAAGTCAAATATGGTTAATCTCAATTTAGTGTGATTAAATAATTTCACTCTATACCATCCATAATAAACCACCACAGTCAAGCATCAGTATTAGCCAAATTGCTAGGGACACACAAGTATGCACACAAATATCTATTTACAAGCATAAACAATATGATCTTAAGTACTTTAATATAATACTCCAAAATATAGTAATATATCTATCCCAACTAATTTGAGATCCTCGACTTGCTCGCTTAACTTACTATAGGGTCAACTCATCATTGTTTGCTCTTATAATATAAATACCCTTATTATATATAAGTTTTTAAATCATAATTATATTTAATTGTCTAAGTTTTATATTACTTATGATCAAACTAATCTTAGACTAGTTTTTGAATTGGTTCATTAATTATCTTCTAATTCAACTTCTAGTTACAGTTTTTACTTGTAAACTTTAACAATTTCTTTCGAGCCATTATGTGAAATTCATTTAATTATATTTGAATATCATAAATATCTTATCTAGCTCCTAACTAATTCAACTTCTAGTTACAGTTTTTACTTGTAAACTTTAACAATTTCTTTCGAGCCATTATGTAAAATTCAATTATATTTGAATATCATAAATCTCTTATCTAGCTCCTAACTGATAATTTGGTTTATATGGTAAACCTTATTGTTAATTTAACTACTAAATTTACTCTCGGTGCTCTTGATATAAGAATAATCTACGTTTGTCACATAATATCCTAAATATGTATTCCATATTGGATTTATTTTATATTATTATCATTATAATATTTTCAATTTTAACTTAATATTTTCTATTTGTTTAATTTCCAACTTTACATATTATTCATTCACATGTAATTACTACATAATATACATAATACATACATTTAACACCTCAAATACCATAAAGACCATCCTACATCGGCAAATAACATCCAAAATGTCAAATTACATACTAAATCATAATTTTTACTAAATTATTATTAAATCACAAAATTAAACCTATACATTGCTTTTTATGCATGATTTTAGTGCCTAAAAATTAAATAAAATTTTAGAAAGTTCATTTTTAGAAAAAAATCTTCATAACGTTGTTATAATATCCTAAATAGTCTACATAAAGAATTTGAATTCAAAACTATATTATGAAGGTCATTTAGATAAAAATTTAAAACTAGCTCGGGTTTAGGTATTTTTTAAGCATTTTATATCTCATGACCTAATTTTATGAAATTGACATTTTTCCTTTATGCTGCATACAAAAATATCTCAGAATACTAAATTTCATAATTTTTCATATATATTTGGTATTTTAAACAAATTAAACAAAATTGGATATAAAATTAAACTTACTTGATCGGGTAGCTTCCAGCCACCAGCGGTGGCCCCTAATGTGTCGGCAGCCCTTGGCGATGGTTCTAAGGTTAGGCGATGGTGGTTATTTTGTTCTAAGTAGTTGTTGAACATACATTCCCTTTACAACTTTTAATTGCACATTAATTTGCCAATTTTTTGTAAAATTACTATTTCCTCTTTTCCGTCCTCTCCCTATTTTTTTTTAGACTCCTAACTAAGTAAAATGAATTCCAAATGGTCTTCTTTTAATTTATAGTGCTGTTTAGATGAGTTTAGGAATTAATTTGTACCATTTGTCTCCTATCTTTTTCTTCTTTGTGCTTTCTAATTGTATTAATTTAATTGACTAATTTTCTCTCTTTCATTTCTAGCATGTTAGGACAAAGATCTGGACATATCTTCACTTTTCCATAATTTTATTTTTATTTTTTATAAATTTTCCTTAACTAATTAGTGTTATTTGAGCATATTTTAGATATTTTAAGTAATTTTGAGTATTTTTACCTACATGTAAATATATATATTGTTCAAATAAATACTCCTAAATATTATTTATATTATTTTATGATTTTTAGTGTGTATATAATTTATCTTTATCAATTTGTTAATTATCAAAGCTTATTTTATGCTTTTTCGATAAATAATAAGTAATATATATAAATCGATATTATAATATTTAATTATTTATTTTTTTAAATTTAAATTCACATGATCACTTTTACTAATATTCTTAACTTTATTGTAAAATTTGTACTTGATCGGATAACTTATTTGATTGTCTTAAATTTTATGTATTAAATCAAAACATTTAATGTAAGGCTTACAAATGTCATATTATTGATTTATTATATTCTTAATTTATATCTTACTTATTGCATTGAATTATAATATTCTTTTCCTTAATTTAATTTTATTTATGAGGTTTAATTATCTTTAGCTTCCTTTTTTACTAATTAAATTGGCTTTGTTACTGGTTTCATAGCCTAATTAGCTCTGTAAGCCCTAATTTTACTAATTTAGTTTGTATCTACAATTAATTCCTCTATCTTAGAGCTAATCAAGGGTGTTTGGTTAGTAAATAGACTCATTTTATGTCCTCAAGAGTCTAAGGTTTTAGGTTTGTACCATTTTGTTTATTTAACCATGTAGGTGGGCCTTATATTTAGTTGTAAAATCATTGCCATTGGTTAATCGCTTTATCTTTGACATCGAACATTATGATTATTTATTAAGCTTTTTTATGGATACAGGCCTTCTTAAAAATAATTATTTGAAAAGGCCTAATGAAGATATTTACCTATTAAGATAGTGATTATATGCACCTTCAATCCTAGTAATTATACCACCATGCACTCTCAGTTATACAACTGGAAAAATTAAAATTATGCTAGTAAATTATTAATACATCTAAGTTGATATACATAACAATTGACATATACACGTACACTCAAATGCTAAATTTCACATATGAATACAATTAAATAGTGAGTAACTTGTCACAAACATGTAAATAAAACTTCAATAATCAAAAACTACATCATGTAATCCAACATAAGCTCACATATAAAATACAATTAAATAGTGACTAACTTTTCACAAACATATAAATAGAACTTCAATAATAAAAAACTATGTCATATAATCCAACATAAGCTTCAACCTCGAGATTTAAAACTCCAAAAATTGCAATCTCAAATACCATCCTACACAAACTCTAAGCTCAAAGTTCATCTTCCATCACAAACTAAACTTTAAAATCTAATCAAAACAATTGTAAACATATCAATTTTCACTAAGAAAAGAGACATTTTTAATCCCCAATCTCTTATGTTTTTTTTTTCTTTTTTACTTTGATCTTGAACTTCATTTTTTATTTCTTTTTGCATTTAAATCTTCAATAATGTGAAAGTTTCAAATGGGTTCTTTTCTAAATGGTGTCAATTAATATTTCTATTAAAATTAAGATATGGTATGTCCCATTATTTTATGTAATTATATTAAGTAAATAATAATATAATATATAAAATAAATAAACTCATGACAAAAAGTTCTAAAAAAAGTAAAATATCGAAAAAACTATTTCAAGCTATCCCCAACCTTTATAATGGCTAAAATGATGAAAACAATTAGGTAGGTCATGACTACACTTAAGGAAGAGTGCTTTGAAACTGTGAATCAACTTGGTAGATTTAGGTTCAATGAATCGATCCTATGTGATGGGCTTGAATTAGTCTAAGATCCGCTTGTTTATGTGGGTCTAGACGATTTAAGATCACTAACTCAGTTAAACTAAAGGGTCAGTGTAAACTAGATGAGCCGATAGACCAACGTGATTGTTTAACTCTTTTTTCTTTTTCTTTTTTAAAAAAAAGAGAAAAAGGTAAAATTTATATGATATTATATAATGTATATATATAATTGAATACATGTGATATTTATTATTAATATATATGATATTATTTTGTACATATATAACTCATTGTATATGAAATAGGTGATATTACATAGTGTATATAAATAATATAAGATATTTATATAATACACAACATTTACATATATGTATATATATTGTAAATCTAAAAAAAAATGGTCGCAGAAGCTTTAGAACTGGGAGCTTAATGAACCATGCTAGCACCGGCCTTAAACGAGTTAGTTACAGTTCAATGATTTGTTAAACCTTAACCTGTTGGGTCTAACTATTTTTGTATTAGTTTTACATCGATTTAACGTAGTTCTCAAGTCTAATCATGACTTTCTAATTAAAGTAAGTCTAATGACTTGCCACCACTATTTTCTAAAGAAAAGGTACCCGAATAGAAAACCAATCAAGTTTCTAACAAGTTACCTTATGGTTAGGGCCTAATTAGGTTTTTGATTTTTTTATTAAAATTTTTGAGTAACTAGCAGTCACCTATTGTTAATAATGGGTCAAATCGATCTATTTTAAATGATGGGTTGACTTATACTTAATTTTTTTATTTATAATTAAAATGATCACTTGAAAACTATTTAATAATTGGAGAGTGAAATCATGATTTAAAATGAAATTTTCTTTTAGGTACCATAATTCAAACTCTGTTTTCTTTTTTTTTTTTTTTCTTAAGGCAACATTTCAACGTTTTTTATATTTTAGAACCAAGAAATGCATGCCATTATAACTTCTAAGTTCAAGCCATTTCCTAAAATACACTCCATTTTAAAAATCAAAATACAATGCATACCTAAATCCTTTTCATAAATTGGTGAAAACCTTTTGTGGAATCTTTTCAAGCCCATTTTAAGAAAAATATAAAGGCAAGGTGCTATTAGTATTAATTAAAAAATTTCCAAAGTTTTCCAAAACACCACCAGAAATGATTAAAGAAAAAAACTAAAATGTATGCTGTCCATTTTCTTATTTCACTCCCTCTCCCTTCTCGCTCTCTCTTTCTCTCTCCTCCCTCTCCTCCTTCCAGAACCCCCAAACTCTCACTCTCCCTCTCACTCTCTCTCTCTCTCTCTCTTCCTGTCTCTCCCACTTACAGAAGCATCTTCTCTCCATCTCTGTACTGAAACCCCCTTCCCCCACCAAAATAAGGTGCTTTCGATCCCAACTGTCACAACCCTAATAAATTCCCCTCACCTTCTCTCTCTTTACAACCTCGCACACCTTAACTTTCTAGTTCTTCTCTCTATAAAATCTATACTGAGAAGTAGGTAAGTAAAATCGAAACTTAAGAATATAATTAAATGACCTTGACCCGGTTATTATTTTAACATAAGAAAAAGTGGGTTTCTCTTGAAATCCCAAAAAAACCATAAAGTTAGCAGTTTTAAGACCATCGGTAGTACGAATAAGAGCTTCTAATCTCGAAAACCACTTGTTCGAGTTCCATTTATGTTGCTTCTATCTTGGTTTATTTATTTATTTTTATCACTTTTTAGCTGTGTGTTGTGTTTTCTAATTTTTTTTTTTAGTTATGTAACCGCATGCAAGTTTGGTTCTCTATTTGTTGTTTATGGGATTTATGATTATTTTTATGTTTTTTAGGGTGAAGAGAACATCTGGAGTTGAAAAGGGTAGTAACAGCTTCGTGTGTTTGTTTTGATTTGATGTTGTTGTTTTGAGGATTTAGAGGTAATGATTCCTTTGGGAGATCGTTAGCATTGTTGTTGTTGTGGTTGTTGGTGGTGGTGGTGAATTGGGATATGGGTAGTTTTCCTGTGGAGGGATGTAATAAGGGCATTGATACTTCGGTAGGTGGATTGGTTTGGGTTCGGAGACGGAATGGATCGTGGTGGCCTGGGAGGATTATGGGTCTTGACGAGCTTCCGGAAAGTTGTTTGGTTTCACCTAAAGCAGGCACCCCTGTCAAGCTTCTTGGTCGTGACGATGCTAGCATGTGAGTGTTGAGTACTGAGTGGATTAGCTTTAAATTTATTGTGATTTTGTTTCAGGTTTTTGTAAGTGTTTAAATGAGTGATGCTGATGCCATGTTGATTTGCTTCTGCTTGTATTGTCTTGTCTGATATGGGAATTGAAACTGGCATGAAAATTATATTATCAATTGGCTTCTTTCTCTTTTGTTCATCTTACTGACAAGGCCTATGATTTTTGTCTATATATTAAACATAAGCTAATGGGCCTTGCTTCCATCTCCATCTCCATCTCCCTCTTGTGGCTATGTTATCATTCTTGGCATTGGATATTTCGTGATTTTATAACAACATACAGCTTATTTTCAGGGGCAAATTATTGATCTTTAACTGCTCGAGCTAGTATGAAAAGCTGACATTGGGATAAATTTTGTGGTTGAACCATTACTCTTATTGATTCATCTAGATAGAGAATCCAAAGTTGCCAAAAAGAATACATTCTCTTGGGATGACTTTTTCTCTGGTGTCTTATTCATCCTTTTGCCGCTAAGATATCAGTAACATTCTTAGGGAGCTTAAAAGCTCTCATTCTTAGTTTTATCAGGAGTAAATATTTGCATGATTAGTATGTCTGATTTCTTCAACTGTAGGTACTTCTAGTAATATTCTGACTTGGACTTCCCAAGTTCTATGACTACTGTGGTATTCACAATCAAGAATTAAGAGTTTTGATTAGATCTTTCGGTTCATAATTTCCTTGTTTTGAAGCTCATGAAATAGTTTGATTGGTGTCTATTTTGTGCATGTGGATTTTGTCAGCTCAGAAATGTGTTTAGACTTAATACATGCAGAATTTCTGGTGTGCACAATTGAGCTAAGTTTTATTTTCCTTTTTCTTTTGTCAGGAAGCATTTGTTTGCGTGTTTGCTCCTGCCACCCATTTATTAGTTTCAGTGGACTTAATACTTTAGGCCACAATTTTCCCAAGGGTTTCCTTTATTGTCCACTTTCTGGTTATACTTCATCCCAGATGAATATATTGATTCAATATGGACATTAGAGTTGTTTTTTAGTCATATTTGTGGGTGCTTTGAGGCATTTTGTTTTGCACTTCCTGGTTAATTTTCTTTTTCTTACTGCTTGGTTAGTGACTGGTACAATCTCGAAAAATCAAAGAGGGTCAAGGCATTTCGATGTGGAGAGTATGATGATTGTATCACAAAAGCAAAGATTACAGCTGCCCATTCAAACAAAAAAGCAGCAAAATATGCACGTAGGGAGGATGCCATCTTGCATGCTCTTGAGCTTGAGAGTGCTCATCTCGGGAAAGATCGTCCTGATTTCTCCTCTAGAACGGATTATTCTGCGAGGGAGCATAGAAATTTGGTGATGGAATCTGCTAACACAGTATCACATTCTGGGAAAAGAAGTGATGATATCTCTAATGATGCGAGTGAATCTGGTGTTGAATCAGATTCAGCAATAGAGTTATCTCAGTCTGGTATATCTTTTGAAGAACCGAATCAAGTTGTTGCTTTGAAGGCACGGTCTGTGCCGGGGAGGAGGAGAACTCCCAACGATTCAGAAGATGATGGAGTAGAGGGAAGTAAGCGCATGAGAGGGCTTGTAGATTTGGGAATGGGTGTGCTCTCTGATAAGAAAATGCAAGATGCTGGAGCTCTCGAGTGCATTCGCCAAGAGGATACTTCAACCTTTGGTTCAAAAACTGGCAATTGCATAGATAATGGCATAAACGGTATTAGAGGTTACTCCACGTCAAAGAGAAAGAGATCTCAAGTGCCACATGTGCAGGAGTTCCTAAAGAAGAAAAATCGCCGTCGTCCATTAACTAAAGTCTTAGAAAGTACATCGATGGTGTCTGTTCCAGTTATCTGTGATCAATTTGCCAATTCAAGTTGCTCCTCTCTGGGGACTGTATCTGCGAGTAAGCTATCTGGGTTGGAATCTAGTGGCTCAAAGAAGAGTTTGCCTACAGTTGTAAACAATAACTCAGACAGCACCATAATCCCATGTGAGGATATCTCAGCATCTAATGCTGCAGAGCATGCTTCTAATGGTGACCATGTTATGTGTGAAAAAAAGGATGATGAAGGTTTGTGCTTACAGGAGTTGGCTGAGCGTGAACTTTCTGAAAAACTATATGATGTACCACTGGTAGGAGATGAGCACCACTCTAGAGGTATGCTTGAATTTGTAATTTTTCTACTGCTTGTTTATGATGTGATCCTTCTAAGAGTCAATGTAAATCTTTTATAAACTGTTAGTATTGGTTGCTTCAAATGAAGTATTAATATATCTATGAAACTTAAATCTCAATTGAGGAATTTCTACTTGGAATTGATATCATCATTACCAGCACTATAAGGGAAAGGGAAATATACCCTATTGGGACCTTAGCTTGGCTACTTTCTCTGTTTCATGACCTTAATTTTTAAATTTTTCCTTCAAAGACCTCAGCTTGTAAAAATATAGCAAAAGATGAGCCCTGCTAATCTGTGTCGTGACAATCAATAGGGGTTGCTCATTTGTATGCCAAAGTCGCACGAGTGTCCTTGTCAAAAAGATGCTAGCTGGTTGTGTATATTTTAGCATAGGCACAGCACCTGCACTGCTCCATGAGTTACCTCATGCACATTTTGTTTTGTTTTGTTTATTTATTTATTTTTTTGGCTAATTCAATAACCTTATTGATGAGAAATTGCTGATGTTACAAAAACACCGAAAGTGCCTTTTTTTCAACATGAGTTACCTTTATTGGTTTTTTCAACCTCTGCCATTCCTTATTCAGATATGTGAATCTTGTTTTTCTATCAAGCTAGTAAAGTGAGGAAAAACTCTTGTTTAACTTCTGGCCTCATTCACATTCTATGGAGGACAGAAAATGAAAGTGCGAGAGATTTGCTAGTTAGCAAGGGTTGAATGGCAGAAGTTGAAAAACTTAATCATGCAGAGGTGGGTTGTTCTCCCCCCTCCCCCCCCTCCAAACAACATATCATATTACAACTTTAGGAAAGGAGGGAATTAAACTTAGTCCTTCCCATTGGGAGACTAGCATTCATGCTAATAGATTATAGCAGCTTTAATCATGCTCATGGACTAAACCATGTGCTTGCATGTGATAGAAGTAGATGTCCAGCTGGCATCCTTTTTGAATCCTCACACTTTGGTTTTAAAGGCATCTTTCACAAGTTCATTAGTACACAATGATGATCCTATTTCAGTGCAAATTTTTTTTGGGTAAAATATCTTTTTTTATTTTGTTGCATTTTTGTAAATTGGGATCTTTGGAAATCAAAAGGTAAATGTCCTGAAATTAAAAAAGGTGACCAAGTTCAGATACTATAAATGTATGTTTCCCATAAAGGAAAAATAGATCGAGATTCTACTCTTTGCCTCTTGAGAAAGTTTGTGAAGCTCTTCTTTGATTCATGTTGAGGACACGTGGGCATGCAATTCACCATTTAGGAGCCAACAGCCGCAAAATTTGTGCTTTGCTGAAGACGACGTTTGAAAAGTTTAGGCCATGGTCTTGTCATATTTTGAGCTTGCTTTATTTGTTACAGATATTTAATTAAACCAAAGCCATGTTCTTATTTCTTCTGTTGCCTTTTCTGTTCTCCCCTTATCTTAATATAAATTAGGGATTTCCTGAGCTATAGTTGAAAGAGTCGAAAGTAGAAGGTAGGAACTCCCCATAGAAGAAACACACTTGTGTATATTCTCCAGAGTTTCTTGATTTTATAAATTACTTCACTGATGACTAACACTAGGAGGCATGAAAGAAGATGTAATTTGAGTTGGGCAACTCCTGAAGCATGAAAATTTTTTATCTTGATTTCTGACTGCCTTGAAGCAAAAATTTTATCTCTATTCTACAATCATGCTGTGTGTATCCCGTAAAATTAGGCCTTTTCTGCACTTTATAGTCTTACTGCTCCTTTGTAGGATCATTACCTATCTTCTTTGATCGTAGGACGATTTGCTTCCATTTTATACCACTACAGAGCTTAGAATTTTAGTGAGGCATCCTTGATTTCCAACAGTTTCTCCTGTACAACTCTGCTAGAATTTTGGTACTTTCTGCCTTTTAATTGGTTGAATGATTGCCTTGTCCATCACAAGAAAAGAAACAGAGAACTGTTTCTGATGCTGTCAGATTGTAAGAATTTACATGTTTGCTGCATACTTGCCTGTTGAAATGCTACATGTAGCAGATTGATAAGACTGCAATGACATTTACTGGCATGTACAGCACCTTACTTCTCTGACTCAAATTGTGTTGACTAGTGGCTAATGCTTTATTGAAATTTACAGATTTTCTTCCTGCAGGTGTGTCCTATTGTTCTGGACGGACCATCAGTGGGTCAGAAACTCATTCAGGCCAATTGAATCATGTGGAAGTTTTGTCCTTACAGCATGAAATTTCCAATGAACTGGGTTCTTCTGGTTTGGGTGCTATTCCTTTCGACAATATGAGCCACAGAATGCACAGAGGTGGTTCAAGGTGGCATTCAAAAGGAAAGAGAAATTCCAGACATACAAATAGGAGTAGGAAACTGGAATTGCGTGAAAACGTGGATGTTTACGATGAATCAAATACTTTTTTGGCAGGTGCAGGGCCTTCGGATGGATTTTCTAGTGGTTCTAATAGAAAAGTCGATTGCAATGTCATTAGCGACTGTCTCGCATCGTACAATAGCACATATGCCAGCAAGTCAAGATCTATTGCAACCAATCAGGTTGATAGAGTCGGGATCAAGAGCAAGCCTATCTCTCATTATACAAGGAGGCCTTCTACAGCTGTGAAGCAACTGGATAATGGTTCTTCAACCCCCCAAACATGCAGCAAATCTAAGACAGCAAACTGTACTGCAAGATTTCTTGGTTCAGATATTCCTTTATATGATGTTGAACTGGAGGTGAAAGCCAGCTACAAGCCGCAGCATGTTGTTCCTCTGGTTTCTCTTATGAGTAAATTAAATGGCAAGGCCATTGTTGGTTACCCTCTCACTGTTGAGGTATCACATGATGTCTCTGGTAATGTGCCAACAACTAATGACAAGTGTGGTGCAGCTAATACGGTCTACACATCTAAGCGAAAATTTGAATCTAGAAAGGCTACTGTAAAACGTAAGTCCAAGCTGCCTCGGTTTAAGAAGGGCAAAGGACGAAAGATGGGGAAATCTGGACTATTGTCTAAAAAGACTCGGAAACTGTCATCGTTTACTGGTCAGAATCAAAACCAAGATCAATTGACTCAAGCTGTACAAAAGCCTGAGAGTCCTGTTGTTGCTTGTATACCCCTGAGAGTTGTATTCAGCCGGATAAATGAAGCGGTGAATGGTTTAGCAAGATCAGCTCCTAGGGTTCCAAATGCTACAACAATGTAAATTTTGTTTTTCATGGAGATTTGTAAGATCCCGGGTAGAGCTATATTTTCACAATCACTGGTTATCAGGCAGCTTGTAAATGACCTTGAGTTATCGGGGCGCCTAGATTTTTAATTGCTTCTAGTTCATGTGTAGCTTAATATCTGCTTCTACATGACATATCTCTGCCTACTGTATCGAGAAAGTCTTCCCTTAAGGGGAAAGTCCAAACTAGATTAGCTCATTGTGTAAAAATACTCCTTTTGAAGGAAGTACCAAGTGTAGTTGAACAGAAGCGAACCAGCTTTTGATATGGTTAGTTTGTAGCACTAGATGTATAGAGTGTTGATCTAGTATTTAGGTGGTTATTAACCTGATATTAGATGTTGAGTTGATGGATGCAGCTCTGTCATGGAAATGTAGTGTAATAAACCTAATTAGCCATTGTATTTTTCTTGGTTGGTGTTCAGTGAGTAATTTACTCTCACTAATTAACTTACATTTTTCCACATTCATATGCAGAGAATCCTTAACCTACCTTAAGCTCAAGGAGGATGATGCCATTAAGTAGTTCTGCGAACTTGTTACAGGCAGAGTTGAACAGAAGAGGGGGCTTGAGAACCATGAGCACTTGCATCAAATAGTGTTGAACATAGTATTCGTGGGAAATGCTGTAGATTGTTGCCATCAAATTGTTTTGGCCATAGTGGATGAGAATGTCTGGATCTAAAGCGACAATGGTTTCAAGGGAGAGGAATGCAGCTTGAAAGCTTATAAAGGCTAGAGGTAGACACGGTTTTTGTCAAACTTATGCCGAATGCATCAATCTAGCCATCACAGGCCAAATTCTCCCTTCTCAAAGAGAGATGTAGCATAATTATTAAATATCTACTAAATCTTAAAGGGATACACAAGAAACGTTAAATTTCGTCATTAAGTTATGGTTCCTTATTTAGAACCTAACTATAATCTTGTTTTTGTCGAAGGAATAATTCATGAAGTGGTTAATATGTGAGATTTCTGCGCAAAGTTCATAGAGGATGAGTAACTCGTTCCCTTTTCCACAGGATCTATCCTTAGGATTGTCGCTTAAATAGGAGACGATGTAAGTCCTAGGATTGATCCTTTAAGAAAATGGATATGTGAAAATTAGACTAATGTAAGGAGGAATTATGAACAAGTAACGATATGTAGGGACAAGTGACGTTACTTGGTGTCCATAATTAGAGGAATCGATATATATTAGCACGCCAAGGACTGTAAACTAATAAGAGAAATGAGTTGCAGACTTGGGTTTATGATCCATGAGTATATTTAAGCATTAATGCATTGAACGGTATACAATGGCATCAAGGTTTTGGATGGATGTTAAGTACGTAGTTAGGGTTTTTTTCTTATGATAATGTTTCATCATGGTTAATTATACCCAATTGGTAAATGGAAATTGTCAACAATTTTGTTTTTATTATATTTCAATAATTCATACCTATCAACAATAAAAATGAAGTAACAAATAGCTTTCATTTTTCCCTTTATGTTATGATATACTGAAATCGAATATAATTTATAATACTGTTAATATAATATAACGTTACTGTAGAGTTTTTCATATAATTGTTGTTGTTTGATGTATGTGCATGATAAGATAATAAAATCTAATTAATAAATATTTGACTTAAATAATATATGTAGAGTTTGTATATGGTCATTCGGACATATGGGCCGTAGCCATTGACAAAGGGTTAATGGTCCTAGTTTTTTTTAATGATGTAGTTAGGTTAGGCATGAATGTGAGTGCGTAATCAAGCAAGTCGTCCATATGAGGGGACTATAGTTGATATGGGTTAGCGAGTAGGAATGAAGTTATAAAGGGACTAATTGATGGAATGAGACATTGATTAGAATATTTGAGATGGACAATTCTTTTAATGACACAATATAGGTGGTAAATTTGGTATGGGTTGATAAGAGATTATGGAAATGGGTAACATATTTGTCCCTTACATATTATGTTTTATAGACGATAGGGACTGTAGACCTTTTCATATTATGTGACACAAATGTTAGTTAAGATTTTGCCACATTTGAAAATTGCAACCTTGATTGTTAATTTTATGTGTGCAGTTAGCCTAAATATATATATTTATGAATTTGTTTGTTGCATTTAAAGATTTGTAAGCTTGTTTGATGTTGCATATGATTGTATGTTTTTGTAGTAGTTTTGTCCCAAGATTCTCAATTTACCCATTCAGGATTCTTATGTTTTAAGTGCAAATGATTTCTTTGACCCTTTATGATGAGATGGATTAGGATCTACTGATGTTAGAGAGATCGCTAGTACATATGATTATAGCGGTAGTTTGGACTGTCGAGACCTATTTGAAATTTATATGTTTCTAAGCTGAACTGTTCAGGAAACAAAAGAATAGTTGAAACCCTTCATTGATTTTTCAAACCATGTAAGTAATGATAACTCTTTAAGAGTTTATTTTGAAGATTAAATGAATATTGTGAATTTTAGCTCGTACGTAAGTTTTAGCATATCATATTGAGCCAAACACATGTATTTGAGATGCGACAGTATATTAAAAACCTAAGAAGCTATACAAATCTGTGTAAGATATGAATTACTAGAGAAAATAGATATGATACGGGCCTCATTGTTATAATATATAATTTCCAGAGCTTTACTATTGTTGTACCCTTCCAGTGTTTTTTTTTTTCTTTATAATTAAATTGTACCTCTACAATTTTAATTTTTGATCATTACTATCTTCTCAGAAGTTACCCTCTTATATATATATATATATATATGAAGCTTTTTGTTATTTACAATTTTTCATTAGTAATATTTTTAAGCCATTTATTTATTTTTTTTTGAAAAAGTACAAATTTAATCCTCAACATTTTGCTATTTTTCTATTTCTATTCTAAATATCAATTCTTTTGTAATTAAGTCCTTAACATTTGCAAATAAATCCTTTTATTGATAGTTCTATTAGAAGAAGACATGTGGTGCATTTGTCATGATCTACGTATTTATTCTAAATAAGTAATATAGTAAAATATTAACAAATAAATAAGGTAATATAATAATTAAAAGAATCTAGAAAAAATTACCGCTAATGTGACTGGATCGATCTTCAATCATTAAGTTAACTATATCTTCTTTGTGTTAGCTGAACCAGCACCATTATTGTTGGGGTAGGGCTCGGCTTCCAAACTGTTCCAAACTATATATGAGATGAGTTTCTACATCATACAGCTTAGGCCAATGACTAGAAGAAGTTTAGGATAGATGAGGAAACCTAGCCACTACTAACTGAGGTGGGGATAAGCTTGTGAAGAAGTAAGCTTATCACAAGCTCTTCCATTTTAATTGCAATGTAAGGACTTGATTCAGATGTTGTAGGTGCATAATTCATATTAGAGAATCACATTTTTATTTGTATTTCATGTTAAATTCAAATCAGAATGATGATATGTGAAATCAAATCATAAAGAAAAAACCATAATATAATTATATTTGTTTATATCACAATTGTGTTTTCATATTGAATCTTATATTGCATTTTCCTATATAAGTGAGTTTTTTTAATCATTTTCTATTTAGCTACAATTGGTTGGCATAGACTTCGGGTAATTTTTTTTTTAATCTTTTTTATGATTACAATATATATATATATATATATATATATACACTATGGACATTAATTATATAAGTATATTATATATGTTAATATACATAATATATATGTAATATAAATATATATATATGGTAATATAATATAAATGTAAATTGAGAAAAAATAATCTGGTTCAAACCAGTTTAGGCGGATTAAGAGACTTAAATTGCCTAAACTCATATGAATTGATGAATCTTTAAAAGATTGAAGCTTGTTATAAGTGAACTGGTGCCATACTGATTCATAATTCAACATTGATGATTCCTTAGTTCTAGGTTTGCAATCATAAATTTATTGGATGCTTGGGTGGTTTCTCTTGTGAAGATTTTAATTTTAGGATTTGTCTATAGTTTCGTTTTTTTTTTTTTTTTTTATAGAACCAATACCATTATTTATCTAAATCCTTAATCTAATTATCTTTTAAATCTGAACTATTTAACAAATTATAAATTCAATCGTTTAGATTTACAAACATGAATTGAGCACATCAAGCAAAGTTCGTAGGTTTTCTGGGCCGAGCTGATATCTAAGCCCAAGATTAAGAGGGGATATTTTCGTAATTAAGCAAACAAGATTACTTGCGAAGCCCAAATCTAAATAAACCGGATTCTCCAATTAGGGTTTTACTATAAATTCTACCTTAAACTCGCTTCTTTTAGTTCAGTACCGAGCGAATCCACTCGGAAACCCTAGAAATCGCCGACTGGTAATACACTCAACGCAAAGGCCGATTCCATTTCGTGTCTTTGCTAACCCTAATTTAACATTTTGGTCTGTTAATTTGAAGTTTCAGAGGTCTTTACAATGGCGACAGTACCTGGTCAATTGATCTGGGAGATAGTGAAGAAGAACAACTCCTTTTTAGTTAAGGAGTTCGGTAGGGGAACTCAAAGCATTCAGTTCAGTAAAGAACCGAACAACCTCTACAATCTTAATTCCTACAAACACTCCGGTAAGATTCATGATATGGATGAGATGAACAGTTGATAAAGTTTGAATATTTTAAGGTTTGGATAGGTCCGTTATGTGATTAGTCAATCCTTGTTTGGGTCAATTTTAGTTTTCTCCTGCTTACTTCTAAGCAACACATTTAGTGTATCACCCGTTTTGATGATAGTGAACATTATGGTGGAAGCTGGTCTATTTTAGAGTAATGGAAGAAGAAAGTTTATGAAATTCTATTCTAATTTCTGAAAAATTGGGATTGGATCTGACATTTCATGTATTTTGAAGTGATGGATATGGATCTTCTGATGTTTTAAATTTCAACCATTTCATACTTAGTTTGTGCTCTTAATAAATGTACCTGAGCTATTATTAGATAAACTTATGGATATGTAGTTGTTGCTGATCGAGCATATAACATAATTTCTCGTACGAACTACTTTGCACAAGTACTATCATTCTGTTTTTACGTGATGGGCTTGGCTGAATTTTACTGTTGATGCCTTTTAATATGTGGAGACTGGTTGGGTTTGGTTTAAAGTTGCAGTTTGGATTGGCACATGAACCAAACCATAAACTGTTTGGGGGAGAACAAACAGAACTGAATTCCAAATTTTTCACACACACGATTCCTATGATTTGGTTCAGTTTGGATTGGCATCTGAACCGAACTGTAAATTTTTCTTTGGGAAAAAACCCAGCAGGCCATATTCCAAACCTCCTGCCCAAAAAAGAAATTCAATTTGGTTCAGTTTGCAGTTTGGCTGGGTTTGGTTAGAGGTTTTGCCCAGCTCTATTTTCCTAATTTTTTATGAGTTCTGTCCTCCGTGCAGATTTTATGCTGATTTAGTACCTAAAAATCGGTAAAACTGAGGAGACCATGTCAATGAATTTAATGATCTATTTCTGTATTTTAGGTTTGGCAAACAGCAAAACTGTTACTATTCAGTCTGTGAGTAAGGAGCACTCTGTCTTGCTTGCCACTACAAAGACCAGGAAGCAGAATAAGCCTGCAGCATTGCTTCACAAGTCATTAATGAAGAAGGAGTTCCCTAGAATGGCCAAGGCAGTTGCCAATCAGGTAACTGCTGCTTTTATCATTTTTAATTAACCTTGTGCTGGTTTGATGGATGATTAAAAATATAAAGGCTCATGCAATTGTTTATGTTGTTCTTTTCTGTTTCAACATGAGTGTTGTTATATAAGTCTACAATTATCTTTGGTTCAACGTGTTTTGCTCTTTGTTGGTGGGTTTTGATTGCCTTCTTGAATACTGTCTGGTGCATGTAAGTAACTTAGAGGAATGATTCAGAAGAGTCATTTTCCCTATCAGTTTTCACTTTGAAATTTCTTTAGTTTTCCCTTATTGCTGTGATGAGCAATTAACATGTAAGAGCCTCCTATTTGGTGGCTTCAATGAAATATACTTGTTACGCTTGGCTTCTGAGCATCTCCTCTAAAGTGACATTATGTGTTGTCATGGGGAATTTCTCATGGTCTTTTGTGTCAAATGATCAAATTTTAGTGATGCCAATTCCCCCCAAAAAAATAAAATAAGATAAAATAACAATAATTTTTTTTGAGTGATGGCATGGCTTTGCATTTCCTTTTTTGGTACTTGTAGCTCAGCATTTTTTTTAACTAACTCTTTTTGGTTTATCTCTCAGCCTCCATGGGTAATCAATACCTTACTTACAAGCATAGTTGTTGATATCAAACATGCCAAATTTTACATTAAGAATATCAACGGGGGAGTCACCTTGGCCAAAATAGTGGTTTTTAAATACTTTTACTGTGTGCTGTTGCACCATGCGGTGATGAGCCATTAACATGTAAGAAGGACCATTTGGTTGCTTCAATGAAATATACTTGTTAACGCTTGGCTTCTGAGCATTATTTTTTATTTCTCACTTTTGATCATGTTCTAATGTGGAGATTGCAGCAATTGCTCTCAATATGCAGCATAAGTGCAATTATTACTTGTTCTACATTCTTATCGTTTTTGCCATTTTACTTGTAACAGGTGGGAGATAACTACTACCGACCTGATCTAAAGAAGGCTGCCCTTGCAAGGTTGAGCGCCGTTCACAGGAGCCTCAAGGTTTCAAAGTCTGGTCCCAAGAAGAAGAACAGGCAAGCTGTTAAGATCTGCGGCAGGAAATGAGTTGATAGTGCCTATATGTGCTCTTGAATTTTTTTTTTTTTCCCCAACTCTTTTTTTCCCTTTTTAGTTTCAAATGGATTTGGAATTTTCTATTTGTTTATGAGGATGTCAAATTTTGAGGTACTTGCTGGTGTGACAAGTATAAATTCGATAGTTTATTCAAATTATCGGTATGGTGCGATATTTGCTTGCATAAAATGATAGATTATCTTCAGTCCTCTCGTGATATTTGCGTGTGGGGGGACAATGGGTTTGGAAGTTCTTTACATGATTTATCTTTATGTTGCACTTTGTTATTACACGAGTTTATCGGGAGAGAATCGGATAATCGAATCTATACCATTTCGATGAGAGAGCAACGACCACTGGCTTCCTCATTTTATGTACAAGTACAACCACGGTTTCTAGCTCGAAATTTAGGAAGGCAAAGGAGGATTTACAATTTTTTTCATCAGCTGATTGGAAGTTCGGCCTTGCTATTGATGTTCAGTTGTGTTTTCCCCGGTGGCAAGATTTTTTTTTTTCTTTTAAACATAATTAGTGGAAAAGGAAAACATGTAGAAAAATTGGAAAATTTTGGAGTAAGGAATTATACATCTTTTTTTTTTTCTTTTTGTCGAATGGCTCATGTCCATCGTCTTCAAAATCTTTTTTCTCGTGAATTTTATTTGTCAATGTTTAAGGGTTTTTCCAGTTTGATCTTTGTGATCGTCCGACGTATAATGATCGTTGCACGTCGGTCGCTCATCTCTAAAGGTGCAACACTTTATTTATACACGAACACTACAACACATATTTGAAGATTTGTAGCTACATCTCTATCATCGAGTGAAAATTGCATTGATATGTATAACTTTTACATTTAGGTTCTTCAATTTTTTGTATTATTATTTTTTTTTTCTGTGCTGCTAATATTGGATTTTTGTAACTAGTGTTTTAGGTTTAATTCAACAATTAGGCTGGAAAATTCTTTTGGGATTAGTGCCATCCATCTTCATGTAAAAAGTCTGTCCCTTTTCGGATCGCATCTCCTCTTTTTTTTTCTTAGTTAGTTTTATCAAAACTTTATACGCTTGTATTTTAACAAAATTCAATGGAATATTGTCCGGCTAAAAATAAGATTTTCTTCTTAACTATTAATTCCTCCTTCACATAATGAAAGGCAGAGTTAATTCAGATTTGGAAATATGAATGTTGTTTGGTTTCACAATGCCAAAAAGTTATGGAAGTTTTTTTTTTTCCTTTCTTTTTTATTTATTTATTTTTTTGGGCTGAAGAAAAACTTATGGAAGTGTAGATCATAAATTTTATAAACTTATTTCCGTTTGCATGGCACTTTCTTTCTCCTTTGTTATTTCCTCTACAATGAAATGCTACGAAATGTTAAATTAAAATAAATTGATATACTTGTAAGAATCACGTAGCCTAAAATCATATGCTTAAAAAGAAAGCTAATTGAGCCACCATTGGCAATTTATAAGGATTATATACATACACACATACATTTATATATTTATTATATTTTATTGAGTAAATTCATGAAAAATACCTGTGCTATCTACTTGTATGCAGTTAAATCTTTAGGTTTAGCATCTTTGTACATAACGAGTCTCTACTAATTAAATTCTAACTTCTCTATTTTGCTTCAATTAGACAAATTCTAGCATTGAATCGGGTACCCATTAGTGAATAACCAGTCAAAATTCAACTTCTTAAAAGGAGAAAATAAAACAAATAAAGAACTCCATCGATCAATTTGGATGCTTAAGTCTAGTTAGAAGTTGGTGTCATGAGTGCTCAAAATATAAAAGTGAGCAAAATGAGTATGCCAGACCCCCCCATATCGTCCAATGACAATTTAGAAGATCTTAGCTTACTGAAAATATGGGATAACATAAGTTTCTTTGGCCACAAATCGAAACATAGCATTTCTATATCTGGACGTAAATTATATAATATGATACAATTATTCCATATATTGTAAAACATCAATTATATGTGTTGATATACTGATCAAAATTATTGGGACTTGATAGTTTGAATATCGATCTTCATAATTATTGTGATTTGATGACTTAAATATCGATCTTCAAAATGGAATAAATGAAATTCGAATCCTTTTTCTTGAAAGCTATAACGTAAACTTAGGTGAATAAAAATGTGTCTGCGTCTCCCTGTCCTACATCAAAACTTTTGTATCATATAGGTATAATTTATAATAATAATATTAATATATAGATGGAGTGGTGTTTTCGGATCCGAATTTCGTCTGTTTCTACGAGTCCATTTTCGGGGACGTACACACGAAGTGCAAATTTGCAGTTTTGTGCGCTGGCGGAGATTTTTGAGATCAGCCCACCCACGGATTAATAACTTAGGCACCAAGTATAGGAATGAGTTGCACGGATTGCCTCGTCAAAATTCTAAAATCAAAACGTGTTATTTGTGATTAAAGTCAACTTTATATTCTTATACTAGGTAATAAAGTTGAAGTGTTTATAACTTAATGATATGGCTGTTATAATAGGAGGCTACCAAATTAATGAATTGTTCAAAGAGCCACAAAATTGTTTCGTAAGATACTTATTGAAGAGTTGTCTCCTAACATTAGGAAAAGAAAAGAGATTGAAGCAAATGGTTCCTTCCCTTATTTGGAAAAAAAAAAAAAAAAATAGAAGAAAAGAATTTTTTTTTGAATATTTTTCCATTGGTTGTGTAAAAATTCATTCTTTTCAATTTGGAAAGAATTAGGAAAGAAAACTTAAGATTTTACTTGAATGTCTTCTATACTAAAAGTATATATTGAATTTTTAAAGATATTTTAGTAATTTAATAAGTTTAAAAAATACATTTTATTAACTTTCCATTCACAATGTTTTCCCTCTTATTCAAGTAATAATTTTCCTTTTTTCCTATTTCTTTTCCTTTTTTTTTTTTCCTTTGCTTCATCCGAAATGTAGTGTAAGGTTTTGGTTTTCCTTGCAAGGTATTACCATATGTATAGCTTGAATAGTATAAGATTAGTTGTAAAAATGCTAGATTATTGTAATTTAATTGGTATAAATATCAATATTTCAATAATAATATATTAGTTATATTGCAATCACACATAAATTTTTATAAGCATAAATTCAACTTTTTTTTTTCTTTTTTTTTTTTTTTTTGCAATTATCACATTACAACTTTGGAAGATAACCTCGTTAAGAGATAAATGTCCATACTATTATATTAGAATGGCCTTAAAAATATAAATTCAACATTAATCATAAAAAAAATAACCATAAAAAATTAAGTTGAGGATGGAAAGACACGATGTTCAAGGGAAAAAAACAGATAATTTATGAAATACGGGAACGGATGAAATTCTAAGATACGGGCATGTATAAACATATAGAAATATTATTTAATGTTCATTATATTTGCGTCTTTTCCGGTAAAGTTGTATCACCGTTAGCGTATATGGGCAATGCTTTTTTCAATTACTCATCTATTATGTATCATTTGATTACTCTAATTTTTACGATACTTGGAATTATTAATTTTTTTATCATTTATTTGGTTTGCAGAATTGGCTATATTATTGAACAAAAAAGATGTTAGAATATCAGATAAAAGTTTAAAAATTTATATCATATATTTGATGATATAAAAATCTATTTTACATAATTTTAATATCTTATACTCAAGAATTATTTAATTGTTTTTATTTTATCCAGGGTCAGCGGTCTACTGCTAACTCATAGTTAGCTAACTACGTCAAATTTCCCACTAAAACGGTGGTTCCACCTTACATGTGATTGGATGTCGCGGATATAAATCGTAATAATAAATAGAAGAACGTTAAACTTTAAGGGGCTGCTGGTAAAAGCCTAGAAAAAGAAACTTTTGGACTTTCAATATAACTTTCGTTCCATCAAAAGGTGTATTAAGTTTCAAGAATATGAAAATTTTTTAGCACTTTCTATTCCTTAAATAGAATCTCTATCTCCAATTCCAGCTAATCACACGTTATCCAAATAAATAAATAGAATAAAATCAAATATATTTTTTTAATAACAATAACTAATAAAAATATGGAAAATATTACCGTAGAAACGAGAATTGTTTTACGATTCTATTCTTATTTTTTAAAATTCAGTTATTTATTTTATTTTTAATTTGTATTTTTTTTGAATTTGGACTAATAAACTGATTGTGAATTCATTAGTTTAAGTTTATAAAAACATTAAAAAAATGATCTGGAAGATTAAAACACGGGCTTTGTGTGCAAATTTAAGGTTAGTAAAAGAATTAAAAATCAAAGAGGCGAACATTGAAAAGTCAAGTCAATGAAAAGAAGGTTACTTGTGTGCACGCTATATATACCATCTTTTGTTCCGTAGTACATATAAATTAGCCAACGTCTCAATCTTATCGAAAAATAGATTTCAGTTTGGGCACTTCACCATATATTCATAGATAGACACAAAACACAATAAAAGAACACAGAAAGCAGCAACCTCAGATCATGTCTGTCAAGAAAACCCTATCCCTCAACAGAGAGAAACACAGGAACTCAACCTCCATGCACATGAAGAAAGCTCAATCCTTCAGCAATGGAGAGGCCATGCAGCAAAACGCTCGTCATCATGAAGCAATAAATTCAAAGAATAATAATGGTGCAAAGAGAAGAAGGTTGTTTGAGCAAAGCAGGTGCTTCTCTTTCGTGGAGATCAATATCGAACCGGCTTCTTCGCTGAAAGAAGCCGATCCGAATCGATTGAAGGCGGAGATCGTGAGATGGGCCAAGGCAGTTGTTGCATATGCTAGGCAGGTTAGTGGAAAATTTGCGAGATCAAGTTCAAGTGCTGGTGGCTAGGGTTTATGCATTTCAATGGAGAAAATGAACTTTCTTTGGTTTGATGCTGAGGATGACAAAAGATTATAAAAATCTCTTGGGATTTGATCAAGAGGTGTTGATGTTGGTGATATAACTAATATCACCAAAATTAAAGATGAAGTTGCTAGCTAGAGATTAATTATTGTGAGGGAGTTTGTTGATTTTTTTTTCTTTGTATATATTGATTTTTTGAAATAAATAAAGATGTAAATACAGGAGAAAATAATAATAATAATGTAAATAATGAGGATTGAAAAATTCTTCTTCGTGTTTATATATATATATATATATGTGTGTGTATGTATATATTATCTTGATCTGTCTTAGTTGTATTATTTTCTCTCCTTTTGCTCCTTTGGTGTTTTATAATAGAGATGTATAGACATTTGGTCCTACTTCATTATCATCAATGTATAATAATCAAAGATTATCCAATGTGGACCCTGGAATGTTAGCATTCTAGATATCTCAATATATTTAACTCAATCGTCTATAAATCAATTGGATTTTGGATTTTGGCCATCGATGTTGAAAATTATTACTTTGCTTGGCGAAAGATTTGATTGTTGCACGGGTTTGATGTGGCTTAATCAGGTCGGATTTACTTTTCTCCCCCTTCTCTTTTAACTCTTTCATGTTAGTTATACCTTAAAATTCAAATTCTAGGTATTTGATTAATAATGTACCGTATAAATAAAATTATATTTACAATAATTAAATAAAGTTTTTATGATTTTTTTTGGAAAGAAAATTGGGTTTAATACATATCTACCATTATTAAAAAAAATTACATAAATACAAATGAAATAAAATTAATTACATAATTATCAATGTTAAATTGCATCTTCGAGATGCGACATCATAATTAATAAAAATATCGCATTTATAAATTGTGATTTAATGAATTAGGTATCATTACTAAATTGTATGTAATAAATGTAATTTTATTATTTTATTTATGATTTGTATTGAATATATGATAAAGATAACGTAATAGTCTAGTAGTTAAGGTATGCTCTATGAGTCGTTATGTTTTGTGTTAGAAACATGAAAGAAATGTTCTTGTGCTTTTATTTTGTACAGCTTATGTGGCATTGAATAAATGCAATATCAATATAAAATCAAAATCATATTTGTGTAATTAATATATTAATAAGTGTGATTTTACCATGGGATTTATGTAATTAATTTAATATAATTGGTATTTATGTTATATTTATTAATTTTAATAATAAACACAAAAATTTCTCAAGAAAACTTCATGCTCATTTTGAGTAACTTTTGAGGATCTCTTCATAAAATTTGAATTAAAATAAAAAAAAAATATTTTTCCAAAGCTCCGAATTTAGTTGCTCGAGAATTAGTATCACACCATTAATTTTATTTAAATTAATTTATTTTACTTTGTTTGATTGAACTTACACTATTTTAACTTTAAGTACCCTAACAATAATAGTCTTGGTTACCTTCGTAAGGATAAAATAGAATAACCATTCCTTTTATGTAAACTTTTTCCTATATTTTATTGGCAGAATAACTTTTTAATGGGATTTGTGAAATAACAAAATAATGAATTGCAATTCATTTATTGGAGGGGGTGAATAATTATTCTTTAATTCTTTTTAACACATTTCCATATTTGTCCATAAGATCGTAAAGGAATTATAACAAATAGTTATCATTTTTTTATCCCATTCATTAAGAATTGCAATTTTATTTCTACCTTCTATTCCAAAAAGCAAATATACCATAACATTTTATACTATTGGTTCATACTTTTTTTTCAAATTGATAAAAAGAAAAAGTAATTGCAGTAATAATGAATGATTCAACTGAAAAAATTTAGTTTAAATATAAGGATAAATAACATGAAATAACTCATAACACAAGGTAGAAAACAAAGGATTAAATAGAAAAAAATAATTCGAACTACTTTAGGAAATCAAATTTACTATTTTAAATTGAATAAATTTGATTTAATCCAATTCAAATATTCTTGCAAATGAGGGGATGAAAAAAAAAAAAATAGTGCTGCAAATGAAATTGTATTTTACTAGCCTCTATTTATTTCTTTTTGTAAATATGGAGCTTTTGCCCATTGAGGATTCAGACCTAGCTTATGCTTTATGGGTTTATTTCTAACATAGAATCAACCAGAACAGCTAGAAGGTTTAGGAACTGGACTTGATCTTTTAAGAACAATTTGGAACATATCCACTACATGCAAGTTCTATAAGTTGCAAGTAGTTTACCTACGACTCACTTGTGGAACCTGACATTTTGGTGACAATTCAAGTGATAGAATTAGAAAATGGAAAAAGAAAACTAAACATAAAAAACAAAACAACACTCGGTTTTTCCATCAACTCATCTCTTTCTTTTATACTTGTTTATCCCATCATCTTCCTCCTCAACACATTTATTAATTTCCAACCTCTACACACATATTTACATGTACTCATCACACCACTCCCTCTATCTTCACTATATACACATACATACTTTAATAGAATAAACATACATGCACATACATGCTCTTATATTTCTTATAAATGGGTCATGTGTTAATAATTTTTAATATATACTTAAATTTTACAAGTTACTTGAAGTATTGGTACTGTAATAAATATTAGCATCTTTTCAAGTAATGCTTCTTATGTCATACTTGTATAAATCTTGAGCTATTGAAATAGTTAATCTAATTGATCAAAAGAATCAAGAATTGTGAAGAGATAAAGAAACAACGACTATAAAGCAACTGTTGTTTCACTTTAGGTGTTATACAATATGCGTAACCTTATTGTTAGATGCAAGGATAATTTTCACAGTTAAATATGTATAATAAACAATTTGCATTTGCTTTTTAAGGCTTTATTGCATCCATTGTGCATAAGCGTTCAATGATCTTGTTTTGTATTTATTTTAATTTGCTCTGCATTAAGTACTTTTTTGAACATCAATATCACTCAACAAAGATTTAACTAATGTTGAAGTTGGAAAAAGTATTTATGAATACCCTTGTGAAATGTAGTCTCACACGAGATAGAATTGATAATGATTTGTAAGGTTATAGGATTGGAAAAATCATGTTAATACTAATTATAAGGTTTTAAGTCAAATAGTTAATAAAAGTTCCATTAGTATTTATTGGCTTCACCATTAGCTACTTTTAGCCTAAAGTTAGAAATGGCATTACTTTCTATCAATAAGTGGACGATTTAGGGATGGAAGAAGATGTAAGCTAGTGGCCCTATTGTGACCCGCCTTATAAAAGAGGTCGAAGGAGGGTGGATATTGTCATTGGGGTGCGACTCTTATCATGATTTTAGGATAATTATATATTGTGAGTGATAGAATGAACCATACATACCAATAGGGGAGACAAATTATAGCCAATTCTAAAGTCTTGTATGGTGGACATCATGTGTTTAAGGAGGAAGATTATGATACCCACGTGAAATGTAACTCTACATAGATTATAGGTGAGACTTGGTATTTATTTGTAAGGTTAAGGTAGTAAATATAATGTCAACACTTGTAAAAAACTTTTGACCAAGTGGTTAGAAAAGGCTCATATTATTTATTGACTTAGCTATTAGCTATTTATGGTATTATAATGTCAACGTATAACGGATTAGGAAGTAGAGTAAAATATTTGGAAGATACAGATGATAAGTACTTACATGTCCAATAAAGGGAGCTCTAAAAAAAAAAACCAAGATAGTATTGTGAATATGATGATGCAATATAGCATAAACTAATGTGCTTTATTATACAGTAATGATATTGAAATTAGTGCCACATCAAAGAACTTATTTTCTTCATGTCACTATACTCAACTTTTTTAATTTGCTTGTCTCCAATAAGCTATTTTAACAATAATGACTACAATATAAGTTATAAGACTACTTATAAATCTACATTTCAATTATTTTGTTGTGTTATTTTGTAATTATTTCATGTATGTGCAATATTACTACCTTGTTTACTTCCTGTAATGTAATATCTTATAACCATAGCAGTATTCTTGTGTACATATAGATAACCGAGTAAATGTATGAATTTTGTGTTTTTTTACATTAATGATTTAATAGTAATATAAAATATAGACAACTGTACTCTGTGCAACGGTAATGTGGAGTTCCTTGCAATGACGTTGAATACGAATTCAATAACAAGGAAGAGCCATTCGAAACAGTATAAAAGTGTTTATCTAATTAAGCAAGCAAAACAAATGAATGAATATAGGGAATGATTTAGGTAATAAAACTAAACTACATAACTAACTAAACTAACATGCTAAGCTGTACAAATAAAATGAGAAAGTAAATATAAATCTTACATCCCCCCTTAAGTTGGATCTCCCTTAAGAGCTAACTTGGAATAAATAAACCATAGACTATCTTTAGGAAGAGATTTAGTAAGCATATTAGCAAGTTGTAGCTTTGAAGGTACATGAAGAAGTTTAAGAAAACCAGAAGTAACTTGATCTCTAGTAAAATGGATATCAATCTCATTGTGCTTGGTTCGCATATGCAAACAAGGATTATTAGCAATAAGTTGGGCAAATTTATTATCACAACAAAGAGTTACTAGTAGAGAAACATCCATTCTAAGTCCTTGAGAATATAAGAAACCCACAATAACTCTTAAGTTGTTGTAGCTAATGCTCTGTATAGGTCCAGGTAAGATATCAAGAGAGGGTTGGGGGGGGGGGGGGAGGGGGTAGGGATGGTGAATTGATATCTTTTGCAAAAATGAAACTTTTTCGATTTTTAAAACAGCTTTCCTTTTAATAACTTAAATGGTGTGACAAGTAGTTGAAGATTGATTGTTTAACTTTAAGCGTAACATAAGTTATAAATATAAAAAACTAAATAGAGTAGAGAGAAGGAAGATTAGGTGATCGATTTATAAAGTTTTGACTTTTTGCCTACTGCTCTCTTTCAATTCCACCACTAAAGACTTGGTTAATGCGTATCGTGACTAAAACAGATAAGGCTGGTTGTTGAATGAGTCCAAACTTACCAAAAGCTTGAAAAGGGTGATGGGAAATATGTAAAAGAACGAATAAAGTGAATGAAAAGTAAGCAAAACATACGAATAGCTCCAGAGGATATAATGCACTAATGGAACTTTTGAGAACTCATGACACAACTCGATATAATGCACGAATTGGTTTGGTAAGGTTACTTATCACTTAGCCTTGCTCAAGGTTTAAGATAAGAGCGAAATGAAAGTAAACAATCAATATCTACAAGAGGAAGAATATTCAATGTATTGATGATAATCTAATCATTTGTGGCTACATGTATAAGGGACATTTATATCTAGGAATTTAGGGCAACTTGCCTAAAAGGGGAAAAGACAAAAAGGATATTACCCTAAAGAAATAACGTATAAGAATACACAAGGATAAAAATGAATATTTAAAAAAAATAATTATTAATGTAGCAGATTTTACACGTGGTCCTGTTCATGTGACAGAGATGCATTAGTGATGCCGTTGGAAGATGCAGGCAAAAGAGTATGATCAGGTTGCTTATCTGAGTAGGGGTGGCTGAAGATTAGTCCAAGTTTAGCTCTCATCCTCTTGGTAAGAGTGATGCCGAGCAATTGGTCGGCCCGAACGTGAGTGAGTAAGCATACAAGGCTTAGCTATTGTCTTGGCAATTTACCATTTAGCACAAAGCTTCCAAGAAGTAGGCAGTTATACGGTTCGGCATGTAGAGTTGATCAGTAAGGAGATACTCAGCTTTGGAAGGAGTTAGCTAGAATAGGAGGATTCGCTTTATCATCCCCTTTATCCCTCAGGCTCAACTATAGGTTAAAGGCCCAGTAGTCAAATTCTATCATTGGTCCTTCTCACTGGTGTCATTCCACTAGTATAAACTTTTCAATAAACAAATATCAATGAGAGATTATAAGAATATCCAGTCTCTTTCTCTGTCTTATCTCACTAGTTTTGTCCTAAGCTAAATACAAGACTCAGAGAACTCCCTAATCTTCTTACACTTAAAATACAATGTCAATAACGTTTACAAAGAAAATGAAATAATATAATCAGATATCTCTTTACAACTTTCGCACAAATACAATAACAATGAAATAATGAAATTGATTGTACTTAGTTTCTACCAATGTTCATGAGAGAGATTTTAAATTTTAGTTCTTATCTTTATCTTCTTTGTCGATCTTATGCAGCTTCTATTTATCTTGGATCAATCTTTTCTGTAACAATTAAAAACGGCTAATTCATGATATTTCTCCTAGAAAACTTTATTTAAACAAAATTAGTTTTGATGTTAGAGAAATATCCCATGAAAATAGGAACCAAATATTTCAATTTTTGAAAAGTTAACTCTTGTTGTTCCTAATTTGTTTCTTTGCCAGGATTGTGTAATTTGAAAGTTGCTGCACATGATAATTTGCTTCTATTCTTCTTTGATTATGTAGAACTTCAAAAATTCGAAAATCACACTTCAAATATTATGGATAAACATGAAATGATATGGTCAAATCTTCATATATCTTGCTTTTCAAGAATAGCCTAGCAACTAATTATAGCTTACCTGATATTTGCCATAAACAAATCTATTCCCTTCTTTGATATCTTTATTTGAATTATGAAATAAAACTATCATAAGAATCTAGTTGAATTTATCTACAATATCAACACTTACCTTTAACAAAATATCTTAAAGTTCTTAAATTATTGCCAACAAAATAAGCTACTACCTTGTCTTAAAAAACTTGCAAAAATCAGCATTGAATTCTTATGTTTTTAGGCATAGCTTTATCTAATAAATCCTCATAAATAATTTGAATTTTATCTAAACTTAATATACAATACCAATGTAGCAAATCCTTTTACGATTAATGTCCTTAATATAATTAAAACTTGACCAACCTTGTTAAGAATATCAAAATACCTTCTTTCTAAAATATATTGATCAAACCTTCCACAAATCTGATTCTTAAGTATACATAAATTAATCCAACTTGAAATTCCCATGAACTAAATCTAACTTTAGTGGAACAAATTTGAACACATTACCTAAATATGCTTAATAAAGTGGAGCTAGGTCTTTTTCATATTTTTCCAAATTAATTTGTACAAATTATTCAAAAAATAGCTTAGGAAGAGTTGCCGATCTCAATACTGTACACAATCTATATTGTTCTATTCTTTTGCCGATACACTTTCTGATGCACATTCTGATATACATTCTGACCAGCAAAATTCTAAACTTAATTTTCTTCTTTGAATTGATTTCATTCTAAAATTGACTTGTACACTTGTTGTTCTTGTTAAACATATTTTTACTTTTTTTTTTTTATTATAGTTTCTTTTAGAATTAATCAATGTTATATCATAACATATCTATACACTTCATAAATATATTAATGATAACTTATCACATGTTTTGTTATCATCAAAACCAATTAGAAAACTTAATGCTTTCTATTCGGCTTTGGCTGTAGAAGTTGCTACTATGTTCTGTTTCTTTGTCTTCCACGAAACAAGAGAATTACCTAACATGATACAATATCTTGTTACTGATTTTCTGTCAAGGGGACAAGATCCCCGATCTGAATCTAAATATCCTAACAAATAAAGAGAATTGTTGGATGAATAAAATAGTCCATGACAAGATGTTCCTTTTAAGTATCGAAGAATATGAAAAAGAGAATGCAAATGTGGTATTCTAGGCGAAGATAGAAACCAACTAAGATGATGTTTGGCGGAAGAAATATTTGGACAAGTGAGGGTGAGATAAAGTAGTCTCCCAACAAGTTATCTATATTGTTTTGGATTAGGTAAAAGTGCTCCATCGTGATTATTCAAACGAATTCCAACAGGCATAGGTACAGTAGCTGGCTTTACTATAACTAATCCAACATCATTGAGAACATCCGAAACGAATTTATGTTGTATAACAAGAATACCCTGTTAAGTCTTGCAAATCTCAAGACTAAGAAAAAATTGTGCCTCTCCAAGATCTTTGATGGTAACTAAGAGTTAAGCTACTATGTAAGAGAGATATAGCATCTATATTTGTTCCAATCAGTAGTAAGTCATCAACATATAAAAGAGCAACAATAAAATCAGTAGAACTCTCTCAGGTAAACAAAGAATAATCACTTTTGGATTGACTAAAGCCATGCTGTATAAGAAAGTGAGAAATCTCAACATTCTATTCTCGAGAGGCTTGTTTAAGCCCATAAAGAGACCGTTTAAGCCTACAAACTTGACTACTCTTTGCCTTAGAATGCCCTTCCAAAGGCAACATGAAAATTTCTTCATCAAGATGCCCATGAAGAAAAGCATTGTTGATGTCAAGTTGAAACAAAGACCATCTACAAGCACTAGCTAAGAGTATATGAACAAATCCTAACTTTGCTACCAGTGAAAAAGTATCATAGTAGTCTTCTCCTTCGGTCTGATTATACCCTTTTGCAACTAACCTAGCCTTGTATTGCTCTAATGATCCATCGGCTTTATACTTTACTTTATATACCCATTTACACTAGATGACTTTCTTTCCATGAGGTAAAGTAGTAAGCTCCTAAGTATTATTCTTTTCTACTGCATTCAATTCAAATTGCATGGCATCTTTCCACTCTTCATGTTTTAAAGCTTCAAAATAAGTACATGGTTTAAGGATTGTCAATACATTAGCCAAAGAATGAACAAAGTCTAATGGGAAAGAGGCAAAGGTTTGTGATGAATAAAATGGATAAGTAAACTGTGTATGGTGAGAATGAATTGGTGAAGCATCTACTATATAAGAAGTGCTACTAGTAACTGTATTCACATAATCCTAGAGCCAAGAAGGAGGATTCCTAAATCTTTATGACCTATGCAACATACTTGGACTAGTATTATATGAAGAATTAAGAGGAAATGATGTAGAGGAATTAGAAGAAGAATGAGGTGATGAACCAGAAACAATTGGTGTAGCTAAATTAGCAAAATCAGTATAATCAAGATAAATGGAGTTTGGAGAGACAGTGGAAGAAAGAGGAATGAAATCAGATTTGTTGGAAAGATTGTGTTTAAAAGGAAAGATTTGTTCTTGAAAAACAATATGTTGGTTGAAAAGAATTTGTTTGTTGATCATGTCAAACGCTTTGTAACCTTTCTTTCTGTGCGCATAACCAAGAAAAATGCATTTCAATCCTTGTGGTTCAAGCTTGTCTCTTTGTGGCAAAGGTTTAGCAATGAAACAAAGACAACTAACTGTTTGTAAATGGTTATAATCAAGAGCATGTTCATGGAAGGGCTCATAAGGTGATTTCTAATTAAGTAATGCAATAGGCATTCTGTTAACTAAATAAGTTGCTATTAGTATGCACTCACTTTAGCAATCTTTTAGTAGGTTAAACTGTATGTGTAAAGCTCAAGTTGTTTCAAGTAAATGTCATTGTTTCCTTTTAACTCTCCCATTTTGTTGTAGTGTGTATGTTATGGTTCGTTGGTGTAACATTCTCAAATTTTCAAACAAGGATCTACAAATGTTTGACATGAATTCAATGCCATTGTTTGAACAAATGTATTTAGAAGTAACACCAAAATGGTTTTTGACACAGTGGAAAAATTTATAAAGTGTGGCAGGAACTTGTGACTTTTTGTTGAGCATATAAGTCTAAGTACAACGGCTATAGTCATCAAGGATTGTCAAAAAATAATTTACACCTGTAATAGAAGTGACCTTATAAGGCCTCCAAACATCTACATACAGCAAATGAAAAGAAGATGAAGATTGATTGTTGCTTTTATTGAAAGGCAAATGATGGATCTTGGCCAATTGACAAATTTCACAAAAGAAATTGTCAAAAGAAACAGATTTAAATATGTGTAAACGTTTGAGTTTCAAAACTGAACTATGACCCAATCTAGCAAGCATAAGATGAGTCAAATCCTTTTTATCACAAGAAGTACATCCCATAACATTCAAAGAATTACAAGGATGAGACATTACAAAAAAATCTTGAGCTCCAAAACTATTAATATGTAGCACATACAGCCTAAAAAATGCATGAGTAGATGCTATAGCTATTTTAGTCTTTAGGTCTTAAAATTGACATGTATAAGAATCAATAACAGTTATGAGGATATGGTCCATTAAAAGTTTGCTCAAGGAGAACAAGTTATGAGTGAAGTCTAGTATTAAAAGCACTTGACGAAGTGTTAAATTTGGATGCAAGTGAATTTGGCCAATAATTTGAACTATTTTAACTTGGCCATCCGATAATTTTACTTCGATTGGTGGTTGAAGTGTTTGTGTATGGGATAGAAGGAAAAGAAATGGGGTCATGTGGTAAGTGGCCCATGTGTCTATTACCTATGAATTTGTGTTATTATTAAGAACATTAAAATATTTAGAGTATGTAAGTATTGTACCTATAAAATGAACTAAATTAACCAAAGAAGTAGTATCATCAGGTCCCTCTAGCTTTGACTTCATCATCTTAAAAACTTCTCGACACAAGTTTTGTATCATAAGCTAATCATGAGACGATAAAGATGAAGAACTTCCTGCATAAATATCAGCATCTGCAGAAAAATTGAAAGGTATGTGAGCAACATGTTGATTCTTATTCACAAACGAGACTAACGAGTTCCTTC
Organism: Lumnitzera racemosa; assembly: GCA_024138005.1. Lineage (NCBI taxonomy): Eukaryota > Viridiplantae > Streptophyta > Magnoliopsida > Myrtales > Combretaceae > Lumnitzera > Lumnitzera racemosa. The sequence goes on along the minus strand of JAMXBC010000008.1, from coordinate 7,727,111 downwards.
TATTACCCTTATTCTTAATCACCCTCCTTCTTTTAAACCATTCAGGGTAACCAATTATTTGAAAGTAACTCTCAATGCTATGCCCTTCTTGTTGATAATGCTTATAGACTTGCTTATTGGTATTATTTTTAAACTTGCATCTATCATCCATTGACTCTCTACTATCAAAGTTTTTATTGGAATAAAAAGCCAAGTTCTCTGTTTCCCCTAGCATCGTGATCTATTTCTACTCACTCTAGGAAGTGAATCTACGGCTAGTACTTGGTTACGAATGTGCTCAAAATTCTCATTCAAACCCATCAAAAACTATATTAACTTATATTGAGACTCAAAATCAAGAAGTCTCTCCTTAAATTCACAAGTACAATATATAAGTCTTCCATAATTACATGAAGGATAAGCATTCAATTCATCCCAACACCTTTTCATTTTATTGTAATACATTCCAACACTCATGTTATTTTGTCTAAGATTACATATTTTGTGTTGAAGCTAAAAAACTATCAGTCCATTCACTTGACCAAACCGTTAAACAATCTCCTTCCATAGTTATACTACGGATTGAGCATAAAGAAAAGTTTGAGACAAAACTAGATTCATAGAACTAAGAACCTAACATTAAACCATATAGTCGTAGCTTGTCCATTTCTCTAAATCTAGCGAGTCCTCATTAGGTTTAGTAATAGTACCATCAACAAATCCAATTTTCTATTTAGCTCCTAAAGCCATCCTTATAGATTTACTCCAACCAACAAAATTAACACCATTGAAAATTATGTTTCCTAAATTCATACTAGGGTTATCAGATCAAGACAAACAATAAGGATCGAAAAGTATAGTTTGACCTTGATCTTGTGCATTCGCCATCTATTGATTACTGTAAAGAAGAACTTATAGAATATTTAGAACAAATTAGATCTTCAAACCTTTGGCTTTGATACCATGTGGAGTTCTTTGTGATGATGTTGAATACAAATTCAATAACAAGGAAGAGTCATACGAAACGGTATGAAAGTCTTTATTTGATTAAGCAAGAAAAAAAAAAAGAATGAATATAGGGAATGATTCAGGTCTATTTAAATGCCTCTACCTGCTTGGAAACTAACTAATTGATTTTGCTAACAAAACTAAGTTGCATAACTAACTAAACTAACATGCGGAGTTTTACAAATAAAAGAAGAAAGTAAATATAAAATCTTACAAGTAAGCTCTAACATACATTCGAAATACTGGTATAAATAAAAACTGAGGGATTGGCATAAGATGAAATGAAAAAGAAAAAGAAAAATAAAGAAGTAAAAAAAAAAATCTTAAGTTGTTTCATGGGTTATGGAATTGTAACCCAAAATCAATAGATTGATAGTTCCTAAAAAGTGTCACTTTTTCCATTTCAAGTTGAGTTAGGCCTCTATGATTAATTCTATTCCTCCCTAACCCAAACTTAACCCTCCCAAATCCCTTTCCCTTTCATAATGATAAACAATATCGAGCTCTTTAAACATAGACTTAATAGTGACCTTTAGATTGCAACAAAAATAAGCTCATAAGTAAGGGAAAGAAGAGAAAGCAAGGTGGTAATGCTTGCTGTGGCAATTGAACGGGTCATGGTGGTTACTAGATGATGGTAGTAGGTGCTAAGTAAGTCACCATCATAGTGCTAAGGTTGGCTGCCAAGTGTAGTTGTAGTGGAATTGTGATTGAATGGGTAAGGAATACTCATGTCTTTCATCTATTAAGGAATGTTTGATGAAATATTTATCCCATAGAAAAGTTTCTCTTCTAACCAAATACTATATGGTAGAATAAAAATAGTAAAAAATTGTACACAAAAGGATTAGTTTTGGAGATCAAATGCAAATAGAGAATTAAACCCTTAATAGTTAAAATAGAGAAATAACCTTGTGATAAATAATTAAAAAAGCTAATTGGACTTTACGTGATTAAAAGAGAGGATTAAACCCTAGTTTTATTTCATAACTTTCCCAATTTTAATCCTCTATTTAAACATGTTGTCATAATATTAATATTTTATTTTAACTACTTGATTTGAAAGTTCGATCCTATCATTAAACTTGACTTTAAATTTTGATCCCCTCATATGTGATTCTGCTAATATAAATAAATAGGGAATTGAATCTCGATTCCCTTTGACTAAACTAATGCTTTTTAATAAGTATTAAAATCATACAGGGATAATTAGGATCACCTAAATTATCTTCTTCTTTTTTTAAAAAAGAAATTTATGCATATCTTATTTTATTCATGTAATTTAAAATGGGATTTCAATAAACCTCTTACCTATTAAGACTATTGTAATTTAGTAATATAAGTATCTATCTCTCAATAAAATAGTCTAGATTTGAATCGTTTGCCTCTTAAGTTATAATTCATAATTTTGTTTAGGCCTGGGGGGGAGGTAGGTGGTGTAGGTGGGAAAGGAAAAAAAGAGAAACCTCTTATTTATTTCTTTCTTTCAATGAGGAACCTCTTATCTATATTATTAAATTAAAAGTTTATTAAAATATTATATATTATAATAATAGTTTGCCAAACTGGTTTTACCTTCTTATTTCCCTTCTTTTTGTTCATAGTTGATACCTTAAAAGAATATTTCCCTCATACTTTTCTTTGGGAAATTGCAACCTTGGCGCAAGAAGATGTCTACCTTAAAAATGTTAACACAATTAGCTTTAATGCTCTTTTACAAATATAGTTTCTAATATTATAATATTCCATTGGATTATGTCAATATAGTTCAATTCAAGTATGTTTATTCGGTTTCACACTCTTTGTGAGCGCAACATACTTTATATATCAAATATGCCTTGTTGATAGACTATATAGAATGTAAGCTTTCAAAGCCAAGCTAACCTCCTTAAATTATGAGCTAAGCTTATAAAGCCTAGACTGATGCATTCCTAAAACTTAATCGCTCTCATCGTATTCTAAGCCAAGTTGCTAATGTCCAGGACGACCTTGTCAAAGCTCAAACTAAGCTCCTAAGAGCTCTAGCGACCACATTAGAAGATACTTCTCGATCTCTTATTTCGCTCCACCCCTTTTGAGCCTGGTCCCTCATGCTCATAATGTGCAGGACATGTGCATAGGTTCAAAAGAAGAACAGGTAGGAACAACTTGGTCAGATAAAGAAAGTCTACAACTGATGCACACTTGGCTTGAGATCCTCTCCACGAGATTAAGAGTCAAATAGAGGATCTTGGATTTTAATTCACTATCTACAAGTAGCTCGCTTGTTATGCCTATAAATATTAGGTGAAGATTATGATTAATGATAAATGATCCCGACTCTTGTACTCTATATTCTCTAAAACACATTTCAAGCACCCTACTAAGTTAATGTAACACCCCAAAACTAAAGCATTATAGTCTGCCAAGTGTCGTTGTGAGCCTTGTAATTTCACGTAGTTGTTTAAGCAAATAATTTAAGACATTAGTGAAACCAACCTAAATGACCTAAAAATTTACGAGTAGATTCAAAATATTAGCTAAAGACACTCGGTGGACATGGATACTAAAAATATAATAAAACATAACAATATGGCTAAGTTAGTGAAATTTAACTATATTATATATTATTTATTGAAATTGCGTAGAATAGACTCCAATAGCTAATAAATATTTATAGATAAATTATATACATAATAAAAATATTATGTGATAAAAAATAACATGTAGAGTAATTATGTATACCCTGTATGTAATTTTTATATAATAATATATACCCGTAATTATCTAAAACACTTGATTAAGTGCAAATTAGGGTGAAATAAACAAAGAAAAATAATTAAAAAATTCACTAAAACTAATGGGATAGCTAGATTAAGTGGAATTAGGCGTATAGAAGGAGCAGCTAGGTATGGGAATAATGGCAAACCAAATCATGAAAAAAAAAATAGTATAAAAGCTCTAATTTTGGAAGAGAGGAGAGAGAGAGAGAGAGAAATCATTTTATACTCCAAATAGTTTTGATAAATTTGAAAACACTCTCTAAAATTTTAGTTAGGTAAGTGAGGATTTGGTAAAAATTAAAATAGCTTATAAGGATGAAAGAAGGAAAAAAAGGAAAAATCACAAAATCGGTGTACGATTTGAGCAGGTGAAGGTTTATGAATTTGGAGAGTTTTAGGAAATCATCTATCACTACTAGGTGATAGGGGAGGCCGCGTTGAGGCATGCTAATACCGGAGCTCCACTTTTTTGTAGGGACCAATTTTAATATGATTTTCAAAAATTTGTAAAAAATATTAAAATTGATTAGAAAATTCCACAATAATTTATTCTTAAATATTTTTATGTATAGAATTTATAAAAATATTGTTTTGTAAAAATTTAGTATTTGTAATATACGTGCTTAAGAAATCAATGAAACCTAACACGTTTTTATGTTGAAATAAATAAGTTGAATGATGTAATTTTGACTCCGAAATTTATCTATAAACTTTTCAATAATTATATTAAAACGCTATGAAGAAATTTTTCACAAAATTATTTTCTATAATTTTTATGAATTTTTTATCCTTAAATCATGATTAAAATGATGTTTTTGGTAAAAATTATTGTATCTTTCTTAAGGACCTCACTTGGATTCTAAGCTCCATTTGTGGTGATTGAAGTATTTTATGGTGATTAGGTGTTTTTGGAAATGGTTCTATTAAAAGAAGTTAATAAAATCAAGTATAAGCCACTATATATGAATAATTTAGTGATATGAGATTTAGAGAAATTGGTGAGTATTGATGTGATATACTAAGAATTTGGATGTAATGGAGCTGAGAAGTATGAATTGGAGTGTTATTTTAGTTAGTCTTGATGGAAGTTGAAGTAAATGGACCAATGAAGTGATTATAAGGGAATTGGGTGAAGGTAAATGATAGCTCAAAGGATTTTGGAAATAAGTTTTGCACTAGATTGATACTCAAAGAATAGGTTAAAAGCAAAAATGATGACTAAAAGGTAAAAACAGGAGAAACAGAAGATTATTCAAAGGTTAATTTTCTTAAAGACTTTGTAGATAATAGAGTTAAAGGGTATCTTAAAGGAAGTTAGGGGGCAAATGGTCTACTCGATAATCACTTAGAAGCTAAATTGGAAGCAAGTGTATAAGTGAATGACGAAACAACGGAACCTCAGAGGTTAAGTCAAAGGGAGTATTTATAAGAACTCTGAAGTTATAGGTCTCAAAAGAAAGTTCAAAGGGTAGATTCCTTGAAATTATGAAGCTAATTGAACTTAGTTGATATCTTAGAGGATTTCTATTAAGAAATTTAAATTCTAGTGGATGCAACAATTTAGTCAGAAGTTAATTAGAATAATATTGGGGTAAGTATAGATATGTAAACACTTAGAAGTTGTTTCAAAAGGTGTTTATTGAATATCTTCAGGATTTACCCAACCTCAAAGATTGATGTAGAGGCTAAATTTGTGGTGAACTTCAACGTTTAAGTAGTGCAGAGGATATCTAAGAAGCTTCTTTGGTAGATATTTCAATAGCATTTTGACTCAGGGGATAGCTTATAAGGTATTAAAGGTATATTTCCTTGATGAAATTACTTTAATTCCTTAAATTAATGCTAACATAACTTATAAATTTAGTTCCAAATCAACTTAATTACTAGGGATTGAGCAAGTAAATGATTTTCCATATCTTATATAGTTACTAACATAACCAATTAACTAAATATATAGGGAATTCTTGAGAGTAGGATAAGTAAACAATCAAGTTGGTGAGCAACTAAGTTCCAAGTAAGTGGGATCAGTACTTCACCGCACTTCGAAGTATTATTTAAGAATACTTGGAGGTTTTAGTATGTGTCTTGCTTGTAAGTGTAAGCTACTACCTTATGCAAATGTGTACTTGAATATTGTATTGCTATTGTAGAGTGCTGAACTGTATATATTGATTGCTTTATTATGTTGTTTGCTTTAAATTATTTAAAATTGCTTGATTATCTCAAAATTAATTTTACTTAAACTTGACTAAACTTCTAATCGGACATGCATCACAATATATTAGGGGAAAACGACTAGGAAGTTAGGGCTAAACTTGGACCCTTCAATGAGGACAGTAAAAATGGTTATTTTCTCACCTTTAGTCGAACTAAGTGATAGGAGAAAAGGTCGCAGCAACATTGGGGATTGTGGTTTGAAAGAAGTTTCGAGCAGAGCATATTTCTCCATTGCACAAGCCTAAGTTTGATGATCGATCCATAAAGTGCACAACATGAAACTCCTCAAAACCCGGATTAGAACGAATACAAGTTCTTTGATCTTACGACTACCAGTCAATGTTGTACGATAACATTTGCTTGAATATGTATTAGACCTAATTATCCTTGCTTGAAAGCCCTGGTTACTTAATGATTGATATGTGTTATTGTCTTCATCCCACTTACTGAAAAAAGTTGTCGCTCACTCTCCTATAGTTGTTTTATAGGTTTTTTGTAGAATCACCGGTATTATACTAAGTTCCAGAAGACTAGAAAATGGGGTTGAGAAGTGAGATTCAGGACTAATGGACTGCATTCTTATTTATTTATTTGATTTACTAATTTATACAAAAACTGATAACTCTGATTTTAAACATATTTCATATGGTGATTTTATAGTATTTTCCTCACATTTTTTGTTTTCTTTAAAGAAATTGATACTCAATTGAGTAAAATTTTGATTTCTAGGTCTGAACACATTCTAGGATTGAAAACGAAGAAAAAGAATCAAATTTCACTCAATTCAGAGTTCAAACGAAGAAGTTATGAAGTTACACAGTTTGGAACATGACCATGTCTCAGGCTGTGTCCATACAGGGAAATTGGCCAGGGGCAGAAAGTTACACGACCTGGGGACACGGTCATGTCCCAGGTCGTGTTTGGTAAAGAAAACGAAAACCTTTTTATACACTATAAAAGGACATATTAGGGTTTCAAAAGACACAAGAGACATTAGAGAAGAGAAGAGACTTGAGGAGAAGGAGAAGAAGAAGGTGAGAACAACACCGACCTCAAGATCGGAGAGATTTTTCATCAATTAAAGGAGTTTTTCATGTTTTATTTTATGTTTTTGATGGAACTCGTTTTTAGTCTCATTATGATAGCTTAGAATTCGTGTATTTAGGATTATGGAACCTAGGGTTTCATGTGACTTTTGGGTTGATTTATAAATTTCAATAAAATTTCTATCTTTGCTTGATTGAATTATGTCGTTTAATTATTGATTGAATTTTCTAGAATATCAATATATGATATTATGCATGTCGATTGAGAAATTACATGTATAATTAGATCTTTACATAATTGGAGAGAATTACATGTATACTTAGAGATTAGATATATGTTTCTTCCGGAAAGTTAATTAATTGTGTGGGAATTCATTATAAATTAATGCAATTCTAAATTATATTACTAAGTGAAGAGATTCCAGTAAATAATTTAGGATTAGGGTTAACATGCTTGAGAAAGGTATTAACTCTAATTGTGAATCCCTCCGGTCAAGAATAATAGAAACTAAATTGAATATATTTTAAGCAATCACATGTTAAACTCTAGGGGAAATAATTCCTAAATACGTTATTACTTTCTTGAAGTCGTTCTTAATTTTATCGCTTTTTCAATTGCTTAATCAAGTCTTATAATTAAGTTAGTTTGTTAATTTTAGTATTTTTAATTAATTCAAACTTTCATAATTTTCCGGTTAGATAATAAAACTAAGGTTAATATTAGTACTCGAAGTCTCTGAGGGATCGACTCGGACTCACATCCGCTATATTAAAACTGATAGGTGCACTTGTCTTATATCAGAAACTAATAGGGTCTCTATTAATGACCCTTTAGTTTTCAATTATGGATACTATTACTATGCTCTATTAACCTGTGATCTTTTTAGAAACCCTTTATTAATTACTTTATTTTCTCAAATCAATTTGTTTTTAGAACTTTTTTATTGAAATTGGAATTTTATACTTTAAATGATTTGTAAAGCTTAATTTTCTCAATTATTTGAGCCATAAGTTATTTTTTCGAAGCTATTTTAGGAAAATTACATCACAAATTGATATCTATTAGACTCAAAATTGGGTGGCTTAAGGCGGGGAAGTAGTAAATACCTTGTCTAAGTTATACCTAAGTTAGTGGCTAAGTGGTTACTTTTAACTTAGGTTGGTTTATACGACGAAATTGTTACAACTTTTTGGCTTGAAGTGTGACAGTCCTTATCATCTATTGACATGTTAGCCATAAATATTTACTACAATCGCCAACATTACTTGTTGAAAACTCTAAATTATTCCAATAAAATTTAGTTCTTCAAAGAATTCAAAATAGCTATAAAGTAAATTTCATAAATTTTAAATAAAAATTTACTAATTGTATAATAATCTCAAATTGTCTTATCTTAAAATTTATTCTCATAATGGAAGTTTTAGTCACCACTCTTCATCTTGGTAATCTTCCTTATGGTGTCCAAATTAGCAAACTTTATAAATTCTATTCAAGTACCTGCAACAATGTTTCAGGGTGAGTTGAAATTCAATATTGAACACCAAATGCACATGTGCGTGTGATACATAGTCAAAATTCACATACAAGCATAAATAAACTAATGCAACAAGAACAATCTAATTATCTTATTTATTAGCCAGTATATGATACAGTTCCAACGTCCTAAGACTTGAGATAACTCATGCTTCCTATATAAGTAATATATATATATATATATATATACATAATAGTATTGGTGTGTACCCATCACTCAAGTAACCTTCTTAGAATCTAATTGGGTTGTTTCAATACAAAACCCCCATGAAGCGAGTTGCATACAATGACCACATGTCTCACCAACCCACTAGACCTTACCAAAAGGAGGTCAAAACGAAATAAGCGCAAACAGTACACAATTAATAAGTTCGAGTTTCATAAATTCGGGTTGCATATTATAGTTACAACCTATACAAGCACAACAAACAAGCAAGTGTTCGTAAGTGGATCAGCGGATGCAACTACATCGTTTTTTGAGTCTACAAGTTGTTTAGAATCTATTAACAAGAATATTTATAATTAAAACTAAGACTAAGTTCAACTTAGCACCATTCCTTTCTTATCTTAACTAGATTCTTTTGTTTTTATTTCTAAATTCTTGAGTTTAAATTTTAGTGTAACCTAAGGTTTTATAACTATCTCAAATTCTTAAAAAAGTTTAGAATATGTTAGGTTATGATCTAAGAGGATAAGGAATGAGAAAGATAAAAGAAAAAAAAAAGGGAAAATATATAGGTTCACGCTTAGGGTATATAGTCGTGAACTTAGTTGTATTCTTTCTATAAATTAAACAAAAAAGAAAAAAAAATCGGGAACCTAAGAAGCTACAACCTTGCTACTTATCAACCTAAGGAGCTAACACGCTAAAGCATTTGGTAACATGCCACTTGTCTACCCTCCACAATTAATGAATAACACTAACCTCTCATTAAATTTCACTTGAAACAATAAGAGTGTTACAATTCACCACTTAATTTCAAACATGTAATACTTGTCTTCATTCAATTCAACTATTAAAAACTCCATGAGTGTTTAACATTTAACCTTAAATGGTTCATGACTCTAAAACAAATGTAACATCTCCAAACAAAATAGAATAAAAGTAGGGAGTCACAGGCGATCCCTACAAGTCTCCAAAACTTAAAAACATAAATAAAAGAGACTGTTCATCTCTTATGTCATTTGTTTCTCAAATCAAACACTAGGTGAAACTCATCCCATCATTGAAATAATGGTACCCTATAATATCTCCTCGTCAACATAATAATACTTGAAATATGCATCTTTATAGTTTAACAACACTAAGCTAAACTCAAGAGGAGAGGTGAATTGAGTTGTAGGACGAATTGCAATTCTTTTCGAAATTACCAATTAAATATAATAATAAGAATGATCAAGATGATGGTGAAACAATAATAAGTATAGAAATTAAAAGAGATAGGGATAGAAAAATTCAAGCCCAGATATAACATGAAGTTTGGACCGCCCCTTAATCTCTACAGACTCACAATGCCTCTAATCAAGGACTTTACACTACTTTATTATTTTTTCAACTCAATGCTCCAAGAGCTATACAAGCTTACACAGTTACAATTACATACAACTATCTCAAGTATAGTGCTCTTCTTTCCCTCAAGATGACAAAGTATATAAGCACTCAAGCACTACACACTAAGTCTATTTTTGTTTGATAGCAAGAAAAGAGTACAAGAGACAATTTGTAAGTAATAAGGCTAAAGAATATAAGAAAATGTATTTTGATTGTAGTAAAATATCGGTTCTTAATTCTCTTTGGTTAGGTTGTTGAGTATTTATATCAACTCATTGAATTCTTCCTATTGTCTTGCATTAAATGCTCCAACAGTTACCTAGAATAAACTTACTAACATGCTAATAATTAAATGCACTTCTAGCATAAACACCGACATGACTACTCTTCATGATTAGAGAGCTTTTTCTTTTGTTATCCAGGGCTTTACACTGTCAGCCTGGTTTTATCTTAAGCCGTTATGTTGGTAGGCTAAATATCACCTAAAAGTACTTTTAACATACAACAAACAAATACACTTTGCAATCTAACTTCAAGGTCATTTGATCATTGCTCAAAAGATAAAATATCTTGTAAAGTCAATTGATGCGTTCAATTATTAAGCAAATTTATCGATTTTATTCAATTAACTCAATATAGTGAAATAAAACTTAGTTTAATGATTCACTTTTGTTTTGTTCTCATCAAAATCAATTAATGAACATTTGATTTAACAATTTCTCCCTTTTTTATGAGGACAAAACTCTTATATACTTGACAACTCCCCTTCAATCTAATACTCTCCCTCAATTCAGCATTCAATTTCAAGATATTTGACAATTGAATAAGATTAGGTGAATGCTTGCATAATGAGAGTATTGATTCTTTTTAGGATAACTTGATATATTAGATTTATCAAATTTACAAGGATTTAAAATATGCCAAGTTATAATATAAGTCCAACAAGCTGAAAAGGAGATGACTATTATCCAATCAACTTAACAAAAATTAATTTAACCAATCTAAGCAATTTTATACTTTTTGACTTTTGAACGACTAACAACTTGAATATTTCTCCCTCTTTAGCCTCGTAACAAAAGAGGAGAATCCAAGCGATGAAGAGGGAAGAGGATTCAAGTCAAAATTTTGGTAGAGTTTTAGCTTATACCAGAGAGTATGCCCCCTACAAGAGAAGATGAAAGAAACAAGAGACTCGATAGGAGCGATAAAATAGCCAATAATGACAACCAAGAACAACAAAGCAAGTTCATTAAGGATAAAAGTTCAACAAATACACGACGAAAGAAATAAACATCTAGTAGTGATAGCAAGTCCATAAGGACTAAAATTCACAACACAACATAACATAAAGTGGCTAAAAGGTAAGTTTATAAGCTAAACATAACAAAGATAAGAGAAAGCTGAAATAGACCACTAAGTAGTAGGTAGATTATCATCCTAAGTTGGAGCAGGAAAATGGCAAGAGAGGCAATGATAATTTAGCTGGAAATGACTATAGAGCCTTTGAAAACCGATGTGAAGGTGATCATGAATATCCTCCTTGAGCTAATTGAATCGTATCTTGGAGTATTGATAAAAGGGATACTGAGACACAAGAGGAGTAGCCGGATCAAAAGTAGGAAGCTTAAAATTAGGTGGAGGTTGGTGAGAAGATCCCTCACGTAGAGGAGTAGTAACATGATTAGGAGCCGCATTAGAGGGAGTATGAGCATTGTAATTGCTAGGCTTACTGGAGGATGTATTTGGGTCCTGTAGGTTTTGCTCAGACCCAAGATCAAGGGGAGGAATTCTTTCCTTCAAACCCAATTGTTACCTACTTCCTTTTAGATCCCCCGACAGATATCAACTAGTTCAAGATGTATGATGCAAGCTACTTGGGGAGGTATGGGGAACTGAACATCCTTTTGGATAAGTAATTGGGTAACCAACTGTCTAAAGCGAAGGAAAGCTTGAGAAGCGATATTAGTGACATGTTTAAATCATTAAACTACTATATTGAAAAATTCAATTTGCTTGTCCATGAGCAAATAATATAGAATCCATAAATCTTGAAGGGTAACATTAGATTGTTGACCTCGACAAAGGCAATAGTTATGGATCACAATGTAGTAGAGGATTTTGGTTCTAAGGTCTAATCGAATGGCTGCTAAATTTTTGGCCTTTCCTCAGCTTCCTCCAATACCCTTATATCTAAAGACTTGCTTATAGAATTTTGCCTCATAATAATTAACATTTACTTCCGATCCTCCAACAACAGTGCCAATGAGTCCACAAATATCCTCAAGAGTAATAGTAATTAAAGTTTCATAAACATACGTGTAAAGAATAGTACAACGTGATTCATTACTTAGATTCATTTTAAATTTATGCCTATCTTGATCATCTAGGGAATCCGACATGTTACAGTAAAAATACTTAAGAGCATCATCATGTACCTCATTGGAAAGTTGAAGGATGTGAAGGAGAAGGTTGGTGATGACATCAGGAATGATCGTAATGCAAAATTTCTCGAGCACCTTTGGAGGATAGAAGATGCCGGTGTCAACTTTGAGGTTGGCAAACTTTTCAAATCATTAAGCATGTTGGCGTGAAGGAAAAAGACAGTGGTTATGAGCCAGGGGTACAAGACTACAAGCAATGGGCGATGTCATGGTTTTTGGAGAGGTATGTGTGATGGAGATGGGTAGTGGCGTATGGTGAAGAGGATAAGGGAGATGGGTAAAGGCATATGTAACAGTAGGTGGAGCATATAGGTAATGGAAGCCATCTTGATGGTAGAAGCGTAGGAATGGTTGATGGGTAGTTTTAGAAAGAGAAAATAGTGTGAAGAAGAAGAAGAAAGAGAGATGGGACGAAGTGAGGAGAGAAATAGAGAATTGAGTAAGTAGAGAGTTGATTGACGAGAGAAAAATCAAATTTTAAGAGAGGAGAGATGGGGATCGAAGAGAGAGAAAGAGACTAGGGTTTGGAGGAAGAAAAAGGGGATTTTGGGAAGAAGATAGAAGGAGAGAGAAGGGTTTAACGTTACTTAAGTTGCTCCTGGAAACTGAAGTATTGACATATCGGTAGTGAGGGGTAATTGATACGCTGGTGATGGGAACAGAACCGAAACCAAGTTGTTGTAGAAAATAATACATCGGCATGCTAGTGGTTAAGGGTACCGGCATGTCGATTCATCGAACAGAATCGAAACTAGCTTCTTATTTATGAGAGTATATGTCACGCCCCGAAGTGGCAGAGTCGTAACAGCCCCGCCGTGTAAACCATCTTAAGATAGAAGTTAGCCTTACAACCGCTATCTTAGACCTGATCTACACAAGGCGTCCACGACTAACCCGCTTTGAAGTAAACAGTTTGTAATTTAGATAAAGCATTTATCTAAGAAAGTGAGAAAATTTATATATATATATATATACTATAATTCAGTTATTACATCCTTCAAAAATGAAAAAAAAAATAATTCTAAAATAAAACTTAGACCTTAAGAACATATGTTTGTTCTTCAAATATTTTTCCTCACTCCCCAGGATCCAGCAGTTGCTAGCTTCAGAGTAATTGTTTGCCGCTTCTTAGCCAGCACCTGCACGGCGTCTATAGGAATGTGAGCAACCACAGCTCAGTAAGTTAGGATGGAGGACTTAAAACTATACTATATACACAATAAGGTTTTCAATAACTTATTAGGTGCAATGCATGTGCAAGCAAATGCCATCACACGACGTTGTCCGGCCTGTCGTGAGATTAAAGAAATTGCGTTCGCTCTAATCCGGGTTGAGGAGTTGCCGTTAATGCAACAGCTCACGACCAAACCTAGGCTTGTGTAATGGAGACCTTGCTCCTGCCGTGACTACCTTCGAACTACTGTCTTCACCCTCGCAGCGACCTCCTCTCCTGTCACTTAGTTCGACTAAGGATGAAAAAGAGACCATTTTGTAATCCTGCGCTATTTCTTTCGAAGGGGTCGGTATTTGGCTGGAGAGTCCTAAGTTCCCCTAATGGGTTACCATGCATGTCCGATTATGATTATTGGTCGTATATTAGATTAAGTCCAGTTTAGGGTGATCAATCATTTCATACAAGTCATACAATACATGAAAGAGCAATAAACAGAATCATAGTATCACCCATAATCAAGCACATGCACACGGCCAACTATCTAACAAGCACAATCAAGCATAATCTCAAGCCTCCAAAATACAGCAGTGTATTAATTCCCAACTTACCTCGATTCCTCGCTCACTCACTCGAGGTCCGATTTTCTCAGGCCATCGCCGATCATCCCTATAACACAAACATGGTTTCAGCTTTTCATATAACTATTATAAGTTTATTTTATCCTATAACGCTTATTGTTAGGTTTTGTTTAGGATTTAATATGTTTAATTATCTAGGTCTTAAGTCTTTTATAATTATTCTAGGGTTGGGGTTAGATTCGGGTTCGGTTTCCGCATCGATTTCTAAATTAGGTTGTAGTTCGATTTCTAAGTAGTGTTTTATATTCCAACCCTAGAAATTCGTTTCAACCCATAATGTAAAATTAATCACATTACTTTCCAATCTCCTAAATACCATCATTACCCTTAGTTAGTATTTATTTTACTCGGCACACTTAAATCTGTATTAGTATACCGAATTCGCACCTAATGTGATAAATTTTTACATTTTTCATAAAATTCCATAAATTCAAGTTTCCTATCAGATTTATTGTACATTTTTATTATTCTCAAAATATCAATTTTTATTATAATATTTTCTATTTATTATATTTCTAAAAATTACATATTATATATTGTTACCTTTTATGTATATAATGCATTTTTAATATTTTTATTACCCTAATTACCATCTCTAACATCAATTATCATTTCAAAATGTCTAAATTCATCCTAGATCAGGTTTTACACCTAATTATCCTAATTTACAAAATTTACTTATAATTTACTATGTTTTTCTATTACTAATTTACTACATAATTAACGTAATAATTACATTTAACACCCTAAATGCTACAAGTATCATACTCCATCAGATTTCAACATCCTAAAACATGTACTTATTCACTAAATCAGTAATTAATAATTTAATTACTTAATTAACCCTAAATTACCCATTTTATGCCTCATTTTAAGGCCTAAAAATTATCTAAAAATTTATAAAATTAATTTTTGAAAACGGGCTTCATAGCACTGTTCTATATCATCTAAGTAATCTACACAAAAATTTTGGGCTCAAAACTACACTCCTAAGGTCATTTATTTCTAAACCGAAACATGCTTGGTTTTGCATGATTTCTTAAGGACACTATATCAGAAGACATATTTTCATTAAAATAATATTTTTCCTACAAACTAAATACAAAATATTTCATAATAACAAATTTCATAATTTTCTAACAATATTTACTATTTTTACAAAATTACACAAAATCGGGCTGGAAATCGAACTTACCGATTTGGGTGGCTCTGGCCACCGTCGGTGGCCATGGGTGTGTCGGCCCACCTGGGCATTTCCACCACCATGTGGTGGTGGTGGCCGTCCACTCCCAACTGCCCGTTGGGTCTGGGTTCTCCTTTATAGCCCTAACTGTATAGTTTTCCTTTTTTTTTCCTTGGTTTTTCTCTCAATTTTCGATTCTCTCTATTTTTCTCAAATCCCTAACTATCCAAAGGAGATCTATGGATTTTTTTCCTATTTATAGACATTTAGGGAATTTATTGTGCATTAAATTGGACAAGACAATTGTCTTATCCCTTAATTTTTGGCTTTTGTGTTGTCTTAATTTAATTGGCCCATTTTTTTCTATTTTTTCCCAGCTGCCACGACCCAATTCTAGATCATTCCTTATTTTTCCTGATTTTTATTTATTTTTTCTTAATTAATTATGAATTTTCTTTAATTATTTAGTATTATTTTGGCACATTATGCGTATTTTAAGTAATTACGCATATTTCTACATACATGTAAATTCATATAGAGTACAAATAAATATTCCTAAATATTATTTAGGTTATTTTATGATTTTTAGTATACATATAATTTATCTCTAGCAATTCATTAATTATCAGAATGCATTTTATGCATTTTACGCATTTTTTATAAATAACAAGTTATACACTTAAATTTTAGAATTTTTATATTCTTTTATTTTATTGCTTATTTTCTTAAATTCAAATTTACGGGATCAGTTTACTAATATTTCTAGCTTTACTTTATAATTTAGGTTCGATCGAGTCTTTCAACTGATCGAAGCCTCGAATGGTTAGTTGTGGGACTTACAGTATACCAGCAAGCTAGTGTATGTGGATACTGGGATGCCGGTTCATCTAATAGAACCAAAATCAGCTTGTTATTGATGAGGGTATACTGGCAAGACAGTGGTTGTGGATACTGGCATGTCAATTGTTTGCAATTTTGCAGAAAATTAGTTAAGTCCTCTTTATCGATCCAAGTTGCTAGTTTAAGTTGATTTGTAGTGATTTAATAAGTATTCTAACACTTTAAACAAGTTTAGTCGAGTCTATTAAGGCTTAGAAAAACTAAATTTAAGCGAGACTTTAAAGGTTTAGCCAATCAAACTTTAAAACCTATTAAGTGTATAACTAAGAAGAAAAGTGCATGTATAAGCAAGACATGTGAGTAGCCATTAAGTTTTTATACACCAGTACTTTAAGCAATTTTCAAATACATATTGGAGCATTGTAAGAGCAAATTGTAGCTTTGAGGCTCTATAAAATATAAAATCACTACATGAGTTTCTTAAGATCAAAGTTAATCATGTAAGTAAATAATAAGCAAGTAGAGATCCTTCCTCAATTTCAAGATAAGTTCATGCTTCAAATATGTTTGAAGTTATCAAGAAGCATAAGGACTTATGATCAAGCTAAGTAGCATTCATATTGACACAAATAGGTAAGAAAAGCTCCACATTACACTTAGAACCTAAAAAGGGTTTAAAGAGGTCAAATATGCATAAAATTCAAATCAAGCTAGTTTGACTACTCAAACATCATTTAAAGATGAAGATAAACATGTGAAGCCCGATTTTGGGCACAGAAGTAGATGACTTCAAGTATACCTAAAACATGCTAAATGTGATATTTAATGCATGAAATCCATATTATCATGTTTCTTATACCTCATAGTGTAGATTTTGATGGTTAACCTACTTAATATGTTATTTTTGCTCAAAAATGTTATCTTAGTTCTTATGTGTCTAACCTACGTATATTTGGACAATTAGTATATGAGCATTGTGTTACTTAATGAATACTGTTGTGTCAAGTTTCCCTCTAGTGAATTCATTCTTTATCAAGAAACTACTTAATCTTTCGTATCAAGCTCTAGGAGTTCGCTTAAGTCTGTACGAAGCTTTATTGAGCTTATATACGTATATTTCTTCTTTGATATAACCATTTAGAAAGGCACTTTTAACATCCATTTGATATAGTTTGAATTCTTTCTATGTGGCAAATGTTAAAAGTATCTTAATGGCTTTTTATTTAGTAACCGGAGCAAAGGTCTCATCAAAATCGATTCCCTTTTCTTATTTGTATCCTTTTGCAACTGTCTATACATTATTTCTTGTTACTATTCCGATTTTATCTAACTTGTTTCAAAACACCCATTTAGTTCCATTTACTGATCTATCTTTTTGGTTTAGGTACTAAGTTCCATACGTCATTTCTGGTAAATTAATTTAGTTCTTCTTATATAGCTTGAATCTAAAATTCGTCCTTTAGAGCCTCATATACGTTTTTTTATTTAAGTTGAGATAGAAACACTACATTACTTAGATTCTTAACAGAAGCTCTAGTTTGCATTCTATTAGATGGTTCTCCTATTATTAGATCCTTAGGGTGATTTTTTACAAATTTCCATTCTCTAGGTAAGTCTATGTTAGAGTTGTCAACAATTACATCTTACCTAGAGGATTCCTTCTCATTTGAAATGGATAGATTCTTGTTAAGACCAAGACCGTCCAATTGAGCACCAATGTTCTCTATTTCATCATTAGACTCTTTATATGCATATATATCATCAAATGCAAGATGAATTGATTCTTCTACAATAAGAGTTCTTTTGTTCTATACTCTATAAGCCTTACTAGTAAGAGCATAACTAAGAAAGATGAAATTTTCCTAATTGTTCCAAATGGATGAAAATATGATATGCTGGGTCTTTTGTCTCTCCAAAACTCATCAAAGGTTTTCTTAGGAATAAGTTTTATGAAAACATGATTTGATATATAACAAGCCATATCAATGGCTTTGGCACAAAATACTTAGGTAGATTATTGTCACATAACATAGTTCTAGCCATTTTTATAAGAATCCTATTTTTCCTTTCGGTAACTCCATTTTGTTGTGGAGTTTTAAGTGACGAGAAGGTATGTTTTATTGTATTTTTATTACAAAAATCTTCAATATCGTGATTTTGAAATTCTTCCTTATGTTCACTTCTAATTAAGACAATAGAAAGACTTTTTCCATTTTGGACCTTCTTACTATAATTCAAGAATACATGATATGTTTCATCGTTATTTGTAAAGAAGAAAGTCCAAGTGTATCTAGTAAAATCATCAACTATGACCAAAATATATCTTTTCCCTCCCAAACTTAAAGTTTGGTTAGACTAAATAGATCCATATGTAGTAGTTGAAGTGGCCTAGGAGTTGAGATGACATCTTTTAATTTGAAAGATAACTTAGTTTGTTTGCCATATTGACATGCTTAACATGTTCTATCTTTATCGAAACTAATCTTAGGTAATCTTTTAACAAGATTTCTTTTAACAAGATTCCTTTTAGCTAGTTTTGATAAGATATCCATACTAGTATATCCTAACTTCCTATGCTACAACCAACTATTAATGTTTTGAGCGGATAGACAAGTTTCAAGACAACATGAAAACATATTGAAGTCAATTTTGTAAATTTTTCCTCGTTTATATCCTTTAAAACGGATTTGGTCATTGTTAATGTTTTCAATAGAACACTTTGATACATGAAAGATTACTATGTATCATATACTATACAATTGATTAATACTAAGTAAATTATGTTTCAAATCATCAATGAGTAACACATGCTTAATAGAAAAATCATTATTAATATAAATGTTACCTTCTCTAATAACATGAGCCTTCTGGTTTTCTCCAAAAGTCATTCTTCCTCCATCCTTCAAATCTATAAATGTAAACTTGGATGCATCTCCCATCATATGTCTTAAGCGAATACTATCTAAGACCCATTTGTTGTTGTGCCTTGAAGGACTTTATAAAATAAACCGTTATTTCTTTGGTACTCACTTTAGTTTGGGTCCTTTAGGGTTAATTGTTAGAATGTAAGCTTGTTCCTTAAGAACCCAAACCATTTTACCTTTATGATATAAGGAGATATTGAGATGTAATGTGTATGTATGCACAAGATGATCATATTTTCCACAATAGTTACAATTTTTGTTTTTGTATGCTTTATACACATTCTTTTTAATGTAACCTATTCCGGTTTTATCTAACCCTTACTTTTCTGTTCTAAGGATTTTATTGAAATTCATTTCTCCATCTACAAATTTTGCTATTGTCTTCCTTGAATCATTTAAGATAGATTTTAAGATTGAGTTTTTAATTTCAAGATAACCTAGTTTGTCAATCATACCTTTATCATCTTTTGCCTTAAGTTTAAGTTCTTTCATTTCCTATTCAAAATTCTCCTTTTCACGCTTAATTTTCCTTTGTCAATTTCTTATTTTCAATTTTCAAGTATTCACTATCTTCTTCTAATCCATCTTTTGCAATAATTACTTTATTGCAGTTACTTTTGATAATATCAAACTCATCACCTACTTCACTTATCATTTGCTTCAAGTCTTTATTCTTCTTTTACACTTTTATGAATTATTTCAATAACTTATCGTAAATACTTCTAAGTTCATTAAATGAAGAGTCATGTAAGGAAGAGCATACATTTTCATTAAGAGCCATGAAAGAAGTTTCATTATCAAAGTCGCTAGAATTCCAATCCCTCTAAGTAGCTATCATAGTTTTCTTTTTTGACTCTTTATCGGCTTTCTTGAGTAAGGAACAATATTGTTGAATATGTCTTGACTTTTGAAAATTGTATCATTAATGACTTCTTTCTTTTCCTTATTGAACTTAGAAAGTGATTCATATCCATCCTTATCTTTCTTAGTCATTTTGTTGAATTTCATAAACTTTTTAAACTTCTTTGCCAACATTGCAACCTCATCATCTTCTTCACTTGAGTTCTCCTCTGTGACTTTTAGAGCAATTATCTTACTTTTAGAGCAATTCTCTCTTTTTTTTTTAGAATCCTCTCTTTATCTCTTCACCATCTCATGTGTCTTGAGCATTCCAAGGAGTTGTTCGTTTGTCATTTCATCGAGATCATATACTTCTTTGATTGTGGTTCTCTTAACTTCCTAATCTCTTAGTAAAAACCTAAGAATTTTAGAATTTATCTCAAAATTAGTAAATGCCTTTCCAAAAACACTCAAGGGATTAATGATATTAATAAACCTATTATGCATCTCATCAATTAATTCATTTGGATCTATCCTAAAATTTTCAAATTGTCCACATAATAAGTTTATTTTTGTATCATTTAATCTACTAGTTCCTTTATATG
The DNA here is from genome assembly GCA_024138005.1 of Lumnitzera racemosa. Taxonomy (NCBI): domain Eukaryota; kingdom Viridiplantae; phylum Streptophyta; class Magnoliopsida; order Myrtales; family Combretaceae; genus Lumnitzera; species Lumnitzera racemosa. Next base: position 7,706,368 of record JAMXBC010000008.1, on the reverse strand, counting down.
TGCTTTGTAACTCATCTCATATTCCTTTGGTACTTTTACATATACATATCCTATTGAAGTCATTTTCATTTATGGTACAATGCAAAATATTCATAGCAACTTCATTTAGATCAAGTAATTTCTTATAATCATCCAAGTAATCTCCTTCTTCCTTTCCTTCTATCTTGAATGGTCTTTGGTTAACTACATGCCATAATAATATATTTTGTACTTTCAAGAATATAGATAGTTGCTACCGGTTAAAAGAGGAGATCTATTAATCACTTGTCCTTTTAGAAAGCTTAATGCATTTGATACCATGATCTTTTCTCTAATATGCGGTTAAGCAAGTGACTATAAATTAGCTTTGATACTAATTTAAGAACATTAGGCTAAACTCAAGAGGAGGGTGTGAATTGAGTTCTAGGATAAATTGCAATCTTTTCGAAATTACCAATTAAATACAATAATAAGAATGATCAAGATGATGTGAAATAATAATAAGTATAGAAATTAAAAGAGATAGGGATAGAGAAATTCAAGTTCGGATATAACATAGAGTTTCGACCACCCACTAGTCTTCATGGACTTATAATACCTCTAATTGAAGATTTCACACCACTTTATTATTTTCTCAACATAATGTTCCAAAAGCTACACAAGCTATACAATCACTGTTACATATAACAATCTCAAGTGTAGTGCTCTTCTTTCTCTCAAGATTCCAAAGTATATAAGTACTCAAGCATTACACACTAAGTCTATTTTTTTTTTTTTAATAGCAAGTAAAGAGTACAAGAAATAATTTGTAAGTAATGAGAGTAAAGAATGTAAGAGAATGTCTTTTGATTGCAATAGAATATCGATTCTTAATTCCCTTTGGTCTAATTGTTGAGCATTTATATCAACTCATTGAATTCTTTCCATTATTGCACATTAAATACTCTAATGGCTACTTGGAATAGACTTAATAGCATGCCGATGCCTCACCCTTACTAGCATGTCGGTAATCAAATGCACTACTGGCAAGTGAACCGGCATGCCAGTAATCAAATGCATTATTCAAGGTTTTATACTGTCAGTCTGGTTCTACCTTGAGCCATTATGTTAGTAGGCCAAATATTACTTGAAAATACTTTTAACACATAACGAACAAATACACTTTGCAATCTAACCTCAAGATTGTTTGATTATTGCTCAAAAGATAAGATATCTTACATAGTCAATTGATGTATTTTATTATTAAGCAAATTTATTGATTTTATTCAATTAACTCAATATAGTCAAATAAAACCTACTCTAATCATTCACTTTTGTTTTGTTCTCATCAAAATCAATTAATGAACATTTGGTTTAACACATAGTATTTAGTACTTTCCATGTTACTTATACCTAAAATGGTAAAACCACAAATTTCTAAAGGGTAAGCTATGTTCAATACAGAACATAAAATCATATGCACATGTCACATACCTAACAAGAAACACATGCATTCATAAATATAACCAATGTAACAACCACATTTTTATTATCTTTCATTTAACTAGTAAACAACATAGTTTTGACATCTTAAAACTTGGAGTAACCCATGACTCCTAGGCATGCAACATATATAAACAATAATATTGGTATAGGTCTTACTCATTACTCAAGTAACCCTTTCTAGATTTAGTTGCATCGTCTCAATATAGAACCCCCATCAAGTGAGTCGTGTATGATCACCAAGTGCCTCACCAACCCTCTTTGACCCTATCAAAGGGAGATTGAAGAGATATAAGCATAAATAGCATATAATTAATAAGTCCAATTTTAAATTGATTCTGGTTAAACAACTATTATAAATAAGTACAACAAGTAAATTGATTCTGGTTAAACAACTATTATAAATAAGTACAACAAGTAAACATGTATCCCGTACCTAAATGGGCAGAACAACCAATATCGTTACTTGTTCTTAAGTTAAGGATATGTCTAAGATCAATACTTGGTATACAATAATAAAGATGACATTAAGAATCTACTCTCTAAAAGGTTCTTTCATGTCTTAACTTTAGATTCCAAAATCCTACTTAAATCTTGGGTTCAATTGCTGTTATCTATGTTTTTAGAACAATTTTAGAATTCTAAGATGATTTAAGTTGGTTTAAGTTATGATTTGGGAGGCTAGAAAACAAAGAACGAAGGAATATAAGGTGAACAAAGTACAAGGCAAGAATTATGGCTGTAAACTTTAGTTGTGATTCTTATTCAAAAGCACAGTAAGGACCACAAATGGGACCATGGTTGTGGTCCTCTTTGACCTAAATTTTTCTTCTTCTCCTTATACACAACTCAACGCGACCCCTATGGAGAATACTACAGTTGTGGTCCTTGGCCGTGTTCCTTTTGAACAACGTTTTCCTCCTTTAATCACCACTCTAAACCACCCAAACAACACCACTCACAACCTCCGGCAAACCACCCAGCATCTCCCCTCGAACACTAAGATCAGCCAAATCACCAAATCAACCCTAATATATTCTATTTACATGAGACTAATAAAGAACTTCAGATCAAATGGTACTTATGCATTTCCTCGCTATAACGACACCAAAGAATCGATTTCACTCCTTCATCATATTGCAAATTACAGGTTCCATCATATTGCAAATTACAGGTTCCATCAAATTTAATACTCTTTTCCATGGAAAAACGCATACTACAACATCTATTAGGAACCTTTTACTTATGTTTTTGTAGGAAATGAACCCTTTTCTTGTGATTTCTAACACTTAGAGTGCAAGGATTTGAATTGTAGAGCTTATAAAGTCAAGACAGCGAAAAGTTCCTATTAGTTTAAGTATGGGTTTAAATAGGGCTATGGTCATTGAGGTTCAAAAGGGGTTTCTAATCTCTTAATTAAAATGCTCCTATAGGCATTAGTCAATTACACGCTAAAACCTTATTTTTATTTATTTCATTTTCCCCTTTTATTTTTAAAATTCCAGGTTTTACAACTCTTCCCCCCCCCAATAGAACTTTCATTTTTAAAAGTTCACTCATAGATCTTCAAAAACTCTTTATCTCTCTTTTTACTCTTATAACATTGACTTCATGATACTTATTTCATCAAGTTCGATTACTGCTCTGGCTATTTCCTACTTATCTTCCTTCTTGAGTTAAGCATTCATATCTATCTTCTTTCATCTAGTTATCAAAACTCTTTCTATTTGTTGCCAAATTGCATTTTAACCTTATCTACAAAGTTACTCCAATCCTTTCAACTTTACCCAAAGTTTTTTGTATTTGCCTTATAATACTCCTTTACGGTTCCTTAGTTTGTCGACTAACTATTACTTTTATCATACTAACTTCTTGGCTTTCTTGATTAATGTGTAACCTCCACCTTTAGTCCCATGGTATTTAAGCGGTCATTTTGTATTAATCATTCGTTTATTCTACTCTTGGTTTGTTCATAGCTTGATCATATCACTATCAAATCCTACCTCAACAACCTAACATTCATACATTATCTCTTACACTTCCAAGGTTAATCTCCGCTTTGATATAATTATATAGTGTAGCTCAATCATGACACCCTCTTTTATAACGTTATCTCTTATGTTAACCATTAACTTTTGTTGATTTAAACAAGTTTAGAATAGGTTAGGTTATTTAGAGATTTCAATAGATTATTTTGGAGATTTAAGTAACCATTACGCCTAATGTGTCAGTAAAGAATATGGACACGTGGCGGGCTATAACCCTTGGGTTCTAAGACATTACAATTAAGTATTAAAGTGGTCTTACTAGAGCTACTTTTAGCCGTCCTCCCAACTTATGTTTGTTTTTTGTTACAAGTCACATACAGTCTTTACCATCCTAACCAAAAACTAATATCTTTATGTTAATTGTCAATTTTTTACTTTTATTATTATAATATATCTTTAGGCTACTTGCTTGTACTTTTGTCCTCATTTATTTATTAGAAGAATGTATTTTTAGCCTTCAACATTTTAAAGATTTTCTCAAAGTTGAAAAATAACTATACATTTAATAAATTAAATAGAAATAGTTAAAGTATGAAAACTGAAAAAAAAAAGTACAGAATACGAAAAATCAAAAGCTATTCTAATCACCTCAAGGTCGGACGACTTTTAGTCAATTGTCTACAACCCTCTTAAGGGGATTACGTTATGACTATTTTTTCTTTAAATAAAAAAAAAGGTGAAAATATGGTTTGCTACAACCTCCGAGAGGTAGGTGGCTATTCTTTATCACCAGTTGGTTGAATGGTTCAATCACTTTCGACTATTCAATCCTTTAGGCTTGGGTAGTAGAAGTATCCTTTGATTTTTAAAACATATTTTTTCTTTTTAGAATTTTTGTATATATTTTTCATTTTTGAATTTTCATTACTTGTAATTAATTTACTTAATTTTTATTTATTTTCTTATTTTATTTATTTAAATGAATGATTCATACTAATTATGTTCCAACATGTATCAAAAGTTAATGGAAAAACTAATAATATCAAGAAAAGTCCAACTAACAAACATTTTAAAACATGAGGACTCAAATGTAACAAAAGAAAAAAGTTTAGAATCCAAATTGAAAGTTCATATATTTCTATTTAATTATTTATTTTTTCTGTTTAGAATAGAATGTTTGTGAAAAATGTTATCTATTTTCAGTTTACTAATTTATTAAATTTTCGGGGAGAAAAGTATTTCAGTAATTCATTTATTTTGCCAAATACATTTTATTTTGTTTCATCCTTTTTCTTTTATTTTATTTTTAAAGTTAATTTGCTTAGGGAAGATTTTTTCTGCCCGTTAAGGAATCAAACCAGCGCGTGTTCTTTAAAACAATAAAACTCATTTGCCCCAGGCTCCAGCAAGATCAAACCTCTTCATCCTTCAAAACCCTAAACCTAACCCTAACCCTACCCTAACCCTAACCCTTCATCTCCCCATTCCCATTGTCGTCCACCATGGGAAACACTGAAAAGCTCTTGAACCAGATCATGGACCTAAAATTCACCTCCAAATCGTTGCAAAGACAAGCTCGTAAGTGCGAAAAGGAAGAAAAAGCCGAGAAATTGAAAGTCAAGAAGGCGATCGAGAAGGGCAACATGGATGGAGCTCGTATCTATGCTGAAAACGCGATTCGGAAGCGTACCGAGCAGATGAACTATCTCCGTCTCGCTTCCCGCCTCGACGCCGTCGTCGCGAGGCTCGATACTCAGGCCAAAATGACCACGATCAACAAGTCGATGGCTTCGATCGTGAAATCGCTCGAGTCTTCTCTAGCTACAGGTGGATTTCTTTTATTTTTCGAGTTAAGGTTTGAATTTTTATGTGTTTTTACTTGAACTTCCATACTGCTACCTCTATGACAAATTATTTGTTTCGTCATTTTTTTTTTCTTGGGTTTGAGTTTGGATTTTTATGTGGCTTTACTTGAATATATACTGAACTTGCTACAGTTGGTTGATATTTATCTATTTTATTCAAAATGTTTGTTCTTAAATTATAAAGTTTGAACTTTTATGTGGTTTGAATTGAAAAATTTATCTGATTTTCTACGATTGTTTACTAATTCTTTCTTTCCTGCAAATGCATATGTTTAGTCATGACCAAGTTTGAATATTTTATGTGGTTGACTGCAGATTTTACATATTTTCTTAAGTTTTCTTGTCAGTTTTGCTGCAATCTCTTGTGGAATGTGTAATAAGATTGGTCCCTTTTTTGGCTTGATCCAATATTAATTATTAGGTTGTCTTACTTTTAGGGTAAAAATGATCTTTGTATTGATGCTAGTACATTCATTATTACCCTTTAATATCTGTATGTATCTGGAAGTGTGGAGGAACAGAATCCAACTGTGTTTGTTCTGTAAAATGGAGTAAGGGAGGAATAGAGAAATAATAGCTGTCAGGTTAGGGTCTCCTGGATAGACATGGAATATGCTAAAGGAGTTAGTTATTTCTTTGGTTTGATGGAGGAGCTACAATTTCTCATTTTTTAGTAGTATTAATTCAGTGGAAAAACAATTCTGCAAACTAGATGCACTAATATCTTTACAGTGAAGGAATAGTTATTCAATATCAACCCCATAAAAATCATCCAAATGTGCGGAATCGTGGTTTCATTATTTGATTAGTAATTTGGTGGAAAAACAATTCTGCAAACTAGATGCACTAATAGCTTTACTGGGAAGGAATAGTTATTCAATATCACCCCCATAAAAATCATCCAATGTGCGGAATCATGGTTTCATTATTTGATTAGCTTGATTCTCCTGTTAACTATGACCCTGTGCAATTTGAGGGAAAACATTTGCAATCAGTGCCACTGCTCATAGGAAAGTTTCTTTTATGTGTTGCTGTATAGATAATGGCTTCATTAGGATATATTTGTTGCTACATAACCTTCAATTGTTCCAGCTGATTTTTTAATAATTTTTGGAGATTTATCAATAATAGAAGTTAAAAGAACCTCCAGTGTCTCCAATTGTTGTTCAATGCATCTCTTTCCTTGATGTACCTGTCTTGATCATGGTTTTTAAGTTGGTTGATTGCTGCAACAAGCTTTTTAATTCTCGTCTATCTTTGTTTCCTCGGTACCATGCATTCAGGAACATCCATTTTCTGTTGTCTCAATTTGTGGAACCCTGGTGTTTGTTGATTATTGGATGTTTATAGCCCAATTTGGTTTTATTTAAGGGCATTTTTCTTTTAATTTTGGATTTCTTTGCTATAATACGAGGCACGGTACTTTAGTTTCTGGATGCTATGCATAAGGGAACCTAACAAATCAATGAGTACAGTCAATGGAGGGAGATTTGTAGAATAGCGTGCTGCTTATGTGACTAAACAGAGTCACAAGCTCATGACTGGCCTTTTATATTCCTTTTTATTGGTTTAGTTTTAGGTCTATTATCAAAGCAGGTTCTCCTGTATCCAAACTAATTTATTTACACCGATGGCCATTGCTAGGGGTGTAAACGAGTTAAATTATTTATGAGCTAATTAAGTTTGACTTGACATTTACTCAAGTTCAACTTGAGAGCAGTTAAGTTGAACTCGAGCTCAAGTTAATCGAGTTGAACTTGAGCCTTATAGTGTTTGGCTCGATTAACTCGTAAGCTAAATCGTGCTTGATTTGAGTATTAATATTAGTTTAGTTTTAATATTAGTATTATTATAATTAGAATAAAAATATTTTTTAAATAAATTGAGTTTAAGCCTAATCCAGTTAAGCTCAAGTTTATTGAGTACTACTTTAAGTTGAGTTTGAGCTCAAAATTTTAAGCTTGAGCTTGTAAAGTTTCCTAAATCAGTTACTGCATTGTGTGTATGAGTGAAGAAAGAAACAGAGGTTGAGGCGAGTAAACTGTGTATGCAAGAGGGAGAGCAAAGGTTGAAGAAAATGTGTAATTCATTTAATTCAGAATAATGTATAGACTCTTGCTTATATACTGCCGCACTAGAAGAGAAGCGAACTTAATTCATTTAATTCAGAATAATGTATAGACTCTTGCTTATATACTGCCGCACTAGAAGAGAAACTATCTGCTAAACTAAATCTGTTAAACGAACTGATTAAAAAACTTTAACTAACAGCTAACTACAAAACTGAATAATTAGCTACTCTAACAGAGCTTGAACTTTAAAATTTCGAGTTGAGTTTGAACCTAGAGTTGTGTTGTCTCGACTTGACTTGTTTACAGCCCTAGCTGTTGACTGCCAAAATTATTCTGCTCTTCATTGGATTTAATTTGTGTTTTGATTGCTGGTGTCACCGGTTGACGGGTAATCTAACTTTTTGCATCAACAAATTGTTTCTGAAAGTCTTCACCTATAATTTTCCTCTGTATTCAGTCAGTGACAAATAATTCTTGCTGCAGGTAATTTGCAGAAGATGTCGGAGACAATGGACCAATTCGAGAAGCAATTTGTGAACATGGAGGTCCAAGCAGAATTTATGGAGAGTGCCATGGCAGGATCCACATCACTTTCCACTCCAGAGGGAGAGGTAAACAGCTTAATGCAGCAAGTGGCTGATGATTATGGTTTGGAGGTTTCTGCTGGTTTGCCACAGGCTGCTGCACATGCAGTAGCAACCAAGACATCAGAGAAGGTGGATGAGGACGATCTCTCAAGGCGGCTTGCGGAGCTTAAAGCTAGAGGCTAAGGCTTTATCTGACAAGATGGTATTCATATGTGACATTTATGGTAATTGGAGCTTGCATGCCTCGAAAAGACTTATGTATAAATTTCTCGAGACAAATTCCATGTTCATGTAAAACATGGTGGCATCAAGCATAGATGGTGATGATGCCTCCTCTAACATTTGGATCCAAGTCCATTTTAATATACCCTTGTGTGAACGTAACCCTTCAGCCTTATGGCTGCGCTGGTGCATGTGTATTCCGCTGTATGCCCGTGACTAAACTATTTTCTTTTTGTGTGTGAAAAACAAGTACTCTTTTTTTTTTTTTTTCTTTGTTTTTCAATCAAGTGTGAAAAACAAGTACAGAACTATGGTTTGGTGAACGATGCAATTTCAGGGTTAAACCCATCATGGTCAATTCGGGGAATTTGTAGTAGGTACTTCAGTCCGCGTTTATGCATGTTGTTGGGAATGCTATTACTCAATTTACATATAATGTAAACTTTGCAAGAAAATCGATATCAGTGGTCGCTCCTATTTTCTTGTGCATTTTCTATTTATATATATAAAAATTGACTATAGATGAAATCTATTTTTATATATTTTAAAAGAGTTTAAGTTTGTATAAGTATTTCAACTTTCATATTTTTTTTTCATTTTAGTATATAAATTTTAAACTTGTTCATCTTTATATCTTAACTTTTAAAATAGGATAAATTAGTATCTGTATTATAATGGTTGTTATCATAATATAGTAGGATAATAGTATTAGTGTATCAATTTCATTTTCATTTCATTTCGGTTTCTAAAATTTAACTTTTTTTTTTCATTTGGTACTTTAATTTTTGAAAAATGAAACAAATAAATAATTTATTCATTATAACATTTATAAAAACATTATAAAAAATCAACAAAATAATAGATTACAATATTATATTGAAAAAAAAAATTAAAAAAAGGAGAATAGGATTGAATTTTGAAATTTTATTTGCATATATAGTTTTTGCCAATAATGTCTAGCATTTGCAAGTATTTATCTCTAATTAAATTATGTCATTTATCATCATCATTATCATCAATCAAAACTATAAAAAAAGATAGCAATAATGTCAACAATCACAATAATAATAAACATAAAAAACAAAAATGAAATGAATTAATAATGGGAATATGCTCATGAAGTTAATCTCATGTTAATCCTTTCTAAGTTTAGTTTAACTCTATATCTCAATGTTTATTGGCCTAAATTAACTAAAGCAAAATCTTTTATTAATCTTTTTCTAACTCTAAGCTAGTATAATCAATTTCATGTTAACTCAAACTTTACCACTTGCCAATTAGTCTAAATCAATATCATGTTAACGCTTTTGTTACCATAAGTTGAAAAAGGATTGTCATAGAATTATTTCAATTAATGTGAAGTCATATAAGGTTAAGATGAGTGGAATAAGACTTGTTGAAATGACTAATGCGATATTGATTTTGATGGTATGTATCCATTTTTAATCCATTTTCAATATTATTATATAGTACATGTCAAATATTTTGAAGTTATAAAAGCTTGTAAAAGTTGTATATCAACTACAAAAGCATGGCAAATAAAATTTCAGGACTAGTATTTATTTTTTATTATTTTTTTATAAATTTGTTGTAATTATTTATTATTATTTATTGATTTTTTATAATTGTTTTATAAAGATTATAATAAAAAATATTTATTTGTTTTACTTTAAAATATTAAAACACCAAAATGGGAAAAAAAAAGTGAGTGTTAAAATGAAATCGATATACTTATATTATTATTTTATGATAATAACTGTTATAATAATAATAATAATTTATCTCATTTAAAAGGATAACATATTGAAATAAATAAGTTTAAAGTTTATAAATTAAAATGAAAAAAATATGAAAATTTAAGTACTTCTATTAACTTTATATCTACTTTAAAATCTGCAAAAGACGGATTTATATATAAAGCCATATTTCTACAATATTTTTTCCAACTCGAGTTTGATTTGGTTTGGTTATTTTGGGTTAACGTAATGCAATAACTTACTCAAGTTTTCACGCTCATGGCAATTACAGCAACTCTATGGAAATTCATCTCTCTTTTATCTTCTTCCTCTGCATAGAAAGTTGGCCTTTTCTTCACCATGAAGTTTCTTGTAACTTTTCATATTAGGTATCGTGTTTTCTTGCTGTGCCTGCACTTTCTTTTGCACTTCAACTATGAAAATAAAACTTGTGCCACTATAGTATTGTTACATAACATCCATGAAGAAGTGTCCAACATATTGTCTTAAAAACAAATGTCCTAATTGCAACAAGCAATCTTATTACAGTAAACTATAAATTTAAGGAGATGGAGGAATGACTTATTCGTTTATAAATCATGCGCCTATAGTAGCTCCTGCATCAAAATTCGCTCAAAAAATCCTCCATTAACAAAAAGCAGGGAAAATAAGGAACTATATCTATCATCAAAACTGTACAAGATAATGTAACAAATTACATAAAAATTCTGTGAATAATAAGGAAGAAGAGCCTCCATCATAAGCATGGTTGATTTAATTAACATATGAGTTTCATCTTATAGAAATACAAACCCATATATATGAATTCCGATCCGGTAACTTGAGAGAACTATTCCCTCTGGCTCAACTCAGCTGAAATGCTCAATAAATCAATCTATCATATATCCTATGGTCTTTGATACAAACAAAGATCATTCAACCTATAAGAGAAATTGATCGAAACAAGATGTAAAAGGGAAAAAGAAAAACGCTCCAGTGAATCAGTATCGCCCTGCATAGGAAAATCGATACAAAGCACGTGTGTTTTGCAAACTAGTAGCCAAAAACTTTAGGTGCTAACTCTAATAGAGGATCCAAGGCACTAGGGGCAAATTTTCGAGCGAAAAGGTAACAAAGTGAAGTAGGTTGATTATTGTAAGCACATACCGAACCTCTCAAGATTTTATTGAGAAATCGCTCAGTGATGTCTGCCTTCCCAAATGTTGCTGGATGAGGGCCACCCCTTGACCAGTCCGTGTAAGTGAGAGTCCTATTTGCCAAGATATGCGGTGATTCGATGGTCAGCATGGTTGGGAAATAGTGTTCATCCACATAACATGCTGGTCTGCAGAAATTTTTGAACTTTGGGTAGTACTTAGTATCTTTGATAATGTCGAGAGCAAGTTTACGATTAACTTCAAACCATTGTGAACCTTTGCGCCATTCAGTTAGATTAACCTCAGGCGCCATTTTCCAATTGTAACGCCCTCTTCCATATGGCCCATTTTCATCGAATGCACCCATAAAACTGTACTGGGACTTTGATACATAATTATATACGGTGGTCAAATTCTGAAGGGGAATGCATGATTCTGAGACAAGGATAAACCATTCATTCGATATATCGAGCAAAGCATTAGCTAGAAGTCTCCTCTCGGCATCACACATGCTCATCTTTCCCCACTCTACCACCTGCACAGAGAAAATTCCAAAAAGAATCAGCACACTAGGACATGTATGACAGGAGACAAATGAAAAAATTGGCCAATTGCCTCTTGGAGAATACTGCTCAACTCGAGAAAAAGAAACCTAAAGAACGACTCTTTTCCTCAAACAAAAGAATGCAATCTTTCAAAACTGGCAACAGTAAATTTTATCAGGCTGAGCAAGAACTCAAGTAGGTAAACAAGGTAGAACTGCTCCAGAAAAAGTTTTGATTCTTTAAAAATACAGTACATCTACCTCTGGTCAGTGTAGTCTAGTGAGTAAGAGGCACTAAACAATAGGATGTGGAAGTTTTTTCACTTCTGCATCATGTTTTCCTCATGAATAGAATAAAAGGTTATCAAAACTGTTATAGGAGAATAGAATCATGGAAAAGATATCAAATGGAGGCACAAATCATTGAATCTAAGTAGCTTCATGCAAATATTCAAAGGAAGAAGCAATAAACCATGCCTATACCACAAAATACTACACTGAAGCCTTCTGAAATATGACAAAGTTCCATATAATTGTGTCCAGACATCATTACTGACATATGCATGGAACCGGTTAGACTGCCAGATCATTCTTCTTTGATGCTCTGTTTATAGTCAGGGGCCCTTTCAATAGGCTCATGTTTGGTGATATATCATGTGGCAGAAAGATACAACAAAGACAAATTAAAAGTTCTAACACTAATTTACCTATGGTTGACTTCACAAAGGTAGAATAAAACTTGTATTCAGTTGATGGAATGGCTATTACCTAAAATTGTTATTCCACAAAATTACTTGCAATTATTTTGTAGGTTATAAGAGAAGAGCTTTTTGTTGATATTTTATAGCATATTTTTATATTTATTCAGTAGACAAGTAATAGGTATTACTTCTTTATTCTATTCCTAAAGAATTGCAATTCTTTTTGTACCTTATTCCATTCTGTAAACTACACATGGTACAAGAGATTAAGTTATGAAATTAAAATGGGAGATATTAAAAGATTATTAAAAAAGAAAAAGAAATTAAAGTGAGAGATCAATAGAAGTTAATATGATGCCCCCATAGAGAGAGTTATAACTTAGCTTTCTGAAAGGGCTTTGCTTAAGAGTTGACAAGCAAGATTTCCCAACATTTCTATGAAACGCTAACAATGAGAATTCTTTATAATCACATAGTACAAAGTTGTCAAATGTTATTGATGGAGTAAGAGATATTGTTACCTCACTTGGTATTTGCCTCTTGTAGAAGACTGATGTTGATGCGAAATCAGCAGAGTAAGAAGGCAGCGAATGGATGTAGATCGAGTATTTCCCCCCATGTCCCTTGAAAAATCTCTCCCAAAGTGGAGCAAAAGGCAATGGTCCCTTTGTCAAGAACATGAAAGCAATCTTGGGAACTCTCTTGAATGGATAATTTTCTACTTGTGGAACAAAAGAGGCTCGCCAAAAGAGCTCTTTATCGCTCATAGTATGTAACAGGTTTGAGCTTGGCCTTAACCAACTTTCTAAAGTACTCGGCGGCTCTGCACTACTAGGTATCGTAAAGGACTCTTCCATTGAGACAACCGCCCTCTGACTTTGAGCAAATCCTAGATATCTTATAGTGTTCATGCTAACAATCGACAACCCAAGACAAAAAAGCAGAAACAGCAAGAAAAACTGAAGCAGCCTCCATGGAAAACCTCTACATTGGTTTGTTCTACACGTGTAGTTAGGATCCTTACCTTCCTCCAACGCCACTAATCTAGATTGCATTCTTGAGCTGAATTACAAACCGAACTCGATTTCCGGGGTCTTTTGTTTTTAATTCAATCCACCTTAAATGAACACCAATCTGCTACAATAACCTCGAAAGCTCCAAACTTCACACCCCAATTTATAGACTATTTTAATTCAATGTAATCGAAATTGAGCAAAGGAAGTATCTTGGCATACAAACTGATTTCTCCAATAATCAAAATCAGCAATTAATAGATACTACAGTAACCAAAGCCTTTAAATTGAAAAGGGAGCTAACAAAATCATAACCCGAGAAAGGATCAGAAACCCCATATTCGTATCTCCGAAGGCTTAATGCTCTTAATCATATGAAAAGTGAAACTTCAACGAATCAAATCAAAACCAAACATACCCCTATAACGTATATATTAGCTAAATCTGGGATAAACCCAAGTTTAAGTTAAATAAAAGAATAGCAAGATTGTATTACCATAAAGGGTATTTGTTCTTGTTCCTCAATTTAATGGGAAAATTGTGTTTGGGTCGAGAAATAACGAGGAAAGATTCGGGAAGTTTAGGAGAAGGTTAACTAGGAACAGCCGAACAGGACAGAAGTTAGAAGGGTACGAGTCCAAGGAAGAAATTTAGGAACAGGAACATTAAGAGTAGAAAAGTATAGAACCAATGGGAATTCTACCACACAGAGCGGTCCTACAATCAAAATTTGAAAGGTTTATGACTTATTGACGTTAACGTGCCATAGCTTCTGAGATGGCCGACAAAGCTTAAGATTGTGGTGCACATGAAACCTCGCCCTATTTATTAAAAATTTACACCATGTTTGGCAACTTTTGGTGCCAAGAAAATATACGAGTGAAAATGAAATGTGATTTTAGTATCATATTTGGTAATATATAAAGAAAACGGAAAGTGTTTGGTTTATTTTTAAAAATGAAATGAATGAAAATTAAGTTAGTATAAGATAAAATTATCCTTATTTTTATTTTGATGATCTTTATTATAAAGGATAATTTTATAATTTTCCTTCATTCATGTTCATTTTCATCCATTTCTCTTCAAAATTAGAGAAAAAAGAAATAGACTTTAAAGTGAAAACTATTTCCTTATTTTTTTCTAACTATTTGTATCTTTTAATTAGGTTGCTAAACATATTATTTTTTTCTATCTCTACCGATCCAAACATAGTGTTAAAAAAAATCCATATTCAAATAAATCTTTTTTTTTTAATTTAATCTAGAATACATAGTTTTCTTCTTTTATCTGAATTACATAATAAGACCTCTAAATAATTTCTCTTTATAACTTATAAATTTTGCATAATGGATTTGGAAGTCTAAAAGTTATGATATCTACCTATGAAAAATGGCCTATCTGTTACATAAATTTATTGGAGCCAAAAATTGATGGTTTGCACTCTAAATTATATGATGAGATGTTCCCAACTTCTTTTAAGAAATAGAATTCTCTTTAATGATCCAAGGAGCCTAGGAAACGACCCATTTTTTGCAAAAACAAAGTCCATACGGGTGAATTTTCCAAAACATTAATTGGTCAGTTTTCGGCTTCGCACAACTTGGAAGCCCAAAAATTCAAAGTCTACAACCTACCAAAATACGTTCTTGCCTAAATTGAAAAATTTATACTGGTCTCAATTAGAATGAATTGAAATGAGATAAAATATAATGAAATGAAATTGTATAAAGCGATTGTTACCGATGATCGATCATCAATCTTAGATTAGTCTTGATCAAATGACACTTGGATAGATGATATTAGAGAGTGGCCTGGAAAGAAGAAGAGAGAAGCTTGATGTTTTGTGATGTGAGCATGTGAAAGTGGATTATATTATCTATTTTTAAGCGTTTTTCGTTAGTTCTTCACAAAAAAATTAATTTGATATTTTGTGTAGTCATTCCAATAGAATAACAATATTTTTGTAAAGCTTACTAATATTTCGATTGTTCCAAATGAGAGGGAGGAGGCTCTTATATATAAATTTTGATTCTTAATCACAATCATTGGATAAAACTAAAATAGCAAGACAAAATGAGCCATTAATGAGAACCGTTAAATCAACTCTTGGTGATCAATGGTCCAAATTAAAGTTTTCATGTCCTTAATGATCCATGAGTCGAGGCTTAGATGATGAGCTTAGATTGGGCCCAACTCCTCTTTAACTTAAAAAACTTAGCCCATTTCTTTATAAGATAAGCCTAAATATAATATAAGCATTCTATAAGGCCAAACAAGGCCCAAATAAATTTATAAAGACCTTTTTGGAGGTCTACTTTTCATAAGTGAGATAATAAGTAAAGTTAAAAGTGAAAAAAGAGATTTGACAATCCATATTTTGAGCTTACTAAGACAAATCTTTCAAAAACATTCTTAATTTGACTTGATTTCCTGATCCTTCTCGCTAATCTATGTAACCAATCAAGTCAAAAGTTTAATTATAGAAATAGTCCTTTATAGAAATTAAAATTAAAATCATAAATCCATTTTAGTATTTGGAAATACGTAAGGAATGAAATAGAATGGAGTGTGTAAATAATATTATTTGTCAAATTTTTTTTTAATTATTGGATGTCCTAATTAATATAAAATTTAAATAAATAATTTTAATTAATAATGATTAATAAAGGAGAAATAGAAGGGCAGAACTACAATCTCCCCTTTAATTAATAATAATTCATAAAGGAGAAATAGAAGAGTAGAACTGCAATCTCTCCTCAAAGCTGGAAATGCCCAATTCCAATAAATCGCAATTTATCTTCTAATGTAATTCCAAAGATAAGAAATGGCATGGATTCCGGAATTGTAATTCTATTTCGGTTCATTTTCGTCATATTTTTTAGGACATAAATGGCATTTGCTCTAAATTTTTTAGCGGTGCATCCATAGTTATTCCTCCAAAATAAATAGAACTTTTGGATGGTGAGCATGAAAGCTCAAAAAATTGATCCGTAAAGTATCGAAATTGGCAATTTCTAACAAAAATTAAAAAATCCGTAATTATAGGGTTTTTGAACCCCAAATAGGATGGTTTTCACTCCTAACACCTAATGACACCTCCTTAACAATTCCCCTTAAAATATGGCAATATTGTCTGGTGACCACGGAAGCCCAAAAATCCATTATCCATACTAAACAATTTCTTGCAGAACTCTGAAAATAAATACTTAGTGAGTTTTTTAGAGATCCGAATCGAATGGTTTTCAACGTGAATCATCTAATGACACTTCCGTAGCTACATCTTATGCAATAAACGAGAACTTTAGATGATGAAGCTTTTTTCCTTTAAGTAAACGGGATCTTTGGAGGGTAAGCTTGAAATCCCATGATTTATAATCTATCGTGGCAAAAATGATAAGTCCATTTCTAAATCTTTTGGGATCTTGATTGAACAATTTTGGCCTTAAATCATCAAACATTACACGCTTATCTATTCTCTTTGAATAAATGAGAACTTTCGATGGTGCCCCTACATGCCCAAAATTTGTAGCCTATTGTGATATGTGATTTCTATTAAAGGGTGAAACATATATGCTGATGAATTTTCAAGACCCTGATCAGATGGTCCTCTCTCGGAATTATGCAATGATACTTATACCCTTAAAAAAAAAAATCCATACTCTTGAGCTCTTCGGGATCCAAATCAGATGTTACTTTGAATCCCCTAATAACGCCTTTATAACTATGCCCCTTGAATAAATGGTGATTTTGGATGGTCGACTTGTAATTTTAGCAAAAGAATAATAAATCCATTCTTATATGTTTTTTCACCTGATAAGTGGAAATTTACCTTGAATAAGTTAAAATTTTGGACTATGATCCTGAAAACCTAAAAACCATGATATATAGCTGGGGCTAAGAAAAACCATGATACCGAATCGAATCGAGTTTTTTTTTTTTTTTTTTTAATTGCGGTCCGATTACTGATACGATTCGGTGTTGGTCATTCGGTTTGAGGTCCGATTCAACATAGCGAATGGAACTATTTGGTTTGAGCGGAACTGCACCGATTTCTAATCCCCAAGCATATTTTCTGTGAAAAGAGCATTGAGCTTCCCATTCGCAAGCTCCCTTTCCAGCGTCTTGTTTGTGAAATTGCCCAAGACTTCAAGACTGACCTGAGGTTCCAGATCCACGCTGTCCTGGCCCTTCAAGAGGCTGCAGAGGCTTATCTTGTGGGTCCATTTGAGGATACCAACTTGTGTGCGATCCATGCCAAGAGGTTTACCATCATGCCGAAGGACATCCAGCTTGCTAGGCGTATTTGTGGAGAGCGAGCTTAGATTTGATATTGGTTGATTGTTATAAGGGATACTCTCTTACAATGGTTTGTCATTAGCAAAGTCTGGAAATTATTGATGTAAGATAATAGTGATTTCATTTCGTTTCTGTATAGAAAGCATTTAATTAGCCTGTACTGTGTTTGTTGGGTATTTGGATCCTAGATAATGGAAGTTTGTTGAGACAAAAAAAATAAATAAATAAAATAGTGTACCGTGCAATAAATTAGGGCGAAGTAAAAACAAATTCGGGTTCCAAGATCCTTTTTCCTTTTTCTGGTGCAAATTCTTGGAATTTGGACTTAGTAACTATCCATAAACTGTTTATTGTTTAGTTTCTAAAATATAATGTAATACTATTTAATATTCACTTTTATGATATTATTAAAAAAAAAGCGGTTTAAACCGTAAATCGACCAAAATATTTTTAGATTAAAAAAATTTATGAATCAAACTATATATTAGATTTGATTTAAAAAGAAAAATAAACCATTATCTTTAGGTTTGGTTTAATAAGATAGCAAATTCTACTAAGTTGAATCACATCTACCCTTATATATAATCTATTAAAATAAATAATTAAAAATAAATAAATAAAAACCAACACTCCCACATCTATTGTTGTTTCATACCAACTATCTATTGGCACCTCGTTGACTATTCACTTTTATATTTGGGAATTTCAAATAGTAAACTTGAAAGCCTAAAAATGATAAATTATAAACATCGAACATATCCAACGTTTAGCAAAAACTCCAATCTCATGAATCTTTTGGAAGCTAAATTGGTTTGTATGAGACCTTGCAAAATTTGTAATTACGATCCACCACTTAGATATAGTGTGATCACAAGAGTTATTAGTTTGACCAAAGAGTGAGTTCTGCATTTAGAAAAGTAATTTGATTGATTTAATATTCTATGACTTAACATATATATATATATATATATGTCTTAAATGAAATGATACTGCGAATCTAGATTTAGTAAATATAACAACAAAATAGTAAAATAGTTAAAAAATTAATTTTTAATGTGATGCTTGTTATTTATCGACACATGCAAGATGAGATTTGATAATTAATGAGGTCTTAAAAATATAACATGAAATAATATTTAGAGAGTATGTATATGTATCCAGTATAATTATTATACATCTATATATACATATAAATCTATAACTGCTTAAAATACTTAAAAATATGTAATATATAATAAAATTAATAAATAAATAATAGGAAATAGTGGCAGCTTAGAATCTTGTGAGAGGGGTTGTGGCAACCTTAGTAAAAGTCTAGGGAGTGTAAGAAGTTGACACCTAATCAAACTTCAATTAGAAGAAATTGGTGAGAAAAAATACATGTAGGCTAAAGGACCCTCCATCAAATCCACCCACTACTATTTAAGCAAACTTTTATCTTTGGAAATCATTTTAGCCATTTGACCACCCAAGAAAATTATGGAGAGTTGTAAGGAAGTTGAGAGGGAAATTTAAGAAAATTTACAAAGTACAGTGTGAATCTGGGTTGCTACATGTTCGCAGGTTTAAGTGACTTCTAGAGGTGAATGACCATTATGATGGGATAGAGTAGATCATACCTAGTGGTTTCAACAAGCCTTTACCAACTAAGGGTGGCTAGATTTTCTTGCTCATGGAAGCTTCTTTTCTAGTTCGACTTCTGATCAATCAATAAAAATACTAAAACTTGTTGGAAAATTCTAAGAAAAATTATTCTTAGATTATTTTCATATGTAGAATCATGGAAAAATATTATTATGATGAACATATCACCTTTAAGAAATCATTAAAATCGAATAGATCTTCAAATAGTTTTCAAAAACCTTAATGATGTGCTTTTGGACTCAAAATTTTTCACTAACTTAACCATGATATCTAAAATGATACTGTGTAAAGAGTCTTGCTAGAACTATTTTCTAAAATTTTGTTAAATTTTTAGTTTATAATTCATAGTTAAATAGGTATTTTTGAGAAAATTTGTAAATCTTGCTTCAAGAGATTTACATGGAATTTGAGCTAAATTGGTTTGTGGTATCATTTAATGAAGGGTGGTGTTGTTAGATTGAACTCTTTGGATGGGAACCATAGATTTCATGAAAATTATAAGTTTTTAGGTTTACTTCCATAATATGTAATCTTGTGAATTCATTTAAATGAGAAATTTATTGTGGTCTTCATGAAGAATATGGTATCTAGGTGTTAGAATGGAAGGTTAATGTTGTTTTCCACTTGGAATATGTAAGCCCCACAATCAGATATTTGGGGTTCAGTCTGTAAAAGTTAGGACAATCAGGTAAGTTGTTCGATCAAATTCAAAATTTACAACGAAACTAGAATTATTAGTAAAAGTGATCCTATGAATTTGGATTTAGGAAAATAAATAATATAATAATAAATCATATATATATTACTCGTTATTTATCGAAAATGAATAAAATAAGTTATGATAATTAATAAATCGATAGAAATAAATTATATGTATACTAAAAATCATAAAATAACTTAAATAAGATATATAAGTATTTATTTGTATCATATATGTATTTACATGTAATGTAGGTAAAAATATGTAAAATTATTAAAAATACTTGAAATATGTTAAAATAATATTAATTATATAAATAAAATTCATAAAAATTCAAGGGAAGTGTAAAATGGTTTAGAAATATGCATGACATGCTAGGATTTAAAGAAGAAAAATTAATCAATAATAACAAGCCCTCTAGAAAGTGGAAAAGAAAAAGAAAAAGAAAAGGGACACTTGACAACATAAAATTTAAAATAAAACCCTAAACTGCACTATAAATTCAGAATAACTCATTGAAACACCATTTTAGACAGTTGGGAATCAAGAAAAAATTAGTGGGAGGAGAGAAGAGAAGAAAAACTAAATTCATCAAAAATTAGAAAAATAGTATACAAATAGAGCTTATAAAGAGAAACCATATCTGATGAGCACTTGAAGAGGGATGACCACCACCATTGGACAACATCCCCACCGTTTAAGGTTGCCGACAAAGTGGTTGCCATCGTTAATGGCTAAAGACCCATCAAATAATGAGATCAAGTTTCCTTTTTTATTTTTTTAATTTGTTAAAAATATTTGAAAAATTACGAAATTTGGTATCCTAAGTTATTTTTGTATGTAAATTTAGAAAAAAAATGTCAATTTAATAAAATTGGGTCCTATGATGTACAGTGCTTAAGAAACCCATAGACTCGAGTTAGTTTTCGATATTGAAATAAATGACTTTAATAGTGTGGTTTTGATCTCAAAATTTTTGTATAAACTATTCAAGATATACATAGTAGTACTATGAAGAGTTTTTTTGAAGATTTATTTTTAAATTTTTACTGAATTTTTAGGTCCTAAAACATGCATAAAAGGCAATATTTTGGCTTAATTTTATAATTTAATTTTAATTTGAGGAAAATTATGATTTAATATGTAATTAGCTGTTTTAAGATATTAATTGCTGATGTAGTATGATATTGGTAATATTTAAGGTGTTAGAAGTATGTATTATACGATGAATAATGGGTAAAATTGTAAAATTAAGCTAATTTTGTGATTTGGAGATTAATTAGGTATAAATTCTCATTTAGAGAATAATTAAGCATTTTGATACGTTATTGGTGGTGAAAGATAATATTTATAGTGCTAGAATTGTTAAATAGTTGATATTAGTGTATAATGTGTAATAATACATAATATGTGTATATAGAAATTAATCAGTAGAAAATATTAGGTTAAAATTAATAATAATAATATGAAGCTTAAATTTAGATAATTATATGAAAAATATAAATTTTTCTCATATCGAAAACTAATTTGGTAGTTAAATTAAGAATTAAGTGTATCGTATGAATTAAAATATTAATTAAAGGTTAAATACGAGATTTAAAATGTCTAAGTGTAATGCGATTAATTTCACATAATGGTTTAAAATGAGTTCCTAAGGTATGCGTATAAAACTTGTAATTAAAAATTGAATTAAAACCTAATTTAAAAATCGATTCAGGAACTGAATCAGAATCTAGCCTAAATTAAGAATAACTGTAAGAGACTTATATCTAAATCACTAAATATAAGAAGACCATAAACTAAAAATAACCATAATCTAAATTATGGAATAAAATATATCTATGGTAATTATGTGGAAACTAAAACAACATATGTATTATAGAGATTATTAGCGATGGTTTGTGTAAGTCGCATCTTAAGTAAGCGAGTGGGAAGTCCATATAAGTTAGGATTGATACTTTACTATATTTCGGAGTACTATTTAATAATACTTAGAGTATTGGAATTCTACTTAATTATGTTTGTTAGATAATTAATTGTGCGCATGGCTATATGTACGCATTTTTGAATGTGATTATTGTTCCGCTTAAAAGTAGTAAAGTCGTAACAGTTCCGCCATATAAACTATTTTATGATAGAAACTAACCTTATAGCCATTATCTTAGACTTGATTTATACAAGATGTCAATGACTAACTCACTTTGAAGTAAACTATTTATAAATTAAACAAATTATTTAGCTAAAGAAAAAAATATATATATACTGAGATTCAAATATTATAATTAATGTTTATAAGATTTCATTATATTATATTACCTAAGTAATACTTTATTTGAAAATGGATGATTCTAAAATAAGAACTAAAACCTTAAAATAAGAACTAAAACCTTAAAATATATCCGTTCTTCATATGTATTTTCTCACTTCCTCTGATTCAGTAGATGCTAACTTTATGACAATTATATGGTCGTTTCTTAGCTAGCATCTGCAATAACATTTATAGAGATGTGAGTAACTAAATGTTTAGTAAATTGGCATGAAGATTTAAAAGTATACATCAAATACAAATAGGGTTATCAATAAAATTAGTTAAACACAATACATATATAAGTAAGTGCCATCACACAATGTTATCTAGTTCGTTATGAGATTAGAAAAATTACATTATCATTAATTCGGGTTGAGGAGTTTCCATGTTTATACAATAGTTTACGACCAAACCCAAGCTTATGTAATGAAAACATCGCTCCTACCGCGATTACCTTCAAAGCATTGACTTTACCCTTGCCGTGACCTCTTCACCTATCACTTAATTCGATTAAGGTTGAAGAAGGGACTTATAATGCTATTCAGCACTATCCCTTTCAAAGAGGTCGGTATTTGGCTAGAGAATCATAATGTTCCCCTAATGGATTGCTATGCAAGTCCGATTTAGAATTATGAGTCATATATTTAATTAAATTTGGTTTAAAGTGTTCAATCATTTCAAACAAATCATATAAATATAAGCCAGAATAGTAAACCATTAATCATATCATCAAACTCAGAAACAAGCACATGAAGGCATGCACATAATACAATTTTAAGCCTTCGAGTATTACAAATTAGTACTTCGAAATACAGTAACATATTAATACTAACTTACCTAGACTCTCCGCTTTCTTACTCAAGGTATGACTTGCACAAGTCATCGCCAATAATCTTTTTAATACAAATATTGTTTGAGTACTTATATAACTATCTTATATAAGTTTATTCTACGATTCTTTATGTCATCTTCAATTTAGGGTTTTATTATACTTAATTGTTTAGGTTTTTAAATCTTTTATAGTTATTCTTAACTTAGGCTAAGTTTTGATTCGGTTTTTGAATTGGTTTTCAAATTAGGTTTTAATTCAGTTTTCGATTACATGTTTTATACTCAATGTTACGCTCCAAAGTCGCAGAGTCACAACAATCCCGCTGTGCAAACCATTCTATAATAGTAACTGGCCTCACAGTACCTACCATAGATATGATCTACACAAGACATAAATGACTCCTTACTTTGAAGTAAACAGTCTAATTACGTGTTTAGCTAAAGTTACAATAATTATCACAAATTTTAGATCAACATACATAATTATATGTAAATTCCACAGAACTTCCTAAGAAACTTTACATAAATATAACAGTTCACTAATTTATATAACGATTATCAGTCTTTCATTCTTAAACTATAAAGGACACTCTAGCTATACATCCACTACTAAGCAAATTGATTCTCACACCCTAGGCTTTAAAAGAACTAATCTTTGGATAGTTGTAAGGCAGCATAACACTCGAAGTATTCAGAAATCACAACCTGCAAAAGGATCTATACGAGTATGAGTAACTACAACTTAGTAAGTTGAATTGGAGACTCATGAATGTATACAAACACAAATAAGATTATTAAGTAATTATTTTTATGCAATGCCACAACCAAGCGTCATCATACAACGTAGTCCAGTCGGTTGCGAAATCAGAGAAATTTTATCTACTTTAATTTAGGTTAAGGAGTTTAATGTTATGCAATAGTTTACAACCAAACCTAGGCTTGTGCAATGGAGGCATTGCTTTTCCTAAGACTATCCTTCGAACCAATGCCCTCATCTTTATCGCGACCTCCTCTCCTGTTACATAGTTTGGTTAAGGATGAGAAAAAGACTGTAAGCCCTAAAGCCAAGCCAAGTAACCGTAGGATTGAACTTAGAACCCAAGGTTTAGGGCGATCGGTTAAAGGATCCGATCAAACCCAAATTAGAAACTATTGAGCGGAATATTAGTAAAAATGACCCTGTAAACTTAAATTTCAGAAAGTAAGTAGTAAAATAGGAGACTATAAAATTTTCAAATTTTAAGTATAATAACTGCTAATTACCGAAAAGGCGAAAAGTGTCATGAAATAACTAAAAAATTACTAGAAATAAATTATATGTGTACTAAAAATTTTAGAATGACCAAAAGAATATTTAGGAATGTTCACGTGTACCCTACATGTATTTACGTGTAGATAAAAATACGCGTAATTGCTAAAATATGCCGAAAACTAAGTAAATAATTAAAGAAAAATACAAAATAATTATAAAAAAATCAGGATAAGATAACTGCAACAAGGTCAGGTCGTTGATTAAAAAGAAAAAAATTAACCAATAAGAATTTGACAAACTAAAAGCCTAAAATCAAGGAAATGGGGCAAAAATCCCATCAAATTAATGCACATTAATTGTCACATTTGTCTATAAATAAGGAAAAAATTCTTAGAAGTCATTTGGCTAGTTTGTGATCTGAGAAAAATCGAAACACAATAAAAATCGAGAGAAATTCCAGAAAAAAAAAAAAAAAAAGAAAACTGTACAGATTAGCAAGGTGAACTAAAACCACCACTCACCACCACCTGGGACCGAACCACCACCACCACCCTACAGTAGACCCACCGCCTGGACCGACCGACAACATTGGACCGGGTTTGGACGGCCCAAAAGCTTCGGACCGGTTAGTCATTTATTCACCCGATTTTTGTATAATTTTGTAAAATTATTTATTTTGTCCAGAAAATTATGAAACTTGTTATTCTGAGGTTTTATTGTATGTATATTTAGGGAAAAATATTGGTTTAGTTTAATTAGATCTGGAAATATAGGGTCCCTAACAAATTGGTAAAAACCGAACATTAGTAAACCGGAAAATAAATAGGCTTAGGGATGTAGTTTGGAGTTCAAAATTTTTCTGTAGGATGCTCATTTGATGTATAACAGTGCTATGAAGTCATTTTTTTAAAATTAATTTTTGAAATTTTTAAGTTAATTTTTAGTCCTAAAATGATGGTAAAATTAGGTGATTAAGGGTTAATTAAGTGATTAGGATGTTAATTACTGATTTGGATCTTAATTAGAGGTTTAGGGAAGTTAATCTCTGTAGTGGAACCTTAATCCTAGCCTTTAGGTGCTAAGTATGGTTAATTAGGGCAATTAGGTAAGTAATATAATAAATTAGTAATATGTGAAAATGTAAATTAATAAATCTAAAAAAAATAAGGTTATTAGATAATATTATAATTGAAATCAGAAAAATAATAAATCTAAAATAATATTTAATTTTAAGTAAATATCTTAAAATATAAGATTTTTACACATCGGGAATAAATCCGATACCTCAATTAGGGTTAGCGTGTACCGAATAGTTAGAATACCAAAATTTCGACCTAATAGAATATTTGAATACCCAAACATAATGTGATTAATGTCACATTGGGATTCGAGTCTAATTACGACTTAGGAATTAAAACTAGAATCTAGTTTAGGAACCGAACCCCAAAATAAAATACAACGAATTATTAATACGTTGTAGGTATACATGAGGAAAATGAGTTACATTATAAATTAGAATAAGAATCCATAAAATATAAGTACTAAAAGAACCTATTTGTATTATAGGACACTTAGGAACAAATCAACTCGCAACTAGAGGATCGAGCGATTGAGCAAATTCAAGTAAGTTGGGTTATTGCTTATTGTAATAGAGTACTAGTTTCGTAGTACTCGGAGACTTAGGCTTGTGTATGATTGTAATTGTAAATAGTTTGCGCATGTGCTTGATGTATCTGAATTCGTGCTGAAATTTGTACTGTGAATGACTTTGTGACTGATTGAATTGGTATGAACTTGTTGAACACCCTAATCGGCATTTAATCTCAGTCGACCCTAATAACCGAAAATGTCATGCATTGCAACCCGTTAGGGGATCATAGGACTCTCCAACCAAATACCGACCCCTTCGAAAGGGATAGCGCAGGATTGCAAAACGGTCCCTTCTTCATCCTCAGTCAAACTAAGTGACAGGAGAGGAGGTCGCGGCGAGGATGGAGTCAATGGTTCGAAGGTAGTCGCGGGAGGAGCGAGGTCTCCATTGCACAAGCCTGGGTTTGGTTATGAGTTCTCTGATTTCACAACGGACCGGATTACGTTGTGCGATGACACTTGATTGTTGCATTGCATGAAAATAATTGTTTGATAACTCTGTTTGTGCTTGTATGCATTCATGAGTCTCCAATTCAACTTACTGGGCTTTAGTTGCTCATACCCTTATAGATCCTTTTGCAGGTTCTGATTTGTGAACACTTCAAGTACTATGCCGCCCTATAATTATCCAGAGGTTAGTCTTTTTGAAGCCATGGGTGTGGGAATCAAGTTATTTCGCAAATGTGTAACTAGACTGACCTTATAGTTAAAGGTTGAAGACTGTTAGTTATTCTGTAAATTAGTAAACTGTAGTTATGATGTAAAACTTCCTGGGAAGCTCTGTGGACTTATTTATAATTATCTATGTTTTATAGAACTTTGTGATAATTATCATAATTGTAGTATAATTATTATTCGAACTGTTTACTTCAAAGCGAGGAGTCGTCGACGCCTTGTGTAGATTATCTCTATGGTAGGCACCGTGAGGCCAGTTACTATCATAGAATGGTTTACATGGCGGGACTGTTGTGACTTTGCGACTTCGGGGCATAACAAAGATCAATTGCTATTTAGCGCTATCTTTATCGAAGGTGTCGGTGTTTGGTTGGAGAACCCTAATGATCCTCTAAAGGGTTGTAATACATAACAATTTAGGTCATTAAGGTCGAATGAAGTTAAATTCCATTTAGGATATTCAAACAATTTCACACCAATCCAGTCATAATATAAAATGAATCACATTACAAATTTCAGCACAAATTCAGATACTCAAACACATGCATAAACTACTTACAATCACAATTATACACAATCCTAAGTTTCTGAGTATCATAAAATAGTACTCTATTACAGTAAGTAATAACCTAACTTACTTGGAATTCTCAGGCGCTCGATCACTTAATTGCAAGCTAGTTCATCTCTAGGTATCCTATAATACAAGGTCTTTTTAGTACTTATACTTTAGTGAGTCATATTCTAAGTTATAATTTAACTTATTTCTCCATGTATACCTATTATTTATTAATAATTCATTTTACCTTATTTTGGGGTTCGGTTTCTAAATTAGATTCTAGAATCTTAAATATGCTTGAATCCTAATGTGAAATTAATCACATTGAGCTCGAGTATTCTAATATCATATTGGGCCTTAATTTAGTGTTCTTAACTGCTTGGTACACGCTAATCCTAATAGGAGTACTGGATTTATTCCCGATGTGAAAAAATCTTACTTCTTTTTATACAATTACCTAAAATTAAATTTTATCTCAGATTTATTATATACTAATTTTTATTATTATATTATCTAAATAAACCTAATTTTTCATATTTATTAAAATTTCAATTTTACATATTCTTAATTTTCTACAATTATCACATAATTCCTTCATTAGTTACACTTAACACTCCAAAGGCTAGGATTAGGTTTCTACATTATAGATTAATATACCTAAACATCTAATTACTATCTAAATCAGTAATTAATCACTTAATTACCTAATTAACCCAAAATTACCTCATTTTAGGGCTAAAAATTTACTTAAAAATTTCAAAAATTCAATTAAAAAAAAATAGCTTCATAGCACTGTTCTATATCACTTAAGCATTCTACAGAAAAAATTTGAGCTCCAAACTACATTCCTAAGCCTATTTATTTTTAGTTTTAATCATACTTGGTTTGCTTAATTTATTAAGAACTTTATATTTTCAAACGTGATTAAACTTAATCACTATTTTTCCCTAAATCTACATACAATAAAACCTCAGAATAATAAATTTTATAATTTTCTAATCAAAATAAATAATTTTAAGAAATTATACAAAATCGAAGCAAATAAGAGACTCACCTAGTTCGATGACTTTTGGGCTTCCAACACCGGTTCAGGTATGTCGGTCGGTCTAGACGATGGGTCTGGAGTGGGGTGGTGGTGGTAGTGGTAGTGTGTGGGTTTGGTTTACTAACCCCTACTGCACAATTTTCTTTTTTTTTTTTCTAACCCTAATTTTTCTCTTCCAATTTCGATGCTCTTTATTTTTTCTGACTTCTAACTATCCAAATGAGCTCTGTAATTTTTTTACTATTTATAAAACTTTGTAGTAATTATTATGCATTTAATTAGACAAGACATTGCCTAAATCCGTTAATTTTTGCATTTTGTGTTAGTTGATTTTGATTGGTTAATTTTTCTTCTTCAATTCCTGACTTGCCACGACCAAATCCACATCATTCCCTATTCCTTTGATTTTTTTATGATTTTTTATTAATTAATTAATAATTTTATTTAATTATTTAATAAGTTTTTAGCCAATTTAAATAATTTCGCGTATTTTTATCTGTACGTAAATACATATAGGGTACATGTGAACATTTCTAATTATTATTTAGCTCATTCGATGATTTTTAGTATATATATAATCTATCTCTAGTATTTTATTAGTTATTAGATTACACTTTTCGCTTTTTCGATAACTAACAATTATTATACTTAAAATTTGAAAATTTTATAGTCTCCTATTTTATTACTTATTTTCTTAAATTTAAGTTTATGGGGGTCATTTTTACTAATATTTCTATCTATAGTTTATAATTTAGGTTTGATCGGATTCTTTAAGTGATTGTCCTAAACTTTATGTACTAAGTTTAATCTTATGGTCATTCGGCTTAACTTTAGGACTTACACTTAAACCCTAAGAACTCGTTTTGAATCATTATATAATATTAATAATATTATACTAGGGTATTCTAAATCTCTGTCATAACCCTTCATCAATGTTTTGGTCGATATGGCATATTATGTTTTTAATTTAATTACCGAATTAGCTTCTGATGCGAGAAAAATTTACTTTTTTTTTTATATAATTACTTAAACTTATATTTCATATCAAATTTATTGTATATTATTATCATTATCATATTATAAATTTTAACATAACATTTTTCTACTCATTAATTTACTACATTTACATATTACTCATTATGATTTAATATGTACATAATATGCATATCTAACATTCTTAGCACTTAAAATATCATCTCTCATCACTAACTAATATCTCAAAATATCTAAATTTATTCTAAATCAAAATTTGTACCTAGTTAATTCCCAACTCACAAAATTAGTTTAAGTATTTCATTTTACCTATTATTCATCACATAATACACATAATACACATAATACATAATTCTAATACTCCAAAATGCTACTAATATCATACTACATCAACAATTAATATCCTAAAATACATAATTACATACTAAATCAAAATTTTCACCAAATTAACTTTAAATTACAAATTTAAGCCCAAATATTGCCTTTAATACATGATTTTAAGGCCTAAAAATTAAGTAAAAATTAAATTTAAGAAAAAATCTTCATAACACTATAATAAATATCCTAAATAGTTTATACAAAAATTTTGAAGTCAAAACTACATCTTGAAGGTTATTTAAATCTAAACCAAAAACTAATTCGGGTTTAATCATTTCTTAAGAGCAATATATTTTGAGATTTAATTTTATCAAATTGATATTTTTTCCTAAATCTATATATAAAAATATTCTATAATACTTAATTTCATAATTTTTCATGCATATTTGGTATTTTTACCAAATTAAACAAATTCGAAAGGGAAATCGAAATTCACTAATTGAAAGGCTTCCAGGCTCCACCATTGTTGGCAGCTCCAAGCGTGGGGTACACTGTTTGATGGTGGTGGCCGTTCCTCTTCAGGTGGTTGTCGAACATGGATTCCCTTTATAAGCCCTAATTGCATACTAATTTTCTGATTTTTGAGTAAATTTGGTTTTTCCTCTCTTCTCTTTTTTTCCTAAATTTTTTTTATTCCAAACTGATCAAAATGAGTTTTAATGGAGGTTTTCTGAATTTTTAGAGCTGTCTTGATTATTTAGTGAATTAATTGTTGTCATTTGTCCCTTAATTTCTTTTAATTTACTTTCTATTTGGCTAATTTTCATCGATTAATTTTCCAACTTCTATTCCTAGCCTTCCATGTCACATTTCTAGACAATTCTATACTTCTCTTGATTTTTCTTTAATTTTTTTATGATAATTATTTGTGATCATTTTTGTTTATTTAATTTAATAAGTAGAATAAGTATCAAATAAATTGTATGGTTACTTTACTAATATTGGTCTCCTAAAGAGATGGACTAAATTCGAATCCCTTCCCCATAAAGTGTTGTAATATGTAATGCAGTTGGTAGTGAAAAAAAATTGTTGTATGTAAATTAAAAAAAAAATTATAAAATTAAGTATGATTTAATTTTATTAAGAATGCCAAATTGGATTATTGATTATTTGAAGTATTTGTTAACCAAAATAGAAAGAGTACATCAAAGGATTAAAATTTTTTTCCAATCTTTTTGTTTTAGGATTTTATATCTTTAGTTTTTCTCCATTTCAAAGCCTAAGTTTTTCAAAATGAATAAAACTAGTATTTTTATTTTTCTACATTATAAGTGCTGTTAGAAACGTAAACCCCTAAAATTTTCAACTTTATACCCAAAGTAGACCCTAGTGTGTTTGAAGACTTTAAGAATTAACAAGGCTAATTAAGATGAAAACCCTAATATAACAATTGAAGATTTAATCGTGTAAAAAAATTTTATACCCCAAATATATATAAACACTAGAGATTGCGTTTGAAAGTGATAAAAAAAATCCTAATATGATAACCTTAAAGACATACGAGCATTAATTCAACATAATATATCCTAAAATCCGAATTGATAATATAACCTTCATACTTTGTCAAATCATTAGTGAAAGATTAGAGATGACTTGCAATCATGCATATATATTTAGAATCCTTAAGTAATCCTTTAGAAACTAAGGTAATGAATCATAGATCACATTTATCTTCTAAGTATATGATTAAGATAGTATTACATAGAGTTAGGGGTATAGTTGAAGCTTAGGTTAAATGTAGTGAACATTAATACCCTAAATAACACTTTTCATCTTAATTATACTAAGTAGCTTACCAAATGATGTATATAGGATATAAATACCTAATGGAAGATCTCATTATCTATTTTTACTAATCAATTTATTAAATTTCTTATTTCCTTAATTTTTCTCCTAATTTTCCCTAATTAGTTCATTATATACACAAAAAAGGGCTTTTATTTTTGGAATGTTGACTAAGTCAACACATGTTAACTAAAGTCAATATTTAGAAAAGTCAACAAAAGATATTAATGCATTAGAAAATATCTAATCCATCTCATGATTTCTTTTCTTTTCTTATTGCTTTTCTTTTCTCACCTCCCCTTTAATTGCCGTCTACTTCTTTTTTTTTTAGACCCTACTATCTTCTTCATTCCAAAAGCAAAACAAAACAAAAACAAAACAAAGCAAAACCCTACCTCCATTGTCGTGACACCCTCTTTCCCTTTCACTTTCAAAATTTTCCAACTTTGTCTTCATATTTTAAGAACAAATTAAGGTATGTGATTATGTTAATATGTATTGCTTTATATTACTTATTAGTCAGGTGAAGAGGTAGATTAGATGAGCAGTTAAGTGTTATGAGTATCCATGTTGAAGAAGGCATAAATTTTCCATCTTTAGGTATAGAAGGATAGAAATCATGGTGAAGAGGAAGGAGATGCATGTGTATATGTCTTTAAGTATATGTACATAAGGATATAGTAGAGGAATACAATTATAGAGACCTTTGTACATAAGTATTCACTATGTACATAACCTAAACTAAGATAAATACTAACTATACATACCTATACCATGCTAAATACACCTATAAAACATAAAAAGAATAAAATTAGAGAAGTTTTCTTAAGAGGAAAATTTGGCATACGAATTTTGTATAAAAATATGTATATGATCGTATAGGTATATGGATATATATATATAAGTATAAATACAGTATAAGTATAAGTATATGTATCAGTATACTAGTATACATACAAGTAGAGTAATCATATAAGTATAAACTTAACATATGTATAAATGTACATAAGTGTACATAATACACTTAGGCATGAGGTAAGGTTTATGTAAGCAAAGAATAATGTAAGTAATGGGGTAATCACATGATGACATAAGCCATGATGACATAAGCCATGATGACATAAGCCATGATACAAGCAGACGACATAAGCAATGACGACATAAGCGATGATACAAGCGATTGATGATATAAGCGATGATATAAGCATAAGCTTATAAAATAAGAACATAAGTATGTACATTTACTTAGAATCCAAAACTTTAAACCCTAATACACTTCTTAAATTGAATCAAACTTAATTAAGGACATAAATTAGTAATACCAATGTAAAATTCTCTAAGTATAAGAATAAATGGCTAATTAAATCATTAACTACTAAAATGGAACATAAAACTAGCCAATAGGAATAATTAAGCTTCAATAGTTAGAATTTCAATAAATTTAGTCTACATCGTAAAACACGGGTCTTAACGTCCAAAACGGATATCACCGTGTGGACGTGCTTCTGAAAATGATGAAAACGACTATAAATTTGTAAATATTGAAAATAGAGTGAAAAAGTTACATACGATTAGCAATTAATTTTAATCGAATAAAGACTAATAGTAATCTAAGTAGAATTAGGTAGATATATATCTAGAACCATTAGTTGAGTCAACTACTTATTATCCCTGTTATCTCGTAATGATTAGGTGATCCTGACAAGAGTGAGGATCTTTTAATTGGTTATTACGACTAGAGCGAGCCGTTATAGTTAAGTAAGTACTTCTGATGACTCTATACTTGTTTATACTTGTAGTTAGTGCACTTAAATTGAATATCAATAACTTGATGCATTAGGTTTTGGGATATGCTTCTACTTGATATTGATTGGTTATTGTGAGAAATATTGTTAAATACGATAATTAATGATTTGATTGTATGATTGATTTTTATATGATTTGAATGATTTGCTGATATTGATTGATCGCCTCATAATTTAACATAATTATATTTGGTTTATCTTAAATTAAAAAGATCATACATTATCGATGCATTGCATTACTTATTCTGGTCGTCACTTCACGCGGAGATAAAGAAAGGCCTTGTGGGAGTTGTTTATATATATTAAAGTGTTTCTATATCGTGCGCTCGTATAACATGACCTTACTCGAACCTACGGGCTTACTAAGCGATAGAGACACCAACTGTATGGCTGAGGGTTGAGTTTAGAGATCTCCGTCGTAAGGTTTGAGTATGGACTACAGGGGCCATCTTACCGTTAGGCTTGGGATTTTGTGTACTTTTAGATGACTTAGAAATGGAAATATATTTTACGAAATATGATATTCAAAGTTATGAGTAGAAACTTAGGTGTTAGAGTCTGGTTGTGATTGGTGCCGATGAATCTTTAACCCTTATCTCGGAGAGGGTTAAAATCCGATATTATATGTAATACCGGTCAACTGCATATATTATTTAGCATATTACGTATACATGTATTTATATGGTTGTAATAATTTGTTTGATAACTTATTTGCTAGCATTGTATGAGGGATAGTTCACTAAGCTCTTGTAGCTTATTCTCTAATAGTTTTTCTTTTGTAGGTTTACTTACGATGGGATTGGGATAAGTCTTAAGTACTGAGTATGAGATGAAGATATGTATATTAGTGTTAGTTGAGACCTTTATAGATGATACATAAACATTCTTTGTAGAAAATATTCATATGTTAGAATTTAATATAATTGAATTTTTCCTACAGTTTTATAATGTTGGTGTATCATGTCTTATTATTTGGTAGGAGATACCAATTCTTTGTGGTTCTAAGGAACTGTAGGATATCGAATATCGGATATTTATAGTTATTTATATTTATATGTTATGTTATATTACAATAAATTAATTACTTGAAAATCAATAATCTTAATGATTTACCATTTAGAGTCTTGTAATCTCTGACTTATAAGGCGGTTTTCATATTATAGGTGTACACATGTTATGGAAATTTCAGGTAATTTTACTAGGTTCCCTTTAGAGTCTTAACAAGAAATCATGCCCTAAAAGAACAAATATGTAGATCTTAAAAGGAAAAAAATGGGAAATTTACATTTTACATTTTTACTCTTTAAATTTTGCTACTTTTTTTTCCAATTGAGTCCTCGAATTTTTTTTTTATTTTAGTCTTCAAACTTTCTAAAAGT
Source organism: Lumnitzera racemosa (assembly GCA_024138005.1). NCBI lineage: Eukaryota > Viridiplantae > Streptophyta > Magnoliopsida > Myrtales > Combretaceae > Lumnitzera > Lumnitzera racemosa. The sequence continues at coordinate 7,671,725 of JAMXBC010000008.1, read as the reverse complement.
TTATAAAAGAGTCATTTCTTAATAGAAAAACTAACAATATACTGATAGAAGCCTCTTTTGCAAAATTTTGAATAGTTTGTAGACTGAAATAAAAAAATAAAAATTTAAAGACTCAATTAGAAAAAAATAGCAAAGTTTGAGAATCAAAAGTGTAGCTTTTCCTAATATTAATGCATTGGTTACTAATTATGCATTTTTTTAGATAATTAACCTACTTATATATTGTATATTAAGATTAATTAATATGGCTTTAATTATATTAATATGAACAAGTTTCTCTCTTAAGTTGTAACCACCATAATTATAAAAGTAATTTACTTCTCAAGTTTTCAATCTATAATTATTAGTTAATAGTTGAATTCCTCTCATAAATTTAACTACTGTAATTAATATTAATTCCTTACATATGTCTATATCAAAATAGTAAAATTAAACTCAACTTATTCCAATTTCAACAAATCCTTGATTCTCTTTTGAGGCTGTATGGATTTTAATTCATAAACATAGTCATTAACTAAATAACATGATTTCGAATCATGAAATTAGATAATTGAAACATTCAGTTAGGTAAAAAATATAGATCAAATCTTCAAGTGTTAAAGTAATTAAAGTTAATCTATATTTTTTTTTAAATCAAACAAAGCTTCTTTTTAACTCAATGTTTTTATATTTTTCAAAATTTGTAATATTTTTATAGGTTAATATATAAATAATACCTAAACTTTATCAAAATATGTAATTCACTACCTCTACTTTAGAAAGAGTAATTACCTAATTGAAGTTTTTTAGCTATTTTTAATTATCGAAATTAACTCTATTAAATATGCTTGCTAACGTAGATAAAGTGATAAATTATGTATTGAACATTCCAATTACCCAAGACCAAGGGGTGGGGAGTACTTCTAGAGGTTGGCGCAAACTCCATTAGGTTGCTGAAATGATTGCTAAAGGTAAAGTGGGTTGCAATGCTATGAATAGAGTTAGTCTTTTCCTTGATTGATAGTAATAAATTGATTTATTTTTCATTGTTATATTTACCATAGCAAATGAACTTAATTTGGATAGTAAAAATAATGATAAAATCTTTAAGTAGTAAGTCAATTTTTTCAAAATATACATACATTTTATCCGATTGTATGTTGATCCGAAGATAACATTGTAAAATATTAACGAAATTAAATCTAGCAATTCGTGTTCCCACTTTGCTATTATTCTTATTTTTAAAGGAAAATGGTTTTAAAAAATTTATGTTCAAACTATCCTACGGCCCGGTTCTTTTTATCCAAACGTAATGTAACTCCTTCTTACTTCTCTCTCTCTCTCAAGCTCTGCCCTGCTTGCAGCCATGACGGCCACTATTCCTACCCATTACTGGAAAAAACACATACCTTCCACTTCCAGTACCTTTCCCTTCCCTCTCGTTCAAAAGCTTCGATCCACAGCTTCTCTTGCTGCCACTGCCACTGCTACTTCTTCTTCTTCTTCTTCTTCTTCTTCTTCTTCTTCTTCTTCTCCTCTCTCTCTCCCTATCACCGAACAAGAAGAAGAAGAAAACAATAAGCACCCAAAGAACCTTTCTCACTACACTACAAAACCCAGTTCATATTTTCCCAAAAGAAACCAAACTCTCGAACTCGTATGTGAAAGCTTGGCTTTTAAAGGCATAGGAGTGTGTAAAGTAGCTGATACAGGTTTCGTTGTCATGTGTGATAGAGCTTTACCTGGTGAAAGATTCATTGGTAGGGTCACGCGTAGAAAAGGAACCTATGCTGAGGTATATTGTCTTGTATTTCAATTTTAATTGGTATATATGGGAATTTTAGCAACCGTGTGAAGATTTGATTTTTCATTTTTTGAGCTTATTATAGATGGTGGGATGTAATCGGTATTGAAAATTTTTGATCTTTGGGTGGCGATTCATATTGATGTGTCTTCATCGGGTTTGTAATGAAGTTGAATATATATGCGTGATATTAGCCCGGGGGCAGCTTGGTTGTTGCGCATGGACATCATTATTATTGAAAGTATTGATCATTCCAGAGGTGTGACACTTCGTGTTGTCATGCTGTAATTGTGTCATGTTTAGTGGAGTTGGGAATATATGCAAATGATAGCCTGAGAGCGAATTGGTTGGTGGGAAGACTGGATTTTTGAGCTTATTTTACATGGTGTAGGTGTCATTCGTAGTCTATTATTAGGGAAGGGGGACTGAGCCCCTTCCATCCCACCGGGAAACCGTGTCCCTGCTATATGGGTTGCAGGGCCTTGCCTGATGTGTATGTCATTAATATTGAAAGTTATGATCTTTTTCACAGGGTTGGCAATCCTTGTTATCTTGTCATATTTGCTCCTCATGTTTCTAGTGAAGTTGAAAATATATGCAAGTGATTAACGTGGGAGCAACTTGGTTTTTGTGATGATTGAATTCTTGACCTCATTTTCAATTTTTTGGAGTTCACTGGAGGAATAGTCTTGATCTTCTTTGAGGGCTGGAAATTTGATTTGTCTTGTCATAGTCACATGCTAGTTTCTAGTGTCATTGAGGATATATGCAAGTGATTAGCTTGGAGGCAACTAGCTTTTTGATTTTACTTTAAACAGTATTGAGTTGTTTTGGGCTCGATGGGTAGATGAATAATTTTGTTGGTTTTTGTTAATTTGTGCTTGTCATGCATTCAAAGGTGGCATGCCTATGACTCTGAGTGGCAATGATTAGTAAAATCTGTGATGTGTTAGATGCATGTAATTCTATTAGTATCGAGTTTTGACCATGTCGAATGATATTTCTCATTAAGATTTTTATTTTTTTTAGGTTGATTTCTCTTGTATAGCAACTGTAGAAAGGATTTGAGGGAGGAGAATTGCAGAATGTAACTTTTAAAAGTGTGTTATTTCTCTCTATCTTTTTTAAGAGATTAGTGATGTACACCAAGGACAAGCTTCGAGGACCCTATCCAAGACCTTGCAAGTGCTAGTGAGTTGTGGAGTGGGATATAGTCATTGGGTGAACCTTGGTGTTAGTGCTGTATTGAGTAGGTTGTTGTTGTTAGAAAACAACTTCAGAGTGGTTTAGAGAGGTTTGAAAACGAAGGATTGGAGGTGGAAGCAAGTAGAAGCTCAAAAATACTTCTACAACATGCCCCGTTTGAATACCCTAACATGGTGTCGGAATGAATTAGATTTTTGTTTTGATGTGGAATCGATCACCATGCAGTATGCCCTCGATGGCTGTCCAGATGGGTTGCTCTGGAATCTGCGAAACATCATCATTTTGTCTGAACAGCTCTTTGAGCCATCCGTATGAAGTCTCCCAATGCAAATGAATATGTACAAATTGGATTGTCCTTCTGACGTGGAGACGCAGATTTGATCATCATGTCAAATGCCCTCAATGGGATGGGTTACCCCAAAATCTGTAGAACATCAACACTTTGTCCAAGTGGCTCTTTCAGCCATCTATATGAAGTCTCCTAGTGTGAATATATATCACCAGTTGTGTTTTGTTTATCATTTGTATTGGTTCATTTATTTCGACTTTTATTAGAATACTTAGATAATTAGCCCTTTAAATGTTGTTTTGGAGTCTACGTTGTTGGTTATTTTCATTCTTAAAAGTCACCAACATAGGATATTTGTTAGATTAATGATGACTATTTGAGATTATTCAATGAATTGTAGATGATTATTTTGAGTGAATAAACACATTTTCCCAAGAATTTTGTGCAAGAGTGTATGACCTATTGAGTGATTCTAAACCTGAAAACAAATTTCTTATTACTGAATTCATAGAGTAGCAACTTGGTGTTTCTTTTGATTCTTATCAACTCGTATTTGTCCAACGAGATCTGGCTTCCTTTGGAGTGGAAGATTACAATCACCTCTTTTCTTAATGCCCTTATTCTGATAGTGTTTGGAGCCAGGTGGCTTTGGCCCTTTTTTGGTCCTTCAGCATTTTCTTCTTAGAGTGGCACCACTTCTGGTCTAATAGCCATGGCATCCTCTAAGGATCCGGAAATCATCTGTTGGTGTGTAGATCTTGCAACAGCAGTCTATTTATTTGGTGAGTTCGCGATGCTAGACATCTTGGTGGAGCAACTCTTTCCCAGTAGACCATAGCTAGGCAAATCTTAGTTTATGTTAAGCTTCATGTATCCTCTTCGTTCTGGTTTACTCAGGTTTCTCCACAGCATTTTTGTGAAAATCTTGTATTGGCAGTCGTATGTTCTTCTCTTTAATGTAAATTATTGAAATACCCAAAAACAAAAAAAGAAAAGAAAAAAATCACCGGCCAATGCATGAGGCTTATCAACTAGGAGTGGTTGTTTTCCAAGGACATCCATAGGCATCATCCCCCGATTTTGTCAAGGCTCAAGGCTTGCAATTTTTTGCCGTGTGTTGGCATGCATCAAATAGTGCACCTTCTCATTTGTTTAGATCAAATTTTATCTTTATACTTCTGAATTAGTTCCCTTCTTTTATGTTCAATTGCATTATAATAATCTTGCATAATTTTCACTAAAGGCTTTTCATTATATAAATATATCCTTTTTTTTTTTATCATAAACCAACATAATTGTTTTCGATCTTGTGAGAATAGGTGACTAAGGTGAAGACACTAGTCCCCCATCGGGACATTGTTGAAGCCCCTTGTGAATATGCTTCATACTGTGGTGGTTGTAAGACACAGAACTTGCTATATGAGGCTCAGGTCATAGCTAAGGAACAACAAGTCCATGAGTTGATCAAACATGTTGGAAGATTTTCTGATAAAGAACATGTCATCAAGCCTATTGTTCCCTGTGATATCCAGTTCCACTATAGGAACAAGGTTAGAAAAGGAAATTTTATTCCTGCTCCATTTTGACGGTTCTGGTTTTGTGGTCAAAATAATTGTTGGATAAAATGCAAACATCAGAGGGCTTTTCCAGGAGCATAGTTTTTATGTTTCTCGAATGATTTTCTAAGCTTGTGCAGAGATTAATCGGATGATTGTTTTGTATCAATGACAGCTATTAATTATTATGGACGCATGTTATTGATAAGTGGCTATTGACATAATGATTGATTTGCAAATTTATATTCAATGCACTGTCATTCTCAGATGGAGTTTTCTTTTGGTTTCCAAAGATGGTTGCCACTAGAAGAGTTGGAAGAGAATGGAGATGGCACTAACAAATATGCCTTGGGGTTGCATGCACCTGGCTTCTTTGATAAGGTTCTCAATGTCAACAAGTGCCTGTTACAAAGTGATCCAGCAAACAAGGTAAGGAGATAAAACTCACATAACTTAAGTTAATGTATAATGATGCTGAGTGTTTGTTAGGATAACAACTTATGTGAATTGACGAAGATAGTTGGTTTTATTTTAATCTTTTTTATGTTGGTGAGAGCATTTGCGTGCTGGTTTGTACTAATTAGTTAGCTAAGGTACTTATACGGGAACTTACAAAAAGGAGGAGTCTTATTTTGCTGATGATTTTTTTTCTTTTTTTTTTTTCCCTTGTGTATAAAGACTTTTAGATATTTAAGAATCGCTAAATCTATACTTACAGCTAATACCTGATCCCATGTGCTTTCTTCCTTCCCATTTTGTAGAAATGGGATGGAAAAGAAAGAATATATTTTCTGTCACATAAGTAATTGTGTTCATGTCCTAATCATATTATATTCTTCAAACAATTTTTTTCTTAGGGGAGAGGATGTTCATTTGGTTATTTTGCATTTGGCTTTGATAACCTTGCTTAGAAGAGTAGTGGCAACCATTGGTGTGTTATTCCTTCCATCCCTTGAACTTTTCTATACTCTTACACCTTATTCTTTTTTCTTCTCAGGTTCTCGCAGTGGTCCAAGAATGTTGGAGAGACCCACGGCTAGGTCTGTCTCCTTATAATGTCCACTCACATGCTGGATTCCTTAAGCATCTAGCAATTCGAAGTGGAAGGTAGGTTTCTTTATTTAAGGCTTATCTGTTATACGCTTACCAATGAAGGAGGACCTCACATTTCATTCATCTGCTATATAAAACCCCTTGATTCTGGATTTCCCTTGGCATGTTCCTCATCTTGGAGTTCCATTTTTTATTGGCTTCTTCATGAGGCACTTTCCATAACTTTAGAGGCTTAAACCATACTTAAGAGTTTGCTTCTGCTATATAAATTGCTCAATCGGTGTTCACTTATTAGAGGAGTGCTCTAAACAAGCCATAAAGCTCTTATATTCTCCTACTTAGGGGTAAAAGAAAGATAAAATTGGGAACCGATAAGTAAAACCAATATAAACATCAACTTCAAATTGATGCCCTCCCACAGTAGTGTTATTTCAGGTAGAACCACTTTTGACTACATTCCAATACTAATTGGGAAATTTGAGATAATGGATTAATTAGTTGGAAGAAATTTCTATATGTTGAGGCTTTGATGGAACATTGTATTTTATCTGTTCTCGTTCTCTCTCTTCATTTCACTGGTTTTCAATAAATGTGTTACAGGGATTTTACCACTGGTCAGCCAGATATTATGGTTAATTTTGTGACCTCATCTCATAGGCCAGAGCTGCTGCAGCCATTGGTGGAGAAAATTTCGTCTTTTCCTGAAGTGGTTTGTGCAGCAAACTTTTTCAGTTATTTAGTGAACCCCTGTATATTGCTCCAATTGTATGCGGTTTTAGCACCGCCTTGATATTTAATTCAAGGTGGTCTTTGCTTCTCAAGTTATCTTTTCTTGCTGAGGAGTAACGAGAATTCTGTATGAATGGGTTTCCACGCTTGGTGTGTTTTTCTGCTACATGGGAGGACCCATGCATGCAATTGTGAATTATGTTCTAGTTCAATATTTTCTTTGGGGATTGGCATATCTGATATGTAATTAAAAGACATTAAGGCGTTTTGCTTGACAAATGACTGGTTTGTCCGGCATTTTAATAAATGCTTTTCTCTGATAGTAACAGCGACAATCCATTCTTAATTATTCTCTCGTGTGCATAGGGTTGTAAATGAACTAGATTGAATTGAATTGTATTAAGCCTGAGCTTGTTTGGGAAATTCAATGCTTGAGCTCAATTTGAAGTGCTACTTAATAAGCTTGGGATGAGCTTGACCAAGCTTGTTTGGACTCAATTATTTAGAAAATCTTGTATTCCTTTAATGTAGCTAAGACATTGTGTATAACTCTCATAGTCACATACCTTGCAAGATATTCATATTTTTTCCACTTTTATTGTAGATATATCTTCTAGAAGGGGGTGACTTTGTGACATGGCTTGTTTCTTTTGAATGAGTTTCATTATCATTTCTCATTTGGATTACCATAATCAACTTATGTTTTGTATTAACTTGCACTATGTCTTCTGGATGGTTTGCAGGTAAGCATAGTTAATAATGTGAATACATCCGTGGGTAATACATCCACGGGGGAAGAGGAGTACACTCTGTACGGGAAATCCACCATCACAGAAGTATTAAGAGGGCTTACATTTCAGATTTCTGCCAATTCCTTCTTTCAGACAAACACTCACCAGGTACAATACGACAGTTTACTGGTGCAGCCACACTAACAGAAACGTATCATGCAGATTGTTACATTGGAAAGTCTTCATACTATGCAGGCCGAGGTTCTGTACAAACTGATAGAGGAATGTGCAGGTCTTCGAGGAGATGGCTCGGAAATTGTTCTTGACCTGTTCTGTGGGACTGGTAGTATTGGGTTGACTCTTGCCAAAAGGTATGTCTCTAATCCGTGGATCTGCAGGTTCAATTTTGCGTATCTTACTGGTGTTTTCTACCAGGGTCAAACACGTTTATGGTTATGAAGTAGTACCACAAGCTATTGCTGATGCTCACCTAAATGCCAAGCTTAACGGTATATGTAATGCAACCTTCATCCAAGGGGACCTCAATAAAATTGATGAGAATTTTGGAAGCAATTTTCCGAAGCCAGATATAGTCGTATCAGGTTAGCTTTGGTTGCATCTATGCAAACCCTTGCATTTATAATGGTTTTGTATAATGTGAGAACTTTGCAGATCCGAATCGTCCTGGAATGCATATGAAGTTGATAAAATTTCTTTTGAAGCTCAAGGCTCCTCGCATTGTCTATGTATCTTGTAACCCTGCCACTTGTGCTCGGGACCTTGATTACTTATGTCACGGGGTGGTATGTGTTTTACACATTTTCCATTTTATGGAACAGACTCTCTCTAATGGTGATTGACCTCCTGCGGTTCTACTGTGTGTAAACTCCTAATGCAGGTAGAGCATAACATCAATGGATGTTACAAGTTAATAAGTGTGCAGCCTGTGGATATGTTCCCTCACACACCTCACATCGAATGTGTTTGCCTATTAGAGCTTTGTTGATTCGCGAAATTCAAGCCATAAGCTTTGTCACTTTGGTCGAGAAGTGCAAAGGCACCTCCATGATGCTTTTCTTGTAAGAGGATTGATGGTCGGGCACTCTGCGGCATCAAAGATTCACAGGCTTGCAGCAATTTTCTTCGGAAGGAAGAATTTTTCAATCATCGGTTCTTTGCTGGAAATGAATCTAGGTGTATGAAGTAGCCAATATTTTGTAAGGAGATCGAATTGCCACATTGGAACTGATCGCCTTCATACGCTGTTCAAGATTAGTCTCTCTGAAGATAAGATTCAATGAGTTTAGATTAAATAATATTCAGAAAAAAAAAAAAATAAGAAAACAAAGAAAAACAGTGAATAGATATGATGATGCCAAGAACAATTGTAATTCTACTTTTGATTTGTAACATTTTTCCATAATGATGCCTGGGGGACCATGATCTTGCAGTAGACATAATATCCTTCCGTATGGCCGTCTGTTACGATTTTGGAACCTACTCGATTGAAACCAACATGAGACAAGGACTTTGAAGTAAACTTTCAACTTATTCAAGGAAATCATCCTCAAACCTAGAGCAGAGGCAACAAATAGTAGTGTTTCAACTGAGAACAAAGGGTGATATGGTCATGTAAGTATAAAAAATGTAACTACTTATAACCGCCTTGTGACTAGGTTCAGTGAGTAGGCGGGAAAACATGAAACGTATCTCAAACACTACAATCTGCAGTAGAAAGCCAACAACATGTGAAAACATGAAGATAAAGAGAGAGATTATTAGGATCTTGAAGCTGAATTGGGCCTCGAGTGTGAGTAAGTTGCGGATTTTCATATCAAGATTTATGAAGCAACTTAGCGGAGGATCGCAGGTGTTATGTTATGTGAATAATAAAGTATATGAGTTAGAGGATATATTAACTTATTCACGTATATATACTTTTCCTCCTTATTCAAAGTTAGGTGGTTGGATGTTACGTCCAAAATCGCATTACTCAACATGTGAAAATAGTGGACTCGTAGTTGTAATGAGGTGTATACCTATGTGTTTGCAGGTGTATATGTGTGTATATTCATGTAATTATAGTGGGCCCATATGGAAAAAATATTCAATAGTTTTAATATCTGTTCTTCCATTTAGAAAATTAATAATTTTATCAAGTTTTTACATTTTTTTTTCAGTTACCATATGGTGTATGTGGTTTTTTTTTTTTTTTTTTAAATATAATCATAACTTGAGGGAGATTAATATTCATACCTTGTGGTTTTTGAAATTTAAAATTGTACATTAGTACATGGCTTAACGTTAAATTTGAAAACGTTAAAATTTTATGGCTATGTACATTTTGCTAATACTTACACGGTAGTTCTTTTGTTTTTTTTTTTGGTTTTTCCATATCAGTTTCTACTATTCATGGTATTAATAAGTGCTAGGTAAAATAACTTTTTCTAGTCTAGTTCCATGTCAACAATATATATATATATATATATATATATATATATGTTTTAACAATTTACAAATTTACTTGGTATTACTTTGTTTTTCCTATAGATGTTTAGCATGAGTGACTTCGATAGAGTGTATAATTTCTTTTAGATCTTGATATGATAGTAATTCATTCTCTACTTGACGTTTTATTTTATTTTATTTGGTATCGACAAGCACTAAAAATTGGAATCAAGGTTCTTGCTACATATTATTCCTATTGAATATAACTTATTTTAGTCCCGCAATACATAATTAATTCGTTCTTGTTTTTTTAAAGGAAAATAAAACAGTTTTTATTTATAAATCAGCAATGATACATTATAGCCTATTGAAGGAGTAGAGCTCACATAAAAAAAGAATTAGACCTCTACAAAAATCATCCACATGAAAAGATTATAAATGAAAATTTCTTATTAATATTTCCTTGCTTTTCTGGACATATAAGTCTGTAGGTTTACTAAATTTATATATGATGTTAGACTCTTTTTTAAATAATTCTATATATCTTTTAGTGGGATGAACTAGATTTGAATTCCCTTCCCTTGTTGTAATTATTTAAAACGAAGGAATATCATATATGTAAATGATATATTGTAATATACTTTTGTAGAGGTTCATTGCATGTGTACATGGATGAAGTAACTGTACAATTAATGTATATTACTATAGTTTTAATGTATAGGGACTAAAAAGTCACCTTACTTGTCATTATTACTATATTAATGTGAATTATTATAACTTGACCATGTGATTATTAATACATATTAATATTGAATATTACAATTTGACTGTAGAGATAGGGGCGTGTCTTAGAACAATATAGGCGAAGGTAGGAAACTACTTGGAAATCCTTAACTGGGGAAAAAAAGATAGGTATTAATTACTTTAGGAGCAAATTGATCAATATCCTGGATGAAATATGTTTTTGAAGGATGTATAACACCAGAGATGGAGTTTTGACTTCCTATGGTAGGTAGAAATGTGCTTTTGCATGTTATGCAGCTAATAAAGGAGTTTTAACTTAATATATAATAGAGAATAGATAGATAAGTAGATTAATATAATATATATATATTTTCAATTATGGGGAGGAGAGATTTTGATCTATTTGATTGGAGATTAGTAGGAATTCCACTAAGTTACAACCGCCTTGACAAAATATCTCATATAAATCCTTTAAAGATGTTATTATAATTTGTCTATTTTACAAAAATTTCTAAAATTTTATTACCTTACTTAATTCCTTCTGCTGACAGTTGTTAGGAAAATCAATATAAGATTTAGAAAACATAAAGAATTCAATCAACCTAAAGAGTTTTTCCTACAATTGCTTGCTTTCTTGAAAAAATACCAGGAAATTCACACGAGATTATGACAAAACCATATTACGACAAAAATATACGAAGGCATGGCCATAAGATTTTCTATAGTAATGATCAACGCTTTAGGTGTTGAATTTGTTGAAGCCAAAGGCTCAAAACATCCTATGAACTTGCATTTGGTTCCACGAAAAGGGACACTAGTAAAAACAATTGAGGTTGCTGTATTTCCAACTCTTGCTAGTACTTTCTTTTGTATTGTTCCATCGGTGTTGCCTCCTTTATTATGTTAACATAAACAATGTTTAGTTTGATTATTGAAAGGCTTTTGTGGATTCGTGAGAATGGTAATGTGATGGATTGTGTAGATATATCCAACAAACAACCTACTTTCGACCATCCACTTCTTAAAAATCACACCAGGTAGTCTTTTTCCTTCCTCTTTTCCTTTTTAATTTTCTTTTTCTCCTCTTAATAATTTATAGAGATAATTATCAAGTAAATACTATTTGGCAGTTAGAGGGATTAAAGAAGAACAAGACAATCCTCTTTATTATCATCAAGGAAAAAACAAATACAAATTTCGTTGAGTCCGACCTGCCCTGTGCAAATTCCAAGCTGTTTCAACCTCTCATTGGTAAAATTGATCCTCGCACTGCTCTTTCCAGGACTGAGCTGTCCCAACCAGATTGCCGAGTTGATTGAAGGCTAGAAACCCCATTCCGCCCCTAAACAGTCTGGAAGTTCTACATCCACATTTTGTTAGAGCATTCAATAAGGTGGTGACGCGTGTTTCACTATGCAGACTGCAAGGGTGATCCTGAAAAGTGACAAGTATATTCTTTTTATCTTTTCTCATTTTTATGTAAACCGTATAAGGCTGGATATAAGAGTCCTCACTTTGTATTAGCCAAATCATAGCTTATGGATTTCTTCTTCTTGAGAGATTTTTTCTTTAATATTCCACTTTTATCTACTCCTTTAACAAGGGAGAAGTAGCAATTATCCCTTACCAAGTGCTTGTCTTGTTAGGTTGTTGATGAGTCATATTCAAGTGGCTCATGGATTTTGCTAATCTTTTTATTTATTTGATCTTTGTTTTCAATACCTTTGTGTCTCTTAATTTCTAAGGGGTATTAATTACTCTTATCTAATGTTGTCTCTATGTATTTGCCGATAATGATTAAGCTCTGTACGTAGTAAGCTTGTAAAACGAAACACTGTGATGAGGTACCGAGATATTGTCCCATGTAGTTATTTTGACGTTTAAATTAGCTATGAACTATTGGACAGTGAAGGATGCTTGGATGTAATAAATAATCTTAGTGTATAAAGCATGGAGAGATTTACTGCGAGATGGTAGCAAGATATTTATAGAGGAGCGGCACTGGTAGTTGGAGTACAGTTAGTGGGGATAGATCTTCTCTTGTAAGTATAAGAGAGTAGAGTCGTGGTATCCGACGTGTCTCATTTATCCTAGATCTTTTCTAGTCGTTGCAGAATTTCTTGAGCGTAGTTGATCCAGGCCCAAGGTTTGAGCTTATGGTAGCGAACCTTATGCAATAAGACGTGTCAAATTCGAATAAGCCCGAAGAGTCCATGTTTAAAGAGTCCTATCAACACCTAAAATATTGAATATTAATTTACCTTCCTAATAGTAAGGATGCCATTGGGTAGATTATTATAAAGTTTTCGACTTGTCCGAACTATTAAAAGCCTTATAGGTCAGATCCTACAGAATTTTGGGGTAGGTTTTGGAATTAATTTTCAAATCCTATATGATTATGAGTCAGGTTTTGGAATTTAGGAAAAATCTAATGGAAAACTAGAATCAGTTTTAATATAATAATATGTACATATATAAAAGCTCTTAATGTCATTCTTATAGCCCATATCATTATGTTTATATTATAGGAAATTAATACTTTAGGAAGCATGAGTTACTAATATAGTAATATTTATAAATAATATAATAATAAAATATAAGTGTTGATATAGTATAAATAATAGAATAATATCTTTGGTCTCTTTCCTTTCAAACTATCCCAAGCTGTATAATATTTATATGGATGTTGTTTTTATGTTTTACTTTTAGGTTTGTAATAAGGATTTATAATAGTGGCTTATTTAAAAATTAAGTTTTATGGTGATATGATGCAAGGACACTTTGGCAAGTTTATGTTCTTAAGCATCTTATTTTATGAATAAGAGTGTTTATTTTTATTAAATGCATCTTTTTATAATTTTTTTAGTATGAGTAGATTGGATTGGGTTTTAACCATCATAGGGGTGGGTTATGAAAATAGAGTGAAAACCTTATAGAGTTTTAAGAAATACTATAAGATACTGGGTAGGGTTTAGGTTTTGTAGATTCTGTTATGAACCCATTCCGGTGGCATCTCTAATCATTAGCCCGTTTATTATCTTTTTATGAATACCTCATCCTTGTAAGTTGTGTTGAGTCTGTATTAACTATGAAAAGTGGAGAAGAGTAGGTAAGAAGATAGCATTTGATTGTAAGTACATGACAATACAATCCAATGTATCATGTTTGGTGTATGTAGCATTGGTCATTGATTTTTGTGGTTGCAAAATTATTTGTAATATAAATTACGATAAAGTTCAATATTCTAACTTAAGAATTTGGTGTAGAGTTATTTTTGAAATTTTAAAGATATATATTTTGTACTATGTGAAGTAGATTTTTGTAACCTTAAATATATGGTACGAAACATTGAGTTTTTCTCTAATACTCCAGGACCTTTTTCGTCTAATATCATAGCCAATTATGCAACCAAATAGAGAACAAAAAGTTTATTTAGTCTAGTACCCTATAATCATAGTAGCCAAATGAATTTTGGATAGTTTTATTTTTATTCTAGCTTATTTATTATTGTGTCAATTAAATAAAGTAATAAACATGATAATTGTTACACATCTATTGAATTGCAATATAATTCCCTTCCTATTATATTTGGTGAAGTGAATGGATTGTCAAAGGAGAAGGGGTTTGATGAAGAGTTAAATGTAGATATAATTAGGGATGCAAAAATTTAATGCATGAAAAGATTTATATGGTATTTGACTAGAGGAGTTGAGAAGGTATATCTTTGCATGGAAACTTAATCTATGAAAAGACATATATGGTATTTGGCCAAACTAGAAGAACAATCACATGACAACTACTTTGTATAATATATTGTGCCAACAGGAGTTAGAGAAGATATTTGTCTTTTCATGGAAACTTATATATATGGCATTTCGATCATTGTTGCCACCAAATTTGAGTAAAACAACATCTCAGCTCTCAACGGCTTCAACCAAAATAATAATGTAGTGTGTAGATATCCTAGAACTATTTTAATTATACGGATTTACACCGTTTTTTAAAAGTGATAATCGATACGCCTAAAATATACGTGGTTGATTTGTTTTAATTGTGTGCTAACTTACTTGTCTACCCTGCTTACATGGATAATATTCTAAAACAAATAATTTGCCATGTGATCTAAATTATTGACTTAATTCTGTAAATTTCATCGGAAAAAGAATAAATTTGTTTCCGCAACTATCTGCCGTCTAAAAGCCACTAATATACACCATCTCGATATTTAGAATGTGAATATGTGATACTCCATGTGAAGTGATATCCATATCGATTGCTAGAAAGAATTGATATTAATTTATAAGGATACGGTGATAAATATTTTGTTAATAATAATTGGAAACTTTTAGACTAAATGATTTGAAAAGATCCATTGGTATTTGTTATTTTGATTATTAGCTAATTTTAGTGGTGGATGTTACAAATAGTATTAGAGCCAAACCTCTATGGTAGTTAGACGGTTTGGGTACAATTAGGGGTAGGCAAGAGATTGACCGAATAGAACCAAACCGAACCAAACCAAGAGTATATATATTTTTAACAAGTTGGTTTAGAAAATTTCTAAATCAAACCAAATTGTAATTTATTATTGATTTGAAAGGATAAATTGAACCAATTCATAAAACTAAACAAAATTGTTTATAAAAAATATACTTTACCTTGCAATTGAGGAATTTCTTTTATGGGATATAGTACTTGAAAGAACTTTTAGTTACATTTATTGAAATGTATCTATATTGAATTTTTATTAGCTTAATTTATAAATAATATATATAATTTGAATCAAAGTTTATATATATGGTATTTTTAAAAAAATAAAATTAGCTACTAATAGACATTTGAAATTTCTTAATTACATGAATATTGATTTCATTAACCTTAAATATGATATAAGTATTTATTATTGTTAAATAAATTCAATATTTTTTTATGAGATTACATATAATGCAAATATATTTTCTTATATTAGAAAATATATTTCAATTCGTAAGTCAAATAAAACCATACCTAAATTTTATGGTTTGAAAATGTTTCTAATACAATCCATACTACTTGGTATAAAGTTATAGGAAAATTGAACTGCATTTTTATAATTTGGATTAATTTCAAAGGAAAAGCAAACCATTAAAAATTGTGCCTACCCTTAGGTACAATTTTGACCCAATTTAGAAAAGAGGTTAAAGGAGGGTGGAGTATGTCACCAGAGTGTAACTTCTACTATGTTTTTGGGTGAGATTTGGGTATAATTTTGATCTGGTCTAGAGAAAAGGTTCAAGAAGGGTAGAGAGTATTAGGAGAGTATAATTGTTGGTATATTTGAAGGATAACTTATAAGCTAAGAGCAATAGTGATGATTTGAATTATATACTAAAGAGGTAGAAAGAACTATATTTAGTTACAAGATTTTACAACGAAAACATTATGTGTCAAAGGAGGAAAGATTGCAATAGCTTATGTTAAGTTAAGTCTCACATGGGTTATCGGCAAGCATTAGTATTAGTTTATAAGATTATAGTTTCTAATTAAAATTTATTGGATTAAGCAGTTGACAAAGCTGTGTTAGTATTTATTCATTTATTTATTAACTTATTTTTGTCGAGATGTTGCATAATATTTAACAACTGCATTATAATATTTAAATCACTAGAAAGCATTTAGAAAATGTTCTTATGATAAAAACACATCGTGAGATAGTTTATGATAGGATATAATAGGAGGAAATACGATATGACAGCTTAAAGCGAAAGGCATCGGAAATGAAAATTTTATTTAATCATTAGATCTAGTAATATGGACATTACTTATACTATTTACTCATTGCTACATTCCAGATTAAAAAAAAAAAAAAAGTTAGGATCATCAACATTCTATATCAAGACATTTTCTATGTAGGGATGCGCATCAAATGCGAGCTAGAACATATATTTGATCGTAGAAGTCGATAATCGTTCGAATAAATGTCCGGATAACTTGAGCACCGAACTATGTTTTTAAAATACTCATGCACATAAATTTCCAAAATCAAAATAATTACATAATAAAACGAACAAAAAGAATATTAGACAGTCACATAATTAGAAGAAGTAAATCCTATGTCTATTTCTAGGCTATAATCACTCCATTTTAAAAATTGGGGCGGAGAAAAGGGCATCTGTGCAATTTCAGGAGTTTTAAGTATAACGGATGTACTCAATTTTAAAAATTGAGGATGGAGAAAAGGATATCTGTACAATTACAGTAGTTTTAGAGAGTTTGCGTAATTTATCATTTTTTTTTTTAATACAATGTCTCAAATCTCAACACTTTCTACCCAAACCGTAATTCAATGCTTTGCTTTGTTAGTGAGTTGCTAAGTTTTTTCCTACGTGGTAAAAACCAAATAGGATCCAATCACTATTTCCTAATCCAAACCAGCATTTTTATCTCACCGGATAGAAAATTTTGTCGATAAGGTCACTGATCTAACTTTAATTTCCAAAACTAGGAGTCTAAAGAATCAAATAGACCTTGATCAAGCTAAATTTAAAGCTTCCAATAAAAAATCAAGGCTCAACTACACAGCATGACTCGAAGTGATATCAGTAGGATCCTTCAATTGCATAATGATTAACGTTTAAGGATTTAATTATGCAACGAGCAAAAACTGGACTTGTTTGTATATATAGCCAAAAGTACAAGAGAATCTGACAAGGTAAAAACCATAAATAAAAAGACTATTAGTTTGACAAAGTAAAGAACTAAAAAGGGAAATGGGAAACGGTGAGAAGTGAAATCATAGGTCATTGTTTTTTCCTTTTTAACAAATTGATGATGAAAACTATTTAAATACAATCCCTTGTTCCATTGGTACCTTAAATATAAATAGATTTGGTTGGTGTATAGGTTTCATGCATTTTGTGAATATCAAATAAATTAATCTTGGTTTCTAGTAGCATAAATACACATAGCGTGTGCTGCTAATTCAATCTTATTTTCCCTTTTAATTGAAAACGACTCTGAATTAATGAGATGTAAAGTTCTCTTGCACCAAGAAAAACACTAAAGTATTAAATGAAAATATCGTTAGAAAAGGAAAAAAATCATAAAATAAGTAATTTATTAAAGTCTTGAGAAAAACACAGATATATTCTTGCACAACTGGAAAAAAGTAGATATCATCCTAATTAAACTGTCATATTATGACTTACAAATTTTACAAAAATTTCTTAAAATCATATTATCTTACCTAATCCTCGTTGCTGACAGTTACTAGCCAAAAAATGTATAAGAAATGGAAAACACAAGGAGTTCAATCATCTGCAGAGTTTTTTCTTCAATCGTTTGCTTTCCTGAATAAATTCTAGGGATTTCATACAAAATGTCGAAACCGAATTACAAGAAAATACATGGCTGCATGGCCATATTATTTCTTGTAGTAATGGTTAATGCTTTAGTTATTACATGTGCTGAAGCGGAAAGCCCAAAATATCCCAAGGACATGTATTCAGACCAGCTAAAAGGAACAGTGAAAACTATTAAGGTTGTTGCATTTCCAATGATACCTAGCATTTTCTTTTGTTACGTTAATATGGACAATATTTAGTTTGATTGCTGAATGACTATTGCAGAATCATGAAAATTGTGACGTGATAGATTGTGTAAATATATATCAACAACCTGCTTTTGATCATCCACTTCTCAAAAATTACATCATACAGGTTTCTCGCCGGCTCGAATTCTCGTTTGGTTTATAACGACTGGGTTTGTATTTTCTTTTAAAGGTTGATTAATTCTCCTTTTCCTTTTTCCTTTTTTCTTTTTTTATTTTTTTATTTTTTTTATTGTTTCCCTTTTCAATTTATAGATGAAACCAACCTCGTATCCGAAAGGAACCAAAATCGAAAATTTCCCACAGAAGGTCCTTGCGAAAGTAGAATGCCCGAATGGAACAGTCCCCATCATGAGGAGACAAAACCGTATAGATGATCAAGTTTGGTCCATGGTTTCAAAGAAGAAACTATATCATGTTAATGGTGATGTCAATGTCGCACCTGGTACTGGACATGAAGTATGTACGAATTTTTACTTAAAAACCATTGTCTCATTTTCATTCAAGCAACCTATGAATCAAAACGTGATTTTATCTTATATAGCTATAGATAGTATGCAGTTATTTAAACTCCCTATTAACGCATTCTTCAGCATTGATTCCTTATATTTAATGATGGTTTATGAAAATAAATAAATATTTTCAGAATTTATACGTCCAAAGTCATGATTTAAAAGTCTATGTGCATATCGGTCTCTAAACAATATTTTGAGGGTGAATTTACAATTACAGATAGTCCGTCATTGGGTTTAGTATTTTTATATAATCCAATGTAATTAGTTCAAGTTAGATGGTTTGGGAACTATCCATCTCTTCTAATAGAAAAAAAAAAAGGACAATCAATATCTCTAGATGTGCCTTCCAATTAATTTTGTTAAACAGGATGATGGGATACATATAAAAAAAATGGAGTTGCATTGGTCACAATATCGTGTATCCATAGATGAGTATGTGAGGGATCGTGTAGCTTTTTTCTTTTTCTTTTTCCTCCGATTCATGTAACAATGTGTTGTTATCTCCAATATGGTCCATAATGCATTGATGTATGATTAATAGTATGCTCTAGTCAATGTGAAAGATGGCAACTATTTTGGAGGACATGCAGCAGTCAATGTATGGAGGCCATTTGCAGAAGATAAAGAAGTTAGCTTCTCTCAGATTTGGCTTACCTCTAATAACCCGGATAATGCTAACACTATTGAAGCAGGATGGATGGTAAGTATAAGGAACTATTAAGGGTGTAAATGAGTCAAACTATTTGAGAGCTATATGAGTTTGATTCGATATTTACTCGAGTTTGATTTGAGAAAAATCGAATCGAGCTCAAGTTACTTGAGTAGTTAATTGAATCGAGCTAATGCTTAACTTGATTAGTTTGTGAGCTTAATTGAGCTTGAATTGGATATAAATGTTATCAAGTTGGGGTTAAGTTTCAACACTAATTTTATTATAATTAAAAAAAAGAAGAAGTGTTTTTAAAATCGAGCTTAATTGAGGAGTCAAACTAGAGCTTAAGATTCTAAGTTTGACCGAATTTAAGTTAATCTCAAACTTGAGTATAGCATTATATTATCTCGATTTCACTCGTTTATAGTCTAGGGAACCTCTCTCTCTCTAATTACTCAAAGGAACCATTTTCCTATTTTTATTTGGAGAATATGCAATAATAGCTTCTATTCATGAATAATTGACCTATATAATAATAATAATAATAATAATAATAATAATAATAATAATAATAATAATAATAATAATAATAATAATAATAATAATAATAATAATAATGTGTTTTTAAGAATATGAGTAATGAAATGAAATAAAGTACGTACCTAATGCTAATAACATATATCTACTTGAGATATTGTAAAACAATCTAAACATTTTCTATTTTATTGAGTGAGAGCTAAACTAATAAGCATGGATAAACCTATCAAAGGCATACATTTCATTATATATGTGAGTTATCATCCATTAAAAAAAGAAATAAAAAAAAGGAAGCCTAGCAAGAAGAAAAAATTCTTTGGAATTTCTATTAAAGCTATTAGTCAATATTTGATAATATTGTTAAATTTGGATTGAGTCATGGTTTAATCTGATTTAATCTGATTATTTTATAGAGTTAGTTAAGTTTAATTATAGTTTAACCTCTTATTTAATTTAGTTTACCTTTATAATTTTTGACACTTTTATATATCTTAATCAATTATCTGAAGCGGGTCTGGTATCATATTATTTGTAGAATGCTTATAAAATGAGATTTGTTCCCTTCTCCCCCACCCCTTCTATTGCAGGTTTATCCAGAGAAGGGGCCTGGAAGGGAGCCGAGGTTATTCGCATATTGGACTGTGAGTCCCACGTAACTTGTCGAAGATTAGCGAATGAGAAATTTCATTTTTAGTAAATTACTTATGCATGGATATTTATCCACACATATATCTATATATAATATTTTCAGGCCGATGCCTATGGTAAAACTGGTTGCTACAATTTAGAATGCCCTGGGTTTGTGCTAGTCAGCCAAACAAATTATCTAGGTGCTGTTATTAGCCCTATTTCACAGTACGGCTCCCAACAGTATCAAATAGATATCATCGTACATCGGGTAATGATACTATTCAGGTTTTTTAGTAATTTACTTATTAATGTTGATTTATTTATTATTTTTGTTTCTATTACATAACTCAAGTATTCACGTCTTTTTGCTTTTATAACACGTTTTTTTCCCGATCGTAGGGCCTGATCCTTTGCACTTTTTTTCTTTTCACTTTAGCAATGTTGTTGTTATTATTACCATTATTATTGTTGTTATTATTATTATTACCTATTTAGCTTTGGTTTATAATAAGATAAGACTATTATAGTTTAGTGATGTAAATACTAATTTTTCAACGGGATGGATCGGATTCAATTTCTCTTTTTTAAAAGTTGTAGTATAATATAATTGAAAAAAAAAAAAAAGAAAAACCCTTAGATTGTAATTGTAATTGTAATTTCGTCAAGTCTATCATTCTCTAGTGGAGTTGCCGTAAATGGCTAATCATGTACAACACGCGTGTTGGTTATTGATGATACATGGAGAGATATCATTAAGAAGAGATATGGGAGGAAAAGTGGGCAAACTCAATATCATGAATACGCACGTATGACAGGAATTTAGTGTTCTTGATTGCTCTTGAGTTATTCTTAACGAATTGTCTGTCTGATTTTCTCTGAAGTAGTTTCAATAGAGTTTTGGCTTTTGTTTTAAGTCCGTCAATGTTTTGAATGAACCAAACGAGAAGAAAAGTCCTCTATTTATAGAATTTAAAAGTCAATGTCATTCGTTGGATGGCTTCAAGATAGACGATTGAAATTGAGCTCCATCATTGGAGCTTATCTTTTCCTTTAGTCTTTATGGGCTTAGATATGGATATAGGGCTTCTAGAGTACACTTAAGTCTTTTTAAGGTTCAATAAAGTCAAACAAAGCCTAATGAGTTAAAAAAGGTTGTCTTCAAGTTTACTTTTCGTGTATAAGATAATTGAGTAAGGTTGAGAGTGAAAAGTCCAGTTTGGTGATACTCGTTTTGAGTCTACTGAGTCAAGTCTTCCTAAAACATCTATAATCGGATTGATTTTTTAGGCTCTGTCACTAACCTAAGATATCAATCTGTAGTATTAAATAGGGATAAAAATCTAATTATCGAAATGGTCCGTGATATAAAAAAATGTCGTCTATTAAAAAAGAGTAACCTTAAAAAACCATGAAAAACATGATGGATCTTAGAAATTTTGATTTAATTAATCTTTATATCAGGTTATGCAACTAGAGGGCAAAAAAATAAAAATCAACAACACAAGCTAATAAAATTAAGAAAAAAGTATAAAAAATTCAAGTTATCTAACCGAAATATCTAAGTAAAAAAGCGTGACATTGATAAAAAAGAAAAAGAAAATGAAACATAGAGAATTTTTCAAGAAGTATGGAATTTTAAGTACTTTTGCTTTGCAATCAAATCATAAATATAAATTTAAACTCAAGTTTGATTCAAATAAGTGCAAGTACCACACTATATTGAACTAGTTTTCAGCTAGAGTAACTCGGATTATTTTATTCGTCTTCCAATTGCATCTCCTTATTAAATTGTGTAAATAATATATTCCAGGACCAAAGCACCGGAAATTGGTGGTTCCGGTGCCAAGATATTGATATAGGATACTGGCCAGCTTCCCTATTCACAACTCTTCATGAAGGTGCACATGTTGTCGCTTGGGGTGGGGAGGTAGTCAATTTACAACCAGGGGGTCATCACACAGTAACACAAATGGGGAGTGGGCATTTTCCTTATGAAGGATTTGGGAAAGCAAGCTTCTTCCGTGGTCTTAAGTTTGTTGATGCTTCAGGTAGCCAACAGGATCCTAGTACTGTAAACAAGTTTGTCACACATCCATCATGCTTGACCTTCAAATGGGAGAAACCTCCCAGGAACTTGGAGTTAATTTATACTATGGTGGTCCTGGATTTTCTGCACAGTGTCCATAACAGGAGCAATCACTACCAAGATTGATTCTATGTGGACCAAATGTGCGATGGTCTCATCAATATGTTTGTGATTTTCGTGACAATTTAATAAATATCGGCAAGAAAAGATGCAAAATAATTTATTATAAAAGTTGAAGCTTCTTTATCTATCGCAATCTTTTGTGGCAATTAGCGTTTTTTTTTTTTACACATTCCTTTAATGATTGTTCTTGATGGGTCATTTGATGTGAAGTCTAATATAACATAATTCTGGTAGACAGCAGTACAGCACCTGTTATGTATGTGCAAAAATTAACATATTCTATAAAAGCAAATCAAGACAATCAGTACATAGAGCATTTAGGTATACGGATGATGGATTTCCTTAACAACTTTGAAAGAGTATAAATTTCTAGAGCTTCTAAAAGTCTACGCTCTAAATCAGTGGTTGCTCTTGCTTTACAGAACACAAAGTAAATGATCAAGTCGACTTCGTATAACATAAATCACCAACAATAATATAGAATAAGAACTGTTTCTTCAACATAATAATAAACATAATTAGACGCCTTCACTTGTTGGGTCACCAAGGTGTATCCTCTCATTCATGAATAAGTGCCGCATGGTACAAAATGTATAGGTTTCAACCCTAATTTCTTATAGTTTATAGAATTTAGTAAGGTGATGAAAGTAAGTAATTTGAAAGCTTAAGTAGGATTTAAATTGAGGCTCCTATTTCAAACACATTAGAATATTATGCTTTTATTGTTATTGTTATTTTATTTTTAATAGAAAAGCCTAAGTATGTACGACAGATTTGTAGCAATAGCATTGCTAAGATAAGGTTGTTAAACTCATGATTTTACTTAAAATTGTTAGAGGACTGTAGAATTGAAATATAAAAATATAAATTTCTACAATCTATGTAAAATATCTTTCAGAAGACTATATATCTATATTTATAATAGTTATAAAAAAAACTTAAAATACATTAAAAAATAAATAAATAAATAAATGAAAACATTGATTTTTTTTCCATGAATCTTAATCTACAATCTAAATTTAAGGAAAAAGCATAAGTAGAATTGAAACTGATTGTTTGAAAAAAGTGATAAATTAAAAAGAATTAAATGTTTTAACTCATTCTGAGTTATTGATAGTATAAAATTAAATATATAATTTTTCTTTCAAATTTTTCTATTGGAATTGGAACTTGAATGAAGGCCTCGGTTGTTTTAAGGAAAACCATATATTAGATGAAAATATTTTTCTTTAAGAAGTATTTTTATGAAAAAAAATTATGTTTTTATGTGTTTGGATATTTTTATAAGAATGTATTGAAAATTTTTTTCGGCGTTTGACTAGTGAATATCGTATAACTTATAATTATACTAAAATATATGAATATCTACAACTTATTATAAATATAATTTATAAAATATTTTATTTAAAAGCAAAAGTATAAATGTAATTGAATTTTTTAATATATATTATTGTAACCGTATTAATTGATTTTGATAATATTTTAATAAGTCTATAGTTTTTTTTTTTACCTAGTATACTTTTTTCATATTTAAAATATAATTTATAGATAAGTTACAACAAGAATAAAAAAAAAAAATCATTTTCTTAGAGCTAGAATGTTTGTAAATATTTAATTGAAAAATAGCATTTAGTTTTAAAAAGAGTAAGTTGTTTTAAAAAAAACAGAGGAGAATTTTCCTTTTAATGGGAGAATGTTTTCCCTCACAAAGGAGAATGTTTTCCCTACGTTTTCTACTTAAAATACATTTTCCAACGAAACAAGCAAGGGAAAATAAGAAAAATATTTTTCTTAAAATAAATGGGCTAAAAGCTATGAACATGGAACAATGGATTAGGAGAGAGAAAGAAAGAGGCAAAAATATTAGAATAGGATAAGGAAGATAATTTAATGCTTTAATAGTTAACGAGATAGTAGAAACCTAGTTATATATATATTTTTCTTTTTCTTTTTCTTTTTTGGCTATTTAATTCATATATGTAGAATTAGTAAACTCGATAAAAAATGACATACAAAATTGGTTAGAAATATAAGTATTTATAAGAAAATAATTTTACACATAAGATAACTCGGAAAAACCTCATAAAATTATAAATCTGTAGAATCATATAAGTAGAATTGCGATTTTAACAACTACGACTAAAGCTTTGGCACTTCATACATCGGCACTTCATGCATCTACTCTTTAGCAAAATTGTGGCCTCTTATTTCATATGAGTAAATCGTATGTATCATCACGCTCTAGAATTGAGGTGCAATTGGTCCACCATATATTTTTACTAATTAGAAATAACTTGTATATAAAAAAATAGCTCATCAATCATAAGATCCCTAAGAATATGTTGAGGTCTATTACCAATAGCTAAAAGAGCAGTTTATTATCTCACGATTTGGTTCCTTATCTTTATGAGTGGTTATGGTTCGATTTAGTTTAGAAGCCAGATTGAATTGAATTGAATTATATTTAAAAACGGTTTGATTTAAACCCTTAGTGAGTTGAACTGCTTAATGATTTTGGATTACAAAAGTGATTACTATAAATATGGTTTAGCTTTGTTTGATTCAATTCAAATCGCTTTTAAAAGCATTTATTTGTTCAACCACATTTGACTAATAGTAATACATATTTACCATAGTAGGCTTTACTTGTATGATTTTGTCCATGATTCCAAAATAAAAAGAAAAAGAACAAGTAAATTATAACTGCCTATATGCATATAAATAGAAGAAGAATTATAAAATAATAATTCCTTACAAACAAGCTTAACTTACTTTTCAAACCCTATATTGTAAATTTTCCACTAGATTATATATATTACAAACAAGCTTAACTTATGGAAAGCTTGGAGTTGCCGGTCTAAGGATTGAGGATAGATTGAGGAACATGATTGGCACTATGATGGTGCAAGGAATGGAAATAGGGATAAGAGATGAGAATAAACACAAAATTGAGATAGGGATAATAGATGAGAGTAAACTCATTGAAAGTTTGAAGTAAGAGTAAGAGCTTAGTCTAATGTGAAAACCTTTGTTTGTGAGATAGAAATGAAGGAGGAGTGGAAGCATTATGGACTAGGAGACTGCAAATTAATACCTTAGCATTATGGTTAGGTTTCGTAATTCTTTTCCACAGTAAGAGTTGCTAAGTTTAGCATATTTATTGGCATTCAAAAATCAGGACCTACTTTTTAAAAAAATTTTTTATGCAAGAATCTTTTTGGTTTGGCACGAAGTGGTTTAGTTTGATTTGACTTCCGAATTATAATGTGAATCATTTGGATCCTTTATAAATTAAGTTGGGAACTAAATCATAAAAAATTCTCATATTGCAGTTTATTCGATTTAATTTGATTCTCCATTCGATTTAATTTGATTATATAAAAAATCAACTTTTATCATTCATTGGATTCGCGTTGAGGAGAGAACAGCCTTTAGGAAATGAGTAGGAATATATCATCTTGGGATCTAAACTGCGTAGCTATTTTGATTTAAAGCGGTGGTTCTCATTATCAACTTGAATCAGTAGTGTTTTACTCGAATCACTATAATTCCAACTCTCAAGACGGGTTGATATTTCCTTTTGTCCATCACGCATCTATTCTTTGGCAAGACTCTCAATGCATAGACAAAATGACTCATTGCTACCTAGAATTTTGGATTGTGGGCTTGTGAAAGGAGGATGAAGCTTTCCGACTCCAAATGATGACTTCAATTATGTCCCTCTTTTCTCACATATTACCATGTACAACAAAAATAAATAAATAAATAAATGGAATACACATAAATATCCTTTATACGTGGAATACGATTGATGGAGAGATATATGTGATATTTCTTGTGGATTTGGAAACTTAATGCATTAAAATATATATATGGTATTTGAACAAAGAATTGAAAAGTCACCACCCTGCAAAGATATATATATATATATATATATATATATATAGTATTGGGCCAAAGGAGATGAACAAGTGTGAATAGTTAGGATTGAGCTTGAATCAATTTGATGCTCTTTACCTTTTCTTACTGAACCACACCTAATATTATGGTTTCTTTCTTTTATATGAAATCTTTATATGATTTGTTTCATAATTTTTTTAACTAATTTGGGTTCGGCCTGATATACGTTTGATTTGAATTGTTATCAACACGACAAAACTATTTATAGAGCTGTAGATTATGGGTACAAGATTCAAGTAAAAAGAATATTATATATGTTTAATCAATACAATCTTAACTTCTATGCACATGGAACAATTATTGTTTATTAATGCGGCTTTAAGGTTACCACATCGTAAATCGATAAATCCAATCTTAGCTTCTATGCACATGGAACGATTATTATTCTTTAATGTGGCTTTAGGTTACCACATCGTAAATCATCCTATAATGCGATTTATTTATTGGTAAAGTAAAGTCAATGAAAAGTTCAGCCTCAGTTAAAAAAATAAAAAAATCAAACTTGGCAACAAAATTATGTGATGTACTGGGTGAGTACTTGTAAAAGTGGTATTATTACCTTTAATGAAGGAGACAAAGGCTCCTTCTCACAAAGAAATGAATTTTTCTACATTCTTATAATTGTTTTTTACGCGATTAGTATAACCTTTCATTCTGTTTTTAATTTACATTTTTTTAAAGTTTGAACAATTTAAATATCACCAAAAAGTATAAGAGAATAATGCAAAGTAAACACCATATATAACTAGATTATTCTTTTGACATTAAGGAAATAAAAAAGGATATAGTATTGATCTCATATAAGATATAAAAAAAAAAAAGGGAGAGAGAGAGGAGGGTGTGAATTAATATCTTCAAACTTTTTGAAACTTTTGATGTAAATAGGTTAAAAATACCTCTCTTAATAACTTAATGTGGTAAATAGTAGTACTTTAATAATCTAGCATATGATTAATAAGCAACTTAAAGTAAAAAGATAAAGGAAGAGATAATCAAGCTTAAGATTTGTAGAAACCCATCATTCTGTCTATTGCTTTTTTTTAGTTTCATTACTAGGGAATCGATCTACTTTTTCGGTGTTGTTCTACTTAATTCACTTGATTAAACAAAACACGAGAAATTTACAATTATTAGCTACACTTAGCCTTAACAACCTTTTGCTTTAACTATATAGTCTTTTTACAATCTAGGTTAATTACAAATCTATAAAATACGATCAAACTGCTTTCAACACTTAAACAACATATAAAGTTGACAAAAAGCAAGTGAGAATAACAATGTGA
The DNA here is from genome assembly GCA_024138005.1 of Lumnitzera racemosa. Classification (NCBI taxonomy): domain Eukaryota; kingdom Viridiplantae; phylum Streptophyta; class Magnoliopsida; order Myrtales; family Combretaceae; genus Lumnitzera; species Lumnitzera racemosa. The sequence goes on along the minus strand of JAMXBC010000008.1, from coordinate 7,643,812 downwards.
CTCTTAAATAATTTCGAATAAAAACAGAAATAATGATTGACGAGCAATTCACTTCGGTTCAATTTTCTGAATAAGTATCTGAGAATCGTTTTGTGTTATTTTAGATGGTAGAAATTGCTTCACAATCCAAGTATAGTGTATATGTAATTTTTTGCTTCTAAGATTCGTACATACAACTTTGAATCACTTTTCCTTTTATACTTGAATCTTCCAACGATTAAATTTATTGAGAATTATCTTTAAATAAGATTTATTCTTTCCAATGTCTAAATAATTCGTAGATATTTTAGAGAAAATGTCAGTGTTTTGAAATTTAAACTCGATCCTCTAAGCTTGTTTTGGTAGGACAAGCTTGATTAGCAATTTCGAAATAGGCTTCAGATTTAAAATTGAAATCCCATAAAATCTGAAACTAACCTTATCATTATCCAATGTAAGATATTATCTTGATTTATCCAAAGATAAATTCGCTTAAAAGTAATCTTCATGGATTCTTAATTTCATTTTCAATGAAATGGGATTAAGTATATTTACTTTATATACTTAACTTAGAGAGCTAGGTTTTATTTACTTCAAATATGATATTGTGCGATTTCTTCAACGTGACTTTTCTAGATCAACTATCCAAACAACCTTTTGAAAAGTATTAGTTTATTTTCAAAGTCTCTGAATAAATTTCTAAAGTATTATACCGACTTTTTTTCAAGGTTTTTAAATTATGTTCTGATGATTTTCAAAGTTAGCTCCTTTTCAACTAAGTCAGATCTTCTGAATAAGTTTATAAACATAACTTAATTTATAATTTTAAACTTTTCAAAAAACTGTCTGCATATCTATATACTTATTAATTCATTAGCATTCTTCTCTTTTTGTAATCATCAAAATTCATAAGAGATATTTAACAAATGGGAAACGATAAGATGCAAAATCATAGGCCACAAACAATTTTTTACTCAAATTTATGATGAGAACTCTTTAAATTTATTCCCGTGTTGAATTTATAACTTATATATAAAGAGATTAGGTTGGTATATAAGTTTTTGTTGGTGGATTATGAATGATCTTATGGAAAGATTTTATAAAAAAGGTTAGCATGATTTTATCGGGCCAAAAGAGTCTAAAAGAACAAATGAAAAAACGGAGATATATTCTTGCACCGTAAAAAACAATAAAGTAAGAAGCATAATAAAGAAAATGTCTGAAAAAATTTAAGCCCATAATTGAAAAATAATTAAAACCTTTAAGTAAAGGAATAATAATAATAACAACAATAATAATAACTAAAATGTATAGTAACTAAAGATAATAAAATAAGTTAGATGTCGCTAAGTTAAAATTACAAGATTTGAGATCATATATTACTTTCTAATACCAAAGAAATGGACAAGACATTACGCGATGGACCCATGAGCCCATGCCAAAACCCACTATCTCTACTCCCTACAGCCCCAAGCCCAACTGCTCTTTCCTTCCCTAAGCAGCTGAAAACCATCCCCCAGTTAACCTAACTATATCCCTAACTAAATAAACTGGACCAGCCATTGCTCCTCCTCATGCGTGCATGAGAGAATGCCACCTATGAGCTTTATTTTTCTAAGACAGCACCCTAAACCATCTAAAATACACACAAGTATACTAATCTCTATCTCTTTTTTTTTTATTTTTTATTTTTTATCTTTTATTTTTATTTTTTCCTCCAGCGATGCACAAGTACACACTTAAAACATGCAAAATCGAGGAAATTTCTAATCCTTGTATCATTCATCTATGCATATAACATGCTAATATTCTATTTAAGATATAACTGAATATCGCCATTTCTTGCTTAGAGTATTCTCATCTGAATTCTTTAGCATGAAATCGTAAATTAGGAAAATTTTTTTTGAGGTTATTTAGTTTTTCCTTTTTTTTTGGATAATTTGGCTAAGCATCTTAAAAATAATAGTTTATTTATTTTTTTATTGCTTTTAGTGTTATATTAGTTTAAATTTATATTTTATGGATCTTATAAATAATATAAATAAATATTTAAACTCATATTCGAAAATATTGCGAAGTTAAAATGAGAAGGTCGTCAGAAAACGAAGTTCTTGATTTGGCCTCTAGCAATTTTAAATGCGAAACGAGGATGCTTTAATACAAGTCATTCTAACAGAGCATGGATCAACACAATTTCCATCTCCCTTGATCCACGCCGGTGTACAAAATCCAACCCGAACACCATTTTCTCTCCCTGACGACGCTAGCAACACCACGAAACCTTCTTCCCTTTCCGCTGTCTTTTCTTTTACTCTTTTGGCTGCCATCCTCTGTTCTAGTAGACGAGGAACAGAACAAGCAAACTCGCGTGATCTGAGGTGACTTGCATGCAGCTCAACACTCCATACTCCGGCGACAAAACTCGAGCAAGGTAAATGCTTATTCCTAGCTATAGCTTACTCGCAAGTGGTCCCTTCAACTCCTCGCATAAGCTCTTCAACGACACGACCCAACCAATGCAAGCGTCGACTCTTGGTTCAAACTTGTTCCGCAACTTCTTATTACCTTAGGATGCCGTTACTAACCTCATTTTATTTCTTTTGATATAATAGTAAAAGGTGGCATCAATTTTGATACGATTACCTTAAGGATTGTTACGATTAGTGATTAACATAAACTAGTGAGTACTCTCGATAATAATTGCGTTTATCACACCCCATATCAAAGGAGTTGTAATAGTCTTACTGTATTAACTAATCTACGTTAAAAGCCAGTCGCCTTAACCGCTAACGTAAGTATAGCTTATACAAGGCATTCGTTACTCTACTACTTTGAAGTGTCTAATTTAGTATCTGGTAAAAATTAACATATGATGTAACTTTTCAAAATAGCTACTGAAAATAATATTTATAACTTAAATGTTAGGATAAAAATTAAGTTTTATAAATTGTATAAAGAATAAAGCCTTGAATGTCATAAAAATTTCAAGAACTACATCTTTACGAAAAGATAGTGTTTACTAAAATTTACAAGCTTACAGAATCAAGAATAAATCTCATTAGTCGAAAACTAAGAGTTATTCGAGAAGACCCTATTAACTTTACTAGAGGCTAGTCTAGTTGATAAACTAAGTAGAAATCCGGTTAGGTAGTTTTGAATCTCACTTCCTGACCTCATTCTTTAGTCTTTTGAAAGTTGAAGTAGTATTGCTGAATAAGGGAATGAGCGATAATTTGCCCAATAAGTAGGACGGAGACAATAGTACGTATTTGACACAAAGCAACAAAGGTTTTCAAACAAGTTTAGTTAGATGTTATGTATGTACAAGCAAGTGTCATCACATGACGTTATTTGGTTTGTCGTAAGATTAGAAAAATTGTATTTGCTCTAATTTGGGTTGAGGAGTTTGATGTTGCGTACTTCGTGGATTAGAACCAAATTAGGGTTTATGCAATGAAGAACAAGCTTCGCCCAAAACTTCACTTCGTCCCTGATCTTGCTGTAATCTTTTCTCTCATCAATTAGTTCAACTAAAAGTAGGGAGGGGACTATTTCAATTATCTTTATTGAAGGGTTCATATTTAACTTAATAATCCTAATTATTTTTCATAGTAGGTTGCGATGCAAGTTCGGTTAGAAATGTATTTTAAATTGATTGGGTTTTACTAAGGGACAACTAATCAAGAAATTAACTTGAACTTTGTTGAAATATGGTAGAGTTTTAGAGAGATAGCCTCGTTGAATCTCAAAGCTTAAAGAGAGTGAAAGTGAAAACTTAAGTGTGATTTTAGTGCTTTTGTGTGACTCTCTGGATAAATTTTGCTTTAGTAAGAAATGGTGGCTTGAATTTATATAGAAACAAGCTTGAGTATGGATGGAAAGCAATTAATTCATAGGTTGTTGGAGAATTGGGAAGGATGACCAAGCACATGAATCCGTCGTTTTTCCTTAAAATCATGCTTTTAGTATATTGGAATTCGACACGTTAACATGAAATGCTTGTGCTACTCACAAGTGATAAGAGGGTATTCAATCCTTTCTAATAATGGCACAAATAAAATGGATCACCAAATGAAAAGTTAAATTTCACATATACCCCTATATATTTTTAATTGTACATTTACTCCTGTGTTACATGACATTATACCATAATAACCCCAAATAATTTTTGTAAAGATGGATTAAATGCACATTAAAGATATATGAATGACTAATTAAAAAGAATCAAACATTTCAATTTATTTAAATCATTGATGGTATAAATTAATGTATATAGGTTTTTTTGTACTCTTCATTACTGAAGTTGAAACCTAAATGAAGGCTATGAATATAAAATAAAGAACTAAGAGGGAGAGAAAGAGGGAAAAAATTAAAATAAGATAGGAAAGATGATATAATGCTCTAATAGTTAATGGCTTGTAAAAGCCTAATAGTATTTTTTCATTTTTTAGCTCATTCAACTCAGATATGTAAAATTGGTAAACTTAATAAAAAATGTAAGTTTCTACTTAGTTTACATGTAAACTTGATTTAAAATGTAAGTTTCTATATGAAAACGATTTTGTACACGAGTTAACTTACACGAGTTAACTTACAAGAGTTTTCTAAAATTGTAAATTCGTAGAATTGTGATTTTAACAACTATGACTGTACAGAAGGATGTCGTCAAAGTAGACCATAACACACTTTTTAATCAAATTTCTTAGTATATGATTCATCAACCTCATGAAAGTACTCGGGGCATTTGCTAAGTTAAAAGGCACTACCATTCATTCTTAAAGACCATGTTGAGTCTTAAACGTAGTTTTTCATTCGTCTCCTTGCCTTATTTGAATTTGATGATCGCTAGACTTCTAGTCAATCTTTTTGAAGATTCTAGCTCCTTTCAGTTTGTTAAGCATATCATCCAACCTTAAGATGGGGCATTTATACTTGATCGTAATTTTGTTAACAGTTTTATTATCTACATACATTCGCCAAGTATCATCTAGGGAGCATTGGCACAATATAGGGGTTGAGACTTTCTCTTATGTATTATTTCTTTAGTAGCTCATTGACTTGTCTTTGAAACCTTGCAGCTTGTTTTGGATTCATCTAATAAGTAGGCTTGTTCGTTAAGACAGTTTTAAGTATCAAGTCAATGCAATACCTAATCCCTCTAAAAGGAGAAAGTCCTTCTGATAGTTGTTCAAGAAATAGGTTAGCATATTCATTTAACAGTTGTTAGACCTCTTTAAGTAGTACAACTTGCTCCTTTAACTCTAACAATTGTTTGATCAACATAAAGGTTGGCACATTAGACTAAATAGCTTTTTGGAGCTTTGATTGGCTCAGAACTAATGCTTTCTTAGATCCTTAAGCTAACTTAGCTTATAACTTTGTTACGTAGCTCAGCATCAAAAGGTTCAAGGTGATGTTTTTCTCATCTTTGTCAAATGTATATGTATTCTTGAATCTATCATGGATGACTCTTCTATCAAACAACTATGGTCGACCTAGCAACACATGTGATGCATACATAAGTAATATGTCATAGAAAATTTCATTAGAGTAGTTTCTAATGGAGATCGGCAACAATACTTATTGAGTGACAATGTAGTACTCACTTCTCATTAAGCCAATATAGCTTTTGCGGCCTTAATTTGATATGGTCGATAGTTTAAGCTTCTCAACTAACTTCATGAATATTACATTAGTGTAACTCTCATTATCTTCTATGAGTGCACATTATTGCTTGTTCACCTTATAGGTGATGTGAAACAAGTTCTCACGTTGCTTTTCTTCAAATGATGGTTTGATGCTCAGTATATGTCTAACGACTAAGGTCGGCTTGTCTAAGTCCTAGGCAAACACATCCTTCTCATCTTGCTCATCATTAGCCTTAGTTTCTTCCACTAACTCTTGTTTCTCTTTAGGTTCCTCATTCATACTATCTACTTTAATCTTTGGACCATTGCCCTTAATAATCATCGTTCATTTGTTTGAGCATTCAGTAATCATGTGCTTGAATTCTTGACACTCAAAACACTTGATTTGGCTCATTTTTCGTCCTAAGCCTTATCCTTTCTCAAAAGTTCTTGGAAACACTTTACTATGATTTAGTTGGCTCCTCTATTCAGCTTTGATGTTTGTCCTCCTATTTGGCTCGGTACTATGCTGAGCTCAGTGATTACCTTAAACAAGTTAGCTTATTGGAGGTCTGTTCGATTTATTCCTCCCCCATCTTTCCACATGCTAGGTTATCCTTGTAGCTTTATCCAATGTAGTAAACTATTGAAGTTAAATTATATCTTGAATGTCATTCCTTAACCTAATAAGGAACCTGGATACTTTTCAGGTTGAAGACTCATTTACCTCACATCAAATCATGAGCATTTGAAATTCTCGTATATATTCGTCAATAGTTCAGTTGCCTTGCCTCAATTGTTGAAGTTGAGCAAAGGTATCTTATAGGTAAGTATTTTGTACAAATCTGTTTCTAAGTACTCTTCTCATTTCTGGCCAAGTGCTAACCTCTTTATATCCTTCTCATCTCTTAATGGTTTGGAAGTTCTTCTACTACATTACGGCATAACCAAAGAATTTTACAGCACTGATGCCTCATAATAATAATTGTAAAAAACTTGTTCTACCTTTTCCTTCCAATCTAAGTAGTCAACAGTATCCTCGAAACTGTTACAGCTTGGAATCTAAAGCTTTATATGATTGGCAGCTCGGGGTGCTTGAGCGCAGTCTTCTAACTCAACATACTCTTCTTCATCCTCTTCATCCACTTCTCCTAAGTAAATTCTTCTTTACATACGCCTTTTTACTCCTCCACCTTGATCTTATTGAGTTGAGATTTGTCCTCTTGAAGGTTGGGTAGCTTAGGGAGTGTTCTGAATGACATTACTAGGCTAGAAGGTTAGTGTATAAATAACTCTAGTCAGGTTAACTATCAAGTTAGCCATTTTATCGAATTGTTCGTATGTGCTTCTAAGAGTTTTTTGAGGTTATCAGCTATTGTAGACGACACTACTGTTATTATCTCTAATCTCTACATTTATACGAGTCAATGCTCTTTTACGAAACTTCAACAACATTTGAAATTTCAATATTTAGGAAACAACTAACACCTTCTTCAAGTTAACCAACTCACACATTCATACTTTTGGTTACGAATGTTTAAACCTAAAATAGATTTCTCTATGGACAATTAGCATAACAGTTACTTTGAAGGTTAGAAATGTTTCAAATAAAACTTGCTTGGTTCTTAAAGCTCAAAACAGAGTTAAAGAGAGTATCTCGCAATAATTATCATAGAATGAAAACACTACTTCTGTTACTTACTAAAAACACTATACCTAACTTCTTATACAACTATGACACACTACTACAAGCAATACTGCATATAATATAACTACAATAAAACTCAAAATGCAACTTATCTAAATGAATCTCTACTTTGATACTAAGATGATAAGTTGTGCTAAGAGTAGACAACGTTGGCTATATTAGGGCTTGGTCTAAGCTTACTGAAAGTTTGAAATGAAAGGCGATGAAGTATACGAAAAAAAAAAAACAAAGAAAAGTAAACAAGCAAATATCTATGAATGATTCTAAGGATATGATACACCAAGGAATCTCTATAAACTCACTAACTAACTCGATATGATGCAGAGCAGCTTGATGAGGTTACTCACTACCTAATCTTGCTTAAGTTTAGATAAGGGTTACGGTAGAAGTAAGAACAATAGCTTACACAAAGGGAAAAGTATAGCATATTCAATATCAAATAGATGTTGCGATTACAATGTGTAAAGGTATTTATAACTGATAATCTAGGGTAACCTTTTGAAAATGAAAAAAATAAAAGGGTATTTTCTAAAAGAATAAAATACGGGGAATAAAAAAGGGGTGTAAATGAAAAAATCAAGAAAACAAGTGATTGGTACTGTAGATGCTTTCTCGTGGTTATTTGAACACATGGTTGGTAGCTAATGGATGGGCTTCTAATAGAATAGACAAAATTGTCTGGTTAGTTAGGCTATCACCAAGCACATATGCAAGTAGAACTGAAGATTCTTCCGAGGTGAACTTAGCCAGGACATGCTCTAGATAACTCGGAATCAAGTTAGTCGAGTAGGTGATCAGGTAAGCTAAGCTATTAGTTGGATGCTCCTTAGGTTGGTAGTTAGAAATAATTGATAGTTGCTGGAGAGTTTGGCTCGAGTGAGATAGTAGGTCGGCGGTCTAGATTAGCTTAACCTCTTTGCTGGTAGGTTGGAATGAATGAATTTACTTTGTTAAACCTTCAAGACCTCGAACTCGAGCTCGAGTCAGTGGACTAGTGGCTCGATTGCTATTACTTATTTACTCTTTTAACAAGAGCCGTAGTGAGTATACTTATTGATTAGTTTGTGCATAATATCAAATTAGTCATTATGCTATAAAAGGTTTGGTGATACGTCATATCCATTGAATATTTTACAGATTTGCTAAATCAACCTTCTTTCATTCTATTAGAGTGTTATTTTTTGATACGGTCGTGTGTCTTAACTCTAAGGCTTATCAACTTTGTTAATATTAAAGCATGGTTCTAGGTAAGATAGTATAAGGTATCAATGAGTTTGGTTACTTTAAGTAGTTATGCTACCCTAGTTGCTGCTATGTTTCTTCTATGGCCGATCCTCTAACTAGCAGTGTTGAAGTTGAATATGTCAAGCTTCATTAGTTTTGGAGCTGTTAAGCTACTGGGTTCATAGTTGTAGCAAGTGTATCGTTGGATTTTAATGGTATTTGTATTGTTGGTAACTTTTGGAGTCACTGCGCATCTTTAGTGTTGTTGGTTGAGAGTGGTGGTCACAAGTGATTATAGTGGTTTTAGAAGTTTCTACTAGGTAGTGCAATGATTTTTCTAGTGAGGTGTTAAAGGTTTGTGTAATGATTAATTTCAATGTTCGTGCCGTGGTGGGTGACGATGAAAGTAACATGCCAAAATATCATTACATCTAATTAAATTAAATGTGATTACATGATATAAGAAATTTTTTTATGGCCCATTTACTCTAGAATAGAATATACAAGGAAAAGAAAAAAAATTATGCGTTAAGAATGATTATTATTAGGAATATACTAGATTTCTTATTCTAGTGTGTACTTCATGTAAAAATTTATTGTAAGGAATATTTATTCTAGTGTTCACATCGCTTCATCTTAATCTTATTAATTGTGGTATTGAGTTGGGCATATAATTAAAACACTAATTTACTCCTATTTGGTCATTTTGGAAAATAAAGAAAAAGTTATTTAATTTTAGTTGTCAGTACAGCTAGTACATGGAGTATTTATAGGCTTATAATCCTATTACAAGTGAGGAAATTGAATAAAATCTATATTCCAATAAACCGGGAAATAAAACAAATAATATCGACTTTCCTAATCTAAGAAAGAAATTTTCATCAGCTTAGTATCTTGTCAAAATTCGCAAATGTGGCTCCTAAAATATCATCAAATGGTGAAACGGTTCACTTTAGGCTATAACATGTTCAAATTTGTCTTTATTAACGTATTACGATTTTTGTAACTCTCTATAGCCAAAAAGTTTTTATCCTTCAAAGTAGAATGATCCAAAATTAATATATTAGAACTACACTTCTAAATGCATGGATTCTAATGGTTTTTAGGCATCTTTTGACTTCTTATGGTTCTGACTGATTTTGACCATTCTTCAACACACTTCAGGATAACATTGACCAATTTCTAATGGCCAAGACCGCAAACCATTAAACAACTCAGGGGGTTTCTTGGTTTAGCCGGTTATTACCGTCGTTTTATTCAAGGATATGACTCCTTGACTAGATCCCTCACCCAACTCTTGAAGAAAAACAATTTAGGGTGACACGAGGATGCAAAACATGCTTTTAAACAGGTAAAAAAGGTGTTGATGCAAACTCCCGTACTCAAGCTACTTGACTGCTAGGAACCCTTTACGGTTGAAACCGATGCTAGTGATGAGGGAATGGGGGCTGTACTCATGCAAGAGCACCACCACCCAATTGCTTATGGGAAGAATACGATAATGTTTCATGAGTTTAGCCCACCCGTTTTCAGCTGCTTAGGAAGCACAAAATTTTCTTGATCATGTTTTTATATCCTTAGCGATCGGGATCCAATATTCACAAGCCAGTTTTAGAGTGGGTTTTTCAAGATGCAAGGGGTTGAATTGAGGTTTTCCACTACTTATCACTCACAAACGGATGGGCAAACGGAAGTGGTTAACAGATGTCTACCAACGTCTTTGAGATGTATGATTGAAGAGAGGCCCAAGAAATGGACAGAGTACTTAGCCCTAGTGGAGTAATGGTTTAACACTAATTACCACTCTATAGCTCAGGTAACGCCATTCAAGATCATGTACGGTTTCCACCCCTACCAAACCCACCCCCCCCCACATTTACCATATGTTCTAGGGAACTATTATAACGGTACAGTGGAAACGATGTTAAGAGGATGCGAGGGAGCAATCAAAACTCTGAAATTTCACCTCAGACGAGCCCAAGAAAGGATGGAGAAGATGCATAACAAACACAGGACAAACAAACACTTCAACGTAGGGGGCTTGGTATGGATTAAATTATAACCCTACCGACAACACAGCTTAAAGAGCAACAGAATTCACAAACTGTCACCCAGTTTTATGGGCCTTACAAGATTTTAGAGAAATTGGAGCAGTCGCCTACAAACTAGAGTTACCTAAAGGATCCGCGGTGCACCCAACATTCCATGTCACGCAATTAAAGAGCTTCATCCTACGCCGTGAGCATCTTGCTCCCGATCTTCCTCTTAAGATCGATGAGTTGTCCTACGAACCCGAAACTATTCTTGATAGCAAAATTGAAAAGATTGGACCTACAAAACAAAAGATGGTGTTAATCAAGTGGAGAAATCAACCAGGATGCGGTGAAATGGGAAGTGTGCGATGACTTGGCTTTGAAATTTCAAGGAATACCCTTGTGGTCAAGCGTTTTGTGTGGGAGGGAAGATGACGTACGGTTTGTGTTTTTTGGAGACAAAAGAGATCGAGATACTTCCGGACTTCAATCTGTTTTGTTATCTGGAGTTAACATTGAAAGCAATTACAGGGCCAAGGATTAGTGCTTGGATTGGGCCACGTTAATAATGGGCTATCTTAAATATCATTACCTTAGAAATATAATAGACAATAGAATATATTAGATAAGGATGTGTTGTGTCATTAGAAGCACAAGTTTATAGGACACGTTAGCATAGAGAAAAGATTACATAATATTAGGAAATATTCTATTTAACTAACTATAGTCACTATAAATACAGTGTAATGGTGACATTAAAAATTTATGAAAAACTAAAAACATTGTCTCCCAATTTCCAGCTTGAATCCGTGCTTTACTATGCATCTACAGTTTGTTTCCATAGCAGGGTTGTAAATTTCATTCCCTGATTTATTGGCTAACACTTCTAGAATTCATTAGAATTATAAAGTTAAGTCTAGGAGGGTTTGGGAGTTTAAAAATATGAAATAAGTTAAACATTTTATATTTAGAAGCATATTGCCATAGAATGGCTTTACCCTAAATAGATATTTCCATGTTCACATGATTCCTTTCGTTATGTATTTGGGCAACAATTGCAAATGTACAGGGTTTTGCTTCACTAAAACAAAGCAGCATGCAAAAAATGCATCCTTCCATTAGTATCGGGATTAATTTACCTTTTTGTTCCTTTGACGGCATCTCCTCTCTACCTATTTACCACACACATTCAAGAAGCTGTTCCACATAGTGATCGAACTAGACCTAGGGAAAGGTTGGATTTGATCCGTGAATTAGATTGGAATCGGCCTTACGGGATTGAACTATAGCTTAACTCACTGGGTTTGACAAGTCAGCGTGATTCAATGTGTTGGACCCATCAAATCGGTAAGTCCAAGTTTGAGTCAAAGGAACCGGTAGTTCAACTCGTTGGTTACGACCTTCTATTTGGAAATTAAAAGAATTAAAAAAGAAATTTTTTTATAAATTAAATTTAAATATTTTCTCTAATTAAAATATAAAATAAAATTAAATATATATTATTATTTATATTAAAAAATTGATATTGGGATTGAATAATATATATAAGTTTATAAGACAAAATTATTAAAATCCATATATTTTAATGTTGATAAAAATAGATAGTTATGGTATAAAATATATTACTTTAACCACCAGAAGAGTTTTTTAACAAAAAAACAAAAAACCACCAAAAGATTTTTCCCTAAGTTATAGTAAGGGATATTGCAAATATAGTAACATGGGTTGTTATAAATGTGTCCTTGTCTTATACTGTAATGTTGGGGATATTACATTTGCTTCAAATATGATCATCTCTTGTAAGAGATATTACAAAGCAAGTATGGGCATTCAAATATAGCAAGGATATGCCAAATTGCTAAATCCGCATATTGCAATTCTTTAAACTACATGATTAATGCCAAAATAGTAGATCATTGCCAAAATAGCAGATTTATGGTCACCTAAAATGAAGAACTATTGCCTTTTTTAAACTACTGGAATCATTCATTGCCAAAATAGCATATGATTGCAGCTTCTTTTTATTTGTATCAACCACACGAATTATGGTAGCTGTTACTCAAATTAAACAGCAACAGATAATTAGATTCTAATAACAAAACCAATTGCAAAAATAGGGAACACATGACTTCACAATTTTTATTGCCAAGATTATTCTCATTATATAAACCAATCATAGTAGTTATATAAATATAGAGAAATATGTTTGTTTTGTTGTTATGATTACTGGATGGGGATGCAATAGAAACAAATTATTGCAATACAGATTTTAACGGCAATTTGCTATTATAATTATTGAATATTATAATTTGTATTAGGTTAAAGATACTATGATATGCTTTTGGTTAATGACTATAATATATTTTTTCTAGCAAAGCATCTTGTATAAGGTATAATAAGGTGTTTTGAATGTACAAGATCCAATGAAATAAGGTGTTTCAATATCATCATTTGGTTAATGTGATTCTACGAGTGATTAGTTAATATGTTGTTATACAGAACAATTCTTAAACCTTTGTCATTAAAAATCAGTATTTCATAAAAAACTTCAAATTATATAATGTTTTCTTTTGATTACCTACATCAACCTACATAAGAGCCAATCATATTTAAGATTTTACATAACATTTAACTTCCTTTTTAATTCTCGCATCAACCCCTATAACATTTTTCTTCATATGAGATATTTAAGATACAAAAGGGAGGTATGTGATTGTGGAGTATCTTCATAAATTGTTCCCAATGGAATTATTTGCAAGATGCTTAGTGTGATAAATTAACATTATAAAAGGGGGAAAAAATAAAATAAAATGAAACAAAGATAGTATTAATAAAAAGATTCTCATTACAACAATAGGTACAATGTGCATTCCCAATTTGGTCATTTTACAAACCGAGAAATAAACATCTTATTTTTCTCCAGTAGTGACTAATGCCAATAGTAATATCTTTTGACTTTATAATTATTGATTCTACCATATACAATATCATATATGACCATTACAATGTTAAGCACCGACAACAAATACGAAACTTGTCGAGAGATCATTTCGCTACATTTGATCCAATCTTAACTACTGTATTGACCTTGGGCATGCATCATGCTTTCTGCTAGTATCTTCCTGACATTCTTTCTTTAATAATGCTTCATTCTTTCTCTAACAAGACATGATATAGGATCACCTACACAAAAATATCCTATAGCACCAAGACTTCATATTCATTAGCATCCCTATCTATATTAATGAAATCTGCACTTGAAGAGTAATTAGGGGAAAATAATGATGTTAGAAATAATGCTTTCCTTGTTCTTATATATGTAATATAAACATATGATATAGGAAAAGCAAAGTACCACTCATAAGAAGAATAGAAATTGAAAAATTAAAAAAAAAAATAGAGTGACAGAATAAGAAGAATTGAAACACATAGAAAACATTAAATTATTAATATTCATTTTTTATTTTTTAGTCACATATATATTTTCAGGTATATATATATACCTGAAAATTATGAGAGGGGCATATGATGGAGAGATTATGTTTATGACAATTAGAGATTATGTTCTTAATTTTAAATTAAGGTTTCAAGTTTGGAGATTACTTTCTCAATTTGGGTTAGCGTTTGTATGACGTTTTCAATTTGGGTTACAATGGGAAAGAACTATTTTGTTTTCTTTCTCTTTAATAATTATCTTATGAATACATAAGGGTAATTTTGGGTTTTGATTACATATTCAGGCTTTATTCATTTATCAATTCTAGTAAACTAAACAAATTAATCTCATCTCAATTCAATTACATCTAAGTGAACAAGGTAATAAATATTCTAGGCAAAATTATAGCTTTATTCTATTACATAGTACTACTAATTGCATTCCAACTTGTTCAATTCAGTGAAGCGAATGAGCTGTTAGTTAAAGGAAAGAAAAGGCATAATGATACTTCCATGCACTATTAAGCATCATATAAGTGGAATTCCATCTAGTAGCTACATCCAAATGTAAACTAACACTAGTATCAATGTTTCCAACTTGTTTAATGCAACCTCAAAAATGATTCATCCTACTCTTCAACCCTTTAGTGTACTTCACACTTTCCCTTATGTTATGTAAAGCTTAACTAGCTAATGTCAAGCTCTCTCTGATAATCAAATGAAGAATATGAGCATAATGTCTGATATGGAAAAATTCACCATTATATAACAAGCTATTTTGTAAGTTAAGTTTCGTTCAAGTAATCTTGCATGCAGTTATTCACAGATGCATTATCCAATGTAAGAGAGAAGACTTTTTCTTCTATGCCTCAATCTTTAAAAAATTCAAACACTTTCTTTGATAATTCAAAACTTGAATGGGGAGGGGGCATTTTATAGAAAGAAAGAATTTTACTATTGAGTTTCCATTTCTTACCCACAAAATGACCAGTTACATAAATATGACCTTCACTTGTGCCTATCGTCCATACATCAAAAGTCAAACAAAGTCTACCATGAATTTTTTGCAAAATTTGTTTGAAATTCTCCTTCTGAGCTATATCTAAATTCCAAACATCTGATGTAACGTTTTTTTTTAGAAATGGGCGTATAATCAGGATTATACAACCTTATATATTATGTGATATACTTAAACTCAACAAATGAAAATGGGAGATCATGTGAAATGATAGCCATTGCCATAGTCTCACGAGTAACTTTTGCATCTAGTTTTATTGATCTTGACTTCTCATGATGATCAATTAATCATATCACCTACGTCATGATAACTAGGAGCTTTACTCAAACGATATTTTA
Source organism: Lumnitzera racemosa (assembly GCA_024138005.1). NCBI lineage: Eukaryota > Viridiplantae > Streptophyta > Magnoliopsida > Myrtales > Combretaceae > Lumnitzera > Lumnitzera racemosa. Next base: position 7,628,450 of record JAMXBC010000008.1, on the reverse strand, counting down.
GAAGATGATGGATTAAGGATGATGTCCCCATCTTATGTCCACTAATCACATATTAAGCTTTATACACCTTACATTTTGCTCTCTCTTTACCATCTTTTCTAATCCCTATTTTCGTAAATTTACCCAAACTTTAGAAGTGTTAGCTCAAGTCTTCTTACCTAAAGGTTCCTCTGATTGAGAAGAGCCTAACTCCATATTAGCATTTGACCCATCGATTTCATATTCATCATCCACATTAATATGTTGTTGTTGTATTGTAGTTTCATTACTTATATGATCCATCATGAAAATAACATAAAAGTGAAAATCTATCTAAGTTGCATGATGTGCTCACTCTTAAATGAAAGAATTTGTAAATAAAACTGTATATCTAAGAAAATAAATTCAAATTTAAGATTGGAATTTAAGGTTCAAAAGATTGATATGAAAAGTATAACATAAACTGTGCAAGTTGATTAGATATCAAATCCTGGTATCATTTGGATCATGTATTAAGCTCATCATACTAAGTAGGATTGGCTTCTGGTATCAATTAGATGAATTTCACTAATGGGCAATACACTACATCCTCATTTTTTTTAATTAAAATGTAAAGATGTGATCGTAGGATCTAAGGGCATACTGAACTCAACTTTGCCAACACTACGAAGGAAATATCCAATGACTAGACGTTATCCGTTTTGTAGGAGTTCATCCAAATTATTATCAGATGGTAGTGGTAAAGTAAAATGATGAGTATAGCATTTTCAATCCGAACTTTGCTAACATTGCCATAATATGTAAGAACGAGAAAGGGAAAATAAAAAAAACTTAAAAAAAAAAACAACATTCCAATTGCTGTATCAAGACTCAAAGATCACCCCATACAAATCCCTTTAACTAAACTTCACGTTGATAATGATTCCTAAATATCCTAGGAAGAGAGATTACATATAATTACCGAGACCAAAGATATCAAAATACACAGCTTCTTGATACAAGACCTTGCATTGCTAGAATTAGTATAGAAAGCACAATTTATCAAATTAAAGTAAACGCAATATGAATCGTATGGATTCAAAATCATGCTAAACATATTAAGTAATTTTCTTTAACATGTTTTACACAAAAAATTCAAAATAATGCAATATACATTCAATAGTCCTTCAACTTTATATTCTATTGGAGTAAGATTTCTTGATATGAATATGATGCAATAGTTGAAATTCAAAGATGATACTACATGTTGTTGGTGAATTTTGGGATCAAGGAAAATCCTGTAAAAGAGAATAAAATACTTGGTACCGGGGCCAGTTCGATGTAGCCAGTTCGGTGTGGTCAGTCCGATGCGGCTACTCCGATGCTTAAGTTAATAGGGTGACTTTGTATAAAAAGTATGTGAGTAAAGTATTAGAGAGCTCTTACGTAGTTTCTTTCCTATATTTATAAGTGGCTATAATGTCTAAGACAATTGTCAGAGTAACTGTTAAGATACGTTGAAGCTTCTTGATTTGACATCTTTTCTGATATAGAGGGAGAATAGGTGGTTATGTAATATAACCGTACTTATGATAATTGTTTGTGTCATGGGCTTGAATTCAAATCAATAACGAATTTAAGATACTCGGCAGAAATCCTGTATGTCATCTTTCTAGAGGTATGCTGAGAGATTCAAATATTTGGCATATCGGTAGTCAAATGAACAAGTATATTAGATGAGTGAAAACTGACTATCAACATTTACCCCCCAACTCCTGTGTTCAAGCAGTCGATAAAGGGAGCGATGTATATATATTACACTAGAGGCAGAGTGGAGGACTTATTCTTTAGATTGATGTCGAGCAACATAGGAAGTGGGATAGATCATACCCTAGTTGAAAGGTCGCAATTGCTAAACTCCCGCCCGTTTGAGAAACCAAGAAATTGGAGGCATGACATTTATCGCCTAGGTCATCATTTTGCTGCAGGCCTAATAACTGTCAGAAAGTTGCCAGCCGTCAGATTTCTATCATGAAACACATGTCAGCAATTTGTGCTATTACCAAATCAACATATCGTTACTGTTAGAAGCAGACTTGTAGTTACGAGGACGGAGGTACTATTCACAATCAGATTTCATTTCTCTAGTTGCATCTTAAACTTTCGTTCACTTTCTCATCTTCAACTTCACATTCTTTGACCTGTGTTATTTCATTTTGGACAACCATTTAGGTATGGTTTGCAATGTTGCTCGTTGACTTGTCTTATCCAATTCCGAGATAATGGAAATTGAGGCCACTTTTCCCCTCCAAATAAGGAGCGAGGCGGTATGTTCTTCGACCGGTTCGGCTGATAGTATGGAGACAAGGTGGATAAACTTGCTCGGATTAACGAACTTCCTATAGATAACTATCCCGAAGATAAGGAATGGAGGTCCTTAGCAAGATATTTGTACAACACAATAGCCTAATATCGCGACTTTCTAGATGGAATTGTTAGTTCCATCAATAGAGTTCTTGTCACAAAATACAATCAATACTGATGAGACCTTCCTAGAACATAGAACTTGAGGACGCCGAGAGATGGGGAAATTGTATGCTTCCTAAGGGAGCGCGGGTTCCATATATACCTAAAATATTTGAATTTTGGGTTGCGCTTCCCTTTTTCAGCTTTTGTTAAGGGATTCTTTAACTACTTCAGAGTTGCATTGAGTATGTTTTCACCTAACATATACCAGCTTCTGGTGGCTTTTGAGATAGTTTGCAAAGAAGTTGAACTGAGGGCTATGCCTTAATTGTTTCGGTTTTTCTTCACTATTCGGAGGAAGCCTGATGGGTGGTGCTTTGCTATTACGAGGTATGGGCGTAAGTTCATAGATGGGTTAGAATTTAAGATTCATAAGTGGTACGACAAGTTCATGTCAATAGTGTTTGATGGGGATTTGGACTTCTAGACCCAATGGATTGAGTTGATACATATAAATGATATAGATCTAATGGTGAATGATGCAACTATAGCGAAGAAAATTCAAGAAAGGAGGAAGAACAAAATTTTCTTCTGGGATGCCAAGAGGATTATATGATGTTACGAAAATGGAGACCTAATCTTTTTTGAAAAAGAAGGTATGCTAATGAGTTACTACTGTACCGAGTATAGCCACAAGAGAAAAGCTATTCTCAAGACTTGGGGGAAGAATAGTGGCCTTTGAGCCTTGCTCAACACGGAAAATATAAGTTCGTCTTTTTCCTATGTTTATATTAATTCATTTACTTGTGTCGTAGATATGGGTATTGATGAGGTGAATCCAGCTAAGCTACTAGCTTAAGCCAAGGCTAAAAAATCCAAGGTTGATAAGAGGGCGACCACTTTAGCAGGTCGCCCTCTTATTAGCTACCACTCAGCCTGCTATTGCAAAGAAACTAGCAAAGGAGGCTGTAGCGAAGAAAGCGGCTATATAAAAGACCTCTTATCCTGCCTAGAGGAAGAAGGAGAGTGGGAAGACACTACTGATCGATGTTCGTTCCGAGGAGCCTTTGGTTGAGATTATTGAAACTTCTATTAAGTTGAGGGATGATGAACGTCGAGAGATACATCCTGGCGAGGAGTATCAAATAGTCACTACCGCAAAAGGGTCATCACTAGCAATTGAGGCGGTGCTTAGTGTTGATAAAAGACTGGAGAAGGAATTAGCCAGCCAACCACCTACAAAAAAAGTTAGGGGCTTGGACGAAAAGGCGAAGGAGGTAATGTGATTGGAAGCCCTTGGCATCAATAGTGCCAAATTCATCCCCAGCAATAGGGTTGGCGAGTACTTTGTGCCTTATTAGAGCCACTAAATTTTGGATATTGACTTAGCCTTAGAAGACAGGACGAAATCTTTAGTTTTAATGGAAGGGAATATTCTTCCAAAAGATAGAGATATTGGTAAGAAGGATGTCGACAGAGTTGGCGGTTGCAATAAGGCCCATATTGTAGCCAAATTGTATGATGTAAGTATCCATAACCATCGCTTTTAATTATCGAATTCATTTGGGTTACTAACACATTCCCTTTTCCAGATAAGCAACCACATTCTAATAGCTTTGGATGAAGTCGACAAAAAGGCAAAGAAGGTAATATCTTCAGTTGTATCCATGTGTTATTCCCATTCATTCTTGATTGTGTTGAATGAATTTGTTGTAGAGAGTTGAGGATGCATGTAATGCATTGAAAGCTTAAATTGTAGCTGCCGAGAATGTGAGGATACGGGCGGAGATGGTAGCGAGAAGGCTTCAAAAAGAACTTGCTGGCGAGAAGTTAGGACATGACCTCACCGCCGATGAAATCTCTAGCTTGAAGGCTAAAATGGAAGAGCAATACAAAAAGTTTGAAAGAGGAGTTGTAGAAGAAGAAAGAAGAGTGCCGAGGCTTGGGTTGAACTATTTGTACGATGAGCGAGGATGAAGATAAGCTCAAGATGCAGATAAAGGAGTTAGAGATTAACAACTCGAACTTATAAAGCCATGTGGTTGAGTTGGAGGAGAATATGGAAAGTATGAGGAGAGGACCATCAGTTAAAGAGGCTTTTGATATAGTTACTCCCAATCAACAATACAAGAGGCTTCTATAGAAGAAGTTGTTGGAGGAGGTCTAAGCGGTAAGAGAAGAGGTCTTGAAGTTTTATCTTGATTACAATCTCTCCTGTCTTGACTTTGCTAACGTTGATAACAAAGTTAGTAGTGCCAACGAAGATGAAGGCGATGAGATAGGTGCCAAGAGTATGAATTAAGGTGACAATGAAGCTCATGCCAAGGAAGTTGTCTACTCTGAGACCCCAGTTGCACAAGAAGCCCCAGCCACTGATTTAAAAATCACTTCTACTCAATTTGAGAATAAGCTACAGGAATTTTATTGTATTGGCACATTACATTCTCGTGTAATTATCAATTGAAATATATTCAAGGCATTGTCGAGTGCTTATGACACTTTTTGAGCAAAAATAGTATACAAATCTCCAATACGTTTAATTTCACATACTGCATTTTTACGGCATGTATGGTATACGTATGTTGCTTTACACTCTTATTCGTCAGCATGTTTTATTTCATACGATAGTTACTTCTTAGCATGTTTTATTTCATACGATAGTTACTTCTTAGCATGTTTTATTTCATACGATAGTTACTTCTTAGCATGTTTTATTTCATATGCTAGTTGTTTCTTGGGATGTTTTATTTTACATGCTAGTTGTTTCTTTACATGTTTTATTTCACATGGTATTTGTTTCTTTGCATGTTTTATTTCGCATGCTAGTTGTTTCTTTACATATTTTATTTCACACACCTAACTATCTCTTGGCATGTTTTATTTCACACGTTAGTTGTTTTTATACTATCCATTAGTTGTTTGAGGCGTGGACTAGTTGCATTATTTGGCCATAAGGTTAATCTGTATAGTTTGTTAACCACGCTAGGTTAGAATCTAAGTCAGTTCATTTGCCGTGCAGCTTAGAACTAGTTAATTCGGCAATCATAACGAAAACAAACATAATGAGACTTCAAATATAATTGTCATAAATAAGTACTGTAGTCTTACAAAAATGTTAGTTGATGCCAAATGAGTGACGACAGAAATCATCTGACAGATTAATTGAAATAAAATTTTAGATTCTTAGCGTTCCATGTTCGAGGGATGAGAGATCTATCTAACCTTTCTAGTCGATAGCCCCCCTCGCTAAGGACTTTTAGATCCTGATAAGATCTTCCTAATTTACGCCGAGCTTTCCTTAGCTTGCTCACCCACCGGTGGCTTCCATCTTATGGCAAACCAGATCTTCGAGTTAGAAAACCTTGTACTTTACTTTCTAATTGTAGTGTCTTGCTGCTCTATGCTAGTATGCTACGACCTTGGCTCTTACAATGCTTTTAATTTCCTCAATAGTGTCTAGATTCACTATCATTCCAACTTAATTAAGCATAACATCAAAAATATGCGTCCGCAGATTAGGCAAGTCCAACTTAATCGGCAACACAGCTTTCGTGCCATATGCTAGCTTAAATGGTATCTCTCCTATTGTAGTTCTGTAAGTGGTTTTGTATCCCCATAGGACGTTTGCCAGTTCGTTTGCCCATTTCCCCCTTACTTGATCTACTTTTCATCTTAAGTTGTGTAATATGATCTTATTGACGGCTTCAACTTATCCATTCGTCTGAGGGTGTGCTATAGACGTGTAGTTGAGGCGAACGCCGTACTTTTCACAAAATGCTCAAAACTTATTGTTGTCAAACTGTGGGCTGTTCTATGTGATTATCATGTATGGAACTTCAAATCTTGATATGATGGAACCAAAAACGAACGCTTCTACCTTTTGTTCAGTGATTTTTGCCATTGCTTGAGCCTCAGCCCACTTAGTAAAATAATCCATGGCGACAATGACAAATTGTCATTGGGTAGTAGATTTTGGAAAGGGTTCGAGGATGTCTAACCCCTGTTGAGCGAAAGGCTAAGGGCTAGTCAGGTTACATAACTTGGTCAGTGGCACGCTACTCAATAAGTCATGCTTCTAGCATTGAGGACAGTACTGGACAATGTCCTTCGTATCTTCTCTCATAGTCGACCAGTAATAGCCGAGTCGTAGAGCTTGAATGTATAGTGTTTGTACCTTTACGTGGTTATTGCATATGCTACCATGTAGTTTAGATAACACCCTCTAAGCATCTCTCAGGGAAAGGCATTGAAGGTAAGGTTGAGATATGCTGTGCTTATATAGCTGACCATTAATCAGCGTATAATTTGCAACCTGGTAAGCCAATCTTCGTACTTCTTTTTTGTCGTCAAGGAGAGTACCATCTTTTAGATAATTCACTAGGGAATCCATTCATGATTCTTCTTTCGGGTAACGAGCCAACTTACAACTCTATGAGAGACTGGGTAAGCTTTTCTAGGGAAGAAACTTGACGAAAAGTTTCTTGCTCAGCTTAGGGAATGCCATATTAGCCAACTTTGATAACTTGCCAACAACAATATTTTTGCTTCTTGGAATTTTGTGAATGGAGAAAGATAGGAATTCTTCTATGAGTGTTTGTATCATCAATAGGTACTTGCTCATCTCTTATTCTCTTGCCGCGTAACTTCTGGTGACCTGATTTACCACCAATTGGGAATTAGCTTCAAGTTTCTCGGTACCAATTTCTTTTGCCAATTTTAATCCGGCAATTAGAGCTTTGTGCTCTACTTCATTGTTACTGGCTGGGAATTTGAATTTCAGAGTGTAAGGAACTTTGACATTATGGGGGCCTTGAAGAATTAGGCTTGCACCACTTCCTTCTCATGTCGAACAACCATCGACATATAAAAATGATATAGCTTTCTCAGCTACCTCTACACAATCTTCCTCTCCAGTAAATTCGGTTACAAAATCCATCGGTACTTAAGCCTTCATCTCCATTCTAGGTTTATATTGTACATCGTAGGTATTAAGCTTTAAGGCATATTTTATCATCCTCCCTAAGGAATCAGGTCACTGCAATGCTCGCCATAATGGTTGATTGGTGAGGATAATGATTCGATGAGCTTCAAAATATGGCTTCAACTTTCTCACCGAGAGAACCATTACTAATACAATTTTTTTAATCTTTATGTACCAAAACTCTAGCCCCTGTAGAACATAACTCACATAATAAACGGGTTGATACTCTTTGTAGTCAATTCGAACCAATATAGAGGAAAGAGCTCGATAGCTGATTGATAGATATAAGTATGAATTTTCTCTAGGAATGGGTGTTGAGAGTATCAGGGGTGATGCTAGAAATTCTTTGAGCTCGTTGAAAGCTCTTTCGCAATCGTTGGTCTATTTGAATTCTTTTGGATTCTTTAAAATTTTAAAGAATTCTACGCACCTATCTACACTTCTTGACATGAATCTATTGAGTGCGGCAATCCGCCCAATGAGTTCCTGCATCTCTTTGACTGTGCGAAGGAATTTCATATTTTTTATGACTATAATCTTTCTTAGATTGGCCTTGATGCCGCATTGTGTAACCACAGACTTAAGAAATTTCCCTGATGTTGCATTAAAGACGTACTTTTGTAGGTTGAGTTTCATGCTATATCTCCTTAATGTGGCAAATGTCTCCTCTAAATCGGCGAGATGTTGATCTTTCTTCATGCTTTTTATAATCATGTCATCTACATATACTTCAACATTTATATGGATCTGAGATTTGAATATCTTCGTTACTAATCTCTGGTATGTTGCACCAGCGTTCTCCAGCCCAAAAGGCATCACCTTATAATAGTACATTCTAAAATTGGTAACAAAAGATGTGTGGACTTCATATGCCTTGTCCATCTTGATTTGATTGTAACTAGAGAGAGTATCTATAAAAGAAAGTAATGCATGTCTTATGGTTATGTCTACCATCTGATCAATTTTTGATAGTAAGAAACAATCTTTGGGACAAGCTTTTTTGAGATCCGTGAAGTCTATGCACATTCGCTACTTGCTGTTAGACTTCTTAACTAGCACACAATTTGCTAGCCAAGTTAGATAAGGCTCTTCCCGGATGAATTCTACCTTCAATAATTTCTAGACCTCTTCTTTTATTGCTACTTGTCTCTTTTTCTGTTGGACCACCTTCACATTTGGATCAATTTAGAGCTTGTGTACCATAACTTCTATCAGAATATTTGGTATGTCTAAAGGTAACCATGCAAACACATTAGCATTGGCTTACAGGAAGTCAATTAGACTTTACCAGACATTTGCTGATAAGGGTTTTCCTATTCTTGTTGTCTTCTTAGGATCATTTCCCAAAGGAATTTCCTCAGTATCATTCTTGACATTCTTTATGCCAACTGACTTGCCTTTTGGATAAGTTTCAACTTGAAATACTTCCTCTTGTCTTAAGGCCCTTATATATAAGGATTGTGCCGGTTGTTGATCTCCTTTGCATACACTAACTTTTATAGGAGTGGGGAACTTAGCCTTCAGATGTGCAGTTGAAGAGACAATGCCGAATAAGTGTTGATACGGCCTTCCCATTATCATGTTATACGGGGCCAGCATTTGATGACGAGGAAGTCCACCTTATTCTCTATAATATGTTCGTCATCGTCGATTTGAATTGGTAGTGTATTTACTCCGGTTACTTGGATAGGTTGATTGTTGCAGGCATAGAGATCATACTTATAAGACCTTAACTGCGCCTTGATCTTAGGTCTCATTTGATCGAATGCATGCTGAAAAATGATGTCAGCCAAACTTCTTGTGTCAACAAGAATTTTCTTGACTTTAAAGTTAATGACCCTTGCACTAATAACAAATGCATCGTCATGCGACCTTTGGATACTTTCGAAATCTTCCTGTCTGAAAGAAATTGTATTGTCAATCCTAACCTTTTTTCCTTGAATGTTACATACGTAATTTCTGGCATTAATCGAGCTTGAAAAGCTTGACTGACCTATACTAAGTCCACCGACAATGGTATTAATTACTTCGTTGGGTGCTTTGCTGGGGTTAATATCCCTTGTATCTCTCATGGCCACTGTTGGTCGAGTGTTATCCTCTTGTTCCTCTTAACTCCTTTGAGACGGTCTTTCGATTTTTTCGACATCATGCGCTAGAAACTTTTGCAAGTGCTCGCGTTGTATTACATCTTCAATTGCATTCTTGAGTTGAATGCATTCATCTGTATTGTGACCTTTATCACGGTGGAAATCATAGTACTTGTTCAAATTTCTTCTTGAGGGATTCTCTCGCATTCTTTTCGGCCACTAGAAGATGCCTCTCTCCCCACGTACCTCCATCAAAATGTTCGAAATTAGATGATTGACAGGCATGTGGGATGAGTATGTCAGGATCCTCGGTCTCTTCCTCTTGGCATTTGAATTGTGGTCATTGTCTGTGCTAAGTCTATCTTTCGCACTTTTTCGCTTGTCATTCTTTCCATCTCCTTCGCCCTGATTGGCCTCTTGTCATGCCTTTATGTTGTCTTCTAGATGGATGTATGAGGTGGCTTTAGCCTTAAACTTAGCAAAAGTTTTTGGCTTGTTCTTTGCGAGAGACTTGAAAAAGTCTCCATGAGGCTTGACTTTGTCGATTACGGTGTTAAGGGCTACACTTATATCTAATTCTGGGATTTGGCTCATCTCGGTTATAAATTTAGCCAAATAGTTCCTGATTAACTCATTAGACTTTTGTTTAATGGTATTAATGATTGAGGAGTTCTTAACAGGAAGTTTTCTTATAAGGAAGGTTGCATTCCTTAATGTTGAAGGAAAAGCTTGATAGGCCACTACATCACTTAAGCCATGCAACTTAGCCAACGTATAATAGTACTCCAAGTGGTCTTCAGGGTCCTTCGTTCCATCGTAAGTCTTAAACTGGGGAAATTTTATGTGCTGAGGTATTGCTTTCTCCAAAATCTCTAGAGCATAGGGACTCTTTTTAATTTGGAACTGTTTGCTTGGGGTAGCACAGGTGCTCACATGTGAAGGACCGATTGGTATACCTGCTGCGGTTGTTTGCCGTTTGTCATTCCTTTTGAAAGCAGGAGCTAAAGGTCTTATCATATTATTAGCTTGCTTTTTTTGCAACTCAAGTGAATAATGGAATCATCGCTTTTCTTTTAGCATCATGATCGCCTTGGTCTTTATTTTTGGTTGGATTTGGGTGAATACTACTATTGAGGAGGTTAAGGACTTGCTCGTGTTTTTTGTTTAATTCTTGGTTTTCTTTAGCTAAGTCGAGGTAAAGTTACCCAAGCCTAGCCAATTGCTGTTTATCAGTATGCCGACTCCCAAGGTGTTGGGAGGTAGTGGTAGCACCTGCACTCTTAGATACTCTTGTTTTAGCCATATAGGTGTGTTTAGGAAAAAATAGACAACACCAAATGTTATTGGTGAATTTTGGGATTAAGGAAAATCCTATAAAAGAGAATGAAATGCTTGGTACTGAGGCCAATTTGGTGCAGCCACTCCAATGCCTAAGTTAGTAAGGTACTGAGAGCTCTTATCGTGTTTTTTTCCCATATTTATAGGGGGTTGTAATGTCTAAGGCAGTTGTTGGAATAACTATTAAGATACGTGGAAGCTTCTTGATTTGACATCTCTCTTGATATGTAGGGAAGGCAAGTGGTTATATAATTTAACCGTGCTTATGATAACTATTTGTGCCATGGGCTTGAATTCCAACTAGGAAAGAATTTAAGATACTCGGAAAAAATGCCGTATGTCATCTTTCTAGAGTTATGCTGAGAGATTCAAATATTCGGCATATCGATGGCTGAATGAATGAGTATGTCAGATGAGCGAAAACTGACTATCAACACTACGAAATTGGAATTAAGGAATACTAATCCAATAAGCTTCTATTTACATACATTATAGAGGTGAACAAGTATTCACAAATTCTAAAAATTTAAGACCCTTTAACTAAAAGAGATATTAAAAAGCTTAATTGCATCTTCATTTTCAATAATGCAGAGATAAATTAATAGATGTCACAAAGATAATATAAATTGTTTTATATTTTAACATTAAGGCAAAATCATGTAACTAAAAGAGCATCTTTCCATGGAAACATCAAACATGACCTCTATTTTGTAAAGATAATATAAATCATTTTATATTTTAACATTAAGGAAAAATTATGGAGAGAGTACCTTGACGTGGTGTGATTGGCATTGATAGTGATCACCGAATCGAGTTGAGAGTTGATATCATAGTGCGGATCGTTGGAGACTTAGAGTAAGAGAAATGATTTGGAAAGTGGAAAGGGAAGACGAAAGAGGTATTAGTGGGGAAAGAAAGGACTTAGGGTTTCTTTCTTTGTTTTTTACCATTTATGTGCATTGAGAGTGAAAATGAAAATAAGATTTTTTAAAATTATTGTAGGATGGTGTACCCTCGCGTACCAAAATATGCATTCTTTACATAATCATGCTTTTTTGTGTACTTAGGCTGTTGTACTCGCGTTCCTCGTGTACTTATATTTCGCGTGCTCATTGCTCATGTGCCCCTATATGCTTATAATTAGGCTTCGAATATAATACCGAAACAGTTTTTTTTTAACTATTTTTAGGTATTTGTGATGATTTATGATATTATTTATTTAAAATTTTTCCGACCTCAAACATGGAGCATGTGTTTGATACTATTGGTACGTGTTTATACAGTAATTTATAAAGATTATTAAGTAATTCAACAAATAAATATAATGCAGAAAATAATAATTACATGTATGAGTTTTTTACTCGAAACATTCTTATTTATTTTAAATTTTTTTGACCTCAAACATGGAGGGTATGTTTTATATTATCGATACGTATTTATACAATAATTTATAGAGATTATTAAGTAATTTAATAAATAAATATAATGCAGAAAGGTATGTATGTATACATATGTATATATATTGGATATTCTAAATTTTTATATTAATATATTAATTAAAAAAAGTGTGCATTGAATATATAATTATATATATGTACGGATATGTATATGGCTAGATGTTTTTATTAATATGTAACATGTAGACATATTCATATATGTATAAATATGTATGTGAATATGTGGAAATATATATGCATGTATATACCTTAATGAAAACACTTACATATGTTGTTAGAATTATGTAGGGATAAATTTATAAAAATTACACATAAGAATATATACTTATAAAATGTATAATTTGAAAAAAATATATATACATGTATTTGCGTACGTATAAACACATATAATGTACACATAATTATATATGGAGAAATTTGTATAAATATAAAAAAATAAATACATGAGTACAAAATGTGTAAATAGGTACATACATATTGTAGATATATGTATGTAAATGTTCAGATAAGATATGATATATTGATTTTACTGATTATATATTATATGCATATAACTCCATATATAAAAAAAAATCACTTAAGAAAGCAATTAACTGTTAACAAACCAAGAATTAATTTCCATTAATAAATAATAACTTTATTTATTACATAGTAAACAAGAAAACAAAAAGAAAGAAAACATATACTAAGGAAAAAACAATCATAAATTTCATCAAACGGTGGGAATGGAGAATCTGATGCTTGACCACCACTAGGGCTAGGTAGAGGGATAGGGGTGGGTATTGAAATCTTTGCCAATCGAAATACACTTATTGTCGAGCCCACATCTCATCTATCCTGTTATGTTGCCAATTTTGTTTGGCTTAAATATCAGCGACATCCCTCTCAATAATTATTAGTCGATTTTCAATGTTCCGTACACTTCCTTGTATCTTTGTGAAGGTTCCCATCATTTGTTGTTGGTTGATCTTGACCCTATGAGATAATGTTATAATCGTTAACATCTAGTTGTTGCCCCTTAGCCTTCATCCCCACCTACATGTTCTTGGTGTTACCCCTGACTTATCCACTAATCATTTCCTCATCACGATGGAAGTGTAGTTTGTTTTTTACCTTTACTAGGTTGAAGATAGATTTCGTCTTTTACAGTGTGTAATTGTCCATGCTAAACCTGTTAGAGAAAAGAATAAACTTGATGAGTCGGATATAACCTAAATGCTTGTCCCTTTAAGAGAGCGTATGAAGGAAGCAGTGATTAACAAAATGGCCAATGTTGACCGGTCTCCTTTCCACCATGCAAAAGAGTAAGAAAAGACCTTTCTCATTGAAGAAATTTATGTTAGATCATGGGGTAATTGAATTAGTGATTATGTGGTCTAGGATTCAAGTATATGGTGGAAGATTGCTTGCAATGAGATGCTTTAAATGCTAGGCTGCATCTCATTTGTACATATTGGCTACTAAAAAACACGTAAAATTGTGACTGACATATCTTAAGCTACTAGCATATGTGTAGTAACCTCACTAGGGCAATTGAGTAAATTGTCGATGAGGTTTGGATTGATTTCTAGGACTTAGCTGAACATGAAAGTGGTGAGGAAGCCAACATTCTAATTTATTTTACGCCAGGGTAGGATGTCATCATTGGGATAGATTACACTAGAGGTTGCGTAACACTCGAGCCAAATTGATGTATGTCTCGTTCTCCAACTCCACTAATTCTAGAAATCTCATCGCTTCAAGAGCACCTTGAAAGTCATAGATCTTGTTGAGCTCTTTAAAATCGTACAGTCGAGTGGAGAGAACATTTTGAGTGCGGAATCCATCCATAAAGCGATGCTGCATTTAGGGTGTAACTAGATGCATAGAGTAAGCCTCAATTGAACCATTCAGAAGAGGTGGTAGAGTAGATGAGTGAGCTTGGGGATGCTTACCCCAGGCTTATGTTTGAGATTGGGTGGTGCAGTAACGTGACAAGCCTTCCATAATGAGTCTTTAGGTGGAAAAAGGTTCAAAAAATAAAGTAAAGTTGTATAGGAGGGAGTGAGTATGTGAAAGAAAGTGAGGAGGAGGAAGTGTTGGAGTTGTAGGAATGAATAGAATGTTGGTCGTCTGTTTATAGATAATGGGAAATTTTGATCATTATGTTGGCCCCTAACGGTCAAATTTTTGAATGGCCACTTGGCCAACATAGGCATGTTGGGCCTAAACATGGCCACATTGGCTCTAGCCCCACAAAAGTTTGTTGGGCAGGAATTGCATCCTAATGAAAGTTTGTTAAGCAAAAGGGAACGTAGCTCGTTGGGCCTACAAAAATGAAGACGTGGGTAAGTTGGCCCTAACATGCTTATGTTAAAACTAGGCCTATATATTCCCTTAACCACACTAAATGCATGTAGATTACCCAAAAATTTATAGATCTCACTTGAATTCACCCAAATACTATCTCACTCGCTTGACTCTACATTTGAATCCCTTAAAACTAACACTTCTTCATACAAAAATGTTTGAACGAAGAAATCCATCAAACAATCTTAACCCTAATGAATTCAAGGATTAGATCTTTATTGATTTGTACGGCGAGCAGCCTTACCCTATGTATCCCAATATAGGATTTACTAATTTAATGAATCAAGTAGAGAACCTTACTTTTTCTACACCTACATCTAGTAGTTGCAATACCAACCAACCACAAACATGTAATATACCTGTAATTCTTACTAACAACCCATAGTTACGCAATATACTTGTAGCGTCGTACCATAGCATTTCATATTGTAGACAAGCAAGTCAAATACAGAGTATACAACCACCTTTTGTAACCAGTGGTAATTTCAATTGGAGTTAAGTGTGTAATAAATATTTCCTTTGAGCTTATTGTTAAAGTAAGTAGAGTGAGAAATGATGCCTAATTGTTTGTTTACATTTTTTTACTAGGGAACAACAACTCTAAAACAAACTTAATCTACCGATGCTTGTACAGATTCCGATTCCCCCTAGCCTGTAGCCAAATCCTCTAGCAGAAGAAGGAAACATAGAAAGTGTATTGTTAGATGCTGGCAATACATGCTAATACAGGAAGATGGTATAATTGCTTATTGCATGACTTGTAAAAATACTCTATTCGACAAATCTAAGTCCGCTACATGTCATTTGAGATGGCATCTAGAAATACATGAGAAGAAAGGTTTGACATTGGTAAAGGTCGATGAAAGACGGGATGGGTTAGCATCTAGTTCCAATAACCCTAATGACTTTGTTTTCAATAGCGAAGATGCACGAAAGAGTCTCGTGCAAATGATGGATATTACAAGTATGTCTTTTCACGTCGTCAAACATCCTTGCTTTGAAAGGTAGGCAATGCAAAAGTTGTAGCCTTAGTACAAATACACGAGCTGACAGACCTTGGAGAAAGACATAGTCATAGTTTATAACAAAATGTGACAGGCTTTAACAAAAGAATTCTTGAGCCTTCCAAGTAAGTATGTAAATCACTTGCCTTCATAATCTTAAATTGCATTTTTCTATTTCTCTTCAAACGTATGATCACATCAATTCTATGCCTTTTTACAATGTCTCCTTTACTTCTTATTTAGAAGTTACAAGTGACCGCCATCACTGACAGTTGCATGTGTATTACTGCATACAGGATCAACAATGAGTGGTTGGTTAAAAAATGAATAATAACGTTCATTTTTTCCTCGAGTCTTACATAGGGCAAGCAATTGCTAGCAATATCATCGACATCGCCCAATTGTATAACATCCAAAGAGTTTTTAGTGTTAGTTTTGACAATGCCTCTAATAATATAGCTTCAGTGTTACGTCTTAAAGTGGTAGAGTTGTAATAATTCCTTCGTATAAACCATTCTAAGATAGAAACGGACCATATAGCCGTTATCTTAAACCTGATTTACACAAGGTGTTCCCAACTAACTTGTTTTAAAGTAAACAATTCATACATTTAATAAATTATTTACTTAAGAAAGTATGAAAAAAATATATACACATTAAGATTTAAATATTACAAATAATGTTTGTAAGATTTCATTGTACTACATTTCCTAAGTAATACATTATTCAAAAATGGAAAATTATAAAATAAGAGTTAAGACCTTAAAAATATATTTATTCTTCAGATGTATTTCCTCACTTCTTAAGATCTAGCAGTTGTTAGCTTTAAGGTAAATATAGGTCACTTCCTAGTTAGCACCTGCAACAACGTCTATAGGAATGTGAGCACCTATTTGCTTAATAAGTTGGGATGGAGACTTAAAACTATACCTTAAACACAACAAAGGGCTTTCAACCAAATTAGTTAGATACAATGCATGTATAAGCAATTGTTATTGTACGATGTCGGCTTATCGTGAGATTAGAGAAATTACACCCGTTCTGGTTTGGGTTGAGGAGTTTCCATTTAATGCAACAGCTCACAACTAAACTAAGGCTTGTGCAATAGAGACACCAGTCCTCCCGTGACTACCTTCGAACTATTAACTTTACCCTTGTTACAACCTTCTCACATGTCACTTAGTTCGACTACGGATGAAGAAGGGACCAATTATGTTATCCAGTACTATCCCTTTCAAAGGGGTCGGTATTTGGCTAGAGGACCTTAAGTTTCCCTAGATGGGTTGCTATGTAGGTCCAATTTAGAATTACAAGTCATATATTTAGTTAAATCTAGTTTAAAGTGTTCAATCATTTCAACAAATCATACAAATACAAACCAAAGCTATAAACTAGAATCACATCAACAATTTAGAAACAAGTACATGCGTATAATTAACTATTTAACAAACACAATTAAGTATAGTATTAAGCCTCTAAGTACTATAAATTAGTATTACGAAATACAGTAACATATTAATCCCAACTTACTTAAACTCTTCGTTTGCTCACTCAAGATGCAACTCATAATACAGATATTGTTTAAGTTTCTACATAACTATCATAGATATGTTTTATTATGAAATTCTTATAATTATCTTTAGTTTAGGGTTTTATTATACCTAATCATTCGAGTTTTGTCTTTTACACTTATTCTTAATTTAGGCTAGGTTTTGATTTCGTTTTGCGAATTTAGTTCCAATTTAGGTTCTAATTCGGTCTTAATTCAATTCCAACTATGGGTGCTATATATAATCTTAAGATCTCATTTTAAAACATAATGTGAAATTAATTACATTATGCTCAGGTATCTTAAATATCATATTTAGTCTCTAACTAGCACTTTAGTCCATATGATCCATTATAATCCTGATTTACCTACTGAATTTGCTCCCGATGTAAAAATAACCTATATATTTTTTTATTTAATTTCATAAACTCCATTCCAAATCAGATTTATATCATATTCCTATTATTATAAGATAATAAATTTTCATCTAATATTTTCCACTCATTTAATTCCTATATACACATATTATACACTTATATAAGCTATTTAACGCTTTTAACACTACATATATTACCTTTCACTGCCAATAACATGTTAAGATGTCTAATTATATTCTAAATCATAATTTATACCTAATTAACCCTAAAACACAAAATTAACTTAAATATACTCCTTTACCTATATATTTAGTACATATTATGCATAATACATACAACTAATGTGTTAAACTCTAATAAAGCTACGGAAAATATATTATACTTTGTTATATTCTGATCATGAAAAGTACTACGATAGTTTAATATATATTATTCTTTAGTATACCCATTTTAGGTCCAATTTTGCTAAAAATTAGCTTAAATTAGATAAATAACCAAATAAAATTATTAGATTCAAAATAAATATTTCCAAAATCATAAATAAGCTTGAGAAATCATTACAAATAAGATTCATTAAGGAATTTAATTAAAAACCTATTATTTTTTCATATGCAAAACATGGTAGATTTGAAAAAATAATTTAAATAAATAATAAACATGTAGTTTATCAAAAATTATTCTTATATAAATTAAATATATCATATAAGGAATATGTACACAAAAAATTAGCTCAAAATAACATTGTTTACTATTTTTGAAAATTCATATAAAATTCATTGGAATCAGTCCTATTCTTAAGGAACCTATAAAGAACTTCTAATTAAAAAAAATGGTTTGATATTCTGATTCTATATGCAAAAATACCTAGGAAAACCAAATTTCATAATTTTCCATGCATATTTCGTATTTTTACTAAATTAAACAAATTCGCAAGGGAAATTGGAACTCACCAATCGACAAACTTTTAGCCACCAGCGGTGGCTCCACCATTGTTTACAACTCTAGATGTAGGGTCCACTATCTGTTGGTGATGGCTGTTCCTCTCTAAGTGGTTGTTTGATGTAGGTTCCCTTTATAAGCTCTAAATATACATCGTTTTGTTTAATTTTGCTAAAATTGTTTTTTCTTCTCTTCTCTCCTCTCCCTAATTTATTTTTTCTAATGCTAAAATGACCAAATGAGGTTCCCTTTATAAGCCATAAATATACACCATATTTTTTTATTGATTTTTCTTTAATTATTTATGATTTTTAAAATTTTTTTAGTAATATTTTAGAATATTTAAGGTATTTTAAGTAATTTCACGTATTTTTACCTACATATAAATATATATATGGTACAAACAAATATTATTTAAGTTATTTTATGATTTTTAGTATATATATGATTTATCTCTATTAATTTGTTAGTTATCGGAACTCGTTTTACACGTTTCTAATAAATAATGAGAAATTTACATATAATTCAATATTATAATAATTATTTATTTTCTTAAATCTAAACCCACATGATCACTTTTACTAATATATCTAGCTTCGTCATAAAATTTGAGTTCGATCGAACAAGTTACCTAGTTGCCTTAAATTTCATGGATCAAACTAGAACACTTAATAGTAAGGCTTGCATTCAGTCTAACACTTAAAGAGTATGTTCAATCCGATCTACAAGGGCAATTTATTTCACATTCAATGTATTTGCTACGTGTTGAACTTAGTAGTGAATGCTAGTCTTGAGGGTTGTGGTTTGAACCTTCACTTAGTTCGAATCTGATGTGCAATAGATGCCATGTATGCTTCTCAAAGAACGCTCGTAGAGTTTTTATCGTTCTGTATGGCCAATGGGGACAATAATGATCAGCGACTTCCACCCTTGGATTGCACAACAAGGTAGAATTCAACTCATAAGATGCTTTCACATGCATACAAGATGAGGGTTAGTTTGTTAACGTTCTATAACTATATGATAATTACTAATCTTGATATCACCCTAAGTTTGATGATGGACCATGATTGGAAGCTGTACCAGAGGATGAAGGTATTGTTGAGGGCCTTCTTGATGGAGACAAGAAAATTATCTGGATTATATTACTCGATGAGCAATCTCGCTCTCCTTAACTTAATTAACATTTTAGATGTATTGCAACAATACCAAAGTGTTCTTATCTTGCGCTCTACTATTCGAGGTATGGTTAAGAAACTTAGGAATTATTTCATACCATTTCCTTACCTCTTCTACGTGGCTACTATGTTAGATCTAATGTATAAATTTTCTAGTACCTGTAGTCTCTTTGAAGAGTTTTATTGGAGTGTTGGGGTTCAAAATGTTAAGTATCATGCAGCTGCGTTCGATTCAAAAGTACAAGCCATACTTAAAACTTTGTATGACTTTCATAGGAAAATGGTACATAATTTACCCCAGCTAGTGTAGCCCACCAGTTACATACCTGGCAAGTGAAGCAAATAAATTGTAAGAAGCAGTAGAGATTCGAAGAGCACTTCTAATTCTGGTAGTAAATTCAGAGAGCTGCTAGTTCATGAGGTACAATGACAAGTGGAAACGGAAGAGGAAGATTATGATGTTCTTTCTTGGTGGTCTAGTAAGGTACACATGATGCTGATCCTTTCCTTAGTAGTTCTTGACGTTCTAGTACATTTGGCTTTGACGGTCCCTTTCAAGTTGGTTTTTAGTTTGGGTGGGCAACTCTTTAATCCCCAATACCTTTTGATGCATATGGAAGCCGTTGAAGTCTACGTGTGCTTAAAGGATTGGGCTGATATGTAGATACAAGATCAAGGGGATCATCTATATACATGGTTTCTAGGTAGCAATGGTGACAGTGACAGTGACATAAGCTCAAGCAATTCAGATGAAGCACTGGGTATTGTCTTGGGTGAGGATGGTTAGGACAATGAGGATGATTATGATTAACTTGCTTTTCTTTAGGATTTTCAGAAATATTTTTTCCTTTATTTCCTTTCGTAAATTATAGTAGCTTAGAGTAGAATTTTACTTATACCATGAAATTTTGTTAATTATAACATCGTATGATGACTTCCTCCAATTTACTTTCATTATAGATGGATGATCTTAGGAATTTTTTTTTTATGATATTAAACCTTTTAATATATGAAAAAAAAGAATGAATACATTTTTTATTTAAGAAATAACATTTAAAATTTTGAAAACATCATGGTGAATTGAATGGTTTAAAAAAAGGGTAACAACTGATTAAATTATATTAAATATCAATATTTGCTAATTAGGTAATTTTTTTACTCAATAATTTACTATTTACTAAATAATTTACATAATATATTAAAAAAATTAGTGTACATTCATTAAATGATTTATTTTTTATTGACTAATTTATTATTTATTAAATATTTTGTTATTCATTAAACAATTTATTATTTACTGGATAATTTAGTACTCATTGAATAATTTATTAGTTATTTAAAAAATTATTACTTATTAAATAATTTATTATTAATAAATAAATTATTCTGTAATAATTTGTTAATATTTAAATATTTTCTTTACTAAAATAATCTACTATTTAGTAAATACCATATTTACTTATTAAATAATTTATTTTCCATTGCATAATTTATTATTTACTAAATATTTTACTATTCATTGAATAATTTATTATTTATTAAATAATTTATTACTCATTAAATAATTTATTACTTATTCCAAATTATTTATTAAATAATATATTATTTAGATAATTAATTCATTAAAGAATTTACATTATCTACATTAAATAAAGGCCTATGTGTACTACCCACGTGCTTGTATGCTTGTGCCTAGGCAACCCAAATAATAATAGAGCGTAGTGTGCTCATACTGTGCATACTCGTGCTTTTAGATTTATTTCCATGCTTAGTCCATTTAAGCATGAGCCCATGCGTGCCCAGTTCACGTACCTAAGCCTACTTACCATCCTTACCTACTCTTGCGACGGGTTGACCCACTTCAAATTGAGGGTTGAGGGGGTAGGTAGAAAATACCAACATATAAACGGGTCAAAATTTTTTTGGCTTAACAAAGTTTTTTACTTTTTATTTTTGGTTTAAATGAGCCAATGGCGTAACCCGCCTTGGTTGCATAACTTTACTTCGTAGACATTTACCTTTCTTAGTGCAATTAGCAATCCAATTAGCAGCTTCATTTGCTGATCTTCTAACTAAGTTAAAGGCAAACTCGCTGCAAAGAGACCAAAACACTTCGGATAGCTAAGATGTAAGTTCTAAAGGGCCACAAAGACTCTTCTCGATTTGTTAAAGCTTGAACCATGGCTGCGCTGTTGGATTTGAATATGATAGAGTTCCATCCATTTTCAATGGCAAACTTGACAGCTTCCAACGCCACTGCCATTTTTATTTCTTCCCGGGATCCCGCTGCGATGCTTTTGTTACAACCTCTTCGGAAAGCTCCAGGGTCGTCTCTCGTGACAATGAAAAGAGCATTGGTACGGGAATGAGCCTCAAAGGAACCATCCATATTTATTTTGACAAAGCCTACAGGAGGAGCTGTCCATCAATGGTTCTCCGTGCGCGCTTGAAGGTCAGATGGAGGCTCCTGCTATTGCTGTACGTTGCTGCTAAGAAAACTCGACTGACTAGATAGTGCTGGTTGCACATAGCCATTGGGATCGCTCGTGGGCCATGATGTAAACGGGCCCTAGTCGAGAAGAGGCTCCCTACTTCGTTCCCGTAGGACTATTGCCTAGGTTCTTCTCTCACACCGAGGGATCTGATGCAGGCCCTGGCTCGAACAACTGGAACCCGCTCCTCCATAAACACACGCTGCAGCATGACAAGAGTTAGGTCCTGACTTGTTATTTGCAGATAATTCAACCAATTCGGCCAGAGCTTTGTGACATGTGGCTATAGTATAGGATGCGTCGGGGAGACGATCGCGAAAGATAGCGCTGTGCCTAGATTTCTAGATGCACCAAGCAACAGTGCTAAGCTTAGCAAAGTTACTAACCACTTGATTTTTACTGCTGGCTCCTTTGTTCGCTTGATGTAACAACCACCTGTCTAAAGATCGATCCTCTAAAGTGTTGACTCTTAAGCCAAAAGTTTTGTCCCAAACCTGTGTTGTCTAAGGACATTGCAGCAGGAGGTTTTCAACCGATTCATTCCCAAAGAAAAAGCGGCACTTAGCAGAATCTAAAACCCGTCTCCTGGCTAAATTGGACTGTGTTGGAATGGCATTGCTAATAGCTCTCCAAGTGAAGTGTTTTACCTTAGGCAAGCAAGGACAATTCTAAACATGAGTCCAGACCACCTGCTCTACCAGATTTGAAGAAGTCCCACTAGCTGCTCGAGCATGAGAAGTGCATCTAATGAAATTATAGGTTGATTTGATGCTGCACTTACCTTCTTTCTCACAGGGCCAAATAAGACGGTCTTTCATTTGAGAGGTTAGGACCGGTATCTCCAAAATCGCCCTCACTATATGCGAGTCAAAACTTTGATGAAGCAACTGAAAATTCCACTTGTTAATCAAGTCCGAAACTTTTGAAATCCGCAAGGGCATATCATCTTTGAACTTTAGGTATATTCCCTTCAAAACCTTTGACGCATTTATCTTTGCAAACCCTTATAGATTCTCCATCTCCCATTTGCCATAGGGCTCCTTTAATCAAATTTCCCTATCTATCTATGGAGCATACTTATTGATCCGCATGAATCTTTTGAACCTTTGTTTGCCTACAAGAAAGAAGTGCGAGGAAAGTATACACCTTTGAGTATTCTTACCCAAAAGGTGTTTTCATTGGTGAGTAATCTCAAAGCTAATTTAGTTAGGAGTGCAAAATTGAAATCAATTAGGTCTTTGAAGCCACGACCACTTCTAGAATTAGGTAAGGTAATTTTCTCTCAACTCTACCAATAAATCTTTCTTTTTCTTTTTTCCTTTGTTTGACCCTGCTAATATTGGGCTATCAAAGAATTGACCTCCCTGCACCACTTGCTTGGGAACTTGAAACAACTCATCAAATATGTAGGGATTGCTCTTGTAACCGATTTGATCAATATCTTACATCCTACATTTGAAAGGAGACATCTTTTCCAATTCTTTAGTTTGGATTGGATTTTGTCTTTCATGCACCTTAAAGCCTTTGATTTATTTCTACCCCAAATGGTAAGAAGACCAAGATATTTCTTGGGGTTTGAGGATGGTGGAATCTCCAAAGCTTCACAAACCTCATGAATTCAATCCTTTGATGCATTCTTATGGCGAATAGGCTTGATTTGTACAAGTTGATCTTTTGGCCCAAAGCTTTATAGTAATCCTGTAGTATTAGTTTTGGGACCTAAACATCCACAACATCAGCTTCTAAGAAAAACAACAAGTCGTTTGCAAATAGAAGATGTGAAATAATAGAACAGCTCTTCTAATCTTCATGCTACTTGGCCTGCTTTCGTCAACTACTTTCTCAATGTTCTTGGAAAGGACACTTGCAACAAAAATGAACAAATATAGGAATAAAGGATCTCCCTACCTAAGCCCCCTAAAGGGCTCTACTTGACTAGAGAGCCTCCCATTGACTAAAATCCTATAAGAAATCGACCTTACACATTCCATGACCTAGTTAATCCACTTGTCTCAAAAACCAAGTTTAGATAAAGTAGCTTTCAAGCTTAAGAGCACAGTAAACTTTTTGGTTTGATTGTTTGGTCTTAAGATAGTGGAAGGCTTCATGGGCAATAATTGTATTATCATGGATGACTCTTCCTAACACAAAGGCACTTTGTGGATTTGACGCAAGATTTTCTAAAAGGGACAAAAGACAGTTGACTAGAATGCATGAGATAATTTTGAAGCTAAAATTACATGGACTTATGGCAAGAAAATGGCCCACTTCTTTGGGGGAGGGGATTAAAACAACATTGTTGAGATTCGAGGATGGAATGAGAATATTGGTATTGAAGAAGGCATGGATGAACTCTACTACACTTACCCCTAAAGTATGCTAGCATCTTTGATAGAACACCCTTATGAAGCCATTTAAGTCTAATGCTTTGAGAGAATTAAGCTGGAAGGTTGTTGATTTCACTTCTTCCGCTTTGACTGGTTGGAATATCATATCACTCATTTCGTTTGTCACCAATTGTGGGACTAGATCAAGTACCCTATTCCACTTTCTTCCTCCATCTATTTTGAATAGACCAATGTAAGAATTATGAAGCTTCCCCATTATGTCGGATTCATCCTCCAACCAAGACCCATCCTCCATTTGAAGCTTCAAAATCTTGTTTCTCTGGTAATACATCAAAGTAGATTGATGGAAGAATTTATGTTTCTATCTCCCCCCTTTAGCCAACTAATTCTAGATCTCTAATGCCAATAGAGTTCTTCTCTTTTTCATAACGATTTAAGTTTTTAGATTAGAGCTTTCTTTTGTTCCCTGTCTATGCTTATTCCCTTTTGTTGTGCTTCCCTTAATTCTGCTTGAACCTTCCTAATTTCAACTCTATTGTTGGGGAAAGCCTCCTTGCTCTACTCTTTTAACTTCAATCAGCATTGCTTTAGCTTGAAACCCAAAGGGTAAGGATGCCTTTGTAGAGGATTATTCTTCCATGTACTTGAAATTGTTTTCCCACATTGTTTAAATGTTATCTACATGTTTTAAATTTGAAACCTCTCTTGATGGGAATTGGCCTTCGACTATGTTTAAGCCGAGGCAAACCTTTCTGAAGCTGAGGCCTATCAAAGCTTACTGAGGCCAAGTAGAAGCTAGAAGGACAAGAGGAAGGAAGATAAACACTTGGCATTAAGTCTATTGTCAGCCGAGGTGCCAAGATACCATAAGGCTGAATACTTGAGACTAAAGAACCACTTGGCATAGTATTGAGAGACTTATGCTAACTAATTCTAGGACTTAACAATTATGCATTGACCTTTCTAGTGTCTCAGCTAAACATTGCAAGACTTCAAGGACTCCTTCCTGAACTCGCATGTCCAACTACCAATCTCATCTGGTTCGAATACGACTCCTTCTAGGATATGCCGAGTGACTGCATACTGACACCCCTTGTAAAACGCACAATTTTGTATTCTTATACATGTTTTCCTTTATTTTATTTATGGGCCCAATTTTTTAGGGTTTAAGGCCCTATACATTATTTACAATTTTGCTACTAGGGTTTAGGACTTGCTATAAATAGAATCATCTGTAAATATCAAAGGAGACATAGACGTCAATATACAAAATCAGATAAAAAAGTATATTCCTACGATTGGAATCTTTTCCTTTTTGAGTAAGGCTACTCTTGAACTAGCATTTGTCAGATTATCGAGTATAGATTAAGCTCTTTAATCTCTCCTGCATTCTTATTGATCTTGACCTTGAGATTATGGCGAACCCCTTTATTTGAAACGGTTAAAGAGTTGCATCTAACCTTCATTTGAATCCCAAGCAATATTTAGTGTTCGTGAGTTATATCGAACCTTATTTCGAGCTCGAACCCTTGATTGTGTTTGTGATATCCATTCACATTCATCGTTGAAACTAACCATCTCACTTCCTATCTATCAAACTCATTTGACCCATTCTAACCTTTTCGAGATCCGCTATTGTTTCTTTGATCCGTATCATCTCTTATCCTTTTTGTTTGAATGGCAAGAGTAAAGGATCAAAGCTATATGGTTTAAACCCACCATTTCACTATGCTTGACAATCGCTCTTAGGATTTGATTACCCAGTGATCGGACCCTAAAGCTTTGTCAATTCTTTCAAATATGGTTTTGTTACTCTCTCTCTTGTTTGACCAAGTATATTGAGGCCCTCTAAAGATGAGTTAATTCAAATTAGAGTTCAAAATCATAAAGCCGAATTGTTCCATAAGCTTGTCGCATCTTAGGTTGCCTCTTTCGTTCTTATGATTGTACAAAATTTCATTAAAGTTACTAATGCATAGCCGTAGCTCTAAAGTAGACCCTCCAATAGTCTTTAACTCATGCCATACTGGTTATCTTAAAGTTAGACTAGTGTCTACATACATCCATGAAATGTGTGCAAAGATTGACCTATTAGGGAGATAGACTACAATCTCGATGTGATTTTTGTTGGCATCTCGAATCTGATCATTAATATTATAGAAACCCAATTTTTTCCTTCCGTAGTTTTAAGTTTTTTTTTTTTTATACGGTCCTAATTCCAAAAATAAAAAATAAAAAATTGAAAAAAGTGATAAAAATACAAAAAAAGAAAAATTTTTAAAAATAATTATAAAGATTTTTTTTAGAAGGAAAACACGGTTTAAGGACAATTGATTTTAGCTCGGTTTAAGTAGCTTTAAAGAGTTATTTGGTTAAAGTACAATTTAATTATACTAAGTGTTAAAACATAGGCTAATAGTCTAACGAATAAGTATTTGAGTATTGGCATTCGATTAGTATAAGGTCATAGGTTTGAGTTTGACTAAGCACAAATGTGCTTTTTATTTTTCTTTCTTTCATTTTATGAAATTTGGTTGAGCATACGAGATTCAAATTTAATCAAATCTTTTGAATCTAAAGCGATAAAAATTTGTGAGATTCAAATATAATTTGATTTTTATCATATCAAATTTAAATTGATATAAATAATGGGGTCGATATAAAATATTTGATTTGATATGATTTAAGGATTTGTTTTTTAGACTTTATAAATACGAATCGCATGGGACAATTGGATAGGGGCTCAATTAGAAATAGTCCCCACATCACTATTCATACACATCCAGCTGCAGCCACAAGTCCTTATTCATTACTTCATTCATGAATAGCAAACACATCCAATTAAACAAACACCCACTTCATCTAATTCTAAAATTTGACTGACTACAGCAATCAAATCCACTCATCTCTCTTGTCCCTTGACCATTGTAGACACTCGATTTTTGCTCCCCTATTATTTTTATTTTATAAGCCCTAAATAAGGAAAAACACAAAAAAAAAATAAAATTAAATTAAAGAAAACCAAAAAAATAAAGAAATTTAGAAAAAAAAATAAGAATTTTAGGAAAATAAAAAAAATAAGAAAAAGCATAACAAAATTAAGAAATTTGGAAAAATGTGAAAAAAAATTAGAAATCTAGAAAGAAACACACAAAAAAAAAAAGAAATAGGAAAGTTGAAAAAAAAAATAGAAGATTTTAGGGAATGTAGCAAATAACTTTTTATTAGGATAGAGTTTTAAATTTTGAATTTGTTTATAAGTTGGTGTCACGCCTCGAAGCAGTAGAGTCGTAACAGCCTCGCCGTATAAACCATTATAAGATAGAAATTAGCCTTATAATCATTATCTTAGACCTGATTTACACAAGGCGTCCATGACTAACCCGCTTTAAAGTAAATAGTTTGTAATTTAAATAAATCATTTACCTAAAAAAGTGAGAAAAATTTTATATATACACTATAATTCAGTTATTACATTATTCAGAAATGAAAAATTCTAAAATAAAAACTTAGACCTTAAGAATATATGTTTGTTCTTCAAATATTTTTCCTCACTCCTTAGAATCCAGCAGTTGCTAGCTTCAGAATAGTTGTATGCCGCTTCTTAACCAGTACCTGCATGACTTTTATAGGGATGTGAGCAATTACAGCTCAGTAAGTTAGGATAGAGGACTTAAAATTATACCACAAACATAACAAGGTCATCAATCAACTTATTAGGTGCAATGCATGTTCAAGCAAATGCCATCGCACGATGTTGTCCGGTCCGTCGTGAGATTAGAGAAATTGTGCCTGCTCTAATCTGGGTTAAGGAGTTGTTGTTAATGCAACAACTCACGACCAAACCCATGCTTGTGCAATGAAGACATGGCTCCTCCGGCGACTACCTTCGAACCATTGACTTCATCATCGCCGTGACTTCCTCTCCTGTCACTTAGTTTGATTAAGGATGAAGAAGGGACCATTTTGTAATCCTGCGCTATCCTTTTCGAAGGGGTCGGTATTTGGCCAAAGAATCCTAGGTTCTCCTAATAGGTTGTCATATAGGTCCGATTATGATTATAGGCCGTATATTTGATTAGGTCCAATTTAGGGTGATCAATCATTTCACACAAATCATACAATACAAGCCAGTACAACAGACAGAATCATAGCATCACTCATAATCAAGTACATGCATATAATCAACTATCTAACAAGCACAACCAAGCATAATCTTAAGCCTCCAAAATACAGTAACGTATTAATCCCAACTTACCTGAACTCCTCGCTCATTCACTCGAGGTCCAACTTGCCAGGCCATCACCGATCATCCCTATAACACAAACGTGGTTTCAGTTTTTCTTATAACTATTATAGGTTTGTTTTATCTTATAACACTTATTGTGATCTTTTGTTTAGAGTTTAATATATCCAATTATCTAAGTTCTCAAATCTTTTACAATTACTCTGAGTTTAGGGTTAAGTTCGGGTTCAATTTCCATATCGATTTTTAAATTAGGTTCTAGTTCGATTTTCTAAATACTGTTTTATATCCGAACCCTAGAAATTCGTTTCAACTCATAAAGTGAAATTAATCACATCACTTCTCAATATCCTAAATACCATAATTATCCTTAATCAGTATTTTATTATATCCAGTACACTTAAATCCTTAATAGTGTACCGAATTTACTCCTGATGTAAGAAATTTTTACATGTTTCATATAATTACATAAATTTAAGTTTCCTATCAGATTTATTGTATATTTTTATTATTATCATAATATCAATTTTTATTCTAATATTTTCTATTATTATATTTCTAATAATTATATATTATGTATTATCACCAATTATGTATATAATACACATCTAATATTTCTAACACTCTATTTACCATCTCCTAATATCAATTATCATTTCAAAATGTCTAAATTCATCCTAAATCAGATTTTACTCCTAATTATCCTAATTTACAAAATTAACTTAAAATTTACTATTTTTTCCTATTACTCATTTATTATATAATTAACCTAATAATTACATCTAACATTCTAAATGCTACAAATATCATACTTTATTAGATTTCAATATCCTAAAACATATAATTATTCACTAAATCAATAATTAACCATTTAATTACTTAATTAATCATAAATTACCCATTTTATGCCTCATTTTAAGGCCTAAAAATTATCTAAAATTTTTGAAAATTATCTAAAATTTTTGAAAATTAATTTTTGAAAACAAGCTTTATAGCACTGTTTTATATCATTTAAGTAGTCTAAAAAAAATTTTGGGTTCAAAACTACACTCCTAAGATCATTTATTTCTAAATTGAAACATGTTCGGTTTTGCATGATTTCTTAAGGACCATTTATCACGGGACATATTTTCATCAAAATAACATTTTTTTTCTAAAAACTAAATTAAAAAATATTTTAGAATAACAAGTTTCATAATTTTATACTATTTTTATAAATTATTGTAAAATTACATAAAATCGGGCTAGTAATTGGATTGACCATTCTGGGTGGCTCCGGCCACCGCAGGCCGCCGTGGCCTTGTTGGCCGGTCCAGGCGCTGCCACCACAGTATGGTGGTGGTGGCCGTCTACTCCCAGTTGTTCGTCTAATGTTGGTTCTCCTTTATGGCCCTAACTGCACAGTTTTTCTTTTTTTTTTTTCCTTGATTTTTCTCTTGAATTTTCGAAGCTCTCAATTTTTCTCTAATTCCTAACTTTCCAAAGGTGTTCTATAAGGTTTCTCCCTTTTTATAGAAGTTTTTGGTAATTAATATGCATTAATTAGACATGACATTGCCCCATTCCCTTGATTTTTGGCTTTTGTGTTGCTTAATTCTAATTAGATAATTTTTCTTCTTTAGCTCCTAACTTACCATGACTAGATTTTCATCATTCCATATCCTTCTGATTTTTTTTTTAAATTTTTTCTCAATTAATTAATAATTTTCTTTAATTATTTACTAAGTTTTTGGCCAATTTAAGTAATTTCGCGTATTTTTACCTATACGTAAATACATGTGGGGTACATGTGAACATTCCTAATTATTATTTAGGTCGTTCTATGATTTTTAGTATATATATAATCTATCTTTAGTAATTTATTAGTTATTAGATTACACTTTTCGCCTTTTTAATGATTAAGAATTATTATACTTAAAATTTGAAAATTTTATAATTTTCTATTTTATTACTTATTTTCTTAAATTCAAGTTTATGGGTCATTTTACTAATATTTCTAGTTTTACTTATAATTTAGGCTCGATCGGATTTTTCAGCTGATCGAAGCCCTAAGTAATTAGTTGTGAGGCTTACAATTGGGCCATTGAACTTGGACTTAGACTTAAATCTAGCCTAAGTAACTCGTCACGTGACATGTAGCAGGTTGGGGTTGGTTGGATTGGCTGACGTGGTGTTACATTAGCACTTTTCCTCTCCTTCTCTTAGTTTTCCTTCATTTTCTCTAGACTTTCCTAGTCAAGAACAACCTAACCCCTTCACTTAGGATCCAATTTTCGCACAAATTTCACATACATGGCGCAATTCCTTGCTCTGATTGTGTTTACCACGTTGCCTACTTTGAATTGGACTTAATAACACATTTATATTCAGTCAAAGAAGCATTCAAATTGAGTTCCAAAATTTGAAAATAAAAAAACTAGATTTTTGAACATTTTCATTCAAGTCTGATTTCTGATTTCCTCTTTTGTTTGATCAATTCGTGAATAAAAGAGGTGTTAGGGGAGCTCATTAGACACACATAACCACAAACGGCGAGCAGAAAACAACTCACTAGCTTTCTCTCTCTCTTCTCGGTCACTTTCTCTTTACTACCTATCGAACCTACTCTCTTTCTCTTTGACTCTCTCTCTCTAGCCACCTTCGAGCTACATCACCACTCTTACTGGCTTCCCTACTTTGCAAACTTTCGAGCCTAATTACCTTTGATCAATGTCGTGCCCTCCAGCGATACCACCAATAAGCTGCTACCAAAACCTAACCATTGAGCCCCTTCCCTCTTAAACCACTACCTCTGACTCTCTTCAACCCAAACCAACCCTATAACTAAACTCCCTAAGACTTAAAACCCTACATTATACTTCCCTTTAGGACTCCACCAACCCTCGATGGTACCGCCCAAACACTACCACCAGCCACCGTGCCTAAACACCATCCAAACCAGACCCAAACCCCATCCAAACCACACCCAAACCCTGTGGCACTCTTTCTACCCTCCATATCCCAAATCTAAAACTCATGAAACTCCTCTTCCCTCTTTGATTCGGTGGCTAAACTAAGCAAAATTGACCCTGGTTGCTGCTACTGAACTTGAAGATGACTTGAACCTTACCTAAATTTGTGAACCGACCTAAAGTTCAACTTGGAGTCCAATTCGCATCCTATCCAATATCTAGTTTGGTCCTCTTTCATTTTTTTTTGTTATTTGATTTATTTCCTTTTTTTAGTTTTGCTTTGTTAATTAATTTATTTATTATTTATTTATTTTTGTATTCATCTATGTACATATAAAAGTCAAATGTAAAGAAAAAAAAAGGGAAGTAGTTTATTTATTTATTTTATTTTTAGTTAAATAGATAAAATAAAAAAATATAGAAGAAAAAAAATAATAAAAATAAAAAGAGTAAAAGTAAAGATAAATAAGTACAAAGATTATTATTGTTCTTTTTTAAACACATAAAAATCAGGTTTTCCAAAATAAAAAATAATTGGATTCTTTCTAAAGTTAGGACCTTCTAGAATTTTCCCAAAAAAAATTAAAAAGTTAAAAAATCTAATTTAGGACCTTCTTTTCTAAGAATTTTCTTAAATAAATCAAATTTAGTAAAACGTAAACTCGATCGTTTTCAAAATTAAAACAAAACCAACTACTAAAGTTTTACAAAAAAAACTACGTATGTCTGATTCTGAATAGTAGGTACGTAGGCACATAGGCACATATGGGGTGATGGTAAAAAAAATAAAATACCTGATTTTCCTTTTTAGTTTAGATTGTTCAAATTATCTAATTTAGCTAAAAGATTTAGTTTTGTTTTTTGAAAGGTAATTTTTAAGGTTAGTATTAAATTTGAAAAGTTAATGGTATCTGTAAAGGTTTAAAATTCCTAACCCCTGAATTAAGATTATCTGGTTTCAAAAACCGTTTTATAAAATGGTTTAATCATTAGACCGGTAGTTAAGTTATAATCAATTCACCCAATTGGTTATAACTTAATTCTTTTTCCTAATTCCAGTCGGGTGGCGACTCCAGTACCTTTTCAAATTGAAAAAAAAAAAGAAACGATTTTCTTCAAATCCTAGTCGAAAATCAATATTAAATGAATAAATTTTAATATTAATCATTTTAAAAAAAAACTAAATTTAACAAAAAAACTAGAAGGTGAAAACCAGGCTCGACAACCATATTTCATAACAATAAGTGACTACCAAGCTCCAATCCAGCGCCCAGCACACCGCCCCGCACTTTAATACCCATATATACGGCTGCATCGCATGTTCCACTTGACACACTCCACTGACCCTCTGTCATCTTCATGGCCATGAGTAGCAAAAGGCTTCTTACGCACGGACACGCTTGCACAGTAGTCACCAATGCCAACGATTACTCAAGCCATTCACTACAGCAACTTACGCAACTTACGACTGCCTGAACACAACACAGCGGCCTTGATCACACTTCAAACACACACTGATCCACTATTACGCCACCGTCCAATAGACCCAACCTACACTGTCCACAATTCCTGCAATATGAACAACAGTATCACGTTCTAAGGAATTAGAGCTTTACACCATAGCCCTCACGCCGAGCTACTGTTTACGAACGCTGCATTCACTTGCACCGATCAATCACTATATTACACATTCAACCCCACATCTACGACAGCATAATAGCCCTTGACCGAGCTGTACACAAACCCGACACAACTGTAGTACGTCTCCATTGTTGACAGCCCACACGAACACACGCACTTCCGATTAGCTCACTCTATAGCCGAGCCCGACCATAGTAGCACCGATCACAGCAGCACCAAACATGATACAACGCACGCCACACACAGTCACGCTCCACACACACCTCCGATCACCAAGGGCGTCCTACACTCTGCCGATCCTACGTAGTTGCAGTCAAATAGAAATAGCATGACTAAATTGTCCTTTATTGTATTATTGAACAGTTGAAGTTCAGGTTAGATTCGGTCCAATTTTTTTTTTTTATATTATTATTTTTTATCATTATTATATTATATTAAATTCTTAGTTATTTATAAGTAGTTATGTATATTAAGTTAGTAAATTCTTCTGATGTTAGTTTCCTTATATATATATATATATATATATTAAGTATAGGATGTTTTATTTATTTAGGTAAATAGTTGTGTAATAGTAATAGTGTAGATATATATATGTATATATTAGCTTAGGTATTTTGTAGTATTAAGTTAGTTTCTTAGGATCTCTCATTTAGGAAGAATTTTTTTGGAAATAAAAATAATAAAAAACCCCTTTTTAAAAATAGGATTTTTGGAGAGTTTTTTATAAAATAAAAACACTTGAAAGTTAGGACTCCTTTAGGTTTTTTTTAATAAACTAAATTGATAAAAACGTAAACTCGGTCGATTTTTAAAATTAAAATAAACCAATACATTAAAGTTTTTGGGAAAGAACTATAGTCGTCTAATCCTGACTAGTAGGTACGTTGGTACCTTTAAGGTAATGTTAAAATCTTTAGAAACTTAGGTTATTTTTATTTTCTTTTATATTTTATTTTTCTTAAAAAATATTAGAAAAAGGATAATTTTTAAGAATAAACTTAATTTCAGAAAATAGATAGTGATAATTGTTAGGGTTTAATAGGTTAGCTCTTAAATTTGGAATCCTCTAGTTTTTATCAAATTGAAATTAAAGATCGGTAACTAAATCGTAGTCAATTCACTCAATTGATTACGATTTTTGTTTTTCCCCCGATTCCGATCAAGTGGTGACTCCAAAGGTTTTCAATTAAAAAAATTGGAATTTCCTAATTTATCTAGTTGATGATTAATATTAAATGGGTTAGGATTTAGTATTAATTAGGAATTGGGAAATGAAATTTAAATAAGAAATCGAAATTCAAACTCGACAGTTTGGTGACTCCACTAGGAACCGTCAAGAAGGATAGCTACTAGAATTTACTGAAATGAGGATTATTTTTCAAAAATATAAGAAAGAAAAAACTTAAGTTGATTATTTTACTCCTTTTTGTACTAATATTTTTTGTTACAGTCTATTTAAGAGGTTCATTTTGGAGTTTTTTTGTTTCATCTTATTTTTCGCATCATAAATGCATAGTAGCTACAGTTAGAATAAGGTTATCTTAGGACCTTAGGAAGGGTGCCATTGTATAAGTTTCGAATGTTGTGGAGCAATTACCTTTCAAGCTATGTCACTCAAGTTCAAATGTGATTACAGAACTATTGCTTTGAAAAATGCAGTGGTCGTAGAACTTGAGGACTTTAAGAACCTACCCTTTACATACATAAAAACCTTTTTCAAAAAAAATTGTGAGAACCCATAATGTTGCAGACCTAGACGGATAAGGGTTGTTGTCTGTTGTAATATTTCCCTGTAAATATCTTATAATAATTCCACGTAAAGCTTAGAATATGTTGTGATTGTAATTTGAATTTTTCTTTAGATAGGTATGGCTTGATCAAGATAAGGAGCTTTTGAAGATTCAGGTCTACCCACTTTGTTGGCCTCAAAGATTACTCCAAATGTGGTTCCAACTTTTCAACCTAGATAAACAAGAATTTATTAGGAATAAGATTAGGCCTATCTTGTCCTTACAGAAGACCCTTGCAAATATTACTGTCATGACCCTAACGGGGGCCTAGTAGGATTGCCTAAAATTTTCACATTATGTGTACACCTTTGATTTGAAAATCATCTTGCAAGTCAGAGATTGTAAGATTCTAAATAATTAATTACTAATGTTTTTATTTATTTAACTTACTTATCTTATGATCACATATATATGACTATGGATATCCGATAAGCCACAGTCCAACAAAACCGTAGAGAATCGGTATCCCCTACCAAATAATAAGATTAGGTAGAAAAGTTCTAAAACTCAAACTTACTAAAGTTACAGAATTTAAATAGAGTATACAAGATTTCCAATCAACCATATAGTCTGTCCTCAGAGTCTAACTTCTATGCATCTCATCTCGATGTTGACACTCAACTCTCAGTTCTTAACCCATGCCCGATCGTCTAGCAACCTGCAAGAGAAAACTATTGGGGAGTAAGTTACAAGAGCTTAGTGAGTTAATTTCCCTCAACCACACAGCAGTCAAGTTATACCACAGTTAAGTTCAACTAAATGAATGCATGAACAGGTAGTATGCCAAACAAATACATGCAGGTGACCAGGTACTGCATGTAACTTAGATTTAACGCCCTCCGAAGTCAGGGTTGGAGATTCATCGGTACAGTCAGATCTGGGTATCATATTAGAACTTATTTCATAATGAAACTCACCGTTTCGTATTTAAAATGTAATGGTACATCCATTACCAGCTTTATCAAAACGAGTTCTACATATGATTGTGAGTAGGTTCACGCAGCCTTCACTCACCCCTAAACGAACGCCTCTGGACTCGACCCATAGCCAGGTGGTTGGCGCCTCCAACGCCTAGTCATCCCGCGAGCAAGGGTAAGGTCATATCGCACGTGTGCATCGTATGAAACCAATAAAATTCAATAATCAACCCAAGTATGGCCTCTCGCTACCTCCGTGTAATGTGACTATCCGGAATTAGTTATGCAGTGCATGATTTATGAATGATCCAAGTTAACTTTTCTAGTCGAATAAAAGTTATGTCATATTTAATCAGTGATCATTCCAAGTCACAAACAAATAATCTATTGAATCTACTATGCATCAAACATTATATTATTGAACTTTAAAGTAGATTCACAATTCACAACAATTATCATGCATAAGCATAACCCAACCCCATACACATTCATTTATACATCATAATTTAGATTCACTACTTACAAGCACAAACAAGTATGGAATCATAAGAAAAAACTCACTCGGCCATGGCTAATTCAGGGATCGTAATAATGGGTAGGCAGCTCAGGGTCGATATCGAGATCACCTGAAAATAAGAAAAATATGTAAGATAGGGAATTTAAAACTAACTAGAGTTATAATGTGTAAGGTTTATTTCACTTAATTACGTGAAACTGTCGATTCGAGCTTTTTATTGAATCGCGTGTAACTTTTTCGTTTTAGCTCGGATCGTTATGAACTTATAGTCCATTTTGATCGTTTTCGAGCGTATTTTCTCATAATGAGGTCCGTTTTGGACGTTGTGATTTGTAATTTAAATTGTGATACAAAAATATCACAAAAATTATTATTTAAATTTAAAAATTATAAAATATTGATTTTCGCTTTTTCGTAACATATTTATAATTTAATAATTATTTAAATCATACGTTTGGTATTTTTATTATTTTGGGTATATTTTCCTATTTTTCTCATTTTCTTATTTTTCTTATGCACTTCACGATTATACATACATATATATAATATATATTTCAAATACTTATAATATATAATTTATGGTTTATGTTATTGTAAAATCATAAATTACGGTATCATATACATATATATATATACTATATATATTACACGTATGATATATTTACATATATTTTGTATTTATTTATTTATATGTCTTACATGTATATATATACCTAGAAAAACATACATATATGTTCGGCATACATACCCATAAATATATACTATACATTTCATACATAATATACCGTATATAATATATATATATATATATATATACATACTTATAAAAATACTCTACTATATAACTACACACACACACACACACACATATAATCATATATGTAACCCATATGAATATCAAGTTATGGTACATATATATATCTTTATACTATACTTACGGTATATACATATATCTTTATACTAGAATTATGTAATTAATAATTAGAGGTATATAAAAAAAAAAAACAAATACATAATACATACTATATACCTTAGTACATACATGTAGACATACTTAATCTTATATTTATACATATAAGTAAATTTAGGTATTTATACACATAAACATATACTATTAGTATTATATGTACAAATACCATAAAATATCATAAAAATACCATAAAAATACCATAATTCTACACATTTATACTATCATATACATATATATTTCTTAAAATAAATTCCTTACCAATTAATTTGGATTTTTCTTCTTCTTTTTCTCTTTTCTTTCTTTCTTTTTCTCTCCTTTTTCCTCACGGTTTGTAGACGTTGTGTATATGTGTTTGTGCAGATTTTTTTCTTTCTTTTTCCATATTTATATCAATTTCCCTTGCTTACGTGATGTTGGCTTCAAGTTTAAGCTAAGTTAACTTTTATTAATGTAAATAAGACAAGATAAAATCAACACATGGTCATTACTTGTTCACGTGGCTGTTTCTTTTTTGTTATCTTAACTTGTGTTCTTTCTTACGTTTTGTGCAGGGGAAGGATTTGAATTGGACATGAAGAGAGAAATTGAGATAAATTGAAAATAGTAGAGAAGGAAAATGAAATTTGTTAACAAATATATGTAATTTTTCGAATCATATAAATTATAACGAATTTTCTCGTAGATTAGTTTTCAAAATTCTGTAAAATTTTATCAATTTAACTGGTACCCGTTACAATTATAATTTTTACAAGTTATTATGGTAATTTCATTACAATTTCGTATAAACATGCGATTTAGTCAAAAATTACATTCGACTATAATTTTATTGTTATTGTGTAATATTTAACTATTTTATAGGTTTACGTTTATGATTTTAGGGTCTCAAGCAATTTTAGGTTTTGATAAATTCCGAATGTTTTATTATCGGTCTTATATTTGATTTATTAAACTTCATTTTCTTTTATTATTATTAGCCTTATTGACTCATTATACAGTTTAAGATACTCGAACTTGAGTTAAGGTTCAACTACTGTTTTTTCTAAGGTTTACAATTACCTTAGTACAGACCTTTGTATATCTATGGGAGCCTGAAATGTCACTTTTTGTTTAGGCCCATATCAATTGAGCCCAACACTTGTAGACTAAATATTAAAAAAAAAAACAATAAAACAAAAAGAATCAAACCTGTAAACTAATTTTAGGTAGTTACCATTTTGCCTAGTATTCTACCAGCAAAAAAAATTCATTCTTTTCGATAGATTAGCACTTTGTAAATATTATTTCTCGTTTAGAATAAATATAATTCCTCTTTTGTAAATAGACCCTCAGTAATGTTATTCTATAAGTAAATAAATTATGTAGGGCTGTATATAGAATCTTAAGAAAGCAATTCCCTATTTACAATTTGATCACTTAGTCTCTGTAACATAAAAGCCCTAACTTTCTTTCTCTTTCTTTATCTCTCTCAAAAAAGAAGAAAAAAAGAAAAAAGAAAGTTACTAACTGTTACAAATTCTTATGGGGCATAGGATAAACACAATCACTTGGCTTATTAAGGCAGCTAACCTAAACATATGACTTGTTTAGGTAGCTAACCAAACACAAACCCTTAACCCATTGAGGTAGCCGACCCAACCTAAAACCTTCGGTCCATTAAGTCCGAATATAAACCAAGTCAAAACACGAAGTCATGAAACACCATCTTAAGTTTTATCCTTGCTACAAAAAGATGAGCAATTCATAGTCCCTTCCACCTCAAAAGACATCAACACTGGTCCATTCGACTTTAATGAACTGAGCCTGAAATCACATATGGTAGATAAGGGGCATTAAGACCTATAAGTCTTGGGCAATTTAAGCAAGAACGTGAAAGGTATGGGGCACTTGGTCCTTGAAATTCCATTTCAAAAGTTATTATTTCATAACTGGGGCATGTTTAAAGGAATTGGGGAGTATGGTCGATCATCACCTTACGTGGGGAATTGGTAACTTACTTTTAAAAAATTTAGAATGAAAAGAGTTAAGCTATATCCTATACACTAACCCTTAAATACTTTGAGAGTTGGGAGACGTTATTGTGAGGATATTTTAGACTTATTCCTTAAAGGAGGTCTATTTTAAATTTGATACGTAGACCGAAATGAAGTTAAGCATACATTTTCAAATCCCAAACATAATTATCTTTTATTAACCTCATTGAATTGATTTAGAGTCCTTTCAAATGTAAGCCCTGTTAAGAATTACCCCACGGTGGGGCAATTTAAAGGTTAAGGTCATTAATTAGGAAAGAAGAATAAAATTAACTTGTGCTTATCTTAATAATAATAATTTGAGGATAACTTTTGTTTTGGATAACTTGTTCCCTTTGAAGAAGAGCTAATACTTTTCCAAATACCCCAAGACCTTACATACCTTACCTAAGCCCATACACTCGAAACCTATGGATTTAAGGCTTTGACTCATTTAGAGACAAAAACTTGATAAAAGAGATAGTATTTTTGGGGAGAGAAAAGAAAGAAATGAAACGAAACGAAACGAAACGAAACGAAAAAAGAAAAAAAAAGAAAAAAGAAGAAAAAAAAAAGAAAAAAGAAAAAAATAAGAAAAAGGAAAAAATAAAAGGAAAGAAAAAACTAGAAGAAATAAAGAGGAAGAAAGGCCCAAACATCTGGCTTAAGAAAATCTCCAACCAAAAACACAAAACCCCACATTTATTTCAGAATCACATTCTTAACCACAAACCAAAAACCCTATATTCATTTTAGAATCACACTTCAAATCATAAATACAAAACCTTTCTATCTTAAACACAAGACCTCCCCACCTACAATACCTCCCTACTTAATGCTCTTCTAATCTTGAAGAAAAATTTATCTAAGATAAAAATTATTTTTTAAACTAGGGTAAGTATACATATAGTTTTTTCCAAGGTTCTTGACTTGTACACCGATGTTGGATAAAAGTATTTATTTCAAAATAGGTCCTCTCATTAATCCATTTTTGAAACCGTTTGACTAAAAGCCTAATTCACAATATTGAATGTAAAATGACCTAATAGAATGATCAAGGTGTATCACTTGCAAATTGGACTGTAATTTTTAGAATAGTAGTCAAGAGCAAAATCTAGACCAAGAGTGGGTAAGGAAGTCCTCTTCGACTAGACTAATCGTAATTTACATTTTCCTTAGGAAATAAATGTTCAATGCCCATCTAAGAAGCTCAATGTTAAGGTTAGAAACTAGGGTGCATATGAGATACCCTACATGGTTACCAAGGAAGGTGATGCTTATAGCACTTGTTCCTTGTATTCATTAGCAAACTTTTAAGAAAAAAGAAAGGCAAAAAGGAAGGTGATGCTTATAGCACTTGTTCTTTGTATTCATTAGCAAACTTTCAAGAAAAAAGAAAGGGAAAAAAAAAAAGAAAATGAAAAGATATGAAATGGAGAAAGAGAAAGTAGAGGTTTGTTATAAGTTTTTTCATCCATTTTCAAGTTTATTTTAGCCCTAGTGGCCAAATCTTCAATTCATGTCATAAATGGTTATCACTAAATTCCTCATTTATAAACTTCTTAAATCAAGAGTTTTTCGAATTCGTCATATCCTTTGGTTTTCCTTTTTTCAAATGTCATATAGAGTTTTAGTGAGTTCATAGGGTGCTTTCCCTTTCATTTTTTTTAGGGATTTAGCCAACTCA
Source organism: Lumnitzera racemosa (assembly GCA_024138005.1). Taxonomy (NCBI): domain Eukaryota; kingdom Viridiplantae; phylum Streptophyta; class Magnoliopsida; order Myrtales; family Combretaceae; genus Lumnitzera; species Lumnitzera racemosa. The sequence continues at coordinate 7,587,199 of JAMXBC010000008.1, read as the reverse complement.
CAGAGCGCTATCCTGATTCATATTCTCATTTAGGAATCTAGCTAGCTCTTTGAGCATAGTCCTAATCCATAGTTTTTTAGGGATTCAGCCAACTCATGGAGTGTTATCTCGATTCATATCTTTTAGAGTCTTAGCCAGCTCAAGGAACGCTTTGCTTGCTTTAGTCAGTCAGCCCATGGGGGGTACAACCAAGTTTTCAAATCTTTAGGGTCTTACTCATCTCAAGAAGCACTTTGCTCGCCATGATTAGTCAACCTATGGGGGTACGACCAAGTTTTTATTATCTTTTAGGGTCTTAGGCTGCTCAAGGAGCATTTCGTTCGCTTTGGTTAGTTAGCCCAAGGGGGGATACAACCAAGTTTCTCAATATCTCTTTAGGGTCTTAGCTAGCTTGAGCCTTAATTAGTCAGCCCATAGGGGGTACAGCCAGGTTTTCTATATCTTTTAAGGTTTTAGTTAGCTTAAGGAGCGCTTTGCCCATCTTAGTTGGTCTGCCCATAATGGGCATGACTAAGTTTTTTTATATCTTTTAAGGTCTTAGCCAGCTTAAGGAGCGTTTGCTTGCCTTGGTTAGTCAGCCTATAGGGGGCATGACCAAGTTTTCAAATCTTTAGGATCTTAGCCAGCTTAAGAAGTACTTCGACCACCTTAGTTAGTCAGCCCATAGGAGGCACAATTAAGTTTTCATCATCTTTTAGGGTTTTAGCCAGCTCAAGGAGCACTTTACTTACCTTTGTTAGTTAGCCCATAGGGGGCACGACCAAGTTTTCATCATCTTTTAGGGTCTTAGCCAGCTCAAGGAAGTTTCGCCCTCCTCGATTAGTCAACTCATAGGGGACATGAGTAAGTTCTATCTCTTTAGGGTCTTAGCCAGCTTAAGGAGTGCTTTGCCCGCCTTAGTTAGTCAGCTCATAGGGGGTACGACCAAGTTTTCTATATCTTTCAGGGTCCTATCCAACTTAAGGAGCACTTCATCCGCCTTGGTTAGTTAGCTTATAGGGCCCACGATTAAGTTTTCTATATCTTTTAAAGTCTCAGCCAGCTCAAGGAGCGCTTTGCCCATCTTGGTTGGTCAGCTTATAGGGGGCATGACCAAGTTTTCTATATCTTTTAAGGTCTCAGCCAGCTCAAGGAGTGCTTCGCCCGCCTTAGTTAGTTAACCCATAGGGGGTACAACCAAGTTTTCTATATTTTTTAAGGTCTTAACAAGCTTAAGCAGCACTTTGCTTGCCTTAGTTAATCATCCTATAAGGGTAACGACCAAGTTTTCAAATCTTTAGGGTTTTACCCAACTTAAGGAGCGTTTTGACTGCCTTGGTTAGTTAGCCTATAGGGGGTACGGCTAAGTTTTCATCATCTTTTAGGGCTTTAGCTAGCTTAATGAGCGCTTTACCTGCCTTGGTTAGTCAGCCCACAAGAAGTATAACCAAGTTTTTTAGTATCTTTTTCGGATCTTAGCTAACTTAAGAGGCACTTCGCCTACCTTAGTTAGTCAGCTTATAGGGGGCATAACTAAGTTTTCTATATCTTTTAGGGTCTTTGCCAGCTTAAGAAGCGTTTTGCCCACCTTGGTTAGTCAGCCCATAAGGGGTACCACTAATTTTTCTATATCTTTTAGGGTTTTAGCCAATTTGAGGAGTGCTTCCCCTACTTTGGTTAGTCAGCCTATAAGGGGCACGACCAAGTTTTCTAAATCTTTAGAGCATAACTAGCTTATGGAGCGCTTCACCCACTTTAGTTAGTGTAGAGTTTGAATTTTTCGGTTTTCTATTATAAATTTGATTTTACTTCAATTTCCTACTTTTCGATTAATATTAAACCCTTACCCATTCAATATTAATCCTCGACTAGAAAAATTAGAAAATTCTAGTTTTTTATTTAGAAAAATTTTTTGAGTCGCCACTTAATCAAAGTCAAGAAAAATAGAAATCGATATTGATATCAATTGGGTAGATTGATTACTATTTAGTTACCGGTCTTTAATTTCAATTTAATACAAACTAGAGGATTCTAAATTTGGAGGCTAACCTATTAAACCCAAATAGGTATTACTATTTATTTTCCGTAATTAGGATTATTTTTCAAATTATAATATTTTTAAGAAAAAAATAAAAACCAAAAGAAAAAGAGCTTAAGTTTTTACAAATTTTATCATCACCCCAAAGGTATTTATATACCTACTAATTGAGATTAGACGATTGTAATTCTTTCCAAAAAATCTTAGTGTATTGGTTGATTTTAATTTTGAAAACATCAACCGGATTTATGTTTTAATTGATTTGGTTTATTTAGAAATCTAAAGGGTTATAATTCTTGAGTATTATTAAAAAAAAAAGAACTCTCTAAAACTCCCTAAAGTTTGTTTAAAAGGGTATTTTATTAATTTTTATTTCTAAAAAAGTAATTTCCTATGTGAGGATTTCTAAAAAAACCTAATCCTAAAAATTTCAAAACTATTATATATACATATCTATATTATTACTACTAAATGACTACCTATATAAAATACCTAATATATAAGACTAATACAAAAAAAATCTTCTAATATATGCACATCTACTTATATTACATTATCAACAGTAACTAATGATTAATAAAATAATAATAAAAAAATAATAACATAAAAAATTTTGAAAAAGAATTGAACTTTGTTGTGTTTTGTTTGGTTGTTTGGCTATTTAGTGAGGAGTTGCTTGTTGAGATTGTATCGCGGCTGTTGTTGGTCAATGTACGAGTTTAGTCAGCAAACAGTAGTGGATGTAGATGGCGGTGGCGGTGTGGACAACAGTGGACGTGGACGTGTTTGTTGTGTTCAATTAGAGTTGTAGTAGCGGTGAAGTAGTGTGTTACTATGTTCGTTGGTGTGCTGTTCAGTGGATTTGCATGGGGGCTGTTGTCGATGTGGCTATTGGCATATGCGGCTATTGCGGTGGGGTTGGCATCCAAGTGGCGAAGATTGCTATTTATGGCGTAATCGTATGTGCTGTGGCGTGCTTGACGTGCAGGCAATTGTGTGTGTGGGCATTAAAGTGAGGGGCGGTGTGTTAGGCGTTGCTATAGACGCTTACGACATCACATTAGGAGATGCTGTAGGAAATTATTACACAATGCTGATCGGTAGATGTTGGTTGGGGCATTGCTGATCAGCTGCAGTTGTGTGAAGCTATTCGTTCTCGTGCGATGGTGAAGGTTAGTGCAGTGGAGTACAACCCGTTACTTGGTTCGGTCGCTGCAGTGCGTTGGATAGATTAGGGAATGTGATGGCGTGGAGATGTAGCAGCGATCAATAGCGATGCGGTCTGGTCGGTGTCTGTACTGATCAATGATTTGTGAAGTGCGGGGATTAGACCGTGGTGCAGCAGCCTTGATTGCGTGTGTTCAGTTTCTGCTGTGATCGCGTATGGTGGGGGTTTGAAGCTTGGTGTTTGTGTCGTGTTGCTCGTGTATTGCTGTGGGGTTGCGGCAACAATAGTCATGGACAGAGGAGTTTAGATGTAGAAGGGGATTGAGGCTGTTGTGCAGATGCAGCGAGCCATTGCTGTTCAGTGTGTATTAGTGTAGTTGGACAGGATGTGTGATCCTTATGAAAATATGCTACGGCTGCAGATTGTGTGGACTATGTACAATGACAAAGTATGGGTTTGTGACAAGGGTTGGCCGTGAATATGAAGGATGGAGAAGATTACTTTGGTTTTTTGTGAGTGTGTAATCTTAGTGAATGGTTTAATTGTGCTCCTTTTTATGCCACGTGATCCTATTTATAAAGTCCAAAACAAATCGTATTGAATCGTATTTATTATATTAATCCCAATCTGATTCGACAAAGATCAAATATAATTTAAACCATTTATATCAATTTAAACCCAATTCAATAAAAATTAAACTAAATTTAAATTTTTTATAATGATTTAAATCGAATTATAAATCAAGTTAGATTTGGATCTCACAAAAGATTAAAAAATTTAAAATTTAAAACCCATTTAACTCAATTGGTTTTCGTAAAATAAAATAAAAAATACATAAATGCCTAATGAGATTCAAACACGAGACTTTAAACTAAATCCAATTTAATGCTCCAATACTTATCCATTAGACTATTGGAATATACCTTATTTTTTAGTATAATTGAATTGCATTTACATTATGCAACTCTCTAAAATAATAATTTGAACTAGACCAAAACTAAAACTATTGATCCTAAAATAATTTACTTCCTAAAAATTCTAAAAAATCATTATTCATTCATTATCATTTTTTTAATATTTTCATCATTTGTCAAATTTTTATTATTTTTATCTTTTTATTTTTTTATTTCTTAAATTAGGATCCTATTAAAAAAAATAAAAAATTAGGATTATGAAGGGCAAAAATTAGGTGTCTATAGTTAGTTAGCCCGTAAAGGATATGACTAAGTTCTCATTGTTCTCTTTAGGGTTCTTACCAACCTATAGGAGTGTTACCTTCACCTCTATTAGTTTCAAACTTATCATCACCAAACCTTCGATGGACCAATCCTATTATAGATAATTAGTCATATTGTTTCTTAGGATAGAGTCATCCCGAAACAAGAATAGTGTTTTTTTTATTTTCGTGGTAAAGTTTTATTCAAACTTCACCATAAAAAGAAGCAGAAGCAGTTGTAGATACTCAATTTTTGTCCTCATAGTTCTAAGTTTTTTTTTTTTTTATAGGGTCCTAATTCCAAAATAAATCAATAAATAATAAAAAATTGAAAAAAATGATAAAAATACAAAAAAAATGAAAAAAGAAAAAAATTAATTATAAAGATTTTTTTTCAGAGCTTTACGCTACGGCCCTCGCGTCGAGCTATTGTCCACGAACACTACATTTACTAACATCGATCAATCACTGCACTGCACATTCGGCCTTATATCGATGACAGCACGACAACCCTTGACCGAGTTGCACACAAACCCGACACAACTGCAGTACATCTCCACTGTCAACAGCCCATACAAACACACACACTTCCGATCAGCTCAGTCCACAATAGAGCCCATTCACAGCAGTACCGAATATAACATAGCAGCACTGAACACAACACAGTGTACGCTACATACAGTCATGCTCCACTGTTGACTGCGCTTTGTCATTGCCATGCTCCGTATGCGTCTCCGATCAGTGAAGGCGTCCTACACTTTACCGATCCCATACAGTTGCAGTCAAATAGAAACAGTACGACCAAATTGTCCTTCATCGTACTGCTGAACAGCTGAAGTTTAGGTTCCATTTGATCTAATTTTTTTTATATTATTATTTTTTATCATTATTATATTATATTAAATCCTTAGTTATTTATAAGTAGTTATGTATATTAAGTTAGTAAATTCTTTTAGTGTTAGTTTCTTTATATATATATTTGTATATATATATATATATTAAGTATGGTATGTTTTATTTATTTAGGTAGATAGTTGTGTAATAGTAATAGTATAGATATATATATATATATATGTATATATTAGCTTAAGTATTTTGTAGTATTAAGTTAGTTTCTTAGGAACTCTCATTTAGGAACAAATCTTTTGGAAATAAAAATAATAAAAAACCCCTTTCTAAAAATTAGGATTTTTAGAGAATTTCTTTATAAAATAAAAACATTTGAGAGTTAGGACTTCTTTAGATTTTTTTTAATAAACTAAATTGATAAAAACATAAACTTGGTTGGTTTTTAAAATTAAAATAAATTAATACATTAAATTTTTCAAGAAAGAATTACGATTGTTAGTCCCTAGTAGCGGGTATGAAGGTACCTTCAGGGTGACGTTAAAATCTTTACAAACTTAGGTTATTTTTTTATTTTCTTTTATTTCTTATTTTTCTTAAAAAATATTAGAAAAAGGACAATTTTGAAGAATAAATCTAATTTTGGAATATAGATAACGGTATTTGTTAAGGTTTAATAGAATTCGAAATTCTCTAGTTTTTATTAAATTGAAATTAAAGACTGGTAACTAAATTATAGTTAATTCACCAAATTGATTATGATTTTTGTTTTTTTCTCGATTCTGGTTGGGTGGAGACTCCAAATGTTTTTAATTAAAAAAATTAGAATTTTCTAATTTTTCTAATTAGAAATTAATATTAAATAGGTTACGATTTAGTATTAATAAAAAATAAGAAATTAAATTTAAATAAGAAATCGAAAACTGTCTAGCACAAAGCTAAACCTCCTAACAATCCTGGGATGCAAAACTCACTGAGGAACTTCATTTTTCTCCACAACGTTCATAACTTTTTGTTTTTATTCTTTCTTTCTATTGGAAACCCAATGCCGGGATTGTACTTTACTATAAGGTCCCATAAGTGTTGAACTATCAAGTGATACCTCGCACCTTGATAGTTCTAGCTAATGCAGATCATGGCTCCTGTATGGCTAATTCTGGCCAGCCACTCGGCCACTCACATCACGTTGCGCTTACGTTTCCGAAGAAGTTAAACTCGTCTGCAGCAAAACCCAGTCTCATGTTTGAAGCCTTAGAATTAAATACAGGAAATTTAATATCTAAGTTTTCCATTGTTCATAATCGGATGGACGCGCTGGGACTCCTTGGTAACATGGTTTTCCCTATGCTTCCTCATTTCTAGTGCCATTTCCCTAGACATAGCATCCATTGGAGTCGTCTAATTAGTTGGAAATGTCACTAAACGTTTGTCGGGACCCTTATCTTCTTTCTTTTGATCCTAAACTTCTACCTTGAATCATTACAAGCGAAACAACTATCTAGGTCTAGAAAATCCTTCTCGAGCGACACAAAATCATTCTTCCCTGCGTAAATTAACTTGGGGCCTATTCCCAATGCCCTGGGCATCTTGCGTGCCTGATAACAGGATGAGGGCAATCTTTCACTATCTGCCAACAAGTGCTTTAGAAATGCGAGTCAATTATCAAAGCTCTTAAGGGTTGTTAACCATCAACCTTGACATGCATTAACCGTTTGATAGCCGATGTAAGCGAAAACTTAAAACATCTCGAATAGACTTCAAATTTTGCGCCTTCAAATAAGCCTGTTCATGTCAACATTACCATCCTCAGTATCATCCGTATCGTCTAACCTCCTGATCACCATCATTAATATGTTCATTATTTATTTTATCATTTAATGTTGAAGCCCACTATTAAGAATGCCTTTTATGATGTGCCTAAAATCTTTGGAAAAGAATTTAGCACAGAGCAGATGGGTAGCATAAGGATAAACATCAAAACTTTTGTATATCTTGGGTCTAAAACAATAAGAAATAAAAATATTTTTATGATTTTCATTATAGCCTGACAAAATAAAGATAAAATTAAGGATACAGACAACTAAGGAATCGAATCCAATAATTGAATCGGGAAAGTTGTTCAATCTTCAACAACATGTTAGGCATGATTTGTGGAAATCAAATGGGTTTTAATTGAAGTAATCGAAATGACTCATGACTAGATCAATTAAGAGGATCACCATTATCACAAATATTTTCACCAATGTTATCAAATTCAGACCAAAATATTGACTTGGGAATGAGAAAGAGGTAAGGCATAAGAAGGTTAATAAGGGTCGAATTGTAATCAAATCAGGGTCAGTAAAAATACTATAATATAATTTATATTTTTGTATAAAGTAATAAAAATTACTTATATTCTTGAGAATTGAAAGTTGAGAGGTTCTTACAGCTTATTTTTTTATTTTTCTTTGATTTATATTTTTTTTAGGCAAACTAGTGTGTTTTCTAGTAATTATAAGAGAAAAAAAAAATACATTTCAATCCAAAAAAACTGGTAGGTTTTTATAAAAATTGAGTTTGGTCAACAAGTGGAACCGAGATCACCATCAATAAGAATCAAATGGGACACTCGGACCGGTTTAATGGAAGGATCAAGTCAAACTAGGTTGGACCTAAAGGTTCCACTTGGGTCTAATAATACTGGTTTTAACTAATAAGATCAATAGTGACAAACGCTTCCAATAAGGATGAAAGGTGCCTTAAAATTACCGCAAAGAATAAACACAATATTAATTTAATGACAACATATAAGTGACAAGATGATTCCCTAATTCATAGGGTTACATGATATTTATAAACTAATAGTAGTATCTATCCTGAAAAAAAAAAGGAAAATATTAGAAAAGAGAGATGGTAACTGTCTAAAAGGACATAGCTGCCTTAGAGGAAATAAAATGACTGTCTAAATATCTACATCCTGATTTATTGGGATCCGTGATATTCTCTTTCCTTAACTGAAAGGTTTGATCAATTCAAATAAGGATTTTCCAACTCAATAACTTTTTGTGAAAGTTTACTGTTAGAAGCTTCTTCTAATGTACCTATCAGAAGCTTCATCCCCAAATGCCTTCTACCTGCTTTCAAAAGCAACACCAATTCGGAATCTCTCCTTCTCTCATAAGCTGCCTTACATTCAGAACTTATGATCTTTTCCTTTGATGAACTAGATATGCTTTTGATTGGAAACCTTTTCTGATTTTGTGCTTGATCTTCAGCATATTTCCTTCCACAACCAGAATCTTCGTCTCGATGAGTCTTTCTAGGCTTCAAAACATGCCCTTTGACAACTTGCAAGTTGAAATATGACCCTCGGCATTGTCCCCTCGAGCTTGATTACTTTTATGTCCTTTTATCTTCAAATTTGGGATCCCAATTCCCATTACTTCGTCCGCAAGCATCGGAGCCTTGGAGCTGAATTTTGATGCACCTAGAATCTCCCCATAATATATGCATATCATTTCCCTTTGAGTTCGATGTACCATGATTTTTCTAATAGCTTGTCTTCCCATATTAAGGAATCTAGGCATGATTAGCAGACGGACCCGTCTCCTTCCGGCGTGCTCTTTAGTGCGTCTTATAAGAAATCTCTTACCCCCTCGATGTATCGTTTTGAGGCTTATACGCCATATGCCAATATAATGGGGGTGGTGGTGGGTGTGGTGGAAATTATAAGTTAGAAGTGATTTCTTCTTAGGTTTCATATATATATATATATATATATATTATTGAAAAGGCATAGTAAACATTTTAAATATGTTTTATTATTTCAATAATTAATTATATTTCAAATTTATTCATATTAAATCAAATTTTCTTCATTTTTTTTGTTAATTACTACATATTCCAAATCCTACGAGTTTTTTTATCATTAAATCATATTATCTACAACTTTATTCGAGAACGCAAAAATTTCAAACTTTCAAATATGAGAATTTAATAATTTTACCGACTATTAAGAAATCCTAATAATACTAATTTTCCCATCATAAAATATTATTTATCTAAAAATAAATTAGAAATCCAAATATCACTAAATTAAAAGTTCCTAAAGTTATGAATTTTGCATTTGAAAATCCTTATTTATCTAAAAAAACACTTCATAATCAGGGATGCAACCGAATAGGTTGTTAAAGGGTACTCAACTTGTCAAATATGATAAAGGCTCGGGTTTTGCAATATGATTCAAAACCCATAGGGTTTAAGATTGAGTTTTGAGATTATAAAAAGAAAGTACATATAAATAAAAATATTTACTTTTAATTTATTCAACATGCATATCTTATATAAGGTTTACATTGTATAACACATTTGATTCTCAAATTTTATTATTGTACAAGTCAATAAATGTAATCCTAATTCTATTTAACTTCTTTCCCTTTAATTCTCTCCTTAATTACATCTAAACTCTATAAAAACCCACCCCTATAAAGTCTATTAAATCTTATAAAAACCCTCCCCTATAAGTTAAAGAATCCTATAGGATTATCTTTTAGGAATAAGTGGTAAAGCCTTATAGGGTTTTGAGAAATGTCAAACTCTATAAGAGTGAGCTCTAGTTTCTCAGAACTCACCTCAAATTTGCTCTGGTTGCATCCCTATCATGATCCAAAAATTAAAAGAATGTCATAGAAAAAATTACTTATTTCATTATATGAAGGATCATGTCAATACCCAATTTAATGCTATAAACTAGTTTAATGGGCTAGTGATAAAATCCAGGATACCAGGCCAATCAGGGATATTTAAAGAGGATTCGGCTTGGTAAGCCTAGAATAGGAATGATAGACTAGTTTTTTCTACTCTACTCTTAGCCTTGATTGATTATCTCATACACAGAAAGTATATTTATAAGAAATTTTTCAGAGCTTAATTAGGCTACATTTAAACTCTATAAGCCTTAAAATAGCTAAAATAAGCCTTATTTCAAGCATGAAGAGTTGGGCCTTCTTTATTTTTCTACAAGCCTTATGGGCTTGTGTAGGCCCACTTCCAAAGTCCACTTGCCAAAGCGTAATTCTACATAAAAGAAGGGACTGGTATGAGCCATTAGATTATCAAAAGTAGTCTAACAGCTATTAGTAGAAGTGGGCAAGATTCGGTTTAGTATGGTTCGCTTCTCTTTATCGAATCGAACCTAAAATTAACAGTTTGATATTTTTCCTAAAGCAAACCTAACTGTATGATTCAGTTCATAAATTTTTTAAGCCTAAAAGTAAATAATTCAATTTGCTGTTTGAACCATTTTTCTTTAAATCGGTTATAGGATAATTCATATTAATGCATACTAAAACTAGCAGTATTGCAGTTTTGAGGCATGTTATTAATGGGAACACATGTGACAAGTACAACACGGAAAGGATTTCATGTGATTTGGATAGCAACCCATCTTGCCTAACGTGAGATATTATTACGAGGCTTGTATATATTATGAACATGCTTGTAAGAATAGGCTATTGGAACAAAATTTCACTTTGCTCACAAAGGAATCACTAGTTTAATTTAAACATGCATCAATGTCCATTTTGAAAGTAATATTTTTTTATTCTTACAAACCTTAAGTTTCTATAAGAGTTAGCTAAAGGTAGGACTTCATTTGTACAAAGGGATCGGACCATGGACATAAATTTAAACCCCTAAAAATTGAATCCAATCAACAGTTATTTGTTTTAAACTCCCTATGATTAAGGGAACATACTTTAGTCACAGTACATGACTAGCTTTAAAAAGAAAAAAAGGGGAAAAAACGGTGTTATTTGATTCGCTACATCGAACTAAACTGCAAATCGAAAGACTAATATCAAATCAGACTGAAAATCGAACCACATTTAAAAAAAAAAAACCTATTTTCGGTTTGGTTAACAATTCCCTTTTTTTGCCTACCCCTAGCTACTAGCAATAGTAGATCTTAGCCATTAATCTCAACATGATTTGATGGTCAGCTCTTGAAATGTATAAATAGAAGGCTAATTTTTTAATTTCTAAGGAAAAAGGATTTAATGAGTATTCACACCATGCGTTACTTATATGTGGTGTGTAAATACCAATAAAATTTTGATAAGTATAATAATTGCTTAGATAATCTCCATGCTTATTGATATTTATACATCATATTTATATTATGTGTGGCATGCAATACTCATTCAATCCTTTCTCATTTCTAAGACATTATACTCTTATTTAAGGTTTAAAACAAATATAGAAGCTTTGTTAAAATCCCCCCAAAAAAGATCAAACAATAAATTATTCAAGACATCATCAAGAAATTACTTAATGTCACATTTGCATCATGAGACATAGAATTTGCTTTTTCCTTCACCTACACTTCTCTCTATAAGATCATTTCTTCATGTATCATCAAATCAAAACTTTTTTAAGGTTGACCTTATGCACATTACCCATAATCGATTAATTATGGCAACTCCCCATACATACTAAAATTTATGACGTCAAAGCTCCATCCTAACATATTCCATAATATTATCAATTTTCCTCAAAAAAATTTATTATGAACTTAAAATATCTAAAAAATCATAAAAGTACAGTTTATACATTCAATAAACTTAAATACACTAAATTATCAAGTATTGTATAAACAAGAAATTACCTATTTACATGAAAATAAATCAAAATTTATTTATAAATTCAGATTTTCCATAAAAAATTTTGAACAAAATATAATACATAGCTTAAGAAACTGAATATTGTGAAAGAATGTAATATTATGAAATAATAGAAAAAATAACTATTAATTTCACAATTAATAAAAATTTCAAAAATTTGGATGATAATTTCACAAAATTCGTCCATAAATTTGGCTAAAATTTTTGCAGAGTAAATCTTATAAGAAAAACCGCATCTCCTCCATATAAATGCATCAAGCAACCAAGAAAACTGACAAGAATAAAGTTTCAAAATTCAATATCACATATATATTTCACTAACCAACATATATATAACATAAAGATTTTGGACAAAAAAATAAAATCGCACTTTTCGGGAGAAAAAAATCCACACATACCTGGAACAATATATGACTTTCCCTTAAATTTTTGTCGCTACAAGTAAAACACACATTAATTGGCCAAAATGCCGAAAAGATTTCAGAAAACTCGAAGAAGAAGCAGGAAATTGAGAGGAAGACAAGACCTTTTATGTGTTGAATACGACGCTAGGAAGAAAATGAGCCAGGGTTTATTTTAATCTTTTCTTTTTTTCCCTTTCCCCAACACGTATGCGAGTGGCAATATATTGCCAGATGTATAATTTTTTTTTCTTCTTTTAAGTTTGGCTATTTTCCTAGAATAATTCGTTCTAATTCACCAGTCAAGCTCAAATTTGTAGTAGTGATGTTAGAGGCTAACGTTATTATTTTGATTTTTCTAAAAAAAAGAGATTTAATTATATTAATGTCGCAGGAATTGATTACTAAAAGGCTAACTTTATCTTTATCATAGATCTAAAATGATTGTGACTGAGCATAAAAAGTACAAACCAGATTTGTTGTGTTTAACTTGAATATTCTTTTAGAGTGCTTTAGATGCGCCTATAGCTCATAAGCCATTGATCAAATAGAATGCATCAGATTATCTAACTTGCCGTTACACTGGAAAATGGAGGTGTTTTTGTAACATAATTGCAAAACAGAAGGCTTTAGGAGGCTTGAGTTAAGTTATGCCTCCTAAGGTGACAATTTGTCTTTACCCAATCACAAAAACAAACTCTGAAGAAGGATTTTCACAGCTAACAAGTTGCCAATATGTTACAAACGCATTTATGTGTGGATATGAAAGAAAGATATGATTTAAAGATTCAACTCCTCCACACTTTGTACATAAGTTGTAAATGTGAATGTCCCTTTTCCTTAGGTTATCTATAGTTGGTTGGGCTTCGATTAAACAACCTCCACAAGAAAATCATTACTTTAAAAGGAAAAATGTTGTTCCAAATCTAACTCCACTTAGAGTTCCTTGAATAAGCTAAGGGAAGAGAAGCATGATTGTCTTAAATGGCTTGGATGATTCTATAATTGCTTCCCATGATTCTTTGATCCTCCTTATTCATGTCTAACATAAAGAAACCTACCATATTATACAGATAGTCATGACCCTAAGAGTGGTCTAGTAGGATTATCTAAAATTTTTATATTATGTGTGTATCTGTAATATAAAAATCGTCTTACAAGTTAGAGATTGCAAAAATTTAAACAATTAGTCACTAAGGTTTTCGATTTTTAATTTAATTAACTTATTATAATAAATAAGTGATTATAAATATATGATATTTCACGATTCATTAGAACCGTAGAGAATTGGTATCCCCACTAAATGCTAAGACAAGGTAAAACAACTTACTAATTTATAAGAAATACTACATAATCTTATCACATGAATATGCTCTACATACGTTGTTTCTGAACCGCTATACACTTTCCAATAAACCTTAAAATTGCCAACCTATCTCCAGTTTGTATTATGCTCTTGAGTTTATCCCAATCCTTACTTACAAGAAACCTATAAAAAAAAAATATATAAGAGAATGAGTAAACCACGACTCAGTGAGTTTGTTCAACACCATTATCGTCAAGTGAGTTATCAACTATTATTAGCACACATATAAGCTATCTACATACGAAATGAATATAAGCGTGAAGAATGCAAGCCACACATCCATAAGGATTCAGAACTATGGAAGATATAGATTTGCGTCGTCTGTACGTCAATTTTTCCTCCATGCTTACTTTCATGGAGCACCTCATCTTAACCACATGAAGTTACTTGGGGTTAACATCTCACCAAACATTACTTAACTATTACTTTAGTCTGAGAATCAATAATCAATATCGATGGATCTTAACTAGGGCCACTCACCAAACATATCAAAGGCTCCTTGGGTACAAATAACGAGTCTTCTCATAATTAATTGAATATAGTATGCTAACTTTGCCTTAAAAATAAAAACATCATTTACAGGCATTATGAGCCCTTACAGAAATTATACAAAATATATTTAAGATTTGAAAAACGTTTATCAAAAATATTTTTCTAAAAGATCTACAAAGCTAGTATACTCTATCAGTATACCAATTAGGTTACAAACATGCGATAGATATAATTAGTTATTTTAGTTGAATAATTATATTTACCATTTTAAAAAAGTGATTACATGGATGATAATACATAAAGTAGTTAGTCATTCAATTAAACAATCATTATTAATCAACAAGCAGCGTGCAAATAATAAGCAACAAGTAGATAATAGATCATAAGAACTCTCTCACCTGGATTATGCTCACTTTTCTAGCTTTTGAGAATTCCTAAACTCGATATCAAATACCTAAAAGATAAGAAAGCTTATAAGTATTCTAAAAAACTAAGTTTTCTTGTTAACTAAATATCTATTATTATTTTTCTAGTTTCTCGCTATAACCTAAATATAGTGTAAACATAGTTTTATTTAAATATTTTATTTACTTTTCTCGGTTCATTTTAAATTTTCAATTTAGTTTGGATTTTTGTAAACTTATAGTCTATTTCCATCATTTTCGAGTATATTTTTTCGTAGCAGGATTCGTTTTGGACGTTATAACCTGCAGTTTTAACTGCGATATAAAAATATCACAAATTTCATTATTTTAACCTAAAAAGTTGTAAAATATTAGTTTAAGCTTTTTCTAGTATAATTACAATTTAATAATTATTTGAATCATATATTTTTGTAATTTTCTTATTTTAAGCCTATTTTACTATAATTACTCATTTTTACTTATTTTTTGGGTTTAAGATCTATTTATTCAAATTTTCTACTTTATTATTTTTCTAATTACTTAATTATTTTATTATGATTATTAACTTATGAAAATTACTTAATTATACTTAAGTGATGATGTGACATCATATGAAAGTGTCACGTGTCACCCTTCTCAATTTTTCATATTTTCTATTATTTTTCTCTTTCTTTGTATTTTACAGTATAATCATATATTAATACTCATTACTATATTTTATTAAATTTTCTAAATTACTTATTTATTCTACTTTCTCCTAATATTGTTGGATATATATATATTTATTAAATTAATATTATAGCATATTATACATGTATTATTTAAATATACTCGTATTTCTATATATACGATACTATTAATATATGTATACGTATACTATACTTTATGTATTAAATTATCTTAACCTTAATTATATATTAGATACTATATATATAAATATAATATAATGTATTTGTACTTTATACACATTTGTACATATACTGTTGTATTACATATATATATATATACTAAAAAATGAAATACAATTAATAATATACATACATATATACATCTAAATATCCTGTTCAGTCCATATATATATACAAAAAAATCTTTATAAATTGAAAATAATAAGCATATATGTACATAAATACATGAGTAAGAAAATACATACTATATATATTATTATTTATAAACACACATATATATATATATTGTATAATATAAAGTATTAAGTATATTACATACATATATATCCATGCCTATACACACACGCACACATACACATATACATAAAGAAAATACGAAATGCATACATATGTACATAAATACAATAATATATAATACATGTATATATATATATCATATACGTATATTTACATTTTTACATCATATGATAAAAATAAATACTAAGTACATATATACTTATATATACCCAGTTATACATACATAATACATCTTAAAAAAATACTATGTACATATACATATAGATATACGTAGTCACGTGTACTCATACATAAGGAAATATATAGTATATATATATATATATATTATATACACATACATGTACATACTATGTACTATGTATAATATACATATATGTTCATGCATACATACATAATAAATAAAAAAAAATACCCAACATACATATATATGTTATAAAGTATATATATATATATACAAAAATAATTAAATAACTTACCTAAATTCTTTAGTAAAATAGTTGATTGAAATCCCTTTATTTTTTTCTTCTTCTCCTTCTTCTTCTTCTTCTTAGTGTTTGCTAAATTGTGTGTGTGCATTTTGCTTTGTTTTTCTCTTTTTCTTTTTGGTTTTCCAAGCTCCCAGACATGAAGCAAATAGTAACCAACAAATTAAAACAAAAGAAAAAGAAAGAATTGAAATCTTACCTAATCTCCTGATTAATTTAAGACAAGGCATATGTTTTTTTGAATTTGTCCTTTGTTCCATAAATGGTTGACACTTGTATAAGAAAATGAACACATGGGCTGTTGTATTGTCTAGCTTGGGATCACATGGAGTAAGGGAAAACAATTGGAAGAAGAAAAAGAAGGAACAAGGGAAGAAAAATAAAAATAAAAATAAAAATGAATATATTAAATTTTTCCAAACATAAAAATCATAAAATTAGTATTTATAAATTAATTTTGAGATTTTATGAAAATTTATTAATTTAATTAGTACCTGTTACGTTTATAATATTTATGAATTATTTCAACATTTTCATTAAGGTTTATATGCGATTACGTGATTTAATCAATAATTGTGATTGACTATAATTATAATACTATTAAATTATATTTATTCATTTTATAAACTTAAAGTTGTGATTTTAAGATCTTTGTCAAGTTAGCATTCCATTTCAAGTAATTGTGTGTACATCGAATTTAGGTTTTTTTGTACACGATTTAGGTCTCGAGCAAAATTTTAAGGTTTTTATCCTTCGTATTATGTTCGAATTTAAAATTTAAATTATTTTTATCGATTCCGGTGAGTTAGAGTAATTACCTCTAACCTTTAAATCAATTCATTACTTAAAACATTAAATTTGCGACATTTATAAAGATAGCTTAAAATACTAAATCCAATCTTATCTTCTTTCCAACTTGTAATCGAGAACCAATAGTAAGAAAAACTGAGTTGTTCACTTTGCTATGTTAGTGGTCCTTGAAAAATAGATCTTAATATACCTAATTTATTCCATAAATCAAACCAAAATTTAGTTTTCCTGCCATTTCCTACCAAAACATATGGGTGAAGAAGAAGCTTGCTGTCACTCAATTCTTTACCTAAGAAGCAAAGAGATGAAGAGGTCATAGTGCTATCCTATGAGGATCATTTCTTATACTTGGCCTTCATTAGATAAGTCCAAGGAACCTTCCTTGAATGAAGTTCAAAATATCTTTTAGCTGCAAAGGCTTTACTGCTAATGTGAAGGTTTAGTAAGCTTAGACCCCCCTCTTTGTAGGTTTTGTAATTTTATTACAGATGACCCAATAACTTCTCTTATTGGAAGATGTACCAAACCAAAAGAAGCTATTGACAACTTGTGTCATTTTGTCAATGATCACTTTTGCTAGCTTACCCATTTGTATGTACTACGTTGGGAGGGATTGTCGGATAGATCTAACTAAGATAAGCCTCCCTGCCATACTTAAGGTTTATGCCTTACAGCCACTAAGTTTGTGTTAGGCTTTTTCTAAAATGAAATTAAACTGTGCTACTTTTGGTTATAGTCCCTTCTCCAAAGGATGACCTAGGAAACGTCTAAAGGAGTTTAAGATCTTCATTCCCATTAACTTAGCAAAACTTTGTTTAACATTGATAGGAGTGTTTTTAGAAGAAAAGATGCTTGATCTATTCTTATTTACTCATCCTCCCGAGGCTTTTGAGAATTAGTTTAGAGTCTTAATGATGACTTATTATATAGAGATTTAACCTTGTATTGTGGACTTAAGGAAGTAAATCCTTTAAGATTATACACCCCGTGTACCTTTTTTTTTTTTTTTTAGACTAATGTCAATTTCCTATTCATTGGGAAAATGAAAATAAATAATATTAAACTTTGTGATTGTTCTTTTTTCCTTTTTAGACCAAAAATTCGAAATTATTCAATGCCATACATAATTGAACTTTTACTTGCCAAATTTTATACATGAAGTTTAAAGGTTGCTAAGTATTATACCTAATTAAAATTTTATTTGTGAAATCGTGATATTTAACTACATAATGTGTGAAGCAATTGTTTATCATAGCTACATGTGTAAAATAGTAAATTTAATAAACAAAAATTTGATCGATAATGATATCTAATAGATTCAAAAAGTTGTATAATTGAAAAAATCACTTCAAGTTCATATGGTAATTTTGATATAATATATATATATATATAGATAAATAGATAGATAGACCCATTTTTATTTTTCTAACACGTACATAATACTCAAGGTTGTAAGTGATGGAATTGCTTGCGAGTTACTTGAGCTCAATTCAATTTGAGCTTGATTTATTAATGAGCTAAATTTAAACTTAAAATAAAGTTTATTTATTTAAATGAGTCAATTTTGAGCATTTATTTAGACTCCTAATTTAACTCATGAACTCATTTATTTTGTCATCAAGCTAACTTGTAAGCTGGGTAGGAAAAGGCATTTAAGGCTTGTTTATATTGTTAAAAACTGGTTTGCTAGTTGATATATTATATTAAAACTTGTATTATATTAAAAATATAATTTGGGAAAGTAAGGACAAGACTTATATAAATGAAAGATTATTGAAAAATATAAGAATAAGAATTTAAGCTTATGTAAAAATTGTTAATATAAATAAAAACATAAAATTTTGGATTAATTTAATTGAGAAAAATATAAAGATTTAGATTTTAAATTTTTAAATTAAGTTTGAGTTTCAATTCAAATTTAAACTTCTTGAAGGATAAATAAGTTAAAGGCAAGCTTTAGACCCCTTAACGAGTATTCTATATATTATTTTAACTAGTCTGGCTTTAGTACTAAAATAACTAATATGCAACTAACCAACCTCGTAGTAGAAAATGTCATTAAAATAAGAACTTTATTTAGGGTCTAATATTCAAAGATAGTAAATAAAAACAAAACCCAGGTATTTGAATGGCATATCTATCAGTACAAGAAATATAATGATATATCAAGAAAAAAATAAAGTTAGAAATTTCAATTTGGCTTGTAAGTTTTATCTCGTCATATTATCCCATTGTCTTACTATCCTAGATTTTGGCTGTTACTTCTCATTTATTAAAATTGTAAATTTCAAAATAAGATTTGAAAATAATTTATACTTTTTTAGTTATATACTATTTAAGTTAGTCTCGCTTGTTGATTTCACATAAGAACTAAAGTTTGAATTCTCCTAATATATAAGAAGCAGATTATTGGTAATATAATATTAATAATTAAAATATTGGACAAAACAATAATAAAAGTTGATATAAAACATTACCTTGTGTATGAAAAATAAGGAAGACTTTGATAAAATTGAATGAGTAAATTGACTATTTTTCAATTTGTATAGCTTGCCGAAAATTCCAGTTTTGGTTGAATAACAGTATTTTCCTCTCCAAATTTCGTTCTGGATGATTTTATGGGTTAATAATTTCAACATCTGCCAAGAAAAAAGGAATATCATGAAATAATCTATCTATTGCTAGTGGTCAACACGAAAAAATATTCAATATGTAGTAGATTTTTATATAATCACCCACTGCCGACCCACATATTTAAATTCGATTAATAGATATATATTATGTGTCCAAGTAGTGTGTATTATTAACTGAATATCTTTTTCATTAATGCACGACTATGAAGAGAGAGAGAGAGAATGAGTGATGTAAGCAACTGTAGAGAGATAAGGAAAAAATAAATTAACCTAATAGATCGAATTTAGATAATCTCCATTTATTTTCACATAATTATTTTTAATTATAAATCAATAGTTGAGATTATCATGACTTTTGAATTATTATGTGATGTTATCATACATCATTATTTTCTTATCAATCTCAACCATTGATGATAGGTAACAACATCACAAGATAATAAATTAAAAAAAAATAGAGAAAAATTAAATAGGGAGGATTCATTTCATAACAAATCTATTACAATTTAAGGGAAAAAAAGAGATGGAAGGTATAAATAGTGTTTGGTTGGGGATTTTATTGTGTCATGTGGCGACATATTACAGGTGGGGACAGAAAGGGGATGGGGAGGCTGGGATGCTCAGTAAAAAAGTCCGCTATGTTTAAACTCCATTATACGAACTGGATCTGGTCCTTTTAAAACTTGGTTCAACTGAAGCTATTTTACAGCCTTCACAATACATTCATAATAGCGAACATGCACCAAAGGTGAGATATTTGGTATGGAAATGAAGCAAAGATAAGTTACTATCTAAGCTTTAAAGAGATTGGACAAATAGAAATGGCCAAGTCGTCCTTGTGGTAATGGCAGGGCCCTTCGTGGAACGGTATTATAATGAGAGACTTTGAAATTCAGATGGTTCATGAGGGCCATGATGAAAGCGAACGATTTGTGAAGAACTGTTAATTTGTTGACATAAAACAAAAATGATAGACATTTTAATTGAGGGGCCTTTTCATCAATTGGAACAAGCAAATATGCTAAGGAAATTAGACATTTCCTTATAAAGCAAAATGGGGAAAAAAAAAAATCCTTGGCTTACCAAACAAAAGTTTTATTAATTTCAGACTCTAAAGGTTGAATTTTAAACAGAAAGGGCAACAACATAATCGATAAAGGTATACTACAACACATATAATAAGGATATCTCCTCATGTGAAAAGAAACAAAGTACCTCATACTAACATCTATAAACAGACATGGCCAAAAAAATAAAATAAAATCTATAAATAGACCTACCCACTCATCACAAATAAGTCAAGTGAAGATTATTTTTCTACCATAGTCTAAGGGAGGAGATAAGAAATACCCATACATAAGTAAAGTCAGCCCTAAACCTCTATATTTCTTATTAGGGTTTTCAAACTTAATTAAGAACTTGGAGAGATTCCTAATAGTTAATATCAGGAACCTTCAAAAATTGAGATAAGAATTGAAATGTTTGATAAAAAGACTACATATCCAAGATAGGATAGAAATTAAGCTTGATTTGTAAAAGCCAAACAATATAACTCTCACCAAATTGGAGATTTAAATTATGAAAGAACAAAAAACTTGTAAGATCAATTGTAATTAATAAAGTGTCTAAGAACAGGATTACATTATAATGCTAGATAAATCATAATAAATAAAACCCTAAAATGATTTAGGAACACTTAGTCATGGAAACTAAACTCTAAGTAGTAATTACAAAAGAAATCCTTTTACATCCTTGATTAGGATTTTATGACAAAAGTATGACTTATGCAAACACCCCATTTTTATCCCATCCTCTGGATAAAGGGTTTTAAATTAGGAAAAATTAAAAAATAAAAAATTTAAGAAAAGAAAAAAAAAGAAAGAGAAATTTAGAAAAATACAAAAAAATATATAGAGAATTTAAGAAAAGCTAAAAAACAAAAAGATGAAAAAGTCACAAAAAAATAGAAAAATAGAGTATTTAGAAAATTTAGAAAATAATAAAAAAATTTTAGATAGTTTAATAGAATAGATTTTTTTTTTTTTAATTTAAATAAGGAGATGTTGAGCCTGTACTTAAATTTGAATCTAGCTTAGGCTAATTTAGTATATATATATATATATATATATATTCAATTATACATATGGACAAGGCATATGCCAATAGCTTAATAGATAAACACTTAGAAATAAATTTGGTTTAGCTTGGGATTAGGAGTTTCAATCTCATTAGAAGCATCAAAATGCCTTTAATTTTTTCTTCTTCTTCATACAACGTGCTACTAAATGTTAACAAATCACTAGGTCACATGTTTGGTTGTGATACGTGATACTTTGTCATTGACCTTGATAATACATTTTCTTCCTTTTCTCCTCTTTCCTTTTCTTTCCCTCCCTTTCTTACTCAAAAACTAGACCCACATCCTTTTGTGCACACATTGAACCACAGCAACTTTGATATAGCAGCTCTGACCACCTCCCTCACACGCATCATCTCCATCCTCTTCACCTTTCAAACCCCACACTCCTTAACGACAGCCACATACATGCATTGAACTTCACACACTCCCTCGAACATATGTATACTAAACTTCTCATGATTTTAGTCCCATAAACATGCACCACCATATCTCTCTCTTGAAACCCAACTTCATCATCTAACCTATCGATGCCACTCGACTTTCGCCTAAGCACCAAACAACTGTTAGCAGTCACCAATCGCGTGGCATACTCAGATTTGCGACATCGTAGTGATGCCTAACACTAAAACCTAATCCGACGACCCCATATGTAGCTACCTATCGACGTGCTCTCTCTTTCGATCCAAACGCACGTTAGAACCATCATTAACACCCTAATCCATACTGTGCGTCCTTGCCCAACATCAGTCGTCGATAGCCCCACTGTCGAATCCCATAACCATGAATGCTTAGACCCAACGCGTACATCTACCTCGAAACACCCCACAACCTATTGTCGTACACCTTTAACATACACTAGATCCACCATCAGCCTTCCCCAAACACGATAGAACCCCAATAGAAAATCTATAAAACCAAATGTACAAACCAATACCTTCACAATCATTGCACCAATCATTTACCATCGCCCAAGTGCAAACCACTACCAAACTACCACCTTAGGCCATGGCACTTGGGCAAACCTACGATCTTCAATCTAAGAGCCATAAAAGTGGCTTTTCTTGACTGTTTTGGCCACAAAAACTACCTCTGAATCACCACTCTAGTCACTACCATCATCTACTCTGGAGCAGACTCGAATTTGTGACTGACTCGAGATTTACGCATTAGCCCAAGTCTGACTTGCACGCCCAGCTCCAATCTAAGGTTAGTTTAGCTTTGTCTCTTATTTTGTATTTCGATTATTGTAAATTTATTTTTATTTTTTCTACATTTATTTTTATATTAGTGTAACATGTAATTGTAAATTAAAGTAAGTAAGTGAAAAAAAAACTAAAAAATTGAAAAATAAAAAAGAAAAAGAAAAAAAAGAAAGGAAAAAGCTAAGTTTTATTTTATTTATTTTTACATTTTAGTTAAAAATGGTAAAAAATATTAAAATAAAAATAATAAAGTTATTTTATCATTATAAAAATTATTTTTCAAATAAATAAAAGTAATTTATTTATTTTTTTAAATTAGGACCCTATTTAGAATTTCCCAAGAATAAAAACTTGATTTAGGACTATTTAAAAAAAATTTCTTAAATAATCAAATCAAATTAAAAATGTAAACTCGATCTCTTTCAAAATTAAAATCAACTCACCCTTTAAAGTTTTCGTTGAAATGAATTATGAAAATCTGATTTTGAATAGCAGGTATGTAGATACCTGTATATATCGGATGACTTAAAATATGAAAAGAAATTTTTTTTTTATATTTTTTTTGTAAATAATTAATTGTTTTATATTTTTTAGAATTAAATTAAATTGCATATAGATAGATTTCATTATAAGAGTATATTGAAAGGTAAATTTAAATTTGGAGAGATTAAAAGTGATACCGTTGCGGGTTTATAAATTAGTCTCTGAATCTAGATCTTTAGTTTTCAAAAATCATTTAAAAAAAAAAAATTGGTTTGATCGAAAGATCAGTAGCCAAGTAATAATAAGTTCATCCAATTGGTTATAACTTAACTCTTTTTCTCGATTCCAGCCGAGTGATGCTCCAAAATATTTTCAAAGTTAAAAGAATTAGTTTTCTTTAAACCCTAGTTGAAGATCAGTATAAATGGGTAGGGTTTAATATTGATTAGTTTAAAGAAGACTTATTTATAAAAAATCAAGAGAAAAAATCAGACTCGACGACTTATAGTATATGAGATAGAAAATATTATTTACATGGTCAATGTGATTAACCAATGACAAGCTTAGAAAACCTTAGAATCAAATTTTAAAATAAGATGTAAAGATGAATAAAAACACCAAAATAAACCCTAAATAAGAGCTAAGCTGGTCAACCATGCCCCTAAAGCCAATTGGTTGCCTCCTTAAGTCGCAAAACAACATACTTTACTCAATTACCTAAGCTCTAATGTTTCTAGAAGGTTTGTAGATAATTACATTAAGAATTATAAAACTAAAATAAATTAATTATCTAAATTGAAACTAAGAGGAAAGCATAAACAAAAAAAAAAAAGAATAAATTATAGCGAATTTATGGTTAAATTAGTTAATTTATTATCATAGGATATCTTGATGAGAAAGGAATAAAGAAACTGCTCTTGGAAAAAATAAATGGGTAGGGACTAATGCTTTAATGGGAAAAGAGGCATAGATGAACTACCTTGAAATTAAGTATTCTCTAGTGTCAAAAGGTGAGGAGTAAAGATTAGCAGTAAGAGAGAAGCTAGTATAAAAAAAGAACTTGATTTTTTCTTGAATCAAGAGAAATGTTTTTGTTGTAGTGATCTCACATCAATTGCCTTCCATTAAGAGATAAAAACTCTAGCTTTTTATATTGGTCTACATTGAGAAAAAGATATACAATAAAAATCCTTAGGCCTAATCATCATCTATGATCATATGACTTTTTTTTTTTTTTTAAGGGGGAGAGAGAACATAATTAAGTCAATTTTAAAAACATTGATAGGAAAATATTTGTTGATTATTATGATTATATTGCATCTTAAATTTGCAAAAGGAAATTGTTAATGATTTGGCATGCAATGGGATTAAAGGTGATTGTTACATTTCATACGATTTTAAAAAATAAACCTTTTACCTTTTTATTATGCATTATATTAAATAAAGCTTAACTATTAATTTGTAAAAAAATACATGGTATGTAAAACTTATATAGATTTTGTTTTTAACAAAAATATATCAAAATAAATATGTGAATAGAAAAAATAAAGCAATGAGAGCAAATTGATATAAATATAAGTATTATACTAATTCGTTTTGTAATAACTTTATATGATTGTTTAATTAATAATACTTTAAAAAAGAATATCATTTGAAATATAAGTTATTAGAGAATCAATTATTGAAAAATTCACATTCATTTTCGTAACATTAGTTGTAAAAAAAAATTACTTAAGTAAGTCATATAATTGATACTATTTATCAATAATTTATATGATACAACTAGAATAGTTTTAATATGGACGATGCAAACTTTACTTATAGTGTATTACTAATAAAAAATAGAAATTTATGAGAATTAACTTAGTTAAATTTGATTTGTGATTAATTAAATTAATGTTATTGGTTATTGTGAAAAAAGTTTAACAAATGTAAAAAGACAAATATCATTCAAATAATAAATGTAGACAACAAACATGAAGTTTGAACTCATGATCTCATGTTTATAAAACTAAATACTTAAACCACTAAATAACACCTAATTTTGTACTATATTTTACTCCTATTTGATATATGTTTTAGAGGGTAGGGTAACGGGGCCTATGGGCCTCCTAGACCCATCCATGGACTTGATGATTTCTTTAACATTTTTTATCAAACTTACTAGAGAATTATTGAGTCATAAATCATTGGGATAGTAAGAAATTTCCTTCCCTGAAAATATGTTTCCTCAGTTCTTTAATAAAGCTTATAGTCTTAATCCCATAAAATTTTCAACTCGAAGAGACATCTTAGTTTAGCTTTATAAGCCTATATAACTCTTTATACAAGTGTATTTATACAATTCTAGCAAGTAAGCTTCGACCTCTATTGATAGTATTATTTCTCTCTATTAGAGTGCTTTTATTACTGATCGACTCATTTAAGATAATGAAATAGTCACATAACAAGCATTTCACTTTTAAAAATTGAAAAATGTTTCGTAATAGTTCAATTATGCAATTAAGATGGATAGGTCGACTAGATTAGCAAGCTTTAGAGAAAACAAAAAAAAAAAAAGAAAAAGAAAAAGAAAAAAAAGCCAATAATGATATGAAAACAATAATTTAATACTAATTATAGTAGTTATATCATATTTAAAATAATTTATGAATATTAATAATATGATAGTTGTTATAGTCTTTTAAGTAAATTTGTTATTTCCATAAATATGTATGTACTTCAAATTAAATTTGAGGCATACTTTGAGGCTTTGACCAGTTATGTATGACATATGCTAGTCTTATCTAATTTTATTAATTCAATAAAGAGAAATTGCAAATAATTTTTCAAAAATTTGATCTTATTGTAGATATGCTACTTGAACTTTCAATTTATTACAAACAATTCTCCTCAACTTTAATAAACTTGCAAGTATTCATTAGGATTGTCAGTACCTCTCTCAAACTTACCAAAATATATATTAACTTGCTTTTAATTTTGACTTTAGTATATCTTTGTTGAACTAAAAATCAAATATTCTTTATATTAATAATTTATGGTTGCTTAAAATTACAATTTGTAATATTTGAAAGTTAAAAGTATATTTGAATGGATATCAAAATTTATAGGATTATATACAATTTCCCTTTAAATAAGTTATGAATTAATGACATCCCTTCTTAAGCGTGACTAATTAGTAGTAACAGGATAACAACTCCGGTCAATTCTCAATTAGTAGTGATATATCTAAATTGCAAATACTACTAGGATTCACTAGATGCATCTTACATTTATGATGCTCAATCATTCATGGAACTTGAAAAACGACTTCTCAACCTCCTATCGTGCACATTCACAGCAAAATGACCACATTGTTAAGATTGCTAAACCTAGTCTACGACCCCAGTCTCTATCATAACAGCGAGGCCCCGTTGACCAAACCATACACAATTACAATCCTCAGATTTCGCCTCGTGGGAAACGGCTAGAAGACAAAATATCGTTGGATTCGCTGATTTAGAAGCTGTTTATCGTATAAATAATGATTTTTTAAATGTTTTTCTTCATAGATCATTAAACTAATTATAAATATATTAATCCAAATTTAAAAGAATAAAAGATTAGATAGAGGGTTTGGCTGATTTTATTAAATTGAAAAATAGAACCATAAAAGCTCCCTATAGATAAAAATACAGAGCAAAAGAAAGAGATTATACATATTATCTCACATATATAATTAATTTTTTATATATCATATATTACTTAATAGATGATATTAAAAATACGTGGATAGTAAAAATAGGTAAATCTCTTATCTATCTATATATTATTTATTATTTAAATATGATTAAATAATTATACTATTAAACTATAATAAACTTAATAAAAGAGATATGGAAATGTCTCTTAATATTTGTTATTCTTTTAATAAAAATTTGGATTTTAACCGGTAAGCAAAAATTATAATTTAATTGCAATTTTACTCTACTCCAGATGTACGACGGAATTAATGATGCTGGCGGCCATTATTTGTTTAAGATGACCCCACGGGTAGGATCTTTTTCTCCCAAGTCCATAACCGACAACTCACATCATGCTTCTGACAGCGATTGGCAGCACGAGTAAAACGGGTTTGGCGGAACGGTATCTAAATTGTGAATTTGTAATCATGATTATCTACAGATATTTGTTTTGAGGAGATTTCTTTTTCTTTTTAATATTTATATTGCTTAGGAAATTTCAGTAAATTATACGCATATATTTTATATTTTAGATACTTGTACCTGTTGGTTATTAAAATATTGCAGGAGAATATATGGAAAAAGAACCTTTGCTTTGCATTCTTTTACAGATTCTTTTGCTTAAAATGAAAATTTTTAAGGAGAAGGAAATGGACAATTTTACTGTCCGTCCATATTTTTATGGGATCGATCTACTTTTTTATTTAATTATTTATATAATATTTATAAGATCTGAATAATTGAGAATATAATTAAATTGATATTTATAATGGATTTTATATCAACAACAAGATAGAAAGCTTGATAGATCTTAAAAAAATAAAGAACCATAGAAAAATCCATTATTGGTGCGATAATTTGTGATATATAACACATAAGTACTACAGGTTAAGGCATCCTAAATTAGAGGGGGTTTCTAACCATTTTTAGGTTTTTGAAAACGTTTGATTAAAATTCTAAAAAATCAACTAAGTATCGAAACTTTTTGAAATTCAGTAAAGTGCTATCTATAAACTGGACAATCCGAGGTTTTATAAAATGGACAACTTATCAAATAACATCATACTCATATGTATAATCCTTATCCAGTATCCTATGAGTCATATACCTTCCAACATGCAATAGACCTACGGGCCAACTATAACGACTACCCTTTAAATGGGAAACCCAATTACAATGATAGTAAATCAAGTAGTAACAAGTTTAACTATTGCATATGAGAATCAGCATGTAGATAAATAACGCAGTAAAGTCTCGACTTAAGCTAAGCATCTCAATCCCCTAAATTACTCATGACTTTGAACAAATAAGAAAAGGGTTTTTCTCTTTCCATAAAAGGTATCTTGATTTGTCGCTATCATAGAAGTGATTAAAGGTAGTAAGAGCGAGTCCAAACTCCATGTGAAACCTAGGAACCTAATTTGCGTGGGAAGTCTCACATTCCTCTCCCGACCTTGTCATGCCACCACAATGACTTAAGCATAATCTATTGTATCCTTCCGAAGTTATAACTATAGTTGACCTAGTCTAAGATTGTCATTGCATTGAATCGAACAGTAAAGCACAAGTAGTATGCAATAATCATTAGGTCAAGTATTCATATTAATTTGGTTTATTAATTTTGTTACTAGTATGCAACACCCATGGTCATTGTGTATATGAAAGGTCGAAGAATCCTAAAGTAAAAGTTATGTCTTGAACCAAACAATTTATCGAGTAATATATATGAAAAAGAAAGACTACAAATTAGTTGATTAAACTTAATACTAACTCATTTTTAGCTATTAGTAAATTCTTGTTATATCTAAGAAATTATTTGTCTTTAGTTCTTATGTAGCTAAGGCCCATATTGTTAGTGATTATGCCCTAGGTGGATATTGTCATTATTATATTTTATTAATTATGAGGCATTCATTATTATATTGTTTACATGTTTAATTATATAGTTATTCTAAATGTCTCTAGATGCTCATTATTATAGGAACACTAATGAATTAAATCTAGTATGAGGTCTAATTAATAATCATGGGATGTTTATTTGTATAGAGATACAAATCAAACTCATAGGTATATGTTAGACAACCATGTACCAAACCGACCCGCTATGAAATCACTACATGGATTAATGCTATAAGTGATTCTCATTATAACAATGTCATTGCATCTTTAGACCTGAAATCACCATGGATTCCAACATGAGGAACATTATGATTTGACTTAATTAAACATTATCTTTAACTAGATAATTATAAAGGTTATAATTAGGCATATGTGAATCATGTAGAAGGAGATAAATAATTAAGATGGAATTTGTCTGTCTCATTATGAGATAGATATCTATGGACCCTTCGATAAGTGAGACTGAGAAATGCATGGTCATGCTTAAATGATCTAACAGTATAATCAATATCATTTGTCATATCAATCTATTAAAGATTGAGAAATGATAAGGTTAAACAATATGAGAGTGATACTATCTATGCCTCATGTTTAATCTAGATATCGTGTGACAAAAAGATTATGACATAAGTGATGGACTAGGTAAAGTTAGATCACCAGTTTTCATTTAATCTAGGTAGACATAATGTCCTGTTAGAAGCTGCTTATGTCATATAGGCCCGAAAGGAGTTCTTAAGCTTACTATCAACATTAATTGAATCTACAAGATCGCATAAAAAGAGCAAACAAAATAGGCTATAAGTTTATTTTGATTAAACTTAGTAGAAAGTATTGAAATATTTATTATTTTTAATGATTGAAGAATGATAAATAATTATGTTATTATTTTTGATAAAAAATAATAAATAACGTTTTTATATTATTAATATCCTTTAATATTTCACCAAATCTCATAATATCTTTTAGAAGATATTTTCACTAATCTATACATAGATATAGACATCTTTTTATTAAGGTCATGTTGACGTTATATTGTCAACATTAAACTTGCAAAGAAAATTTGGAGACCAAAAATCGAGAGTGAAACGCGAGAAATTAGGAAGGTTTTTCTCGCATTCATTTTGGTGCTAACATATTACAATCTACTTTTGGGAGTGTTCATTCAAGTGTGGATACCGTAGAGGGGGCTCGCAAGATTGCAGCACTTACAGATTTGCATAGCAATGCAACCTAAATTGCCATGATGTAAAAGATCTCTCATATCAATTTAATTTACCGCATGGTTCCATCAATGACTTAGGGGTTCGGTTTTACTAAAAAAAAATTGTGCTGCAAATAAAGTTTTTTGGATCCTTAAATCCCAATAGTGGTATAAGAGCCACTTGCGGTTTCAATTAAGTTGATTTCGTATGTTATATGTATGATAACTTTGATAATTATTATGAATTAATACTTATTGCGGATTGTTTAATTATTAAACCAATTTTCATATATATGATGCAAATGAATTGCATAAGGAATCAATATAGGTCAATGTTACATACATACATACATACATACATACATACATACATACATACATACATACATACATACATGACAAATTGTTTAATTGTTGAATGTATTAGATGTAATTAGATTACAATAGATTAATTGTGTTTAATGTGGTTAAACACTGACATAATTGTTTGTTTTATGGGGTTGAATAGATCTAATGTAATTAGATTACAATAGATTACTGTGGATTTATTATGTTTGATATTGCTAAACATGCATTGTTGAATTATTAAAAACAAATCTAATGTTTAGCAATTATATGTGATACAATTGAAGGTATTGTCATGCTCACGCCAGTGTAAAACATCTTTTGAAAATCATTTGTCTAGTAAAATAGTTTTGAATTTTTAAAGGATTTTTTGAATCAAGATTAATATGGAACGTTGATGTTACATATGCATGTTACAAACGTGATTTGTATTATATGCGTGGTATATGTATGATATACGTTTATGCATGGTCCATAGCGTAGCCCCTTAATGACCTATGTGATTGGCAGGTTTTATTTTTCATTTAATTGATTGTAATTTCATAAATACAACCCACGCATCGTTTTTGTTTTATTGTAATTTTCTTCTATTAGTGGTAGTGGGATTTTATATATCAAATTTTCATTATTATAATGAAGACATAGAAATGTTAACAATGTCTTTCCTAGTCTATGGTGATGGAAAAGCAAGGGTTGTTATTAAGATGCAAGAATGATTTTCATCTCATTTCCATGGAGACGAACATATACCTAGGGTTGTCTATTGATCTTCATATTATCTTATGAAGATCAATATATTTTAAGGGCTATCCTATGCTACATTTATTTTATTCTTTTTATGAGTGATATATCATGCATGAAAATAGATGTATATGTATGTGTACTACGTATGCAATTATCCATGATTAGTATCCATTAAAATATGGTAATAAAATGGAATATTAGTAATTAAAATCCCTTAACAAATTTTAAGTCAAATGTCACTCTTAATTACACACTTGTCAAGACTTTGATAATCAAAATGTAGGTATGCCAAAGTAGAGTACATTAGGTTATCTTAATAAAGTAGGATGAGTAATGGTCCTCGTCATGAGTTTAATATGGTTAAACTTAATGAAGCTATCAAAGCAGTTTTAGGCTAAATGCATTAGATGGAATTGAAACATGGTGGGACATATGATGTTAAAATCCCATAAAATATCTAAGAGTTACATCTAATGTAATTGGTAAAGAGTTACCTACCTAAATAACTTAGCTTTAAGTGTTATGCTAAAGTTGACTTAGAGTTAAGTAAAATATGGATCTTAGCCCACTAAAATGCAATAATTGAATGTAACTACGTTAATATTGAGGGTTATTGATTTAGTGGGAATTTCTAAAATTATGCCTCTAAATAGTGAACTTTGCATATTTAATTATAGATTGATGGCTGCAAATGACACCTCCAGATTATCAATGCGATCTATCCTTAAGAAGGATAAGTTGATTTGAACTAATTTTCTCGATTGGTTTAGAAACTTGAGAATTGTTCTCAAGCAAGAAAGGAAGCTCTATGTCCTTGATCGGCCCATTCTTGAAGAGCCTCTAGCCATTGCTTCAAAAGTTCAGAAGGATGCTTATAAGAAGCATTCCGATGACTCTATTAATGTAGGATGCTTGATGCTTACTACCATGAGTCTAGAATTACAGAAGGATCTAAAGCACATGAAAGCTTCTGAGATGGTTTGCCCATCTTAAGGAAATGTTCTAGCAACAAGCTAGATAAGAAAAGTATGACACTTCCAAAGCCTTGCATTCCCACAAAATGGTTGAGATAGGGTTAGTGAGTGCCCATGTTCTGAAAATGAAGGGCTATAATGATCATCTTAAGAGGCTTAGATTTGCCATAAGTCAAGAGTTGGCAACATATTTGATTTTAAATTCATTGCTAAATAGTTATGACCAGTTTGTCATTAACTATAATATGAATAACATGGAGAAATCAATTTCTAAACTACATGAGATACTTAAAACTATTGAGTAGAACATAAAAAAGAAGCCCAGTAATGTTTTAATGATTCAGAAAGGGAAGGGGATGAAGAAGAAAGGTAAGGGGAATGGAAAGATAATGAAGAATTCAAAGCCTAAGCCTAAACTAAAGGCAAAGCCTCCTAAGGAAGGATTTTGTTTCTTCTACAATAAGCCTGGTCATTGGAAGAGGAATTACAAACTTTACTTAGTAGATCTGAAGAAAAAGAAGGGTAGTGAGAATACTACTCTAAGTATTTATGTTATAGAAATCAATTAATCTACTTCTACTTCATGGGTATTTGATACCGGATGTGGATCTCACATTTGTACAGATGTATAAGGTCTTAATAAGAGTAGAGAGCTAAAAAAGGGCAAAATCAACTTATGAGTAGGTAATGGAGCAAAAGTTGTTGCTTTAACAGTAGGGACTTATGAGTTGATTTTGCCTAGTAGGATTGTTTTGAACAATTGCTTTTATGTTTCTGCTTTAAGTAGAAATATTATTTCAGTTTCATGTTTGGACAATGATAGTTTTTCATTTATTATTAAGAATAATAAATGCTCCATTTATTATAAAGACATGTTTCATTCAAATATTGATTTACATGATGGTCTTTAAAATCTAAACCTTAAGCTGGAAAATGAATCTATCTATAACATAACTACCAAGAAATTTAAATCAAATGATTTAAACATGACCTACCTATGACATTGTTGCCTTAGCCATATAAATGAGAATCGCATGTCAAAGCTCCATAAAGATAGACTTTTATATTCATTTGATTTTCAATCATTTGATGTTTGTAAGTCTTGTTTATTAGGTAAGATGAGAAAGGAACCTTTTACCAGACACAATGAAAGGGCAACCGATTTATTAGGTTTAATACATATTGATGTACATGGTCTATTAAGCATCACTACCAAAGGAGGTTATCAGTACTTCATCACATTTACTGATAATTTTAGTATGTATGCCTATATGATGAGGCATAAATCTAAATTGTTTGAAATGTTCAAAACTATCTATATTGAAGTACAAAATCAACTTGGCAAAACAACTAAGGCACTTCGATCAAATCGAGTTAGTGAATATCTAAGCCAAAAGTTTACTAGTCATCTTAGAAATTATGGAATTGTTTCATAGTTACATGATGGTCTTTATGTTCTAAACCTTAAGCCAGAAAATGGATCTATCTATAACATAACTACTAATAGATTTAAATCAAATGATTTAAACATGACCTATCTATGGCATTGTCGCCTTGGCCATATAAATGAGAATTACACATCAAAGCTCCAGAAAGATGGACTTTTACATTCATTTGATTTTCAATCATTTGATGTTTGCAAGTCTTGTTTATTAGGCAAGATGAGAAAGGAACTTTTTATTGGATACAATGAAAAGGCAACTGATTTATTGGGATTAATACATACTAATGTATGTGGTCTGTTAAGTATCATTACTAGAGGAGGTTATCAGTACTTCATCACGTTTACTAATGATTTCATTAAACACTAGTATGTTTATATGATGAGGTATAAATTTGAATTGTTTGAAATGTTCAAAACTTTCCAAATTGAAGTACAAAATCAGCTTGGCAAAACAAGCAAGGCACTTTGATCAGATTGAGTTGGTGAATATCTAAACCAAGAGTTTACTAATCATCTTAGAAATTGTGGGATTGTTTCACAATTAACTCCATTTGGAACATTGCAATGAAATGGTGTATCTGAAAGGAGGAATAAAACCTTATTAGATATGGTTTAATCTATGATGAGTCAAACAAATCTTCCTTCATCCTTTTAAGGTTACGCCTTAGAAACAGCTGCGTTCATGTTAAACTGTATCCCTTCTAAAGTGGTTGAAAAGATGCCATATGAGATGTAGATTTGGAAGAGACCTGGCTTGTCTTTTCTCATGATTAAGGGTTGTGAGGCTTATGTAAAATGTCAAGTCTCATACAAATGAGGACCTAAATCTGACAAATGTTTTTTTTTATAGGGAATTAAAAAGAAACCAAAGGATACTATTTCTATAATCCCTTTGAGAACGAAGTTTTGTTGCTCATAATGCCATCTTTTTGGGAAAGGAGTTTATTTTTGAAAAGACTAATGGGAGCAAAGTACATCTTGAGGAAGTATAGGATCCCCAAAGTAGCATTGAATTGCCAATGGAAACTCAACAAGAATTACAATTAATTGTCTAGCCTCCATAAGTAATACAAGGACCACGTAGGTTTAGTAGGGTGTGACATGAATCTGAGAGATATGGATTTCTCATAATAGATAGTTATGATGTGTTGCTCATGGATCAAAATAAGACTACTACCTATCAAGAGGCCATGATGGGTCCAAACTCTAAGATATGGCTAGAAGCCATGAAATATGAAATGAAATCGATGTATGACAATCAAGTAAGGACTTTGATTGATCTACTTGAAGGTACTAAGACCATTGGGTGCAAATGGGTTTTCAAGAAGAAAACTGACATTGATTGCAACGTATATACCTTTAAAGCATGACTAGTAGCTAAGGGTTTCAAACAAACTAATGGTATAAACTATGGTGAAACCTTTTCACCAATCGCCATGCCCAAATCCATTAGGATCTTTGTTGCTATAGCCGCGTATTATGATTACGAGATTTGGCAAATGGATGTCAAAATAACGTTTCTTAATGGAAACTTACTTGAGGATGTGTATTTGACATAGCCTGAGGATTTTGTTCATCTTGAGGATTTTGCAAAGGTTTATAAGCTTCAAAGATCAATTTATGGATTGAAGCAACCATCTCAAACTTAGAATCTTCAATTTGATGAACTAGTCAAAGAGTTTAGATTCATTTAAAACGAAGATGAACCTTGTGTTTATAAGAAAATTTATGGGAGTGTAGCTGTATTTCTAATGTCATATGTAGATGACATATTACTCAATGGAAACGGTATTCCTACCTTGTAGAGTATCCAGTCTTGGTTAGGGAAGTGTTTCTCAATGAAAGACTTAGGCAATGTTGCCTATATCTTAAGCATTAAGATCTATAGGGATAGATCTAAAAGGCTCATCGGCTTAAGTCAGAGGCGTACATAGACAAAGGTTTGAATAGGTTCAATATGCAAGATTTGAAGAGAGAATTCTTGCCAATGTTGCATTGTATAAGTCTTAACAAGACTCAATGTCCTATGACAAAGGATAAGTGAGATCACAAGAACAAGATTCCTTATGCTTTGGCTGTTGGATCAATCATGTATGCCATGTTATGAACTCAACCAGATGTATCATATGCATTAAGCATAAGCAGTAGATACCGGTCAGATCCTAATGAACCTCACTGGGCAGCAGTCAAGAATATCCTTAAGCACTTAAGAAGAACTAAAGATGTATTCTTGATATATGGAGGATTGGCAGATAAGTTAGTTGTAAGTGGTTATGCTGATGCAAGCTTCCAATTTGACAATGATGATTTTAGATTGCAATTAGGATATGTATTATGCTTGAATGGAGGTGTAGTAAGCTGGAAAAGTTCAAAGCAAAGCACTATAGTAGATTGTACATCTAAAGCTATGTATATAGCAGCATTATATGCAGCTAAGGAAGCAGTTTGGATCTAGAAGTTCATCACTGAACTAGGTGTTATTTCTAGCATTATAAATCCTATGAATCTTTATTATGACAATAATGGTGCTATTGCACAAGCTAAGAAACCTAGATCACATTAGCGATCCAAACACATACTTAGACGCTATCATCTTAATCAAGAGATCATCGAGAGAGGAGATGTCAAGATGTACAAAGTATCAAATAATAACAATGATACTAATCTACTCACCAAAGCTTTTGCACAAGCAAAGCATGATCATCATACTAGGTCAATGGGTATTAGATACATATATGATTGGGACTAGTGTAAGTGGGAAAATTTTCATGATTGTGCTGTAGGCTAATTATTATATATTGTCATTATTATATTTTATGAATTAAGTAGCATTCATTATTATATTGTATATATGTTCACTTTATAATAATATCCTTGAATAATTATATATTTATTCTAAACGTCTCTAGATGCTTATTATTATAGGAACAATAATGAATTAAATCTAGTATAGCGATACAAATCAAACTCATGGGTACATGTTAGAGAACCATGTACTAGACCGGCCCGCTATGAAATCACTACATGGATTAATATCATAAGTGATTCTTGTTATAGCAATGTCATTGCATCCTTAGACCTAAAATCACCATAGATTCTAACATGAGGAACATTATGATTCGACTCAATCAAACATTATCTTTAATCAGATAATTATAAAGGTTGTGATTGGGCATAGTGTGAATCATTAGAGCGAGATGAGTGATTAAGATGGGATTTGTCCGTCTCATTATGAGATAGATATTTATGGGCCTCTCAATAATTGAGACCGAGAAATGCATTGCTATGCTCAAATTAATTAACAGTATGATCAATGTCATTTGTCATATCAATCTACTTGAAGATTGAGAAATGATAAGGTTAAACAATATAAGGGTGACACTATCCATACCTTATGTTCAATTTAGATATCATGTGACAAAAGGATTATTGTTGAGTCCTATTTTTTTTCCTTAATTTATTTTATAATAAGTCAAGCCCGTTTAATATAAATTACTTGACTTTAAATTAAGAAAACATTTTTCTTTAAAAAATTAAAAAAAAAAATTTAGAAAAATTAGAGTTGCTAATTAGTTACACTAGTAACAAGCGAAATTAGGATTTTCAAGTGGGAAAACTTTAATTTAGCCACTAGTTTGCAAATATTCTAAAAAATTATTTTTTGAAAAATTAAACCAGAAAAACTAAGTTTGGGAGCTAACTTATTAAGACTAAATTACCATGTATAGATAAAAAAACTAATAGTTTTTTTTTATAATTTTTCTAAAAGTGTTAAGATATGTAAAAATATGACTAAAATAATTTTTTTATGATTTTTCATTACAAATTTTCAAGAAAAATAAAAAAGAGTTTTTTTTTTTACTTTGTTATAGGGTCACCTCAAGGGTGTTTATATACTCGCTAGTCATGATCAAATCAACGTAGTTATTTTTTTAAAAAAATATTTAGTGAGTGGATCTTTTTTAAAAGAAAAAAAAAACTAACTAACTAAATATTTTGAAAACTCCAATTAAGATTTTTTAAAAAAGAAATTTACGTGTCAAAAATTGATTTTTTTTAAACCCTAAATGCAAAATATACTAAGATACATATCTTAGACACATATATTCTTCGAAGACATGGATCTCAGAGAAAAGATATGCAACTTTTCAAAAAATGAAATTTTTTGTACGTATTTTAGATATGTATCTTCTCTGATGATACAAATCTTGGAAAAAAGATATACAACTTTTCAAAAAGAAATGCAATTTTTGATACGTATTTTCTCTGAAGATATGGATCTTAGAGAAAAGATATACAACTTTTCAAAAAAATGCAATCTTTGATACATATCTTAGATACATATTTCCTCTATGGATCTTGGAAAAAAAAAATATGTAACTTTTCAAAAACATGCAATTGTGGTTAAAAATGCAATTTAACTGAAATTTATCTAAAAAATTGCAAATTATCTAAAAAATGCAAAATGTCATGATAATTATTAAGATTTATAAAAAAACCTACACTAAGAAAACAAATTGGTAAAACAAATTGATTAACTAAAAACAACAAAATAAATAAATAACTAACTAAAAAATTATTTGGTTACCTAAATGAGTCAAATCATGCATGATTGGATATGTGTGTTGTGAACTGATCTTAAACCAATCGTGGACAACATTCACATGCGTGGGTATGGAATTGATTGTGTATGCTTGTTGAAATTTAGACTTTGTATATATGAGAAATTTGATCGTACGTGTACGTGAAATTTGATCGTGTGTATGTTGAAATCTAGACTCTATGCGTGTGTGAAATTTGAGTGTAGGCATGTGTGGAATTTGATCGTGTGTGTGTTAGTGTGTGAGGAACGTGTGTGTCTAGTGAGTGAAAGAGAGTGCATGAGCGTAATGAGTGTGTGTGTCAATATATCAGGGACTTGTGTATGTCGGTGTGTGAGGGATGTGTGTGTCGGTGTATGTGAGTGTGTGTGCTTGGTAGGAGAGTGAGGCGAGTTAGTGAATTGTGAGACTTCGAGGTTTGTGTGAGTTTGAAAATGTATCTTTTTTATAGCCCACTATCCAATATTTATAGGCCATAAATTTGGATCTTTTAGACCATAGATTTAATCTTAACAAATCCAAGATACGATAATATGATAGTACCTAATTTGGATTTATTGAAGATTTAATTTAGTTTTTGGAAACCTTTATTTATTTGGGCTTTCTTTCTTAGGCGCAATTCAATTCATTTCAATTTAGCTCAAAATATATGCTAGCCCATTTAATAATTCTTAAGTCTATTCGGTCTAACATAAATTAGATAAAAAAATCCTCTTTATATTGGACCATACTAAAAATATTTTTTAATAAAACTTGATTCTTTAACAACTTAGAATTTATTAAATTAACTATACATCTTTATTGTCTAATCTGACTCTAAACAACTTAACTTGACTCGACTCTATATTATTTTTTTTTTCAAATTTTTTAATTTATTTGTTTCTATTATCTTTTATTTTTTTAGTTATTTTTTTAATTCAATTTTTTTCATTTTTATAAACATGGCTCAAAAGTAAAAAGAGATTGAAATTAAAATAAAGGGTAGCAAAAATGAGGTGTTTACAACTGCTTCTCTTTATAGTAAAATTTGTTACTACAAAGATAAAAAGATATACTCATTTTTTCTTGGTCCTTACTTGAATTGGTAAGGTAAGGACTTTGAATGTCAAACAAATTAGGTCCTAACTTGAAAAGTTGGGTATCCTTAAGAGAATAGATCACTCTAAGGACCTATTGCTCGAAAGGATAGATCTTTCAAAGACAAGACAAGACAATACTTTATTAAAGACAACATAGGATGGCACTTTACTGAGTAAGCAATCCAAGATTACTTTAAGAAATATAAAGGATAGACTAATGCCCTTATGAGTAGGTGATCCTAGAACAGACTAGATAGGATAGTGTTCATTTGAGTAAGTGATCTAGAAAATGACTGGATGACACTCCAATGAGCAAGCGATTGAATAAGGAATAGGAAAATGCTTCTTTGAGCAAGTGGTCCTAAAAAGGATTGGATGGTGCTTTACTGAGTAAGTGATCCAACTAGGAATACAATAGCCCTTCTTTGAGCAAGCAATCTTGGAAAAGATTAGATGGTGCTCTACCAAGCAAGCAACTTAACTAAGAATAGGACAGTGTTCCTTTAAGCAAGTGATCATAGCAAAAGATTAGATAGGATAGTGCTACTATAAGCAAGCAACCCTAGAAAGGATTGCATGGCGCTTTATTGGGCAAGCGATCCAACAAAAGATAGGATGACATTCCTTTAAGTAAGTGATCT
This sequence comes from Lumnitzera racemosa, assembly GCA_024138005.1. Taxonomy (NCBI): domain Eukaryota; kingdom Viridiplantae; phylum Streptophyta; class Magnoliopsida; order Myrtales; family Combretaceae; genus Lumnitzera; species Lumnitzera racemosa. Next base: position 7,547,019 of record JAMXBC010000008.1, on the reverse strand, counting down.
TAGAATGGATTGGACGGTGTTCTATTGAGCAAGCAATCCAATAAGGAATAGGATGACACTCCTTTGAGCAAGTGATTCTAGAAAAGACTGGACGGCGCTCCAATAAGCAGGCAATCCAATAAGGAGTAGGATAGCGCTTCACTAAGTAAGCAATCCTAAAAAGGATTATATGGTGCTCCGTTGAGCAAGCGATCCAACAAAAGATAGGATAGTACTCTTTTGAGCAAGTAATCCTAAAAAGGGTTGGATGAGTTTTGACAAAATAATCTAAGACTTGAGTTTAAGAGATTTTAATGATTCTTCGAAAATTTTGACTTTTTCCTTTTAAGAAATCTCTCTTGATAATTTTTGAAAAAGGTTTCGTTTCTCTTTTGAAAACATTTTCTCTTTGTTCTTATTTCTTCAAGAAATTAAAAAAAAAAACACCTGTTGATGGAAAATTGTGTTGCTAATAAATAAGAAAGTCTCGAAGACTCTAAAGATCACAAATAAGGGGTTGGCTTGCCCTTTACCTATTAATCACTCATTCTTTTAGTCTTGTTTTTTGGAGCATAATTTATGATCTCTGAACTTTTTAGAAGCACTAATTTCAAGCTTGGGATAAAACCATTCATGTTTTTGATAAAGCACATAACTGTTATTTGATTTTCTATTGAAGGAATAAGTATCATTACTTAAAATGTTCAGTCCAAGTGGACTTTCTTTCACTTTCATAGGTCTGTTTTCACTCTTTGCATCAAATTTAAAAATTGTAGCTTGTCTTGTAAGTGGTACATTCTAGTCAATCAATCAGGTCTTTTCTGGGTTTACAATGTAAGGCTTTTGCTTAATAGTTTAAGAAAATGGATATTAATGTACGTGGCCAATTTGTAGGAAATCATATATAATCCATCCCAGGTTTACAAGTTAAGAACTTAAGAGAGACTAAACATGGGCTTGCCCTAGTTTCACAATCAAATTTTACTGAAGATAAGTCTATTTTTTTAGTCAAAAAGAGTTTCATCAAGGGTAGTATAGTGGGTAGGACCATAAAGTGACGGCTTTACTTTTGTGCTTAGGAATTTAAAGTGTTTGGTCCTTTTATATTCTTCACAAGTTTGAACTTCAAGCTTATTGGCATTTTGGCTCATCTTTGAAGTTGATCACCGTGCTTATTTTCAATTTTTTTTCCTTCCTTTTTTTTTTGTTTTTTGTCAAGGTGGTCACCTTCCAATGCTGAGTTTTCATTTGGTGGGATTCAAAGCCCTAAAACCATAGGTTCAAAGAGTATATGCTTGGGAGAAATGTATATAGCTTTGAGTGTTTGGAAAAAATCCGTAGCCCTAATGTGTTTGAATGAGTACATGGGTCTGAATGAGCTGTATCAGTTTGAAACTCTTCTTCATTCTAAGAAATTGAATTATATATGATAATATTTACTCATGAATTGGCAAAACTAAGGCAAACACAAGTTAGTCTACTCATTTTCTTTGAATTAATGACTCTAATCTCTCGATTGCCCCAATGTGGGGTGGTTCTTAACAGGGCTAATTTTAAGAAAAATTCCTAAAAAACTTAAATGAGTTTGCAAGGGATAACTATGTTTAGGAATGATGAAATGAATGTCTACTATCATTTTGACATGTGTACCAAATTCAAGATGGACCTCATTTAAGTAACGAGCCCAATACTTACCTTAATGGCACTCAACACTCATGTGTATTTAGGGTTAGTGTTTCAGATATGATTTGCCTCTTTTCATTCTAAACTTTTTAAGTAATGTGTTACATCCCCTTAGGCAGAAAATTTTAAATTCTAAGTTCACATTTTATCTATTTTCACTCATTTTAAATGCTCCTATTTAAATTGAGCTAGCTTCATAGCATACAAAGACAAAAATGCACATGAAAACTGCTTTATTTAATAGCTTGTATCCATTATAAGCTCTATAATGAAAGATTATTTTGAAAAAAATAAATGCAGGAACTAAAATTCTTTTCCACTTCTTGCTCCTATTTCCATCACTCCTTCAAACTTGACCCATTTTAGTTAAATTGATCTCCTAGAGATATACCTAATTGCTTTAAATGGTGAGCTACCTTGTCAGATGATAATAGTAGGCCTTCAATATTTGGTAGTGGAGGTTGTTTGTTTGGTGCTTCTTCAAAACCTGGGGAAGGAATACCACTACCAATTGACCCATTAGCCTCTAAAAAGCTTGGTTAGATAGTTTCTACATAAATTAAATCTTGCACCTTATGTTTCGATTTCTAGCAGTTTTCTATGGTATGCTCCACTTGACTCACATGATATTCATACCATTTATTGGGGTCATGATCCCTTGGCTAGTACTTTTTATTGGGTTTTCATATGCCAGTAGTCCTATATCTCTCAATTGCTTGAACACTTGGGTCATTGGAATCTTGAATTGTGTAAGTTGCCTTCTCTTATTGTGGACAGGCTTGTCTTAAACCTAGGCTTTCCTAATTAGCACATTCACTCCTAACTTTGCTTTCTCTGAATCATCCTCATGCTTGGCCTATAACTTCCTATTCATACTAAGATCTAAGTTTCCAAGTTTCTTAAACACATAACCTATTGCCATTTCTGTACATGTGATTTCTTCTAACTTCACTAACTTTGCTTCTAGGGTAGCAACCCTTTTTTCCAAACCTTAGTAGAGACATACCCCCTGGTCTTTGGAAGCCCTAAAGCCAAGCCAAGCAACTGTAGGGTTGAACTTAGAACCCAAGGTTTAGGGCGATCGGTTCAAGGATCCGATCAAACCCAAATTAGAAACTATTGAGAGGAATATTAGTAAAACTGACCCCGTAAACTTGAATTTAAGAAAATAAGTAATAAAATAGGAGACTATAAAATTTTCAAAAATTTTAAGTATAATAGGTAGTAATTACCGAAAATGCGAAAAGTGTCATGAAATAACTAATAAATTACTAAAGATAAATTATATGTATACTAAAAATTTTAGAATAACCAAAATAATATTTAGGAATGTTCACGTGTATCCTACATGTATTTACGTGTAGATAAAAATACGCGTAATTACTAAAATTGTCCGAAAACTAAGTAAATAATTAAAGAAAAATACAAAATAATTATAAAAAAAATCAGAAGAGGATAACTACAACAAGATCAGGTCGTGGATTGAAAAGAAAAAAATTAACCAATAGGAATTGGACAAACAAAAAGCCTAAAATGAAGGAAATGGGGCAAAATCCCATCAAATTAATGCACATTAATTACTAAATTTGTCTATAAATATGGAAAAAATTCTCAGAAGTCATTTGGCTAGTTTATGATCTGAGAAAAATCAAAACACAAAAAAATTCGAGAGAAATTCCAGAAAATAAAAAAAAAAAGAAAACTGTGCAGATTAGTAAGGTGAACTAAAACCACCACCCACCACCACCCGGGACTGAACCACCACCACCACCCTACAGTAGACCCACAGCCTGGACCGGCCGACAACATTGGACCGGGTTTGGACGGCCCAAAAGCTTCGGACTGGTTAGTAATTTATTCACCCGATTTTTGTATAATTTTGTAAAATTATGTATTTTGCCCAGAAAATTATGAAACTTGTTATTATGATGTTTTATTGTATGTAGATTTAGGGAAAAATATTTATTTAGTTTAATTATATCTGGAAATATAGGGTCCCTAACAAATTGTGTAAACCGGAAAATAAATAGGCTTAGGGATGTAGTTTGGAGTTCAAAATTTTTCTGTAGGATGCTCATTTGATGTATAACAGTGCTATGAAGCCATTTTTTTAAATTTAATTTTCGAAATTTTTAAGTTAATTTTTAGCCCTAAAATGATGGTAAAATTGGGTGATTAAGGGTTAATTAAGTGATTAGGATGTTAATTACTGATTTGGATCTTAATTAGAGGTTTAGGGAAGTTAATCTCTGCAGTGGAACCTTAATCCTAGCCTTTAGGTACTAAGTATGGTTAATTAGGGCAATTAGGTAAGTAATATAATAAATTAGTAATATGTGAAAATGTAAATTAATAAATCTAAAAAAAAAATACGGTTATTAGATAATATTATAATTGAAATCAGAAAAATGATAAATCTGAAATAATATTTAATTTTAAGTAAATATCTTAAAATGTAAGATTTTTACACATCGAGAATAAATCCGATACCTCAATTAGGGTTAGCGTGTACCGAATAGTTAGAATACCAAAATTACGACCTAATAGAATGTTTGAATACCTAAACATAATGTGATTAATATCACATTGGGATTCGAGCTTAATTACGACTTAGGAATTAAAACTAGAATCTAGTTTAGGAACCGAACCCCGAAATAGAACATAACGAATCATTACTACGTTATAGGTATACATGAGGAAAATGAGTTATATTATGAGTTAGAATAATAATCCATAAAATATACGTACTAAAAGAACCTATTTGTATTATAGGACACCCAGAAACAAATCAGCTCGCAACTAGAGGATCGAGCGATCGAGCAGATTCAAGTAAGTTGGGTTATTGCTTATTGTAATAGAGTACTAGTTTCGTAGTACTCGGAGACTTAGGCTTGTATATGATTGTGATTGTAAATAGGTTGCGCATGTGCTTGATGTATCTGAATTCGTGCTGGAATTTGTACTGTGAATGACTTTGTGACTGATTGAATTGGTATGAACTTGTTGAACACCCTAACCGGCATTTAATCTTAGTCGACCCTAATAACCGAAAACGTCATGCATTGCAACCCGTTAGGGGATCATAGGACTCTCCAACCAAATACCAACCCCTTCGAAAGGGATAGCGCAGGATTGCAAAATGGTCCCTTCTTCATCCTCAGTCGAACTAAGTGATAGGAGAGGAGGTCGCGGCGGGGGTGAAGTCAATGGTTCGAAGGTAGTCACGGGAGGAGCGAGGTCTCCATTGCACAAGCCTGGGTTTGGTTGTGAGCTGCTGCATAACATGGAACTCCTCAACCCGGATTGGAGCGGGTGAAATTTTTCTGATTTCACAACGGACCAGACTACGTTGTGCGATGACACTTGATTGTTGCATTGCATGAAAATAATTGTTTGATAACTCTGTTTGTGCTTGTATGCATTCATGAGTCTCCAATTCAACTTACTGAGCTGTAGTTGCTCATACCTTTATAGATCCTTTTGCAGGTTCTGATTTGTAATCGCTTCAAGTACTATGCCGCCCTATAATTATCCAGAGGTTAGTCCTTTTGAAGCCAGGGGTGTGAGAATCAAGTTATTTAGCAAACGTGTAACTAGACTGACCTTGTAGTTAAAGGTTGAAGACTGTTAGTTATTTTGTAAATTAGTAAATTGTAGTTACTATGTAAAACTTCCTGGGAAGCTCTGTAAACATTATTATAAATATCTATGTTTTATAGAACTTTGTGGTAATTATCATAATTGTTGTATAATCATTATCAAACTGTTTACTTCAAAGAGAGGAGTCGTCGACGCCTTATGTAGATTATCTCTATGGTAGACACTATGAGGCCAGTTACTATCATAGAATGGTTTACACGGCGGGACTGTTGCGACTTGCGACTTCGGGGCGTAACAGTTCTCGGTTGGTATCAGAGCGTAGTTTTAGTAAACTCGCTTTGAAGCGTCATACCTTAAAAGAAATAGATATTTTAGGAATATTGAGAGTGGGTAAGACTAAATGGGCGATAAAAGATTGTATAACATAAGTAACCTGAATCTTTAACATAGGAAATATTAATTGGTTTAAATATACTTACAGGGTCGAAGGGGAGAACTGATTCATAGTTGGATACGATTTGGATGGAATGGAGAAGTATCTCCCATTGATTATAGGGTTAAATTACAATGGCTACTGATGGAACTAGCTGATTGGAATATATTTAGGACAGTTGATGAGATTATCAATAAGTTTCATGATCGGATGTGCTATAGCTGGAAGGATGAGTGGGCATGGATGGAGACGAGTTTAGGCCCCCAGTATAATAGATACACCGCTATAGCAGCTTTTGAGCAGAGATGGTTGGAGAAGGAGGGAATTATAACCCTGATGATGCCCTTACGGTATTTTCCTGCTAGGTTAGAGGATGGGAGACCATATCCTGCCAGTATTGCACACATCCCTGCTGACATCCCACACATTCCTAGACAGTACCCACCAGGGATCATTGATTGGTTTCCACAGTTTCCCGAGCCTGCTGGGGATGGTATAGAGATACCATTGAACTTTAGTCCTGAACCTGAACCTGAACCTGAGATACCAAGACCACCACCAGAAAACCTACCTCCAGTTGAACCCCAAGAGGATGGAGTTCATATAGAGGAAGACCCTGAGGAAGACCCAGAAGAAGAAGATCCAGAAGAAGACCCTGAAGAGGAACAGGAAAACGAGGATGAACCTGGTGTTGACCTACATGCTTTGCTCATGTAGGTGATTGCAGACACCGGGATAGCTGGAGTAGGAGCTGGTAATCCAGTTGAGTCGGATGATGATGAAGTACAGGAGGTGATTGTGATCCCGGAGACTCCAGAGATAATATATATAGACTCTGCATCAGAGAGTGAGCATGAGGACCATTCAGTTGGAGGCCATATGGATTATGATCCCTTTGATGATGTAGCTACTATGGATTCAGAGGAGGATTAGTTTAGTTGGATGACTGACATGTTTAGTTAGGTAGATTTTTGGATATGATCCACTAGCTATTTTGATGGAAACTGATGTATTTTAGGATTTTTTGATGTATTTTGACTTTTGATGTATTTTTTTTTTTTACTTTTGATGTATTTTGTAGCTTCTGGATCAAGTTAGATGTACGTTGTAAGTAAGTTTGATGTAGTCAATTGATGTAACCTTTTGTCTTGTACAGTTGTAAAGATCGAGTCTGTACTAAGTTATGTAAGGAACGATGTAATCGAGTTGTAAATTTGATGTATGTATTGAAAGTTATCGAGTTGTATCTTTTATTTTGAAGTTGTAATAGTAATAATGTAAGGTTGAATGAAATATACAGTGAAAGTTAGATTTCTAAGTACGTTGACTTTAATACTATTGTCATTACTATTTGATATGAGTATATATTGCAGGCATTTATTTATTTATAATTATTCTCTAAACAAAAGTAGGGATAACTTATAGATAGATATGAATGCAGGATTATAAGTTAAACTAGTAAGTGATTATGGCTGAAGCTGGAAACGGGAGTAGTCAAGGAGGAACTGAAGGGAATCAAAACCCTCCACCACGAGCACCATCACCACCAAGAGAACAACATAGACAAGATTTACCTCCGCCGCCTCCACAAGAAAACATGCCTATTGGGCAAATACTTGCCAGTATGCATACGATGATGAGACAGCAAGGAATGTTGATTCAACATCTTATGACTGGTGGTAATGTGGGAAACAGAAGACCCCAAGAAGTTGAACAACGAATAGAGCGACCTCAAGAGGTAAATAAACTTCCTGAATTTATAAAAGCCAACTGTTATTTTGAGGGGGAGATGGGTAGGCCGGATGTAGCTGATGACTGGTTAGCCCAAGTTGAACGGAGTTTTGAGGCTTTTAGAGTCCCTGAATCCCAAAAGTTATCTTATGGTACATTTATGTTAAAGTTAGCTACGAGAGTATGGTGGGACTCGAGAGCAAGGCAACTTGGAAATAATATTGATTGGAAACAATTTGAGGAGGAATTCAGGAAGGAGTATTTTCCCCATAGTGTTCAAAACAGAATGGTGCGAGATTTGTTTGAACTGAAGAAGGGAGGTATGAGTGTAACCTAGTATGGGACTGAATTTAATAGATTATTACAATATGTACCTGGCTCATACCGGGATAATGTTGAGTTGAAGAAAGATTTATTCCTTACTGGATTTGACCCCACAATGTGTTGCAAGCTGCTGGATTATGGTTTTACCACTTACAATGAAGTGGTAGATAAGGCAAGACAATTAGAAGATAATCGTGTGAGGATGGAAGCAATGTGGAGTCAAAAGATCAATAAAGGATATCGACCAGGACCATTATTTAAGAGATCCTATCCTGGTACCTCCAGTAGCAGTTCTGGGCAGAAGCGAAGGAGACCAGTAACTCTGGCTAGTAACCCAGCGCAATCAGTACCTAATTTGAGCTTTTATGACAAGGATGGAAATGTCAAGTGCTGGAAATGTGGTGCAAATCATTTTCCAAGAAATTGTGTTCAGCTTAGGGGAAAATGTTTCATATGTGGAGATTCAAACCATGTGCTGAAGGCATGTCCTAAGATGAAATTAATAAAGTGTAATAAGTGCGGTAGAAAGGGTCATTTCTCCAGATACTGTCCATAGTTTGTACAAGGAGCTAAGCGAACAGAAGGTTTTGATAACACCACTACACCTGCTTGTATCTTTGCTTTGGAGGATATGGAAATTGAGGAAAATGAGGATTTTTCGGATTTTATGGAAGAGTACTACCATGATGATGTTGAGGAGCTCATGGGAGTGGAAGAAGAAAATGATGAAGGACTTGTAATTGGTATGTACTCAGATTATTTATTTTAATAATAATTCTAAGTGTGAATTAAATTGAAATCTTGGCATTTTAAGATTTATGAATGTTAGTGTAGTTGGTAACCATAGTAATAGTACATTCCAGGACATGTGCTGATAAATGGACAACCTGCTTTTGTGCTGTTTGATACTGGTGTATCTCATTCCTTTGCAAGTCAAAAATTTGTAAATGAACAAGAGATTAGTGTGGTTACTGTTAATGTAACTTATAAAGTTAGAACTCCGACTGGGGAGAAGGTAACAACACGAGAAGTAGTAGCTGGTGGTAGGATAAAAATTCAAGAGAAGGAGTATCCTATAAGTCTTGTGATATTACCTCTATAAGGGTACGATGTCATAGTAGGAATAGATTGGTTGTCAAAGAATAAAGCTATTATGGAGTGTAGGAATAAAATTGTCAATCTTAATGATGGAGAAACAATATTTCAAGGAAAAGCTGGTGGAAATAGGTTGAATTTATCAGTGATGGAGATATGTGATGAACAATTTGAGACAAGAGTAAAGGAGGATGATTGGAAATTTTGTTAGGTGTTTGCTGTGGATGCAGAAAAGGAAATACCCAAGGTAGCAGACATATGAGTAGTGAATGAGTTTCCAGATGTATTTCCGGAGGATTTACCAGGGTTAGCTCCGCCCCGAGAGTTGGATTTCAATGTAGAATTAGTTCTTGGAACTAAACCTATTTCGAAAGCTTCATATCGGATGTCACCCATAGAACTTCAGGAACTAAAGAAGCAACTTCAGGAGCTATTGGATAAGAAGTTTATTCGACCGAGTGTTTCACCATGGGGAGCACCGGTATTGTTTGTGAAAAAGAAGGATGGTACTATGAGATTGTGTATAGATTATCGAGAGTTAAATAAGGTTACCATTAAGAATAGGTATCCGTTACCTCGCATTGATGATTTGTTTGATCAACTCCAAGGTGCTATTGTGTTTTCTAGAATAGATTTAAAATCAGGATATCATCAATTGAGAGTTAAGCCGGAAGATGTACATAAGACTGCATTTAGAACTCGATATGGTCATTATGAATTTTTGGTGATGCCATTTGGCTTAGCAAATGCTCCGGCTGTATTCATGGACTTGATGAATCGTATATATCAACCATACTTGGATAAGTTTGTTGTGGTGTTTATTGATGATATTTTGATTTACTCAAAAACCAAGGAGGAGCATACAGAGCATTTACGATTGGCATTACAAAAGTTGAGAGAGAATCAATTATATGCTAAGTTAAGTAAATGTGATTTTTGGTTGGATAGAATTTCTTTTCTAGGTCATATTATATCTGGAGAAGGAATCTCTGTAGACCCGGATAAAGTGAAAGCAGTAATGAATTGGAAGCAACCAACTACAGTGACTGAGATAAGGAGTTTTCTGGGTATGGCTGGATACTATCGACGGTTCATAAAGGATTTTTCCAAAATTGCCAAACCGTTGACTCGATTGACCCAGAAGGATGTAAAGTTCGAATGGAATGAAGATCGTGAAATGAGTTTTCAGGAGTTGAAGAAACGACTGGTTACAGCACCAGTATTAACATTACCTGATTCGGATAAGCCTTATAATGTGTACAGTGATGCTTCACGGAATGGATTAGGTTGTGTATTGATGCAGGATAGAAAAGTTGTTGCATATGCATCAAGACAATTGAGGCCACATGAAAGGAATTACCCAACTCATGATTTGGAGTTAGCCGCTGTAGTGTTTGCCTTGAAGATTTGGAGACATTATCTTTATGGACAACGGTGTGAGATGTACACTAACCATAAGAGTTTGAAGTATTTCTTTACTCAGAAGGAGTTGAATTTAAGGCAAAGAAGGTGGTTAGAACTGATTAAGGATTATGATCTGAATATAAATTACCACCTTGGAAAGGCCAATTTAGTGGCAGATGCATTAAGTCGAAAGAATTATGAACATGTTGCCTTATTGTTAACACCTTAACATGAATTAGTGCATGAATTTGAGAGGATTCAAATTGGGTTTGATTGGTGTGAACTTAATAGCCAGTTAATGAACTGGGAATTGCAACCTACTCTATTAGAGAGAATCAAACAAAAGCAAGAGGAGGACAGGGGTCTGATAGAGATAAAAGAGAAAGTGAGTAACGGACAGGACCCTGACTTTAAGGTGGATGATAGAGGTCTAATAAAGTTTAGAGGAAGAATATGTGTACCACAAGATGCAGACATAAAGAAGCAAATTTTGGACGAAGCACACATTATAGGTTATACTGTGCACCCGGGAGGAAATAAAATGTACCAAGATCTAAAACTTATGTATTGGTGGAATGGGATGAAGAGAGAAGTGGCACAATATGTATCTGAATGCATGACGTGTCAACAAGTCAAAGCAGAACACCAAAGACCAGGTGGACTATTGCAACCTTTAGAAATACCGCGATGGAAATGGGATCATATTACCATGGATTTTGTAGTAGCATTACTAAGGACTCAAGTTGGATACGATTCCATTTGGGTAGTCGTGGATATATTGACAAAGAGTGCACACTTCTTATCTTATCGGACAGGTGATTCAATGGAAAAAATGGCTAGACTGTATGTCCGAGAAATAATAAGGCTACATGGTGTTCCTGAAAGTATTGTTTCTGACCGAGATAGTCGGTTTGTATCCAAATTTTGGGAGAGCTTACATAGAGCTTTGGGTACAAAGTTGCAGTTTGGTACAGCCTATCACCCACAAATAGACGGGTAGTCTAAGCGAACGATTCAAACTTTAGAAGATATGCTACGAGCTTGTGTGTTGGATTTTGGAGGTGATTGGGATAAATATTTACCGTTGATAGAATTTGCTTACAATAATAGTTATCATGCAACGATACAAATGGCGCCGTATGAAGCACTATATGGGAGGAAATGCAGATCGCCACTGTATTGGGATCATGCAGAGTATGCCATGATTGGACCAGATATGATCAATCAAACGAGTGAGAAGATTAAGATTATACGACAACGGATGAAGGAAGCTCAGGACCGTTATAAAAGTTGGGCTGATTTGAAGAGAAGACCATTGGAATTTGAAATGGGTAATCATGTTTACATTAAAATAAGCCCATTCAAAGGACTCCGACGGTTTGGTTCAAGGAGAAAACTAAGCCCACGATACATTGGTCCATTTGAAGTATTGGAGAAAGTTAGCAATGTATCATACCGAGTAACTTTACCTCCAAGTCTATCAGGCTATCATAATGTATTCCATGTGTCCATGTTGAGAAGATTCATAAAGAACCTGAATGCAATAGTGGAAATAGAGCCAGTGGAGTTAACAAGGAATTTTCAATTGGTGAGACAACCCATAAAGATCTTGGATAGCCGGGTTCAGAAGTTAAGGAACAGAGATATGGAGTACGTAATGATTCAATGGAATGAAGGTCCAGACTTGGAGATGACTTAGGAACCAAAAGCTGCAATGATGGAGCAGTATCCATGGCTTTTCTAACTTCCAGGTTAGTAAGAGTATATCAATTATTGCATTTAGTCATTTAAGTGTAAATTAGATATACAGAAGTTTTGAGGACAAAACTTCTTGAAGGGGGGTAGAATTGTAAGCCTTAAAGCCAAGCCAAGTAACCGTAAGGTTGAACTTAGAACCCAAGGTTTAGGGCGATCGGTTCAAGGATCCGATCAAACCCAAATTAAAAACTATTGAGAGGAATATTAGTAAAACTGACCCCGTAAACTTGAATTTAAGAAAATAAGTAATAAAATGGGAGACTATAAAATTTTCAAATTTTAAGTATAATAGGTAGTAATTATCGAAAATGCGAAAAGTGTCATGAAATAACTAATAAATTACTAGAGATAAATTATATGTATACTAAAAATTTTAGAATAACCAAAATAATATTTAGGAATGTTCACGTGTATCCTACATGTATTTACGTGTAGATAAAAATACGCGTAATTACTAAAATTGTCCGAAAACTAAGTAAATAATTAAAGAAAAATACAAAATAATTATAAAAAAAATCAGAAGAGGATAACTGCAACAAGATCAGGTCGTGGACTGAAAAGAAAAAAATTAACCAATAGGAATTGGACAAACAAAAAGCCTAAAATGAAGGAAATGGGGCAAAATCCCATCAAATTAATGCACATTAATTACTAAATTTGTCTATAAATAAGGAAAAAATTCTCAGAAGTCATTTGGCTAGTTTGTGATCTGAGAAAAATCGAAACACAAAAAAATTCGAGAGAAATTCCAAAAAAAAAAAAAGAAAACTATGCAGATTAGTAAGGTGAACTAAAACCACCACCCACCACCACCCGGGACCGAACCACCACCACCACCCTACAGTAGACCCACCGCCTGGACCGGCCGACAACATTGGACCGGGTTTGGATGGCCCAAAGGCTTCGGACCGGTTAGTAATTTATTCACCCGATTTTTGTATAATTTTGTAAAATTATGTATTTTTCTCAAAAAATTATGAAACTTGTTATTATGATGTTTTATTGTATGTAGAATTAGGGAAAAATATTTATTTAGTTTAATTATATCTGGAAATATAGGGTCCCTAACAAATTGTGTAAACCGGAAAATAAATAGGCTTAGGGATGTAGTTTGGAGTTCAAAATTTTTCTGTAGGATGCTCATTTGATGTATAACAGTGCTATGAAGCCATTTTTTTAAATTTAATTTTCGAAATTTTTAAGTTAATTTTTAGCCCTAAAATGATGGTAAAATTGGGTGATTAAGGGTTAATTAAGTGATTAGGATGTTAATTACTGATTTGGATCTTAATTAGAGGTTTAGGGAAGTTAATCTCTGCAGTGGAACCTTAATCCTAGCCTTTAGGTACTAAGTATGGTTAATTAGGGCAATTAGGTAAGTAATATAATAAATTAGTAATATGTGAAAATGTAAATTAATAAATCTAAAAAAAAATACGGTTATTAGATAATATTATAATTGAAATCAGAAAAATAATAAATCTGAAATAATATTTAATTTTAAGTAAATATCTTAAAATGTAAGATTTTTACACATCGAGAATAAATCCGATACCTCAATTAGGGTTAGCGTGTACCGAATAGTTAGAATACTAAAATTACGACCTAATAGAATATTTGAATACCTAAACATAATGTGATTAATATCACATTGGGATTCGAGCTTAATTACGACTTAGGAATTAAAACTAGAATCTAGTTTAGGAACCGAACCCCGAAATAGAACACAACGAATCATTACTACGTTATAGGTATACATGAGGAAAATGAGTTATATTATGAGTTAGAATAATAATCCATAAAATATACGTACTAAAAGAACCTATTTGTATTATAGGACACCCAGAAACAAATCAGCTCGCAACTAGAGGATCGAGCGATCGAGCAGATTCAAGTAAGTTGGGTTATTGCTTATTGTAATAGAGTACTAGTTTCGTAGTACTCGGAGACTTAGGCTTGTATATGATTGTGATTGTAAATAGTTTGCGCATGTGCTTGATGTATCTGAATTCGTGCTGGAATTTGTACTGTGAATGACTTTGTGACTGATTGAATTGGTATGAACTTGTTGAACACCCTAATCGGCATTTAATCTTAGTCGACCCTAATAACCGAAAACGTCATGCATTGCAACCCGTTAAGGGATCATAGGACTCTCCAACCAAATACCAACCCCTTCGAAAGGGATAGCGCAGGATTGCAAAATGGTCCCTTCTTCATCCTCAGTCGAACTAAGTGACAGGAGAGGAGGTCGCGGCGGGGGTGAAGTCAATGGTTCGAAGGTAGTCACAGGAGGAGCGAGGTCTCCATTGCACAAGCCTGGGTTTGGTTGTGAGCTGCTGCATAACATGGAACTCCTCAACCCGGATTGGAGCGGGTGAAATTTTTCTGATTTCACAACGGACCGGACTACGTTGTGCGATGACACTTGATTGTTGCATTGCATGAAAATAATTGTTTGATAACTCTGTTTGTGCTTGTATGCATTCATGAGTCTCCAATTCAACTTACTGAGCTGTAGTTGTTCATACCTTTATAGATCCTTTTGCAGGTTCTGATTTGTAATCGCTTCAAGTACTATGCCGCCCTATAATTATCCAGAGGTTAGTCCTTTTGAAGCCAGGGGTGGGAGAATCAAGTTATTTAGCAAATTTGTAACTAGACTGACCTTGTAGTTAAAGGTTGAAGACTGTTAGTTATTTTGTAAATTAGTAAACTGTAGTTACTATATAAAACTTCCTGGGAAGCTCTGTAAACATTATTATAAATATCTATGTTTTATAGAACTTTGTGGTAATTATCATAATTATTGTATAATCATTATCAAACTGTTTACTTCAAAGAGAGGAGTCGTCGACGCCTTGTGTAGATTATCTCTATGGTAGACACTGTGAGGCCAGTTACTATCATAGAATGGTTTACACGGCGGGACTGTTGCGACTTTGCGACTTCGGGGCGTAACAGTCTTGACCATTCAAATCTATTTCTTGCATTTTTTTAAAAACCTTGTATCATATTGATAGTGGGTTCATGAACCAGCAACTTTTTAGAATCTCTTGCTTGAGGTGGTATGTTAATAGGCACTTGGGCTCGAATATGGACCATAATCTTGACTTACTTCATGTGATTGTTGAGAACCCCTGTTGCTGTGGTTATTCCCTGTTAAAAAGTTTCAGACATCTTGATATTTAAAAATGAGTGATTATGGGCTTTAAGTTAGGCCAGACTATTTAAGAGGTAATATTTTAAATCCTATACAAATCCCTTCTTGTTAGCAACACTGCATCCCCTTTTTTGAAAAGAAAAATCAACTTTTTAATTTTGAAAATATTTCTTTATTTGTTTTTTGGAAACTTTTATTGAAAAAAAAAATCAATATGGATTTTATGTTATAGATAAACTAATATTAATATTGGCGAATCTAAACTTATTATATAGATAGAAGGTTAAAATAAATGGAAGTATTGAGATTGACAATTGAGGACATATGATGATGATTATATTATGAGGATGATATAACGAAGCACAAATTACTTCACAATGAAAAACTTATTGAACATATGACATAAGGGTGATGACTAATGGAGAAATTTCTATTGGGATCGTGATAACTTAATGGATAAACACAAAGAACAATAACTTAAACATTTAAAAGATTGATGACTTTAAGGTGAGAAATACTTTCTAATAGGAATTTGATGGTTAATTTTTTTTTTCTATTTTGTTAGTTCCTAACAGTATGGTATATGTGGGCCATTGCAATAAAAATTATCCGAGTAAAAAAAAAAATTATCATGAAATTGGTTTTTTAATCATAAAATATCTTTTTGAAATTTCCTTTAAAAAAAATTGTTGGAAAGCCTTTAAAAAAGTAACAATTCCATAATAATCTTTATCATAATTAATTTTCATAATTACATGCCCCAAAAAATTTACAAGTTTATACTGATTTTTTTTTTTAATATTAACATATTATGGTATAGGAGGAATACTAATAATTTTGATTCTATATTAAATGTTATGTTACACAACCTATTATTCATGAAATAAAATAAAATCTACAAAAGCACATATATTACACAAGATGGCATATACAGACAAATATGCAAATTAAAAATATAAAAATAAATGTGATACAATATGTCACTCATGCATGTAATGCAATGGGGTTATTAATTAATAAACTATAAAGATAGAATTGTGAACTTACAGTTGAGAATACACTTATATGTAAGTGGATCAAAATAAAAAATTTTAAAATAAAATAAAGCTCATAGACACTTATATATAAGGGTATTGATTCTTTTAATTTCTTTTTTTATTTTGAAAAAGAAAGCCCAAGTAACTACAGATCATTAAATTTTTCCCATAATTAAAAAATGACTAACTCCTTTTATTTTTCAAAAAATAAAATAAAATAAAATAATGCAGGAGGGTAAGGTCTACAAGTCTTAAACTCTATAACCTTAGGTATTTCTGTAGGAAGCACCTAATGGGCTGCATCGAAGAATGAGTAGCTTTGCTTATCACCAACAAGCGGGGGTAAAGACCTTAACGATTTTAGGGTTACACTATGCCGGCTTGTTCTAGGTTTCTAAGGTGTCTCAAGTTTGGCCACATTTAAGTACACACATGATAAAAAAAAAAAAATTCCCTCCTAAATCTCCTAATAAGGAGCCTATTGGGCCAAGCTTTCTCATAGAAGCTTGTATCACTAAAACCCAGTTAGTATAACTATATTATAATATTAAATAAAATAAAAATAAGGAAAAAAATAAGACCATTAATTAATTTTTTAATTCTTACATAACTAGCCTACTAGCAGTCTTTAGTGGAGTTACTAATTCTATCGAGTACTATTTCATTTTTCTTAATTTATTTTATAATAAGCTTAGCCTGCTTAATATAAATTAATTAACATTAAATTAAGGAAACATTTTTTTTTCAAAAAATGTTTAGAAAATTTAGAGTAGCTAATCAGTTACATTGGTAACAAGTGAAATTAGGGTTTTTAAGTGAGAAAACCCAAATTTAGCTACTAGTTTGCAAATATTCTAAAAAATTATTGTAGACACCTAATTTTTACTCCTTTGTAATCCTAATTTTTTATTTTATTTATTATTCTTTTTTACAAAAGGGTCCTAATTCAAAAATTAAAACAAAAATAAAAAAAAAACAATAAAAATGAAAGATAAAAATAAACATAAAAAAGATTTTGTAAATTTTTAGGAAGTAAATTATTTTAGAGTCATTTGTTTTAGTTTACCTTAGTTCAATAAAATAATCATTGTAGAGAATCACGTGGTTTAAGCACAATTTAATTGTACTGAATGTCAAGGCACAGGCCAATGGCCTAATGGGTAAGCATTGGAGTATTGGATTGGATTTAATTTGAGGTCGTAGGTTTGAGCCTCACTAGGCATCTATGTCTTTTATTTTTATATTTTTTTTACAAAAGCGAGAGAAATAAACAGGATTCATATCTAATTAAAATCATTTGCATCTAGTTTGATTTTATTAAATTGGATTTGAATTAATTTGGATCTAGTTTAATCATTATCAAATCAAATACAATAGATATAATTAAATATGATTTGATTTGGACCTTAAAAACATACATACATATGCATAAAAAAAAAAAAAAAGAGGAGACATAGTAGAAAATGACTACCTTAACATAGTAATAATTTAGCGACTAAACATAGTAATAATTTAGCGACTAAACACAGTCCCACAAACAGCTCACTGTTATAAAACCCTTCAAGATTGCGTATGTCCAACAACTACTACTACAAAATTCTTCAGCACGACCAGGCGAACAGCAGCAACACCGGGTGAACAACAGCACGGCAGACAGCAGCGAACAGGACAACAACACAGCAAACAGCAGCGAATAGGACAGCAGCAAGTAGACAGCAGCGAACAAGATAGCAGCGAACAAGATAGTAGCGAGTAGGACAGTAGCACGGCAGACAGTAGTGAACAGGATAGTAGAAAGGTGGATAGTAGCAAACAGGACAACAGTAACATCTAGCATTATCCCAACGCCATATTCCAATTGCAGCTAACCCTATCCATCAATAGCAGCACACATCAAACACGTACGTTGCTCCCCACACTGACGTAGTCTACGTACTGATCATCCGCATTGATCGTTGCAATTGCACGAACCGCCGATCACCAACAAAATCTGCACGATAGTGCTTTGCAACAGCTACGTATGTTGGAGACAGTAGCCCTGCAATCAGGTTCAGTTTCTATCTAAATTTTTTTCTGATTTATTATATTATTATTTTATAAGGACTTTAATGGTTTAATATGGTATATATATATATATATATGTATATTAGTTTAAGGTATTTTTTTTTAGTATTAGTTTTCTTTGTAATATTATTAGGTACATTATATTAATTTAAGTGAATATTTATTTAATAAGTGAACATAAACATTAGATTAGGGAACGTTAAAATTGGTTTTTTATTACATATATATGTTATTATATTAATTATACTTTATTAGTTAACATTATATATGATATATGTATATGTTAGTCCAGGAGTTTTAGTATTAGTTTTTATACCAGTGTATCATATGTAATTAATTTATTTTGATAGATAGTCGTATATATTAGTTTGAGGATTGTTAGGATTGGTCATATCTTAAGATTTGGTTTATCACGTAGATAGTTGTTTTTTCTTTAAATAAAAATTAATAAAAGACCCCTTTTTTTTTTAAATAGGATTGTTAGAGTTTTTTTTTAAAAAACAAAAACTCTCAAGAGTTAGGATCGTTTAGATTTTTTTTTTTAAATTGAATCAACTAAAACGTAAACTCGGTCGGTTTTCAAAAATTAAAATCAATCAACTCACTAAGATTTTTTCAAAGAACTACGATTGTTTGATCCTGGCTAGTGGGTACGTAGGCACCTTCGGGGTGACGATAAAATCTGTAGAAACTTAGATTCTTTTTTCTTTTGATTTTATTTATTTATTTATTTTTTAAATATTATAATTAAAAGAATAATCCTAATTTCTGTAAATAGATAGTGGTACTCGTTAAGGGTTTAATAGGTTAGCCCCCGAACTTAGAACCCTCTGGTTCTTTATTTAAAATTGAAATCAATCCACCCAATTGGTTACGGTTTCTTTTTCTTCTTTTTCTTTTCCCGACTTCGATCGGGTGGCAACTCCAAAAATTATTTTTAATAAAAAACCCAAATTTCTCAATTTCTTTAGTTGGGGATTAATATTAAATGGGTTAGGGTTTACTATTAATTAAGAAATGAGAAATCAATTTTTAAATAAAAGAAATAGAAAAACAAGCTCGACAATTATTTTTTAGAAAATTAAACAAAATAAAAAGCTAAGTTCGAGGGCTTTAGTTTTTATAATTTTTCTAAAAGTTCTAAGATAAGTACAAATATGCAAAAATATGACTAAATTGAATTTTTTTATTATGAATTTTCAAGAAAATGAAATTTAAAATTTTTTTATATGGTTGCTCCGGAGGTATCTACATACCTACTAGTCAGGATTAAATTAGTATAGTTTTTCTTTTTTTTTTAGGAAAAAATGTAGTGGGTAGATTTTTTTTTAAATAAATTGAGCTAGATTTATGTTAGTTATCAAATTATTATTATTTTTTTTAAAAGATCTAAAAAGATCTAATTTTGTAAATCTATTTTAGAAAAAACCTAACTAACTAAATCTTTTGAAAACTTTAATTAAGATTTTTTTTTAATTCTACATATCAAAAATTGATTTTTTTAAAACTCTAAATGCAAGATATACTAAAATACTATCTTAGATACGTATCTTCTACGAAGATACGAATTTTGGAGAAAAGATATGCAACTTTTCAAAAAATGCAATTTTTTATATGTATCTTAGATATATATCTTCTTTGAAGATACAGATCTCGGAGAAATGATATACAACTGTTCAAAAGAAAAAAATGCAATTTTTGATATGTATTTTAATATGTATTTTGTCCAAAGATACATATCTTAGAGAAAATATATACAACATTTAAAAAAAAAAAAAAGCAATTTTTGACATATATCTTCTTCAAAGGTATAAATCTCAAAGAAAAGATATGCAATTTTGATTAAAAATATAATTTAACTAAAATTTATAAAAAATTGCAAATTATCTAAAAATTGAAAAATGCATGACAATTATTAAGATTTATAAAAAAACTGCACTAAGAAAACAAATTAGTAAAATAAATTGATTAACTAAGAATAACAAAATAAATAAAATTATTCAATTACCTAAATGAGTCGAATCATGTGTGATTGGATATGCGTGTTGTGAATTAATCATGAACTAATTGTGGACAGAATTCGTGTGTGTGGGTGTAGAATTGATCATGTGTGCTTGTTGAAATCTGGACTCTACGCGTACGTGAAAATTGATCTTATGTGTGTTGAAATCTAGACTTTGTGCGTGTGTGAAATTTGATCGTATGTGTGTGAAATATAAGTGCAAGCGTATGTGAAATATCATATTGTGTGTGTCAATGTGTAAGGGACATGTGTGTTGGGTGAGTGAAAGAGGGTACGTAAGTGTGATGAGTATGTGTGTCAGTGTGTATGAATTGTGTGCTGTGGTAGCAAGTGTGTGTGTTTGGCAAGAAAGTGAATCGGGTGAGTGAATCGTGAGATTTTAGGATTTATATAAGTTTGAAAATGTGTCTTTCTTACAGCCTACTATCTACTATTTAGAGGTCATAAATTTAGATCTTTTGGATTTTTTTTTTTATCATAGATTTAATGTTATCAAATCCAAACTACGATGATACGATAATAATCAATTTGGATTCATTGAAGATTCAATCTAGTTTTTAGAAACTTTTATTTATTTGGGCTTTCTTTCTTAAGCCTGATTTAGTCCATTTTAATTTAGCCTAAAATATATGCTAGCCCATTTCATAATTCCTAAGTTTATTTAGCCTAATATAAATTAGATTAAAAAATCCTTATTACATTAGACTGTACTAAAATTATTTTTTAATAAAGCCTGATTCTTTAACGACTTATAATTTATTAAATTAATTATACATCTCCATTGTCTAATCTGACCATGAACGACTTGACTCAACTTTCCTTAACACTTATATTTTTCTTTTCTTTTTTCAAATTTTCATTTTTTAAAATTTATTTTCTATTTTTTTTTCAATGCAATTTTTCCATTTTCTTTTATTTTTTATAAACCTAGCTTAAAAGTAAAAAGAGATTGAAATTAAAATAAAGGGTATAAAAAATGGGGTGTCTACAATTATGACATAAGTTATGGATTAGGGAAAGTTGAATTGTCGATCTTTACATAATTTGGGGACATAACATTTTGCTAGAAGCCACTTATGTCATGTAGGCTCGAAATGAGTTTTTAGACCCATTACTAACATTACGTGAATTTATAGGATCGCATGTAAAGAACAAACAAAATAGGCTATAAGTTTATTTTGATTAAACCTAGCGAGGACTATTGAAATATTTGTTATTCTCAATGATTGAAAAATGATAAATAATTATATTTATTATTTTTGGTAAAAAATAATAAATAACATCTTTATATTATTAATATCCTTTAATATCTCACTAAATCTCATAATATCTTCTAAAAGATATTTTCGTTAGTTTATATATAGATATAGAAATCTCTTTATTAGGGTGATGTTGACATTGTATCATCAATATTAAACTCGTAGAGAAACTCTAGAGACCAAAAATAAAAAGTAAAATGTGAGAAATTAGGAAGGTTTTTCCTGCATCTGTTTTGGTACTAAAATGCTACAATCTATTTTTGAGTGTGTTCATTCAAGTATAGATATCATTGAGGGGGCTCGTGAGATCGCAATGCCTATAAATTTGCATAAGTAACGTAACTTAGATTTGCATAAAGTAAAAGATCTTTTCTCATATCAATTTAATTTACTGCATAGATCCATCAGTGACTTAGGGATTCGATTTTTATTTAAAAAAAAATTCTGCTACAAATAGAATTTTTCGGATCCCTAAATCCCAACACGTATGAGAAATAGGTATAAGAGGGTTAGGGTCCACTTAGCCTTAGGCTTGTTTTAGCTTATTAGGTTTATGTTCTTTTGGGGAATAACCATGTGTAGGTCTTGTATTCTCAATCAATTAGTGCCCAAAAAGTTTATGTAGGATTTAATTTATTTTAGTTAACTAATTAATCAAGTACTTCCTAGTTAATTAGTTTAATTGTTACTTAGGTCCTTAGAGTAATTTATCTAAGTCCAATTAATGATATGAAGTGAATTGGCTTGGGGGGTTAAGTTTATAGCTAGTTCATTTGGTGATATGAATGAGTCACTCTAGGATTCAACTAGTTCAACCTATGCGTATCCTCTTAATTATCCTTTGAGATTCATTTCGACTTCAACTTTTTAGGCCCATTCTTTTATTTATCCTTTGACCTTCATTTTAACTTAAACCTATTAGGCATATCTTTTAACTTTTTTCTCGAGTTCCTAAGTTTTTTTGTTCAACACTAACTTATCATCTAATTTTTATAATTCTCCTAATTTTTCAATCCTACTCTTACTTCTAACTCTAATTTAAGTCAATTTACATCTATCAATCCTACATGATTAATCACGCATCATTATCATGAAAATTTTGCCAAAATCTAGAACCTCTTTAATTTAACAAAGCTTTAATCTAATGTAATCAAGTTTTTGCCTTCATAGAATAATCTTAACATTTAATCAACATAAATTCTTCACATTTCATTTCAAAACTAAGGTTCACAAGAATCTTATGGAATTCCATAGTTGTCATATATCCTGAGTTAGAACAAGATGCTTGAATGAATTCAAGCCTTTTTTGATTTCAAACTCTATTCACTATTCAAGATTACCCCATTTTAGTAAAAAACAAACATATACATATGAAATATGAATTTCATACATTTTAGTCCCAAAATCCTAACAAGCACCACCAACAAAACATCATATAGTCTCATTTTCACAAAATCAAAATAGAATTACGCTCTTAACATCCTTATAGGTGGTGGCTCTAGATAACTTATCTAACTCCATGTAACCCCTTAACATCAACCCTTCAATAGAGACTAAGTTCCAAGATTTTGAAGTATTTTGAAAATATAAAACAACAACCAAACTTGTTAAACACCATGCAAATAGCAACAGCAACAGTCTACACAAAATTCAGAGTTTCAACCATCATTTCATTATTTCTAGCTTATCCCTCTACAAGTTTTACTCTTAAACAAAGTATATTACCAAACTCCTAGTTGGTTTCTCGTGCTCAAAATAGGGGTGATAGTTTCTTTTAAGTTCTAAACAATATACTAAGCTTAACATCACTATTAAACACTAAACTCTAGGAATTAAAATCGTAAACTACTTTCAACACTCAAAAAGAGAAGAAAACACTCACCATTGGCCTTCAAGGTTAGCATCACAATCGTGAGCTATCCCTACTCAAATTTCTTCTTGATTCAAGCCTATTTTAAAGGGAAAAATACAAAAAGTTCATAACATTTATTTGTATATATAAATTAGTCGTTAACTTTTAATTTAGTCTATTTTAGTACTTAATGTTTTAATAAATTTACAAAAAAAGTCTCTTCATTAGTTTTTCTATTATGTGTGGATACGTTAAGGAATAAAATAGACTAAATGAAAGGTTAAGAATTAGTTTATATATGCAGGTAATGTTAAGGACTTTTTTGTACTTATGTGAACCAATAATAAATTGACATATGTCCATAGTAACAAAAAAATTAACAGAGTTTAACGGAAGGACTTATTTGATATGATTTGAAAGGATTAAGAACTAAAATGGACTAAATGAAAAATTAAGGACTAATTCATAAAAATGTGAAAAGTTAGGAACTTTTTTGTACTTTTCCCATTTTAAAACCACAAATGAGATATCCTAGTGATTTTTATCTAAAAAAATTGAGGTTTCTTATGGTGAAAGGGTTAGAGTTTTAAAGTATTTCTTTCTTTGCTTTAAGAGAGTTTAAAAAATTAAAAGGGTTTAAAGGAAAAAGGGGCCGTTAGGATTTCTTGTAGGGTTTCAAGGTTTTTCTTAGTTTCTAATGATCATATAACTAGCACATGCCAAGGCCTCGTTTTACTCAATTCACTTGTAGGGAAATTAGTCTTAAAGTCTTAATCAGGTTTTAGGCTCATCAAAACTCTATAGAAGACATTATTCATAATAAAAAATCCTTAAAACACCCAAATAATTGTCATAACAAACTTTTTCACTTCACTTGTTAAAATTGGGTATATAAATATTTTTGTCATTTTCTAAAAATTTGCCCCTAAAATGTGAAAATTCTTCCTTATATGACTTGAAAACAACCAAGATGATTTCATCATACTTGTTAGTCAATCTGAGTTGTTTTAAGTACTTTTATTCAATTAGTAGAAATCCCTTTATGAATAAAATATGCTGAAATTAGGCATATGATCAAAATGACCAATTTTTGAAAAATTGACCCTAGATTTAGAAACTTATTTTTAATTTAAATTTAAAAATGCCTTTTTAATTTACAAAATGAATGTTTAGATTTAGAATATTGTCCTTAGATTTTGAAAATTACCCTTGAAGTAACCTTTAAATTTTGAAATTATTTCTTAAATCACTTCCTTGAAAATTCTTTCTTTTAGTTTAATTAACCTGAGCAGTCTTATGAATTTGGGTTGTTTTAGTTTTACCACTACCTTAGGAGTTATAGTCAATTATCATATGCAGCTCAAATCATTTTCAACTTATAATGTCCCAAAACCTAAAAGGCTACAACTCATCATGTATCCCTAGTGTCTACTAATACGTTTTGTGTAAACATCTACTAAAATCTCCGAAATAATTGTTAGAACACCACATAATTTAAATAAATTTAAACTCCTCAAATAACTCAAGATTGCTTCTAAGTAAATCATACAAATCTAAGAAAAAGAAATTTTCCTATCCTATTATAAAACACTATCTGTTCAAATTCAAATATTATACTATTTGCCTCTACCTAACGTGGAATTCCTGATTATTGTATCAAATTGATAACTTTATAAATTTTAGTCAAGTACCTGTACTTATACTTGAAAAATTATATGCAGTGAGTCGAAGCGCGATATAGAATATGACATACAGATGTGCATGATTGTACAAATTCATTCATACATAGACATATAATGCGATAAATGCAACAACTATGTATTTATATTTTTAATTTAGTCCATCAAATGACATAGGGGTACTCATAACCCTGGCGCGCATACACGTATGCGCACACACACATCATATAGTATGGTGCTGAGTCCTCTTAACATCTTAAAAATAGAGGAACATCCTAAATCTACCTACATTATTTCCATACGAAACTCTACTTGGGATAATTTCATGCTTGGATCATTGGGGTGTTACCTTAAGATCATCGGTCCTCCTTATCCCTTGAGCCCATCCAAGCACATGCAATACATAAAAATTTAATGTCAAATAATTAATTGATTCCAGTTACATTTGTTAGCCTAATAACCATAAACAACAGATAAGTAACCTATACTTAGATTGCTTGACTCAACTAAACCTAATAACTCAAAACTCCTAATACCTGATCATAGATGCAAATACTGTTTAAAATTTTTTCTTTATCAAATCACCACTTAACCCTGTATTCCATCCTTCATCTCCTCTTATGTTCACTAGTCTAGCTACGCTTTTAACACCTACAATAACAGCTTCATACCCACCCATACATTCGCACATACATGGCTACACTTAATGCATGTCCATAGTATACATATACAAACCCTCAATAGATGCCAACACATACATATATAGAGTGTGTACCATATACAAAAGATATGCCATATAACACTCACCACCCTCCTACACTCACTTACACATAATCAACATACAACCACACAACATACAACCACACAACATACACACCATGTGTCAACACACGACATACAACACCCTATATGTCATGTATTATATACGGCACACAATGTAAGTCTCACAACTAGCTATTTGAGGTTTCGATCAGTTGAAAGACCCGATCGAGCCTAAATTAGAAAGTAAAGCTAAAAATATTAGTAAAATGATCCCGTAAGTTTGAATTTAAAAAAATAAGCAATAAAACAAAAGAATATAAAAATTCTAAATTTTAAGTACATAACTCGTTATTTATCGAAAATGCGGAAAATGCGTAAAATGCATTTCGATAATTAACGAATTGCTAGAGATAAATTATATGTATACTAAAAATCATAAAATAACCTAAATAATATTTATTTATACTATATATGAGTTTACATGTATATAGAAATACGCGTAATTACTTAAAATAGGCGAAATGTACTAAAATAATAAGAAATAATTAAAGAAAATTATTAAATTAATTAAGAAAAATCAGAAGGGTGTGAATTAATGCAAATATGGTCGTGGTAGATCAGTTTGAAAAATAAAAATTAACTAATTAGAATTAAGCAACATAAAAGCCAAAAATCAAGGAAATGGGGCAATGTCATGTCTAATTAATGCATATTAATTACCAAAAACTCCTATAAATAGCAAGAAAAATTCAAAAGCTTATTTGTATAGTTAGAAATCATAGAAAATTAGGGAGAGGCGAAAATTGAGAGAAAAAACAAAGAAAAAAAAAGAAAAGGAAAACTGTGCAGTTAAGGCCACAAAGGAGAACTTAGACCCAACGAGCAATTGGGAGTGGACGGCTACCACCACCACTCGATGGTGGCAGTGCCCAGGTGGGCCGACACACCCATGGCCACTGACGGTGGCCAGAGCCACCCAAATCGGTGAGTTCGATTTTCAGCCCAATTTTGTGTAATTTTGTAAAAATAGTAAAAATTCTTAGAAAATTATGAATTTTGTTATTCTAAAATATTTTGTATGTAGTTTTTAGTAAAAATATTTTTTTTGATAAAAATATGTCTCGTGATATAGGGTTCTTAAGAAATCGTGCAAAACCGAATATGTTTCGGTTTAGAAATAAATGACCTTAGGAGTGTAGTTTTGAACCCCAAATTTTTATGTAGATTACTTAGATGATATAGAACAGTGCTATAAAGCCTATTTTTAAAAATTAATTTTCTAAAATTTTAGATAATTTTTAGGCCCTAAAATGGGGCATAAAATGGGTAATTTAGGGTTAATTAAGTAATTAAATGGTTAATTACTGATTTAGTGAATAAGTATATGTTTTAGGATATTGAAATATGATGGAGTATGATACTTGTAGCATCTAGGGTGTTAGATGTAATTATTAGGTTAATTATGTAGTAAATAAGTAATATAGAAAAATAGTACATTTTTAGTTAATTTTGTAAATTAGGGTAATTAGGTGTAAAATCTGATTTATGATGAATTTAGACATTTTGAAATTATAATTGATGTTGGGAGATAGTAATTAGAGTGATAAAAATATTAGATGTGTATTATGTACATAATAAGTAATGGTACATAATACACAATTATTCGAATTATAATAAATAGAAAATATTAGAATAAAAAATTGATATTATGATAATAATAAAAATATACTATAAATTTGATAGAAAACTTGAATTTATGTAATTAAATGAGAAATGTAAAAATTTTTCACATCAGAAGTAAATCCAGTACATTAATAAGGATTTAAGTGTACCGAGTGAAATAAAATACTGACTAGGGGTAATGATAATACTTAGGAGATCGGGAAGTAATGTGGTTAATTTCACATTATGGGTTGAAACGAATTTCTAGGATTCGAGTATAAAACAATACTTAGAAATCGAACTAGAACCTAATTTAGAAATCGATGCGGAAATCGAACCCCAAACCTAAAATAATTGTAAAAGACTTAAGACCTAGATAATTAGGCATATTAAACCCTAAACAAAACATAACAATAAGTGTTATAGAATAAAATGAACCTATAATAGTTGTATGAAAAACTAAAACCACGTTTGTGTTATAGGGATGATCGGCGATGGCCTGAGCAAGTCGGACCTCGAGTGAGTGAGTGAGGAGTTGAGGTAAGTTAGGATTAATACGATGCTGTATTTTGGAGGCTTAAGATTATGCTTGGTTGTGCTTGTTAGATAATTGGATGTGTACATGTGCTTGATTATAAGTGATGCTATGATTCTATTTGTTGTCTTGGCTTGTATTGTATGGTTTATATGAAATGATTGATCACCCTAAACTGGACCTAATCAAATAAACGACCTATAATCATAATCGGACCTACATGGTAGCCCATTAGGGGAACTTAGGACTCTCCGGCTAAATACCGACCTTTTCGAAAGGGATAATGCAGGATTGCAATTGGTCCCTTCTTCATCCTTAGTCGAACTAAGTGACAGGAGAGGAGGTCGCGGCAAGGGTGAAGTCAATGGCTCGAAGGTAGTCGCGGGAAGAGTAAGGTCTCCATTACACAAGCCTAGGTTTGGTCGTGAGCTGTTGCATTAATGGCAATTCCTTAACCTGGATTAGAGCGAGCGCAATTTCTCTAATCTCACGACAGGCCGAACAACGTCGTGCGATGGTATTTGCTTGCACATGCTTTGCACCTAATAAGTTGATTGAAAACCTTGTTGTATTTATGGTATAGTTTTAAGTCCTCCATCTTAACTTACTGAGTTGTAGTTGCTCACATCCCTATAGACGTCGTGTAGGTGCTGGCTAAGAAGGGGCAAACAACTACTCTGAAGCTAGCAACTGCTGGATCTTGGGGAGTGAAGAAAAACATTGAAGAATCAACGCATATTTAATTACTTTTCATTTCTGAATAATGTAATAACTAGAAAATATATTACGGAGAATTATTGTAAACTTTAATGCAATAACTGAATTATAGTGTATATATATATATATATTTCCTCACTTTCTTAGGTAAATGATTTATTTAAATTACAAACTGTTTACTTCAAAGCGAGTTAGTCGTGGATGCCTTGTGTAGATCAGGTCTAAGATAGTGGTTGTAAGGCCAACTTTTATCTTAGGATGGTTTACACGGCGGGGCTGTTATGACTTTACCGCTTCGGGGTGTGACACATAACACGAATACATACTACCTACCATGCGTTGTATATTGCATATGGCATATGATCACGTACATATACCCTATATAGTGCATATTAATCAATACACACATGCTGTGCATGTACAACACTCACACATTCATGAATTCTTGACACTACGATTTCTAACCTCGCACTCCGTAGCCTCTATTATACCCCATACACCAATCTCTATCTCCTATACCAATCATCAATCATCAACCAATATCAAATCCTACATTATATATCCACTCGCTTCAACAACAACGGTAAAATGAAATAAAGAGGAAATAGAAATCTTACTTTGAAAAGGATTGTTACATATAAGCACCCTACAATCACTATACTGATCTACAATAACAATAGAAACTATTTTAATAGGAGAAAATCTACTAATAATTCTTTAATGATCCTCATTGACATATTTACCTTATGATCTTCCTTAAATTGATCCCTACTCTAATTTCTTTTGTTAATTTAGTGAGAAATCTTGAACTTTGATATGCATTGGAGAAGAGTGTGAGATTGCTTAGGGTATTCTAACATAGATGGGAAGATTAGAGCAATAGCTTAGGATTTTTTACTTTTTTTTTGTTTTATATATTATATATATATATACATATTGTCTTTCTAAAGTGCCCCTAGCCTTAATTATTATTATCAATATTGTCAGACGCAGATCGGATGGTTGACCTAAACATGCGATGGGGTAAAAAATTTAGAGAAAAACCAAGCTTAACTCTAACCGTAAGGGTCAATCTAGTTTTGATAACATTGATTTTTATACACTTGATTTTATGACCATTTCTTTTAATAAATTTGTAGGGTTTTACACAATAATACAGTAGCTAAATGCTTGATTATAACTCGATCCATCTTAGCATTTGTTACAAGTAAGACAATGTCACAGCTTCACCAACAATCTCCCTCCAGCCATAATAAGATAATGTCATAGCCTCACCAACAATCTCCCTCTAGCATTATGGCTGCTAGGGATAGAATTAATAACTATTCAAAAATAGAAAGTTCAAAAAAATGTTTTTTTTTTTAAGGTATTGGATGTGGCTACTAATTCATGATCCGTTATGTACAAAATGAAAACTTCATTTGACTCTAATACTAATTATAAGTCATAATAAACAAAAATAAGAAATGAATTGAATTGATTAATTTTCAAAATTTATCTTTTTTGCTTAGAAGAAGCTGTATCAAAATTTGATCAATAAAAGTAAAATTAGACAAATTAAGTGAATTAAATGCAATAAAATAGATAAAAAATGAAAAAGATAATTTGGTAAACATGAAGAATGGTTCATTTTTTTAAGCTAATCCACACTATTAGCTTCAACTTTGAGATACAATCTCCAAACCACTGAAAGTTGAAACCCATATCTTGAACCGGATTCATAATGCCTTCCTTAGGGGGGGATAGCCATTGGCCACAACCAATCTAAACCACTAACCCATTAATGGAGGATTGAAACCAGTAAAATAATGAAACTAAGATTTCCTCAAACCATTGAAACCCACATCTTTAACCAAATTCAGACCATAAAACCAATTCACTCTCATGCTCTTAACATCGATTCCTCTTGTCTTGTCGACAAGTCTTTCAATGCCATCACTTCCATTGCTAAGAAGATATGGTTTTCATAGGTTTTAAGGTTTTGGAATTGGGGAAGAACAATATGCTAAGAATGAAATAAACAAAAGAGAAGTGAGGGCAGTGAGTATATCATCAATATTCTCAGTTCTACTATGGTACAACATTTTTAAAATTGAAAGAACATTCTAGAAGAAACCAAAATGCAATGGAACAACTGGGTTGAATAGTTAAAGATGATAGAAGAGGATGGTGAGTGGGTTTTCTGACTTAGAGTTTAAGAAGAAGATGACAATATATAGTAGGCTAATTCCTTCTTTCTTTATTTATTAAATTCAATGAAGTTGTATCAACTCAAATTAGATTAAATGTTATAAGTTATTTTATTGATGTGGTAGCTTACTGACGTGGCTTTTATGGAAATGTACTGTCTAGATTTATTTTCATTCATTTTTTCTAAATTTATATGTTAAA
Source organism: Lumnitzera racemosa (assembly GCA_024138005.1). Lineage (NCBI taxonomy): Eukaryota > Viridiplantae > Streptophyta > Magnoliopsida > Myrtales > Combretaceae > Lumnitzera > Lumnitzera racemosa. Next base: position 7,515,868 of record JAMXBC010000008.1, on the reverse strand, counting down.
AATTGAAATTGTCTAATTTTTTTTTAAATATCTTGTGATACAATTATGACATTATCTTCTTTTTCATAATCTTAATACATAGGAATCGATAAATTAAAACAAAAGATTAAAAAAGTAATATCTAGCATTTTGTTTTATATTTTCTTTCTTGTAATGAAAAAACTAATATGGAAAGTCTTAATTGGAATATTACGGTCTGTTTAGATTATATATTTTTTTGTTTGTATTATAGATACCTCATTTTTGCCCCTTTTTATTTTTCAAAATTTTTAAGATAAGGTCAAGTAAAGGTTCATAAATTAGGAAAAAGCACCCCCACCCCCCCAAAAAAAAAAGAAATTTAGAAAAATACAAAAAAGTGGAAAATTAAGGAAAAAACCAAAAAATAAGAAATTCAGAGAAAATATAAAAATTTAGAAAGATACAAAAAATAAAAAAAAAATGAAAAAAAAATAAAGGATTTAGGGAATTTAGAAAATAATAATTTTTTAAAATAGTTTAATAGAGTAGAGTTTTTAATTTACATAAAAATAAGGGAAGGATCGCTAGGCTTGGACTTAGATTTGAATTTATCTTAAGTTGACTTACTCTTGATTGCACATATGGACAAAACATAAGCTAACGGTTTAACGGATAAGAACTTGAGTTTTGCATTACATTCGAGCTAAATGTCATAGGTTCGATTCCATTTAGGCACAAAAGTGCCAATTACTTTTTTTTTATAAAAAATAAATAACTAAACAACAACAAAAAAAAAAGAAAAAAGAAAAAACGAGACAAAAACAAGAAACAAACAAAGCAAAAAAAAAAAAAAGAAAGAGAAAAGATGGGAAAAAAAAAAGAATCAGGTCGAGACTGGGCACGCTATGCATGCCCATTGAATTTGTAACTCCTGCGTGGGGGCATATGGAACATGCCTAGAATGTGGCATGTGTCTAGCACGTAGCCTGCACCCCCTTTTCTCCTTCTTTAACTTTTTGCTAAAATGCTAGAATAGCATTTCTTCCTCACGTGTTCTGTTTAAGGTCATTTTTTTACTATATTTATTACACAATTTCTCCAAATTAATAGTGAAATTGTGTGGTACACATAGCCTAAATATTGAATTTACCCAAAAACTTGTCCAAATTCAGTTAATTATGTTGTTAAAATTGAGCTTAAAAATTGGAAAAAATCATTCTTCGAGTCAAAAGTCCATTAATTCAAATCTGTGAATTAATTCAATTTTAAGGCTTTCCAAGCTTAAATAAAGATCAAACACTACAAATTAGGGCCTAAGGATCACATTGCAAACACAAGGAAGCTTCAAAACATTTGGTATAAGCTAGAATCAAAGCTTTCTTTCTCTAACTCGTGAGTTTCTTTCTCTTACTCTAAAACCACCACTTTACAGTAGTTTTCAAGTGAACCCATCGCCTCCACTAACTTCACCATCGTAAAAATCCTAAGACCCAATATTTGATCAAACCTTAATAATGCTTCTACGATCGAACCACCACTACCAAGCGACGACAGTTTTCTCAAACACCATTAAACCACCACGGTAGGTCAAGGTACTTAGCCTATATCCCCCACCCCACCAACCTAATTTCCCAATAAAATTTTCATAAAAATGCTCATGCCCGCTAAATTTGGTATATAAAGCATTTGAAAGCACACAACGCCATGGCTGTTGTTGGAGGAGATGAAGTTGACCTGGTTTGCTATATTTTTTTATTTTATTTTATTTCTCATGTATTTGTAAATTGTAAAAAAAGGAAAAAAGAGAAAGAAGAAGGAGCATATTAGTTTATTTTCTACTCCAACTATGACCTAGAACCATAAAATAAAATTAAAAAATAGATTAATAAACAAATTAGGTTTTATCACTTAGAAAATAGTTTTTTCAATAAAGACAAAACAAAATTGACCTTTTTCAAAATTAGGGCCTTTTTTGTAGAATTTTCAAATAAAACCAACTTTAGGACCATTTAGCATTTTCTTAAATAAACCTAATTCAATTTACCTACCTAAAACTTTTTTGGGAATGAACTACGAAAGTTTGATCCTGAATAACGAGTATGTAGGCATTCATACATACGGGGAAACTTAAAATATGGAAAAATTTTATTTTCCCCCTTTAGTAGATAATTCTTTAAATTCTTATTTTTTGTAAATAGATATAATTTCAAGTTATCGCTTGTAAATAAACATTGTTGAAAGGGTATTTGAAAAGCAAAATTAAATTCAAAAATTTAAAAGTGGTATCCATTTAGGATTTAATAGGATAGCTCCCATTTCCAGATCTCTAGTTTTAAAAAATTGTTTAAAAATTGGTTTTATTGATAGATTGGTAGCTAAGTTATAACCAATCCATTCAATTGGTTATAACTTAATTCTTTTTCCCGACTACGATCGGGTGGTAACTCCAAAATGTTTTCAAGGTTAAAAGAATCAATTTTCTTTAAACCGTAGTCAAGGGTTAATATTAAATGGATAGGGTCTAATATTGATCGGTTCAAGGAAAACTGATTTATAAAAATTAGGAGAAAAAACTAGGCTCCATAGATTGGTTACTCTACTTGGGACATCAAGGGTGCTAGCTACTTAAAATACTTTTTGAAATTAAATTTTCCTTTCAAAATACCCATGTTATTTATTTGTTTATTTTTTTATTTCATGTATATACTTTGTTTTGATTATCGTAATTATTTTGCATACAACATATATTGAGATATGGTGGGTCATCTGTTGCATCAAAGATACAAGGTAGATGCGGTTAGATCCAGGCCGTCTTAGTACCTTAGGAGGGAGGCCATTATGGAGGCTCCGAATGTAGTGGGGTAACCATCGTTCAGGGTTGATTAGGCTATCCTACTTAAGCTATAATGTGATCAATGAAGGAATTTTCTAAAAATGAGTGAGGTCACAGAGTTTAAGAATCTTTAGAACTTATCCTAATTGCATATACCTCCCTTAAAGCTTAAGTTAGTACACTACTCCTAAGAAATGCAACCCTATTCATGTTTGAAAGATTTAGAAATATAATCAATATTTTTTAAAAGTAAAAACATCAAATCAAACGATAGGGTTGCAACTTAAGGAGTAATGAACTAACCCGAGTGATTCTAACATATGCATGTTTATTGTATTGTTTTATTGATGAATGATTCTTGTCCATGAAACATCTAGGCTTAAAGATAATGGCAGTTAACCAACAAAAGAATAATAAAAAAGTCAATAGATTGCCAGATGGCTTAAGAATCCATAAGCAGCTGCTACAAGTTAAAGCTACCTACTGGAAGTAAAGGGGTAAACACATTGAGGCCTTTAATTGACCTTATTTGCTCAGGTTGAAAAAAGTGAAAGGACTATGGATTGGGCTTTAGAGATGCTAGGCAAGATTAAAGCCCAGCTGCGAGAGTTAGATTAGAAACTTTAAATGTGGTTAAAAGACTTTGAATAAATTTTAAGCTTTATTAAGAATAATTGTTAGACTCCCTTCCTTTTGTTTTCTGTACTCTGATCTTTGAAAATAATAAATTTTCCTTTTAGTTTATCGTTCTTCATTCTTTAGCATTCCTTCAATAGAATTCATCTAACTATTCATTCTCTCTCCTTCTGGGAAATAAATCTCATAAACTTGTAAATAGAACTTTAAAAATCACCATCCTTATTTGAAATTTGATTTGTCGGTTTCTATAAAATAAAAATTTATCTTTCTTTCTCAAAAAAAATAAATAAATAAAGGGGGGAAAAGGAAAAGAAAAGTTACTAACTAGTAAAGAATTCTTCTAATCAAGTTCACATGGCTGATGACAAGATCGCCTCCCTAGAAAAGCTGATACATCAAATGGCTCAATGATGGTAGATCTTATTCCCGATAATCCCCACTCTCTAAGTATATCAAGATTCAAAGCTAGAAAGGAGACTCTCGAATCTAGAAGAAAAGATATCCACATTACAAAAGAGCATTACAAACCTAGAAATGGCAATAGGCGTAGTACATAAAAGATTTCAACACCCAACATTCAATACTAATCAAATGTCAGTAAGCCCAAATAATAAAGTAAGCCAAAGAAGAAAAGAGTCGAGGAAGAGTGAGAAAAAATAAGCCCAAAAGACTCAGAGGAAACAATTTGCTCAACTGAAGATCTCAATAACCCAAATCTTTCATTATCTAAAAGAAGTAAGGATTATAGCCTATGAAGCTCGTAATCTAAATTACAAACCATATAGCTTTGACCCAGAAGCACAATGAGACAATCATATGGGCCAGAAGGGGCACTTCACCAAAAAATGCTAAAGATTGAAAAATAAGATTTAAGACTTGATAGATGAAAAAGTCATTCAGTTAGAGCTACAACAAGTTAGTTCGTCTTCAACTCATGGGGGTAGTTCAATTGAGTTGCCTAAATCTCCATTTCTTTTAAGTATGCCAATGCCTTCTAATAAGCACATGGGTTGTCTTAAGTAGTTAAATGCTTAAGGTAAAGGCAAAGAAGAATTAAGTTGTTTTTAATAAAGTATGTTTTTAATAAAGTATGTTTTTTGATAGCTTTGTAATAGCTAGAATAATATAAGCTTATTTATTGCTTTTTTAATTGAGTGATCGTAGTGTTATTAACAATAAGGCAAATAAATCCCTCCCTAAGAAATCGGTTACTCACATTTAAAAGGTTGAGAATGAAAAGAGGAGAGCTCCATCCCATACGTTAACCTCTAAAAACACTTTGAGAGTTGAATGACATTGAAGTGAGGACATTTTAGACTCATTCTTTAAAGGAAGTCGATTTTGAATTTGACATGCATATTAAAGTGAAGTTAGACATTCATTTTCAAATCCCAAACACAACTATCTATTGTTAAACCTGTTGGAGCAATTTAAAGAATTTTCAAAATTTGAACCCTATCGAGAACTACCCCACAATGGGTCAACTCGGAGGTTACAGTAATTGATTAGGAGAAAAGGATAAAATTGATTTGTGTTTGCTTTAGTAACGTTAACTTAAAGAAAAATTTTATTTTTGATAAGTTATCTTTCTCTAAAATGAAGAAGATACTAACTCACTTAAGCCTACATATATTTCACCCTAGCCAATATGCTTAGAATCCATGGGTCAAGGTTTTGAATCTCTCAAAGGCAAAGACTTGGCAAACTAAATATTCAATTTTTAGGCTAAAGGAAAAGAGAAAAGCAAGAAATAATGGGGAAAAATGATAAATAAAGAAAGAAGGAAGAAAGGGGGTGGGGGCGAGCAATAAAAAAAAGAAGAAGAGGAAAATAAGAAAAATAATAAAAAAAAGAAGAGCTTGAAAATTGGGACTTGCGTGTAAAAGGAAAAGCCCCAACTCAAGAAATCCTGGAAAATGTAAGGCCTATAATTAAAGCCTAAACATTCCCTAAAAACACAAAGCCTATGTACCCATTCTAAATCTCATGAACCCTACATATCTATCTCAAATCACAAGACACAAAGCCATTTTACACATCCTTAGCCACAAACACAAGACCTTTCTACCCACAATACCACCCTTACTTAATAAAGCTCTTCTGATCTTAAAGGATAATTTATCTTTAATAAAATTTTTTTTTGAAATTGAGGCAAGTATACTTCTTATTTTTTCTAAAAAGTTCTTGATTTGTATACCTGAGTTGAATAAGTAAATCTTTTAAAATAGGCCTTCTCATCAGTCTTCCTTGAACCCTTTGACCAAAAAGCCTAAATTCACATTGTTGAATCGAAAAAGAACTAATAGATTAATCAAGGCATATCACTTGTAACATGGAATATAATTTTGGGACCATAATCAAGAGTGAAATTTGAACCGAGAGTTCGTAAGGAAGTTCTCTTCAACTAAACTAGTTATGAGTTACCTTTTCCTTAAAAATAAGGTCTTTAAAATCACAAGGCCCCACCAAGCAGCTCCGCATCAAGGTCAAGGAGAATATAAGAGGCCTTATGTAACCATCAAGGGAAGGTTTTTTTACCTGTTAGCAAACTTAAAAAAAAAAAAAAAGAGAGAAGAGAGAAAGTAAAGGCTTGTTACAAATCTTTATTCCAAGTCCATGTTGGCCTAAGTGGCGAAGCTTTCAATCCATGTGACCTAATTTCAAAAAGTTAACCACAATAGTTTAGGTTGTTCTTACTCTTTCTAGATGAAGGGGATTATCCCTAATGTCCTTTTTGTCATAAATGGTTTTCACCAAATTCTTTGTTTGTAAATATTTTTCTAATCAGGTAGTTTTTTAGACGAGTTTCATTTCTTCACTTTACATTTTTCAACAATATTAGGGCTCTAACAAACTCTTAGAGTGTTGACCCCTCTTTTATTTTTTTTTAAGGTTCTAACCAACCTTTAAGGTGTTGTCCTGTCTTTCATTTTTGAGATTCTAGCCAACTCTTAGAGTGTTGACCCCTCTTTTATTCTGTTTAGGGTTCTAATCAACTCTTAGAGCACTGTCCCCTCTTTTAATCTCTTTTAGGGTAAGCTAGCTCTTAAAGTGCTATCTAGTCTTCCATCCATTCTTTTTAAAACTCCTCCCTATTCATTAAACTCTCTTCAAGGTCTTAGTAAGCCCACTGGGTGCTTTTCTTCACCAATTTGCTGGAGCAAGCCTATAAGGCAACTCACTTCACAAATTTCTTTTAGCGAGCCTATTGGGCGCTTCTCTTCATTAATTTCTTTTAGTGAGCCCATAGGGCGCTTCACTTTACTAATTTCTTTAAGTGAGCCCATAAGGCGCTTCACTTTACCAATTTCTTTTAGTAAGCCCATTGGGTGATTTTCTTCATCAATTTGTTGTAGCGAGCCCATAGAGCGCTTCCATTTGTCAAATCCTCGTAGTGAGCCCAAAGGGCGCTTCTCTTCATCAATTCCCCGTACCTAGCCTAAAAGGCACTTCTCTTCATCAATTCCTCTTACCAAGCTCATAAGGTACTTCACTTCTTCAAATCCCCGTAGCAAGCTCATAGGGCACTTCTCTTCATCAATTTTTCTTAGCGAGCCCATAAGGCACTTCCCTTCGTCAAATCCTTGTTGTAAGCCTCTAGGGTGCTTCTCTTCATCAATTTTACTTAGCGAGCCAATAGGGTACTTCCCTTCATCAAGTCTTTTTAGTGAGCTTGTTGAGCGCTTTCTTTTACCAATTTCTCTCAAGCGAGCCCATATGGCACTTCTCTTCATCAAGTCCTTTAGCGAGCTTATAAGGCGCTTCTTCTAAAGTCAATTTAAGGTTGCTAGTCCCTAAGAGATACTTTCGCTTAGGTTAGTGAGCTTAGAAGAACACAACCAAGTTTTCCAAATTGATTCCAATTTAGAATTGCTAGTTCTCGAGAGACACTCTTGCTTAAGTTATTGAGCTTAAAAGAGTACGTCTAGGTTTTCCAAATAGATTCCAACTTAGGGTTGTTAGTCTTCGAGAGACGTTCCCGCTTAGGTTAGTGAGCTTAGAAGAGCACGAACAGATTTTCCATATCAATTCTAACTTAAGGTTGCTAGTCCCTAAGAGATGCTCCCGTCTATATTAGTGAGCTTAGAAGAGTACGACTAGGTTTCCCAAATCGATTCTAGCTTAGAATTGCTAGTCTTTGAGAGATGTTCTCGACTAGGTTTATGAGCTCAAAAGAGTATGACCAAGTTTTTCAAATCAATTCCAACTTAGGATTACTAGTCCCTGAAAGATGCTCTTACCTAGGTTAGTAAGCTTAGAAGAGTACGACCAGGTTTTCTAAATTTATTCTGGTTTATGGTTGCTAGTCCCTCAAAGACACTCTTGCCTAGGTTAGTGAGCTCAAAAGAGCATGACCAGGTTTTCTAAATCAGGGTTGCTAGTCCTTGAGAGACGTTCTCACCTAAGTTAATGAGCTTAAAAGATCACAACTAGGTTTTCCAAATCGATTCCAACTTAGGGTTGCTAGTTCCCGAGAGACGCTCCCGCTTAGGTTAGTGAGCTTAAAAGAGCATGACCAAGTTTTTCAAATCAATTTTGGCTTAAGGTTGCTAGTCTCATAGAGATGTTCCCGCCTAGGTTCTTCTACTTAGGTTAGTGGGCTTAGAAGAGTATGACTAGGTTTGCTAAATCAATTCTAGTTATGGGTTGTTAGTCCCCTAGAGATGCTCCTACTTCGGTTAGTTAGCTCAGAAGAGCACGACTAAGTTTCAAAATGATGTTTCTAGCCAGCTCCTAGGATGCTAGACCTTTCTAAACTCACTCGGCTAGCTCTTAAAGCACCTTCTCTCTCTTTCACCTCTCACCAAATCTTTAGCGTATCAAACTTAGGGTAACTAGTTGGTTGTTACGTTTCTTAGGTTAAAGTTATCCTTATGGCAAAAATAATGTCTTTTTTTTGTCTTTATGGTGAAGTTGGAAGGTAGCTGTAGACACCTTATTTTTACCTTCTTTTATTATTAAAAATTTTTAAGTTAGGGTAAAGGGTCCTAAATTAAGAAAAAGCACTAAAAAAAATAAGAAATTTAGAAAAATACAAAAAAGTGGAAAATTCAAGAAAAAAAAACAAAAAATAAGAAATTTAGAAAAAATACAAAAGATATACAAAATTTTGAAAAACACAAAAAATTGAAAAATTCATAAAAAATAGAAACAATTGAAAAAAATAGAGGATTTAGGGAATTTAGAAAATAACAAAGTTTTCATATAGTTTAAAAGAGTATAATTTTTAATTCAGATGAAAATAAGGAGAGGACTGCTGGATTTATGATTACATTTGAATCTAGCTCAAACTTACCTAGTTCATATGTGCAATTTGATTGTACATATGGACAATACATAGGCTAATGGCTTAATGGATAAACACTTGAGTTTAGCATTGCATCGGAACTAAAGGTCATAGGTTCGATTCCATCCAAGCACAAAAGTGCCTTTTAATTTTTTTTAAAAGAGAATAGATGGAAAAAAAAAAAGAATCAGATCAAGACAAGGTGTAATATACGTAGCCATTGAATTTGCAATCCACGTATAGGGGCGAATGGCATATGCCCAGCACATGGCTTGTGCCCCCCTTTCTCCTTCCTCGACTTTTTTCCAGAATTCCAGCATGGTATTTTTTCTTCATGTGCTTTCTTTAAGGTCATTTTTTTTACCATATTTATTATACAATTTCATCGAATTAATGGTGAAATCGTGTAGCATGCATGGCCTAATATTTAATTTACCTAAAACTTATCTAAATTTAGTTTATTATGTAGTTAAAATCGAGCTCAAAAATTGGAAAAAATCATTCTCCAGGTCAAAAGTCCATTAATTTAAATCTTTGAATTAATTCAATTTCAAGGCTTTCCAAGCTTAAACAAAAATTAAACACTATAAATTGGGCCTTAGGGATGATAGTTCAAACATACGGAAGCTTCAAAACATTTGGGATACGTTAGAATTGAAGCTTTCTCTCTCTAACCAGTAAGTTTCATCCTCTCACTCTAAAACCACCACTTCATGGTGGTTTTCGAGTGAACCCATAACCTCTACTAGCTTCACCACTGTCAAATACTCAAGACCTAACACTTGATCAAACCTCAACAACCCTTCTACAATTGGACCATTATCATTAAGCGGCGGCCATTTTCTCAAACACTACTAAACCACCATAGGCACTTGGCTTACGCCTCTATTTCCCAATAAAATTCTCATAGAAACGCTCTTTCCAGCTTAATTTGGTGTCCACAATGTCTAAAAGCATACATCACCATGACTGCTGTTAAAGGAGATGAAGCTGACCCGAAGTCGACCCAGTTTGCTCTCTATATATATATTTAAATTATTTTTTACTTTATTTTTTTTTATTTCTCATGTATTTGTAAATTGTAAAAAAAATAAAAAAATAAAAAATGAAAAAAAAGGAGAAAGAAAAAGAAAAAAAAATAGAAAGAAGAAGGGATGTATTAGTTGATTTTCTATTCCAATTAAGACTTAGAACCATAAAATAAAAAATAATAATAATAATAATAAAATAGATTATTAAATAAATAAGATTTTATCACCTAGAAAATAATTTTTTTAATAAAGAAAAAATAAAATTAACCTTTTTCAAAATTAAGGCCTTTTTTGTAGAATTTTCAAATAAAACCAACTTTAAGACCTTTTAGTGTTTTCTTAAATAAACTCGAAAATGAATTATGGAAGTCCGATCCTGAATAATGGGTATGTAAGCACCCATACGTACGAGGTGACTTAAAATATGGAAAAAATTTATTTTCTCCCTTTAGTTGATAATTCTTTAAATTCTTATTTTTTGTAAATAGATAAAGTTTCAAGTTATCGCTTATAAATAAACATTGTTGAAAGGGTATTTGAAAAGCAAAATTAAATTTGGAAAGTTAAAAGTGGTACCTATTTAGGGTTTAATAGAATATCCCCTGGATCTAAATCTTTAGTTTTAAAAAACCATTTTAAAAATTGGTTTTATCAATACATTAGCAGTTTAGTTATAATCAATCCACTCAATTGGTTATGAGTTAATCTCTTTCTCGACTGCAATCGGGTAGTGACTCTAAAATATTTTCAAAATCAAAAGAACTAATTTTCTTTAAACCTTAATCGAGGGTTAATACTAAACAAGTTGGGTTTAATGTTGATTAGTTTAAAAAAGACTGACTTATAAAAATCAGGAGAAAAAACCAAACATGTATCTTATCTATATCTATATCTAATCTATATCTATCTGAAAAATGGTGTTTAAAAAACCAACTTATTTGTTTATGTTTTAGAATTATGATGAAAATAATTATTGGAGTATTAATGTTGGAAAATAAAAATTCACGTACTTTCAAGGGAGAATAGTTGAAAAAATATATTTTATACATTGGAAATTATTACTTTAATTGATATTTTTGTAAATATGAATAAAATAAAAGGTAAATAAATTCAATTTTATAGGGATTTTTTTCATTTTTAGTTTAAAAAAAAAGTATATAAGGAATTATATTTCCATTTTTTTTATCTTATTTTTGTTAAACATAGAATTTGAATAGACGCCAGTAAGACACCAAAATAATGAAAAATAGGTGAACCAAATAAGTGATATATGATACGATATTCATTGACCACAAATGCTACTTCATTTAATGTTACCAAATGAAATCATGCGAGATAGATTAACTATTGAAGTTGGTGTATATAGAGACCGTTGATTGAAAAATCACAAAAAAGGTTATCTAACAAATATAATATTAAACAAAAATTATGAAAATTTTTACGGTCCCGTTTACTATTTTGACGTGATCGGTCTAATCCTTCATCTTACCATTCATTTATTATCCATTAGATCTAAACTATTGAAAACACAATTAGCTTAATGGTTTAGATCTAATGAATATTCAATCAACGGTATGATAGATAGCAATGCTGGTCCCCTAAAAAACATGGACGAGACTATAGAAAAATCTTAAAATTATAAGTAAAATGTATTACATTAGCAAAGTATTTTGAAGCCTATTATATTTATTATATACCATTCGTAATACAACTTAGGCTTTCTTGATTATATTATAGATCATGTAATACATTGATCATATTCAATATCCTCTACATGTTTTATTTTGGTACACATGTTGTAAAATACTTATTAATATCATACAAAATACATATTGATAGGCCATTCTAAGCCCAAGTGTTTGCACTTACTCGTACACCCCTAAGCACCACTCCAAGTCATTAACTTAGCTCCTTTCAATAGCTTAATTAACCCAAGTCAAGCAACTTGCTTAAATGCGTGTAGAGCACCTTGCCTAGTCTACCTAGTATACCAGTTCGAACCTACCTTAAGCACTTCTCCATCTCAACCTCCTAAGGTCCTTATAGACTTTTGCTAGCATCCTCGATCGGCCTAACCCCTGAAGCCATCTAGATCCAAGCTTGGTGTACGGCTTAAACCTTAACCCCCAAGTTCATGCTAAGTGCTCGAGTTGTGGTATGAAGATTTCAATGTCCTTACTATTCTCCATCTCGTTCTCCTTATTAAATGCCATCTAACATTTATAGTACTGATTAGGCACCCAGCAGCCCTAACTATGGCAGTCGCTCACATTATAGATATGATAGCCACATTCCCTAAGATACACCAATTGGCAAAACAATGTTGTCCTCTCCTGTGCTATGTACGTCTTTTGTGCACTAACCACGTACAAGCCAATATTGGCTTACCATGTGTCCTAGGCAAGTGAGGTCTATGCCTTATAAATAAGCCATAGAGCCACAGGTACAAGGATCCCTAACTTTGAGAGTTTTCCTTACACTTTTAAAGTCATAGAACTCTCTTTTTTTCTTTCTTTTGCTAACTTATGTATTGGAGAGCCCTTATTGACTTAGCTATAAGGGAGTTTCTTGTTAGTCCATCATCGCAGATGATTATTCGACCATCAAGCGACTAGCCCTTAGTGCTCAACACATCACCAATACATATATTATTTTGTATGTACTATTCTTAGCATTTTGTACACAAGGTATAATTTTATTTATCATTTTATTGGTTGAAAAAGGAATTACATGGAAAGAAGGGATATAAACCTAAGTTAGGTCTGTAATCGAATTGAGTTGAACCAAGCAGTATTAGACTCAACCTTGACCTCGACCTAGACCTTGAGCTCAACTTAAAAACTTGAGGCTCAAGCTCGAGGTCATATTCGATCGAGATTTAAAATTTAAGATCGAGCTTGACTGGAAAATATACATAGTAAGTTTGAACTTTACTCAATTAACTCGATTAAGCTTGGACTTTTTACAAATTTTCCTTAACTAATATTATTAGATCTACTTATATTTAGATAAATTAAAAATACATTAAAAATTATACGAAACTTAAATAGGCTTGTAAGCCTAGCGAACTTAGTATTTTAAAGCTTGAATTTAGCTTAATTTACTACTTGAATAGTTTGAGCTCAAGACTATCATTGAATTGAATTCGAATAAAACTCAAGTCGAACTCGAACAGTTTGAAAATTGACTTGGCTCATTTACACCCCTAGGCCTAACCTTATTATTTGCATATAAAATATACAAAGAAGTATTACTCCTTGTGCAATATCCATCGCGTCATATGCATAAAAGTAAATTAAGAAATTCCATACGTCTTACAAAAGGATGATGTCCAACAAAATGAAAACCTCGAGTCTAGTGATCACATAAAAGAAAATACAACCGCCCTTAATAGGGAACTCCAAACAAAGAATAATATAGGGAAAAAAAGAACATTTCAAAGTGTAACATGACCCAAGAATCAAAACCATGTAAGTGATACAAATTACTCTTCAAGTTGAAACCAATCAGAAGTTTCTAAAGCTAGTTTTCTTGCCAAATTATCTTCCTGAGCTCATTTTTCGCATGCATCGAGGCATTGGTTTCATTCAAATGACTAGAGATGTTGCTCGAATGAACTTAGAAGAGTAGCCTTCAAATGCAAATATAGGGAACCCTACACAACATATGTGACTTAAGAGACAAAAAGGCAAAAGGTGAAATAGTCGTTTTGGGGACGTTTTATTAAACATGAGGTTTTAGGTTCAAATTTTATAAATATCATTTTGCTTTTTCAAGATGTATTTATAGCATGAATAACTTTTTTCTTTTTTATATATTATTCCATCTCTATCAAATAAATTAAAATAACACTAATCATATAACTTGGTTTTGTAACATTTATTTTTACAATTAAGGTTATGATGAGTGATATGAGGCAAGCGCACCTATCGGTTTTAATACAGCGGATGTGAGTCCGAGTCGATCCTTCAGAGATTTTGAGTACTAATATTAACTTTAGCTTTATTATCTAACCGAAAAATTGTGAAAGTTTGAATTAATTAAAAATACTGAAATTAATAACTAAACTACTTATGAGACTTAATTACGCAAATTAGAAAGCAATAAATTACGAACGACTTCAAGTATGCAATAATGTATTTAAGAATTATTTCCCCTAGTGTTTAACATGTAACCTTTTTAAAATATATCCAATTCAATTTCTATTATTCTTGATCGGAGGGATTCACAATTAAAGGTAATATCTTTCTCAAGCATATTAACCCTAATCCTAAATTATTTACCGGAATCTCTTCACTGAGTAATATAATTTAGAATTGCATTAGCGTGTAATGAATTCCCATGCATACAATCAACTTTCCGGAAGAAACATGTATCTTATCTCTAAGTATACATGTAATTCTCTTCAATTATGCCTAGATCTAATTACACATGCAATTTCTCAATTAACATGCATAATATCATATATTGATACTCTAGAATTATCAATCCATAATTAACGACATAATTGAATCAAGAAAAGGTAGAAACTTTATTAAAATTATAATTCAATCCAAGGGTTACATGAAACCCTAGGTTCCATAATCCTAAATACTCTAATTCTAAGCTATCATAACTAATCTAAAAACGAGTTTCATCAAAAACGTAAAATAAAGCATAAAAACCCCTCTTGATTTGATGAACAATCTCTCTAATCTTGAAATCGATATCGTTCTTGCTTCTTGATTAATGTTCTTCTCAAATCTCCTCTCGTCTCTTGTGTCTCTTGTGTCTCTTGTTTCTATAATGTCTCTCTTTTCTTTTGAAACCCTAATATGTCCTTTTATAGTATATTAAAAGGATTCTATTTTCGTCACTAGACACGGCCTGGGACATGACCGTGTCCCCAGGTCTTGTAACTTTCTGCACTTAAGCAAATTTTCTACACAACTTAAAAAATTCATAACTTCTTCGTTTGAACTCGGAATTGAGTGAAATTTGATTCCTTTTCTTTGTTTTCGAGCCTAGAACGCGTTTAAACCATGAAATCAACATTTTACTCAATTAAGTATCAATTTCTTTAAAGAAAACAAAAAATGTGCGGAAAATACTATAAAATCACCCTATGAAATATGTTTAAAATTAGAGTTATCAAATTTTCCCACACTTGAGCATTTGCTTGTCCTCAAGCAAATAAATCAAAACAAAACTTTCAGGACAAGAAACGCTAAACAAAATTTATCACTATTTAGGAAACTGGTGAACGAATACACTTGACCCTTAGAAAAGTAAGAAAATTATTCTCAATCAACTTGCAATAATAAAGTCAACCAATTTCATCTGACCATATTCGAATGCTCCAACAATACTTAATACTAGAGTTCACTAGTTAATTTATAAAAATCAAAATTTACTCAAGACATTTAACCAAGGATTCTTAAACTAAAAATTAGATTTAACATCTCGCCAACCAAGAAAGAGTCATAAAAATTTTGTCCATTCAACTAAAGTGTATATAATTCTCTTTTTCATCTCACTAAGCACCATAATCTAAAACAAACACATTTTACATCCACTCATCCTCTGATCATCCCCCTAGTTCATACTTTTGTTGAGAGGTCTTTTTAAATTAACCTTATTTAAGTATAATTGCGTTGGTAGCAGGAAAAAATCTTGCTCTTCTGATGGACCAAGACTGATCCATACCAACTTATTCCTTATATTGATAGCGGGAAAGAACCTTGCTCTTCTGACGGACCAAGGTCGATCCATATCAATTTTTTCATTTTTTTTTTCATTTGAATTGGCATTGGGACTCAATCTCGCTCTTCTGACGGACCAAGACGAATTCTTACCAATTTTTCTGTTCATACACTTGTTATTACTTTTGACCTCCAATCATTGTGATTTTTCAAGGGTTTCTCAAAAGAAGAATTTCATTTGTTTGTTTGCTAAAAATTATCGGACTCTTAAAAATTTCTAAGAGAAAGGTATACATAAAAGTAAATTTAAAAATAACCATGACTAACTCTCAACTAGTGATGTTGCTCTAATCTTAAGTCTTAAAATCCTAAGCTAAATAACTCGTAACTTTGCCTTCCAAAAATTTGACTAATCAATTCTACTAAAGTATAATAAGATCAATAATAATCAAGATGAAACAATTAATTTGGCTCAACACTTGTTAATCACCTATTACAAGTTAACTTAAAAATTAATTGGGTCAAATGTGAATAATTGGTCTCCTAAACAGTAATAAATTCATATATATCCCTTCCCCACACTTAATAATGTACATTGTCCTCAATGTACGACAAAAAATCATAACAGCACGAAAAAGCAGCATAGGGAAAAAGAAAACATATGTACTGAAAAGAAAACTAATACTTCCCTGCCAGTCGAACAGAAGCGCAAAATGAAGAAGCATCATCATTATATAGCAGAGTTCACAAGCCTTGAACAACAAAAGTCAACATAAAAAATGAAGAACTAAAAAGAGGGTCGGAATCCATCTCTTCATGTGCCTCATCAGACGATGCCTCAACCATCGTAATATCATCATCGTCATCACTAGCTTCGACATCTTCATCACATTTGCCAGCCTAATCATGAGGAAGAGAGAGCAAAATTAAGTAGGAAACTTACTTGGATCAAAATGCGGAATATAAGAATTGTGGAGAGAAGAGGGAGAATCAGAGAGAATATAAGAGAGATATGTTTGATTGTGAGTGTGTGAGAGGGTGTATTTAATTTAAATAAAACGGGCGTATGCAAAAACCGTGTAAGTTTGGGTCGACACGGGCTGGGGACACGACCGTGTCCCACGCCTGTGTAACTCTCTGTGCCCGTGCGTGAAAACTGGATGGACACGGGCTGGGACACGACCGTGTCCCATGCCCGTGTAACTCTCTGAGGTCTATCATGAAATCTGAATGCACACAGGTGGAAAATTCTGGGCGCACACGGGCTGGGGATACGACTGTATCCCTCGTCCGTGTAACTTTCTGTTTACTCGGAGTATAACTGGGTGAACACGGGCTGGGACACGACCATGTCCCACGCCCATGTAACTTTCTGTGGGTGGGCAGTTATGAAGGTCTGGATGGACACGGGCTAGGACACGACCGTGTCCTTTGCCCATGTTAATTTTTTTTTTTAGTAAAAATAAAGATAAAGGAAACTTAAAGAAATAAAAGTAATGAAACTAGAAAAATAAGAAAAAGAAAACTAAAGAGAAGAATAAAAATGAAATTAAAAGGGAAAAGCCTATGACTAAAATTGAAACAAATAAAAAAAGCAAGGCAAAGTTAGATAAAAGAAAAATAAAATGAAATAAACTTAAAGAAATAAAGTGTAAGCAAAGTTAAACATGGGTTGCCTCCCAAGAAGTGCTGTAGTTAACGTCGACAGCTCGACGGGATACGTCTTCTCATAATAGTTCTTCATCCAGGCGGAAATAGAACTCTTCCTGTATCTCGCTTTCGAACTCTCCATACAAGTGTAGATTTACCCTTCGACCATCGACCTTGCCAATTCCATTTCATTGATGCATAACTTCCATAGTTTCTCTCCTTATCATGCCACTTATCAAATTTATGTAGCCTAAACTTCTTCGTTTTGTTTGATTTTAGCTTAGATGCGGTTGTCATTAGGGGTTTTGAACTTTTCATCCCAAAGACATGTTCCAAATGATTTCTTGACAGTTTTAGTTCCAAAATTGATGGCTTCTCTTTGAAAGATTTTAACATACGATCCTTTAGCTTGTGGAGTGAATCAATTCCCTTCTTATCCACAATGGATTCATGAACTTTTGTTTGAGCTGCCACTTCTGCACAATTGGGCTTAATCACCAAATTTTCATCTCCCTTTTGCAAGCAATAGCTTGAGGAATCTTTGGCAAGCGTTTCCTGCATACATGTAGATGTAATGACATTAGTGGCATTAACATTGTGACTTATGTCCTCTGAGTCAAGAAATTTGTAAGTTGCTTCTGGAGTTTTAAAAACTATTTCATCATCCCCGACCCGTAATATCAACTTATGCTCACTAACATCAAAAACAGCTCTAGTAGTGGCTAAGAAAGGTCGACCTAAAATGATTGGCACCACAATATCTTCATCTATATCAAGTATAACAAAATCCACGGGAAAGATGAATTTGTCTACTTGCACTAAAACATCCTCTATGATACCTCTAGGGTATGTGATAGACCTATCGGCTAATTGAAGACTCATGCCCGTTAATTTAGGTTCTCCTAACCCTAGCTTTTTGAACAATTTATACGGCATCAAATTTATTCTAGCTCCTAAGTCTGCCAAAGCATTATCTACCAACAAATTACCAAGCATACAAGGAATAGTGAAACTCCCTGGATCATTTAATTTTTGTGGTAGCTTTTTCTGGAGAAGTGCCAAGCATTCCTTGTTCAATGTGACTGTTGTAAGCTTCTCTAACTTCCTCTTATTCAATAGAAGATCTTTTAAAAATTTCGCATACTTTGGCATCTGCAAGATGACATCAACAAGAGGTAAGTTAATGTGTAATTGTTTGAAAACATCAAGCAATTTACCGAATTCTTTATTTTGATCAGTGTAGTTTTGCTTAAGGCGCTGCGGGTAAGGGATGGGAGGCTTGTACTCCTTCACTTTTGGTGATTCCATATTTTCTTTTGATTTTAGTGGCTTTACATCTTCCTTACGGTTGACTTCCACTTCTTTCTCAACTACTTCCTCACTATCATTCTTCTCCACTTGCAGTTTTCTATCACTTCTCAAGGTTACTACATTAACATGTTCCCTGGGATTGACCTCGGTATTCCCTGGGAGTGTCCCTAGTTGCCTCTCAGAGATCATTTTTGCAAGTTGACCAATTTGATTTTCAAGGTTGCGATTTGAAGCCTCTTGATTCCTCAACGAGGATTCAATGTTGAATAAGCGAGCCTCATTGCCTTGAATATATTTTGTGAGAAGTTCTTTTACACTGGGCTTCTTTTCTTGAGGAAGAGGAGGTGGGAATGGTCTTTGAAATCCAGGTGGGCCAAAGTTGGTCTTTTGCTGGCCTTGGTTTTGGTTTCCCCATGAGAAATTGGGGTGATTTTTCCATCTTGGATTATAAGTATTGCTGTAGGGGTTATTTTGTTGCATGGGTAGATTTCCTAGATAATCTACTTGTTTTAATTGTTCTTGTGCTCCATACCCCTGCATACCAAAGTCACTTACATTCGATTGCACTTGTTGAGGGCCAATTGAGAGTGCATCAATTTTCTTACTCAATAAGTCCACCTTGGCTACCAAAGCAGTGGTCAAGTCTACCTCATAAACTCCCATAGCCTTTTGCATGGCTCTGGTGCTTTCCCACTGATAATTGTTCATCGCTATTCCTTCAATCAGGTTTTGTGCTTGCTCAGGTGTCTTTGTGTTCAAAGTACCTCTTGCGGATGCATCAATCATCTGTCTAGTGGATAAATTGAGACCATTGTAAAAGGTCTGAATATGCATCCATAGTGGGAGGCCATGATGTAGGCACCTCTTGAGCAAGTCCTTAAACCGCTCCCAAGTATCATATAGCGTCTCCGCTTCCCATTGAGCAAAACATGAAATATCATTCCGAAGTTTAGCGGTCTTTGCAGGTGGGAAATACTTCTCCAAAAATTTCTCTACCAATTCATTCCAAGTCGTGATTGAATTTCGTGGTAGAGAGTTCAACCATTGTTTTGCTCTACCCCTCAAGGAGAAAGGGAATAACCGCAGTCGGATGGCATCATCCGTGGCTCCGTTGATTTTAAAAGTATCACAAATCTCTAGAAAGCTAGAGATGTGGGCATTGGGATCTTCATCTTGGAGACCGTCAAACAGAACATATTGTTGCACCATTTGTATAATGTTAGGTGCAATTTGGAAGTTGTTAGCTGCGACGGTTGGCCTTACGATGCTAGAGTCAGCTCCAATAAGTGTAGGCCTTGAATAATCGGACATGGTCTGATTTGCTTCATTCCCGTTGTTAGCCATGTGTGGTGGATCTTCGTACTCGATGAATTGAGTGTTAGTCTCTTCACCTTCTTCCTTAATTTCAACGATTGACTTGTTGTCAATAGTCGCCACACTCTGTCTAGGTCGTGATTTCAAATTTTGAAGGGCAGTTCTCTCAATTTCAGGATCAAGTTCTACCAAGTCTTCCGGGTTACTTCTAGTCATGCACTGTAAGGGTAAGAAATATAAAATCAATTGCAGCTCTAGCTAATGAAAATAAATAATGAAAACAAAAAAAAAAATGGTTAAAGTAATAAAGCAACTAGTGTTCTTAATATCGAAAATCCCCAGCAGCGGCGCCAAAAACTTGATATGAGGCAAGCGCACCTATCAGTTTTAATATAGCGGATGTGAGTCCGAGTCGATCCCTTAGAGATTTTGAGTACTAATATTAACTTTAGCTTTATTATCTAACCGAAAAATTGTGAAAGTTTGAATTAATTAAAAATACTGAAATTAATAACTAAACTACTTATGAGACTTAATTACGCAAATTAGAAAACAATAAATTACGAACGACTTCAAGTATGCAATAATGTATTTAGAAATTATTTCCCCTAGTGTTTAACATGTAACCTTTTTAAAATATATCCAATTCAATTTCTATTATTCTTGACCGGAGGGATTCACAATTAAAGGTAATATCTTTCTCAAGCATATTAACCCTAATCCTAAATTATTTACCGGAATCTCTTCACTGAGTAATATAATTTAGAATTGCATTAGCATGTAATGAATTCCCATGCAAACAATCAACTTTCAGGAAGAAACATGTATCTTATCTCTAAGTATACATGTAATTCTCTTCAATTATGCCTAGATCTAATTACACATGCAATTTCTCAATTAACATGCATAATATCATATATTGACACTTTAGAATTATCAATCCATAATTAACGACATAATTAAATCAAAAAAAGGTAGAAACTTTATTGAAATTATAATTCAATCCAAGGGTTACATGAAACCCTAGGTTCCATAATCCTAAATACTCTAATTCTAAGCTATCATAACGAATCTAAAAACGAGTTTCATCAAAAACGTAAAATAAAGCATAAAACCCCCTCTTGATTTGATGAACAATCTCTCTAATCTTAAAATCGATGTCGTTCTTGCTTCTTGATTAATGTTCTTCTCAAATCTCCTCTCCTCTCGTCTCTTGTGTCTCTTGTTTCTGTAATGTCTCTTTTTTCTTTTAAAACCCTAATATGTCCTTTTATAGTGTATAAAAAGGATTCTGTTTTCGTTCTAGACATTACCGTGTCCCCAGGTCGTGTAACTTTCTGCACTTAGGCAAATTTTCTACACAACTTAAAAAATTCATAACTTCTTCGTTTGAACTCGGAATTGAGTGAAACTTGATTCCTTTTCTTCATTTTCGAGCCTAGAACGCGTTTAAACCCTGAAATCAATATTTTACTCAATTAAGTATCAATTTCTTTAAAGAAAAAAAAATATGCGGAAAATACTATAAAATCACCCTATGAAATATGTTTAAAATTAGAGTTATCAAATTTTTATGTATTAATTTTTTTTTATAAATTGATAATTAAATTTCAATTAATACATATACCATTGAAAAGTTTATTTTGTACTAAACACCTCTAATCATTTTATAAAAGAACTTTTCTTCTTATAAAGTTTTGGAAAATAAATATAAGGTACATTAGAATTGCAACAAGAAGTGGATTCTAATGCACCTGGAGCCCGGGCTGGGGGGTGATCGGTACCATCCGCTGATATTGGGGGCAATACATCTGTTGATTAGAGAGAGTCAAAGATAGTTTACGTATTCCTTTCTTGTTATTGAGTTTCCATAGAATAAAGGAATAAAAAAGGTTTGTGTTAATCTCTTTGAACAAAGAAATGTGTGGCATTTACCAATGTACCCCTAATACATATATATATATATATATATATTTCAACCTATGTGTCATATTTTTCATAAATATTATCATTTTACATGTCAATATTGATGCATTTATATTTATACGTCGTAAATATATTACATATTGATTAATTACGACACAATAAAAATGAAGGTAAACTCAAATTCTCAAAGAAAATCACAGATCTCAAAACTTCATTCATCTTATTAGTATTTATCCTTCTAGTAGGCTATAGTGACGGTTTTAGTGGTAATAAAACCCTAAAAGTCCCCGTAATGGGAATAGACCCCCTACATTTAATTTTGTCCATTTTCCTTAATTTATTCATTTGTGACATGGATAAGTGTAATCAATAATTTATATGAAAAAGAAGATGATGATGATGGCATCATAGGATATTTTAAAAATCAAGATAACCTCAATTTGTAAATGAGGGGAAATTGAATGAAAGTAAATAGAAATAATTCAAATCTCCTAATAAATAAAATCATTCCAAATAACTCAAATCATAAACATGTCCTAACCATTATCATTCCCAAAACTCTTCCAACAATAATCCTCGTAAGTCCTTTGCTTTCAACACAATTTACTCTTTGCACAATTTATTATTATTAGGAAACAGGTAGGGTTTTCACATAGAAACATTCACCATCACCTTCCACGTCTTCTTCTAGTATTTATGTTGGGTTCCCAACCAGAAAAATAACAACAACCAAACATCCGTGATCCGTGGTACAAATCAATGCTATATTTGACACTGTCCTAAGGTGTTTGTGGACACCCGTTAGAGGGGGAAAAAAATAAAAAGAGAAGAAAGAAAATTCGGCTGTCTAAAGATAAGTTTTAAATATGAGAAAATTTATCTTTTAGACACAAGCACCTGGGTGCATCAATAGATGGATGTGCACCGCCTAGTCACCATGCAACGTAAACAGACATCATCATCTTACTCCTTACACCATCAATGGTATCGATATTAATAGTGACAACAAAATGGTAGCCTTAGAAATACTACATTCAACTTTAAAGTTACTATATCATATTGTTATACAATTATACAACTCGAAATTACAATATAATATAACTTTTTTTTTTTGGGACAAACATAATTACATAACTAAAATTTACAAATCCATAGACAAAAGCAAATACTAAGCATACAGGATAATTCATATGAGAGGCACGATACACTTTTTAAATACGGGGATCGCAAGTACTCCCTTTCGGATCCATGAAAATTATTCCAGATACTTTTTTTCCTTTTGGTCACCCTTTTAGATACAATGCGAAACAATAAACCTAGCTGATAGTATCGAAAAGACCCGGAGGTGGTTCTAGCTTGGCCTCTTTCTATTCCTCGTGCGAATGACTGATTGAACGATGAACATGGACGACAAGGTCAGGGAGGCGCATCTGTCTAAGTAGCAAGCACTACACGCTACATTTATATATTTATATGTGTATATATATATATTATTGGTTTAAAAGAAAAGTGAAAAGAAGAGATGAAGACTAGTCTATGGAGAGAGATGATTTAGGTTTGATGAAGTGAGGTGGTGGATGCTTTGCCTGACACGATAGCTTCAGTCTTGTGGCTGGTGGAAGTGATGCGTGTGATTTTGGAGCTGATAGAGAGAGATATTATTTCCCATAGGAAACGAGTGGTAAAATGGAGGTGGAGGGAACATGAGGTTCATAGGTATACAAGTCAGTGGATTATCAAATTTGCGGCCTAGATTTTCTAATGCTTCGATTTGCGCCTTTAAGAACTTGAGATAATTTGCAACTTCCTCAAGCAGTGATGCCGTGTCTAACTTACCTCCACCTGGGACCAACTTCTTCAAAACCTTGAGCCTCTCACTGATTCTTTCTCTCCTTTGTCTTGCAGCCACGGTTTGTGGATCGGACGAGATCCTCACGTTCTTCCTCTTTGGCTTCTGATCCTTCTCGTCCACCACTTCGCGGTCTAGGTTCACTGGCTTCATAGCGGCTGCACGGTATATCATCTCCTTCATTGGAGAAATCATGGTTTCATCCTGACTGTACTCCTCCATAGCTGCGTTTCGAGATGAACTTGGTTCTAAGAAATCCGTCATGGAATGTTGTGTAGCTTTCTCCAATCTAGGGTTCCTTAGATCCAGATGAGGATTCTCTACGACATGGTGGAAGTCCACTTCTTGGTTCAAAAACTCGACCGGGAGGTCGTCGTGCGTACGATGACTCCCTGCTGATATGTTCATGATGCCGGAGTGATCCTTGATCACTGATGTAACGATGCTTCCTCCATCAGGATTGGTTTCTCCGGATATTTGTGGGAGAGTTTCTTCAAGCACATTTTCGATGCATACGATATCATTGAACTCAGCCTCGGATGCTTCCAGGGAATGATTCACACTGTGCCACATAGATTTCACTAGCTTTTCATGTTCAGAAGAGATCGCGTATTCTTCCGACGTATCCGTGGCAAAAGCAAGGCAATTTTCGCTGCTTTGTATGAAGTTAGTGAATTGAAGAGGTTCTGGTTGGGAATAATTTACAGTCAGGTCACTTTGGCTCATACAATTAGAAACAGAAAACATAGGATTTTCCGGATTTTCCCATGTTGCCTCCCCCAGGGTGTGGAACAAAGGATTTTCAGGTGTTGCTTCCCCAGGAAGGTAGAAAAAAGGATTCGGCGTGCCAAGATCCTGGTTTTGCCAAGAGCTCAAGCTTGAATTGTCATTGTGATCTATCGTAAACAGATTAGGAGGTGATTGCATAGGGAACACTTGATCCAGTCCTCCTGGATTCGAAAAATCAGCCACTGTTGGAGAAGTTAGGAAATTTGATTCAGGATTGCAGTAATTCGGGCTGGATGGAATGAAATTTTCACAAGAATGCTGCTGCTGATCATAAATTTGGTCATAAAATGTCATGTTCGGTAATTTTGTAGGTTGCCAATCAGGAACCTCCATTTGCTATGTCAATCTTCTAGGTTTAGATCATGGCAAGTGATTAGAAGATGAAAAACGAGATAGGATCTTAAGGGAGACGAGAAAAATGAGATTTGGAAAACAGAAGGCGAATTAGAGTACCTTGAAAATACTAGGTTTTTCTTTTTCTATGCATTGGCTAGCTTATTTGAGTGTTTCTCTATGGAGACAATCTTTGCACTAGAGAGATTTTATCATTATATATAGCAAGGGTAGCTTTCTACTAGGTTTTTTATTTTCGACCTTGCTTGATTGAATTATACTGTGGAAAAAAAAAAAAAACAGCTTGTCCATTGACAATTACGTGGATTGATCCGAATTTTGCAGATTCATTCTGATGTCTTCCACGCTGGCGAAGGATTCGCATACCAAAAAGAATACTTTTGGTATATATATATTCAACTATGTATAAATTAAAACAAACAAGTATAAATTATTAATATATATACATATATATTGTTACACCTTAATGAGCTCAAGTTGTAAAAGTCTCCTCGTATAAATCATTATAAGATAGGAGTTGATCTTATTGTTGCTACTGCAAAGGTGTATATGACTATTTTGCTTTGAAGCAAACATCTCAACACATATAAATACTTAAAACTTATAAAAAATTCTTTAGAACTTATATTTAAGTAGCTCACATTTCTAAATTCAACTTATGTAATTATTATTACAAGGTATCCCAGCTAATTTCTCTAAAGTTCATGTATCTTACTAGAGAGAAAAAAACAAGTAAAAAAGAAAAAAGAAGCTTCCAAAAGAGTTATGCATCTAACTAAGCCATCAATTTATTCCCCATCCCCCAGTTCCTACTGCATCTAAATTGACGATAAGTGTACTACACTTCTCTAATATGTACCTACAAATGTACCCATAAGGATATGGGTAATCACTACTCAGTAAAAAAGATAGAGATATAAGAATATACAAACAAGTACTAATAAGATTAACTAACAATTAATTAGATGCAATATAATAAATAAATGTCTTCGCATGATGTTGTTTAGTTGGTTGCAAAATTAAAGAAATTTTCCCTACTCTAATATGGGTTTGAAAAGTTTCAATGCAATGCGATAACTCATAACTAAATATAAGCTTATGCAATAAAAATACCACTCATCTCATGATTAACTTCAAACTAATGTTCTCGTTTTTACCACAATTTTCTCTTCTATCACTTAGTTTGACTAAAAGCAAGAAAAAGCTATTTCAAATATCCTTTTTAATTGAGTTAGCATTTGGCCGAAGAATACTAATTGTCCCCTAATGAGTTGGGATACATGATAAATTAAGTTTTAGGTCATATACAATTTAGTTTAGGTTAAGGGTGACCAATTAGTATAAACAATTTAATTGATAACATTATAGTAAAACACCATGCTTAATGTTCAATTAATAACCAGAGATATACAAGCAGGCACTCAAGGAAGTATACATCGAGGCCTCGAAGTTGTTTGAAATGGTACTTCAAAATGCAACTATTGTTGATCCCAACTTGCATCAAATACTTGTTGCTCTGTTGCTCTAACTATTTGCAATTGCCAGTCAACAATCCTTATATTATAATTTATTTTCTTAATAGTAATACAGGCTATAAACATATCATAGATTTACTCATTATTATATTTGTTATTATCAAGTTGATAAGTTATTATACATTTTGATCATTTCATACTCAGTCACTATTTTATGTACATTCTGACTCACGTTCTAAGAGAATATATTCTCATAGTTCCGAGTTATAATACTTTTTAAGCCAGATTCTATGTTAGGTTTAGAGTTATTTAACAAAATACTTTCTACACTAACTTATGAACGTCATTCTAGTTAAAACTTCTTTCCCAAACACTTCTGACACAACTTCTAATTAAGCTTTAACTAGCTAATATCTCATATCCATGTAAATTCTTCCCACTGTCCCTTAACTTCCAGTTATGACCAGCAACCTGCACGCCTTATATCTGCTGTCTGTTTAGCAATTCTTGGTAGGAAAACAAAGAAAAACTCATCAACTTGCCATTTGGGTCGAAAACGTTAAAATCGTATAATTGTAAAATTACGATTTCATTTTCAAAACTTGTATTAAACCGACACTTCGACTAAAATACTTTCATTTCGGAAGCACTTTACTTTTAGTAGAATATGTTATAATTCTGATAAATTATAACCTACACCATTTCTTTAGAAGAGAATCTAAATATATTTAATAAATGCCAAAATAATGACTTTTCAAAAGTTAAAAAACAAAACTTAGATACATAGTTTTGGTAAAAACGTTTACATAACATTAAACTATATATTGTAAATAATTTACAGATAAATTTCAAAATCAAAACTACATCATTTTAGGTATTGAAATCAAAATAAAAAATTCATCATTTGCTGTTTCTTAATGCCGATATACTAAATGACTTTAATTTCATCCAATTAATAATTTTTTTTATGAAACTACGTACAAAATTACTTAACCAAACATTTTTCTGGAATTTTGGAATGTAATCGTTTGACGCGAAGTCCAAGCTAGATGTCTTACTTGGATACACCACAAAATCTCAAAGCTACCCTTCGGTCTTTCTATCTTGATCTCATCGTAATTACATAATTGGTCCATATTCAATCCCTACTGCGCCGAAAAATAAAGTGATTATGTTCTAAAACTTATCATTAGATTACTTAAGAATTGACTTTTGATTGATGTTGCCAACTTAATCTTTAATTATTCACTAAGGCAATATAAAGTGAAGTACCAGTTATTTATGTAATGAATACTGTACAAACTGAACTGCTTTTATGAAATTTATTATAAACTCACAATTCAACGATGCCACCTAGAAGTTTCATATGGTCATAGTTTTATTTGCTGAAAATTGAGTTTTAGCTCAAAAATTACGAATTGTACATAAATTTTTAGTTTATAAGATTAAAATAAAATATTTCTAATATTATCATTACCTTTTTGAAATCATGACAAGTCTTATTCATCAATTAATTTATTAAAATCTAATTATTTAAATTAATAATAAAAGTATTAGTTTATTTAAATAAGTTACAAGAATTACTAAAATTGCAATTTCTCAAAAAGTTTTTTTATGTTAATTTATATCTAGTATTTAGCAAGGTTTATATGAAAATTTAGCTCAAAACATATAACTTAAGATCTGAAAAACTCAACACAATTTATGCATGAATGGTAAAATAAAGAAGGAAAAAAATAATTCAATATATATTTAAACCCTAATTAAATTATAAAGCATATTTCTATATTAGATCCTATAATTCCAAGTTACATCTTTATAAAAGTAGAAGCAATTGCATTAAATTCTTTCCAACCGTGACACATACATTCCATTTATACAACATGCTTGGTGATAAACAATTTAAGAAATCAAGCATTCAAAAGCTAAATGAATAAATATCATAATCCAACATGCAAAACTCCTAAATAATTATCCCCAATTCAAGATTATAATAACAAGAAAGAGAACAAAGGAATTTGCAAACTGATAGTAAAAGGAAGGAGAAAACCTATTCTTTATTGAAGAAATAGATGAATTTAAAATCCTCTAATCCTTGTATAAATTGTGTTACTGCTTGTTTACCATATATGGATCCCACAATAATATTCAAAAGTTAGCTAAAACTACTTTCTCAAACTATCCAAAGACTTGAATAAAAATTTATTCAGTGGTTAAAATTTTTAGAGTAGTAAATCAGAGACTTAAGTTTATATGATATTTTGTAGAAATTGCAAAGTTCATCTAAGCAATTAAGGAGTCTATTTAGACCAAATCCCATTTTACATGTTCATCACAACATGTGTTCATTAAAATGACTAGTGATGTCACTTGAGTGAACTTGAACAAATGTTTTCAAATTAAGAAGGTATAAAGTGAGAGACTTATGTATTATAAGGTTAGTTGACTTATGAGGCTCGAGTGTAGGGTGTTGATGTGCATGTGTGTGTGTATGTGTATGTGAGAGAGAGAGAGAAAGAGAGAGAGAGAGAGAGAGATTTATGTATTCCTTTCTTGTGAATAAGTGTAATAACCTGCGGCTAACAGAAAATGTATTTTTTTAAAGAAAAAATAAAAGAAATATAATGAATTTAAGAAGCTAAGCATTGTAGTTATTAATAGTTAAGAGGGACAATAAAGTAGTCCCTTTGCCAAACCCAAAACGTATCCGCCATATCATATTTAAGATAACACATTGGTTAAACCCATCCATTCCATTTTTTTACTCCTTCTAACGTATCCCTTTAAACAAAAACAATTCCGGATTCCCCATCACAAGAAATTGAAGAGAACAAAGGTAAGTATGTAACTTTGTGAATCTTTTTTTTTCTACTTTGTATTATGAGACACATTAATGCAAAATCTTAGATGATACAATAAGAATTCCCATGTTTCTTGAGGAAGATGAATGCCAGTTGTTGAAAGAGTGACTTTCAAAAGTAAGTGTGGGTTTTTGGAGTTCTTGATGCATGCTTAAATCAGAAAATAATGTTGGAAACTAATCATTGTAGATTCATTGGTAGGATTGTAAAGGAGATATCTTTTCCATGTAACAAGTGGTGCTTAAAACAAGTAAGTATCAAACTTTGATCTTGATGTATTTCTTGAAATTAAACAAATAGTAGTAAGTTTTAGATGAAGGAACAAGGTTAAATGAACATTAGAATTCACATTGCAAAAGTGCCATAGAGTATTTGATGAAGGGAGATAGAATTAGAATAAAACAAAACCGATTGCACCAAAGGAGGAAAAACATTAGGTGACTTGATACAAGAACTAGCTTTCCAGTTCACAATGAACTCGCCTAACAATCAAGAATACTGACCTACTGGCTTACCCTCTTCCTTCGTGAGTTTAATTTCATTTTGCTCCTATTCTATCACAACAATATTTTGGTACATGCCGGCTTAATAGCAAACGTTCTTTTTCAACTAAAACTTGAAGAATTCAATCCTAAACTCGTTCCATCAAAAAGATTAAAGATTAACCGCAATATAACATAGAATTGAACCTAAAATACCTAATTAAACACTTCTTAGAACTACAAACAACTAAGTAGCAGCCGATGGGAATCAAACCATAGTGACATAGATTGACTTTAACATAGAAATAGGACTCTAATACTTAGTGAATTTTGTTCAATTCTAAATTTCTAATAATTAGACCAGTTGTTTAGGAAATTGGGTGCTATTTGAGCATGTTGGTTTAGGTTCGGGATTGTAAGCTTATACTTTTTGTTTGCTTAGCTATAATTGAAAATGAACTTAAATTATATTCAACCATAATACTTATTCTGTTGAGCATACGTAACTGGGCTTAAGGTGGCAACCGAGGATTGATATGTCACATTATCCCTAGTGGAGCTATATACCAGGTTAATCCGAGTAGATTTAGGTTAAGTAATGACTCTAAGATGTTTGGGGATACTTACCACATCATCCATATTGTATATATATTATGTGACTTAACGGTCATGAGATACCCCATTTGGATGCTAAAGTTGTAGTGTATGTTGGACTTAAATCAAAGACTTAAACTAGGTGTTGATACATGATTTGCATTCATGTGTGCTACAATTATTGCATGTAGATGTGCATGTGATTGCATAACTCCCATACAAGGTATATTTGCCTACCCTTGAAGGACTTCTATTTTTAGATGAAAGTAGTATAGGAGATTAGGATCTTTATGATGACCTAGGATTTGATTTAGTGTAGAATTTAGATGTGGATGATAACTCTATCTACTGTAAGGAGTAGTAGAAGAGACTCGTTTAGTGGACTAGATGTAATTATGGTTTATTGTGAAGTAGATATGTACTCCAATCATGTTTCCTACTTTTAGCTTACTTATGTAGGATACGTAAAAGGAGCATGTGACATTTGTTCAAAGATTGATATGCATGTATGATTTATAGGAGCATTCAGACTTTGCTAGTGTTATGGTGTGACATTGTATGATGTATGGCAAGACTCTTAAAGCTACTAATGAAGTTGAGTTAGGGTGGTTACATGACAAAATGTTGCTGTAGTTTATTCATTAATTGTAATTGTAGTTACTTAGCAAGTTTCTAGTTTTCGTAGTTTATTCATTAATTATAATTGTAGTTACTTAGCAAGTTTCTAGTTTTCGCGTATTAATACCTCCATATTAATTCATATAGCATCTCAAATTTTGAGGCACTATACTAAGTTTCCATAAAAAAAAAAATGAATAGAGAAAAAATGTCTAAATTGTCTCTTTTGAATAAAGCATGAGTGGTTTTACCTTTGGGCCCTTCATATTTTTCTTCACTAGGCTAATTACCACCCTTCCTATTAAATTAATTATTGGGATTGTTTCATTTCAACTTTCAAGTGACCACTTTTATTGTTCATATGCATTTATGTTCTTTCAATAACAAAATATAAATAGTGGTATAAAATCATTATGGCACACAAATATATATATATATATATATATGTATATATATTATTTTTAATCCTCTATTAATAATGTGTCTTATTTTTCACAAACATTATTATTTTATATATTAAGATCAGTGTATCCATATCTAAACATTTATACATTTTAAATATATTAAGAACAAATAATTATAATTTGCATTTCTCATGAATTGCAACACAACAAAAATGAAAGTAAGCTCTAATTCTCATAGAAAATTAGAAATCCTAAAACATGGCTGATCTTATTCATACTTATCACTTATAACCAACCTTAGAGATGGTTTTAGTTTTAATGAAACTTGTGAACTCTAAGCTTTGATCATGAAAGTATGTCAAATTAGTAGAAGAATAACAGATTCTCAACTTGAAAATAGTTTATGTAGGAAATGAAAATGAATCGTTAATTAGTTATGAGTTATAGTTGTCCACTATTTATACTACATACAATTACAGGCGCTAAGCACCAATATAAGACTATCAAGTGGCTCAATAAATTAAAGAAACATATACAACTGAACCCACCTGGATAATCTTATAAGTGTAGCCCCCTCCCCCCAGTTGGAGCTTCCTGCAAGCTTAACTTGAAATGAAATTGTTGCAGTTTTGAAGCATGTAGAGCCTTAGTAAAAATATTAGCAACTTGGTGAATAGATGTAATATACAATGGTTTGAGAAATCCAGAAGATACATAATCTCTAATGAAATGAGTGTTAATATCAATGTGCTTGGTCCTTACATGAAAACAAGGATTATGTGTAATTAATAAAGCTGAGTGATTTTCATAAGAAAGAGGAATTGGAGTATGAATAAGAAATCCCAAATCACGTAAAATATAAGATGTCCACAAAAATTGTTTATTAGCAGCAACTAAAATTCTATATTAAGCTTCTATTGTGGAATTTGAAATTGTAGTTTGTTTCTTAGTTTTCTAAGATACCAAAGCTTTACCAAGCATCATACAATAATTGAAAAGAGACTTCCTATCATTAAAACTAGAACCCCAATAAAAATCCCTTTTCAACTTTAGCGTGTTTAGTAATAAGGAAGAACAAACCTAAGCTAATTGCACCCATAAAATATTTTAGCAAATGAAACAAGGCATCTAGATGAGGCTTGCAAGGGTAAGAAATGAACTGACTAAGTCAATGAACAATGAAAGAAATATTAAGCTGTGTAAGATTAACATACAAGAGATAGCCAACTAGTTTTTTGCATAATGTAAGATCAAACAAGACAACCCTTGTATTGTTATCAAGCTTGAGAGGTGGCTAAATAAGGAATGCAATAGGTTTAGCTCTTATCAACCCAGCATTGTGTAGGATATCTAGAATGAATTTCCATCAGTTAGCTAAAATTCCATGTTCATTTCTACGAAGCTCCAATCTAAGGAAAAAAAAAACGTGCATTATGAGGATCTTTGATAGTGAATTAATCATGATGCGTCTATTTAACAAGAGAAATAAATGAAGAATATGAACCCGTAATCAACATGTCATCCACATATAATAAAATAAAAACACTACCAACACTATCAAGATAAGTAAATAATGAATGGTCATGGACAGATTAAGGAAAATCCAATGAAACAAGAAATTTACAAATTTCAATGTTCCATTATCAAGATGTCTATTTAAGGCCATATAAAGAATGCTTTAACTTGCAAACATGATTAGGTGAAGCTTTAAGATAACCTTTAGGAGGAATCATGTAGATCTCCTCATCAAAGTGACTATGAAGAAACGCATTGTTTACATCAACTTGAACTATGGGCCAAGAAGAAGCAGCAACTATAGCTAATAGAATATGAACACAATCTACTTTTGCAATTGGAGAAAAAGTGTGACTATAATCCTCTCCTTCCACTTGTGTGAAACCTTTAGCAACTAACCTTGCCTTATATCTTTTATAGTGTCATCGAGTTTATACTTAATTTTATAAACCCATTTAGAACCTATAGCTTTCTTTCCTTTAGGCAAGTCAACTTGCTCCCAAGTATCATTAGCCTTTAGAGCATCCAATTCATTTTGCATTGAAATTTTCCATTCTTTATGACTAAAAGCATCTAAGTAATTATGGAGTCTATGCATGGCCAACACTTTAGTTAAAGAAGTCACAAGGCCAGGTGGTTTTGGACAAAATTTGCTAAATCAAATAAAGGGTAAGGATGTGAGGATTGTTGAGTTACAATTGAATTAGAATGGTGATGAGCAAACTAGACAAAGTCATTAAGCCACCGTAGTAGATTGTGTGATCTGGTTTATCTAGCAATTGTGAAATTGGTTGATGACTAGCGGACTAAGGAAGATCAAAGGAAGACACAAGACTAGTAGAAGAACTCTGATTAGTGGAAGACTGATTAGATGGAGACTCACGTGTGAATATAAGACTTTTTAAAAGTGAAGAAGCATGTTGCCCTAAATCAAACAAAACAGATGTAGTAGGAACAGGCAATAGCTAAAAGTGATCAGAGGTATCAAGCTAAAATTTGTGTACAACAGAATGATCCTGAAAAGGGAACTTATCTTCAACAAATCTTATATCCCTTGAAACAAAAATCATTGATTTTCAATATTATATATTTGATAACCTTTTTAGCCATAAGGATAACCCAAGAATGCACATTTAATAGCTCTTGGTTAAAACTTATCTTTAGAAGAAGGAGATTGAGCAATAAAACACAAATTTCCCATCACCTTAAGATTATAATATGAAGGACACTTGCCGAATAGTACTTCACAAGGAGTTTTCTTATCTAAATTTGCCATTAGCATCTTATTAATCAAGTAAGTTGTTGTAAGAATACACTCCCCCAAAAAATTCATCAGCAAATGAGCATGAATACCAAAAGCTTTAGCCCTGTCTAGTAAACACCTATGTTTCCTCTCTATACACCCATTTTGTTGAGGTGTATACACCATTGTCCTTTGATGAACAATGCCAAACCTATCAAACATTTCTTTACACACTCTTGATAGAAATTTAGATCCATTATCTAAGCACACAAATTTTGGAACCATAGAAAAATAATTGAACACATAAGAAATGAATTGAGATATAATAGAAGGTACTTGACTGTTATGATGGAACAAATATATCCATTTAGATTTGGAAAAGTCATCTACAATAGTTAGAAAATATCTAACACTATTAATAGAGACTACTCCATAAGGACCCCAGACATCCATATGAATAAGCTCAAAAGCAAAAGAAGAAAAATTATCACTATAATAAAAAGGCAATCGATGAAATTTTTCCCTTTAACACACATCACAAACAAAGTGTTTAAGATTGTAGTGTTCACATTCTTACAAATGTTGCAGTTTAGAAACCAAAGTATGACTTATTCTTGTATGGAACAAATCAAGAGAAACAACAGAATTACACAACTCAAACAATAAGATTAACTTATTAGCCATTAAAGATTGAGGAAAAATATTGAGTACTTGCAACACACATAGATCATACAATTCCTTAGCTGTAGCCACTGTATGTTTGAGTATCTAGTCCCAAAAATCACAATGAAAAGGATCAAAGATAGCCATAAGATGATGATCACGAATGAAATAATGTACTGATAATAAGTTCTATTTGAATTGAGGGACATGGTAAACATTGTGTATAAGAAAGGTGGAAACAATGTAAGCCAATCTAAACTCTGTAACTAAAATAGTTATTGTTATATCACGAAGTAATAGAGTCGTAAAAGTCTCGCTATGTAAATATAGTCACTGACATTACAATCACTATTATAAATACGATGTACACAAGGCGTCCATGACTCCTCACTTTAAAATAAACAATTCATACAAGATTATTGATAAAATTACATAAAAAATTATAAAATTTTAGTCATATTTACATACATATATATATATATGCATATTGTTTTATGGTTCCAAGAAATATTTACATAGCAACATAGTCTAAAGCAGCTAACATTATATGATTACTCTCTTTCTTATCTATGAGTCACTAGCAATACTCTAAAGACACTATTGGTCTTCCAGTTTATCCTCACTCCCCCAATGTTCTTCAAAAGAGTCCTAACCTTCAAATAATTATGTACTTATAATCAGGAATTCAAGGTTCGATTTGTAAAATTTAGGGTAATCGGATAAATTGTTCAATCAAGCTTAAATTTTAAAACAATGCTAAAAATATTAATAAAGTAATCCCGTGAGTTTGGATTTAAGAAAATAAATAATAAAATAATTAATTATTATAATATTAAATTATATGTATATTACCCGTTATTTATAAAAAAAACATGTAAAACAAATTTCGATAATTAACGAATAGATATAGATAAATTATATACACAATAAAAATCATAAAATAACTTAAATAATATTTAAGATTATTTATTTATACCATATATGTATTTACGTATAGATAAAAATACGCAAAATCAGTTAAATACTTAAAATATGTTAAAATAATACAAATTAATTAAGGAAATTTATAAAAATCACTAAAAATTCAAGGGAAGTGTAGAATGGTCTAGAAATAGGCATGCGTGGTAAGCTGAAAATTAGAGAAGAAAATTATCCAATAAAATTGAGACAAATAGAAAGCAAAATAAAGAAAACCAAAGAAAACCCTAAACTAGCCTTGTAAATTAGGAAAGCCTCTTCTAGAATTCATTTGGACATATTGGAAGTTTAGGAAAATTAGAGAGAGACTAGAAAGAGAGAAGTATAATTTTTACCAAAAATTAGAAAAATAATGTGCAAATAGAGCCTGAAAGGGAAATCATGTCCAATAACCACTTAGAGAGAGACAACCACCACCACTGGACAGCATCCCTACTGCCTAGGGCTACCAACACAGTGGTTGGCACCATTGGTAGTTAAAGACCCATCGAACAATGAGTCAAAGTTTCCTTTCTGGTTTTGTTTAATTTTTGAAAAATATAAAAAATACTTGAAAATGATGAAATTTGGTATTCTAAGGCATTTTTGTATGTAGATTTAGGAAAAAATATCAATGTAATAGAATTAGATCCTGTGATATACAGTTCTTAAGAAATCCCTAAACCCAAGCTAGTTTTTATATTAAAATAAATTACCTTAATAGTATAGATTTGACCTTAAAATTTTTTTGTAAGCTATTTAAGATATACAGTTCTATGAAGAGTTTTTCCTTAAATTTAATTTTCTAAATTTTTATTTAATTTTTAGGCCCTAAAATCATGCATAAAAGGCAATATTTGGGCTTAATTTTATAATATAATTTTAATTTAGTGAAAATTCTAATTTAGTAGGTAATTAGGTATCTTAGGATGTTAATTGCTAATATAGGATGATATTTATAATATTTTGAGTGTTATAAGTATGCATTATGTGAATTATGTGATGAATAATAGGTAAAATGATATAATTAAGCTAATTTTCTAATTTAGGGTTAATTAGATATAAATTATAATTTACAATATAATTAAGCATTTTGATATGTTATTAGATGATGAATGATGATATGTGTAGTGTTAGAAGTGTTAAATAGGTGATATAAGTGTATAATATATAATAATACATAATATGTGTATATAAGAGTTAAATTGGTAGAAAATATTAGGTAAAAATTAATGGTATTATAATATTAGGAGTATGATATAAATCTAATTTGGAAGGTCAATTTGCAAAATTATATGAAAAATGTAGGTTATTCTCATATCGAGAGCTAATTTGTAGTTAAATTAGATATATAGTATACCGTACAGATCAAAATATTAGCTAGGGACTAACCACAAGATTTAGGATACCCAAGTGTAATGTGACTTATTTTGATATAATGGTTCGGAATGAGTTCCTAGGGTTTGTGTATAAAACCTATAATCAGAAACTGAATTAAAACTTAATTTAAAAATTGATTCGAAAACTAAATTAGAACTTATTCTAAATTAAGAATAATTATGAAAGACCTAAAAACCCGAATAATTAGATATAATAAAATCTTAAATTGAAGATAACATACAGAATTACATAATAAAACTAATATAAGATAGTTATATAAGTACTAAAACGATATTTGTATTATAGGAATTATCGGTGATGGCCTATACAAGTTATACCTTAAGTAAGTAAAAGGAAAGTCCAAATAAGTTGGGATCGATATTTTATTGTATTTTAAAGTACTATTTTATAGTACTCAAAGGCTTGGGATTATACTTGATTGTATTTATTAGATAGTTAACTGTATGCATGCCTGTGTGTATGTATGTGTGTGTTTCTAGATTTGATTATATGATTCTATGTTTGATGTTATGGATTGAACTATCCTATAATGGTTTGCATGGTGAGACTCTTACTATTCTACTCTTCGGGGTATGACAAATTATAATATGGCATATTAATTCTCACCTACAAAAAAAATCTATAAGGATATAAGTAACCAAAAGCTTAGTAAGTAGAGATGGAGACATAAGATTGTATAACGAATACAAACAAGGTTTTCAAGCAATTAATTAAATACAATGCAATACAAAAATACCATCGCATAACATAGTTTTTGTCCATTGTAACATTAAAGAAATTTCACCTGCTCTAGGTTGAGGAGTTTCTATGCTTAATGAACAGCTGATAACCAAACCTAAGTTTGTGTAATAAAGGCACTGTTCCCTCCATGATTATCCTTCGAGCCAATGCCTGCATCTTTACCATGACATCCTCTCCTATTACTTAGTTTGACTAAGGATGAAGAAGGGACTATTATGCTATAGTGCTATCCCTTTCAAAGGTGTTAATACTTGCTCGGAGAATCCTAACTGTCCTTTAAAGGATTGCAATGCATTTCTAATTAAGTTATTAGGTCAAATATGGTTAAACTTGATTTAGGGTGATTGATGCACTTAGGAGCTCAATAATTTGTAGGACTTAACATAGGAGATAAATCTAATGGGTCCTTTAAAATGATAAAGAAAGTAAAATGGGTAGTGATACTCAATGGATCTCAAACTAAAAATGAAGCACTCAGGGTTCACGTACCAAGACACAAACAAAATCAAAGGTTTGAGTTTAAAATAGGATTTGATACAACTCACAAACACTAAATGTCACTCGGGATTCAAATGAAAGTTAGATGCAACTCATTAACCAGTTCAAATGAGAGGTTCACCACAATCTTAAGGTCAAGAATGATAAGAACGTAACAAAGATTAAAGAGTTATTTAACACTAAGTAATCCAGTAAGTGCAAGCTTTAAGAGCTCAAAAGTATCCTTACTTGAAAAAGGAATGTTCAAGTGTAAACATACCATTTGAAATATTCTTTAATGATATTTCCCTTTTTAATTACAAATGTTGTCATTTATAGCAAATCCTAAACCTTAGTAGCAGAACTATAAATAATGTACAAGGCCTTAAATCCTAAAGAATGGGCCTATAAATAAAATAAAGAAAACATGTACAAGAATACAAAACTATGCGTTTAATAAAAGAAGTTGGCATGCACTCATTCATCTAGTATTGGAAGGAGTAGGATTTAAACTAGGTGGGGTCGGCAATTGGATGTCCAGGTTTAAATAAGTGTCCCTGAAGTCTCATAGTGCTTGGCCGAGACACCCAAAAGGTCAACCCATAATTACCAAGTTCTTGAATTAATCGGAACTAGCCTCTCCATGCCGTGTCGAGTGGATCTTAGTCCTCTAATTCTTGATAATGTATTCTTTGGGCTTCTTGACAAACAATGAGCTTAATGGCAAGCATTTTCCTTTCTACGTTTAGGCTGCCTGACAACCATTAGGCCTCAACATAAACTATTCGACCTCGACTTTGAGACAGTTGTAGGCTGATTCTTATCAAGTAGATCAACAAACTATATGCAATAGCTTATGTAAAGCTACTTGAAGGATTTGATTCATCGACTAACATAAAACGACTTAACACTTTACTTAATATAATGCACAAGCTAATGCTAAGGTTTACCGGCGAGTAATCTTAAGGTACTCGACAAGATTAGATAAGGATATTTAAGACCTGGACTTGGAGAGGAATATATCGTAAGAACAATATATTTAAAATCTAAAAGGAATGTAAGATGTTTCGACTACAAAGTAAAGGGACGAATTATAGTAAATCACTAAAGCAACACTACAAATAAGGAAAATTACTAAAAAGCATACCGGAAAAAGAGATTCTTAGTACATAAAAAAAAGGTAAATAAGACAAGTGATAAAAAGGATAAATAGTACAGTGTTAGGCATAGTTATTAAAATCGTGAGTCAAAAGTACGATTCTACAAGTTTATGATTTTTTAACTTTTTCTTAGTTAAAATGAAGATAAAATTGTTTATGTATAAACTTTTGGTAAAATTATGAACTTTCGTGACTATTCTATCGATTCTATGCCATCAAATGAACAATAGAATTCCAATTTTGACAACCAAGGTATCAAATAAAAGGAGACATTGGTTCCATACTGGGGGCCTATGGGTGAAGTAGCTATGCTAGTAGTCTCAAAGATCACTAAGGTGAATAATAAGTACCGCTGTGTAATAATAGTAGAGAAAACAAGTTGAAAGAGTAGGAGTCAATGTGGAGGGGGCTTTGGCTCTCGGCTAGTTGGCCTTAGCACTCAACAAGTTGGTATCGACATAAAGGGGTCTTAGTGTTTAGGGCAGTGATGCATGATTAAAGTCTTCAGCCTCAACACTCGATAGGTCAGCCTTAGCACTCGGTAGGTTAGGTATGGCACTCAGAGTCGCACAAAGTAGAGTATGGCTAAGCTGAGCTCTTAAGGAGTTCTTCTACCAGTCTCTTATATACTATGCCTCATCCTTGGTAGGTTGATTAAAGATAATTCTTTTGGGGAGTGGCTGAAGATCTCGGAGGCACGTATGCGTAAGAGAGCTAGAGGTCAGCAGT
Source organism: Lumnitzera racemosa (assembly GCA_024138005.1). Taxonomy (NCBI): domain Eukaryota; kingdom Viridiplantae; phylum Streptophyta; class Magnoliopsida; order Myrtales; family Combretaceae; genus Lumnitzera; species Lumnitzera racemosa. The sequence goes on along the minus strand of JAMXBC010000008.1, from coordinate 7,475,923 downwards.
CCATTAATTCTCCGGGGTTGTTGAAGATTTGCCCTCAAATCTTGGTTCTCTTATTCATCAAGTACATAAGGTGTTAGGTCAGCGACATTGAAAGTAGCAAATACACTATATCTTTTAGGTAGTTCAAGCTCATATGTGATGTCGTTAATATGCCTAAAGATCTTAAAAGGCCCATCTAACCTAAGGGATAGCTTGCTTGTCCCCTTCCTTGGGAAACGTTCCTTACTAAGGTAAACCTAGACAAAGTCTTCGGGATTGTAAATGACTTGTCCCCTTCCATGTCTTCTTTGTTCTTTCTATCAAACCACAATCTGTACTAGTTGTTTAGCAACCTTTTGATGCAATTTTTGGAACTCTTCGATGTACTGTAGGCCGGATTAACTTTCCCTTTGAGTAGTTGGGCTAATAACCAGATCGAAGAGTAAGTTTAGGTGAAGTCCATAAACAACTACATATGGTGACCTTCCTGTCGAGCTATGAGTTAAGAGGTTGTAAGCGAACTCAAAGATAGGTAAGCATAGATCCTAATAATGTAAATTCTTCCTAACGGCTATTTATATGAGGTTGCCGACTATCCTATTGACAACTTCAGTTTATCCATCTATCTATAGGTTCCAAGGAGTACTAAATGTGAGCTTAGTAGCGAGCTTTTTCCATAAGATCCTCTAGAAGAAGTACATGAACTTTAAGTCATGTTCAAACACAATACTTTTAGCACTCCATGTAGTTACACAATTTCCTACAAAAAAAGATTAACGACAAATAAAGCATCATTGGTTTCATCTCAGGGAATGAAGTGACTTATCTTGCTGAACCGATTGACTACCACTATGATAGAGTTATGTCTTCTTGGTGTTTGGGGTAAGTCCATGATGAAATCCATACTTAGGTTAGTCCATGGCCGCTTAGGTATAGGCAAAAGTGTATACTCTTCATATGGCTCTTTTCTCTCCTTTGCATGTTTACATACCTTACATCTCTTAAGAACTCGGCACACATCCTTCATTGTGACCAACTAATCCTCCAACATGAGCTTCTCAGATGAGTAATTCTTTAGATGAACCACTTGACACATAAACCTATTTACTCTTCATCAGAAACCTTTGGCTTAAATAGAATTCATCCACAACTCCTCTGATGTTGCACTTAGCCACTAAGGGCCCAAAATACAAATCATGCTCATATTAATCTAGTAGGGTGCCAAATTCAAGTACCTTGGCTTACAATGTCATAATGAAGGTATGACAACAAGAAAGAGCATTGGCCACAGTATTAGTACTTTCTCTCTTGTATTGGATGATGTAGTAAAAGGATTCTAAGAACTCAACCCATTTGGCATGATGCCGAGAAAGTTTTTATTGCCCATAGAGATGTTTGAGAGATTCATGATCTCAGTAAATGATGAATTCTCTTAGTAGTAAGTAATGTTTCTAGTTCTATAGTGTTTGAATAAGGGCATAGAATTCCTTATCATAAGTCAAATAATGCAAGGTAACTCCTCTAAGTTTCTCACTAAAATAGGCAATTGGTTAGTGCTTTTGTATAAGAATAGCACCAACGCTAACTCCAGAAGCATCATACTCCACTTCAAAAACTTTCTCAAAACCTAATAAGGCAAGTATCGAAGCCAATGTCAATTTAGACTTTATATCTTCAAAGCTTTTCTAAGCTTTCTCAAACCACTTAAACTCAAAGTTATTCTTAGCTAATTCGATTAGTGGCGTACTTATGGAATTGAAGTTCCTAATGAATCTTCGAGAAAAGGAAGCTAGACCATAAAAATTTCTAACTTTGGAAGTAATAGTCAGCGTTAGCCACTGGACAATAGCTTTGACTTTCTTGCCATTGACTTAGACTCCTCCCTTTGAAGCAACATATATGAGGAATATAACCTCGCTCTAGCAAAATACACATTTCTTCAAGTTATTGAATAATTTCTCGGCACAGAGAATATCAAACACGGATCTTAAATGTCTTACATGAGAAACAAGGATAACACTGTAAACTAAAATGTCATTGAAGTATACCACAACGCATTTACCAATCAGTGTTCTCGAGACATAATTCATGAGTCACATAAAAGTGTTTGGTGCATTTTAAGACTAATCAGTGCATTTGTAAAACCAAATGGCATTACGATTCATTTAAACAGACCATCCCTTATTTTGGAAGGTTATCTTCCATTCATCTCCAAGTCTCATTCATATTTGATGGTCGCTACTCTTTAGATCAATTTTGGAAAAGATGTGGGCTCCTTGCAACTCATTAAGCATATTATCCAATCGTGGGATTAGATATCGATATGTGATGGTAATTTTGTTGATGGCACGACTATCAATGCACATTCCTCCATAACCCATCTTTTTTCGACACTAGCACAACTATTACGGCATAAGGGCTCATGCTTTCTTAGACATACCTACAACCCACTAACTCGTCCACTTGCTTCTTTAACTTAGCTGCCTACTCAAGGTTGAGCTTGTAGGTGTAAGCCCTAAAGCTAAGCTAAGTAACCGTAGGCTTGAACTTAGATCCCAAGGTTTAGGGCGATCGGTTAATGGATCCGATCAAACCCAAATTATAAACTAACGAGAGAAATATTAGTAAAACTAACCTCGTAAACTTGAATTTAAGAAAATAAGTAATAAAATAGGAGACTATAAAATTTTTAAATTTTAAGCATAATAAGTACTAAGTGTAATCAAATAACTAATAAATTACTAAAGATAGATTATATGTATACTAAAAATTTTAGAATGACCAAAATAATAATTAGGAATGTTCACATGTACCCCACATGTATTTACGTGTAGATAAAAATATACGAAATTACCTAAATTGGCCAAAAACTAAGTAAATAATTAAGGAAAATTATAAATTAATTATAAAAAAATTAGAAAAAGATCAGAGGAACCTAGAATAATCCAAATAAGGTCGTGGAAAGTCAAACTCTGTAAAAGAAAAATCAACCAATTAAATTACACAACATAAAAGCCAAAAATCAAGGAAATTAGGCAAAGTCTTGTCTCATTAATGCATAATAATTACAAAAATTGTCTATAAATAGGGGAAAATTTTCTAGAAGTCATTTGGATAGTTTAGAATTTGGGAAAAATAGGAAAACTAAAAAATCGAGAGAAAATCTAGAAAAAAGAAAAAAAGAAAAGAAAACTGTGCAAATTCGTATAAGGAGAGAAACCCATACCTCACCACCACCTGGGACCGAGCTGCCACCACCAAGCCACTTTAGCCCCACCGTCTAGGCCGGCCAACAGCCTTGGATCGGGTTTGGACAGCCAGAAAGCTTTGAACTGATTAGTCTCTTAAATTTTCCGATTTTGAATAATTTTGTAAAATTAGTTATTTTGCTCAGAAAATTATGAAACTTGTTATTCTGAGGTTTTATTATATATAGATTTAGGGGAAAATATTGATTTAGTTTAATTACATCTGCAATTATAGGATTCTTAACAAATTGTTCAAAACCGAGCATGATTAGAAAGGAAAATAAATAGGCTTAGGAGTGTAGTTTAGAGCTCAATTTTTTTTTGTAGGATGCTCATATGATATAAAATAGTGCTATGAAGCCATTTTTTTTAAATTAATTTTTGAAATTTTTAAGTTAATTTTTAGCCCTAAAATGATGGAAAAATTGGGTGATTTGGGGTTAATTAGGTGATTAAGATGTTAATTACTGATTTAGATATTAATTAGATGTTTAGGGATGTTAATCTCTGATGTGAAACCCTAATTCTAGTCTTTGGAGTATTAAGTATGGTTAATTTAGGAAATTAGGTAATTAATATAAGAATTTAGTAATATATGAAATTGTAAATTAATAAATCTAAAAAAATGGAGTTATTTAGATAATATTACAATAGAAATCAGAAAAATAATAAACCCGAAAATAACATTAATCTTAAGCAAGTCTCAAAATGTAAGATTTTCACACATTGGAAATAAATCTGATACCGCAATTAGGGTTAGCGTGTACCAAATAGTTTAGAATACCAAATTACGACCCAATAAGATATTTGGACACTCGAGCTTAATGTGATTAATTTCACATTAGGATTCGAGCATATTTAAGGCTTAGAAATCAAAGTTAAAATCTCATTTAGGATTTGAATATCGAAATATAGTACAACAAATCATTAGGACGTAATAGTATACACGGAAAAAATTGAATGCAAATATAACTTAGAATATGAAACCATAAATTCTAAGTACTAAAAAGACCTATTTGTATTATAGGACAACCAGAGACAAATCAGCTTGCGATTAAGGAATCGAGCGATCAAGTAAATCTAAGTAAGTTGGGTTATTGCTTATTATAATAGAGTACTAGTTTTGCAGTACTCAGAGACTTATGCTTGTATATGATTATGATTGTAAGTAGTTTACGCATGTGTTTGATGTATCTGAATTCGTGCTGAATTTGTTTTATGAGTGATTGTGTGATTGATTGAATTGGTATGAAATTATTTGAACACCCTAAATAGAATTAATCTTAGTTGACCCTAATAACCAAAAAATGTCATGCATTGCAAAATGGTCCCTTCTTCATCCTTAGTCGAACTAAGTGACAAGAGAGGAGGTCGCAGCGACGGTGAAGTCAATGGTTCGAAGGTAGTCGCGGGAGGAGCGAGGTCTCCATTGCACAAGCCTGGGTTTGGTTGTGAGTTGCTGCATAACATGGAAACTCCTCAATCCGGATTAGAGGGGGTGAAATTTCTCTAATTTCACAACGGACCGGACTACGTTGTGCGATGACACTTGATTGTTGCATTGCAGGAAAATAATTGTTTGATAACCCTGTTTGTGCTAGTATGCATTCATGAGTCTCCAATTCAACTTACTAAGCTGTAGTTGTTTATACCCTTATAGATCCTTTTATAGGTTCTGATTTCTTAACACTTCAAGTACTATGTCGCCCTACAATTACCTAGAGGTAAGTCTGTTTGAAGCCAGGGGTGTGAGGATCAAGTTACTGAGTACAATGTATAACTAGAGTAACCATGTAATTAGGGATAAAAGACTGATAGTTATTATGTAATCTAGAGAATTGTTATGTTTATGCAAAACTTCTTGGGAAGCTTTGTGGACTTATATATACATAATATTGTACATGTTATTAGAAATTTGAACTATTTATCATAATCGTAGTTCAATTGTTCATCGGACTATTTACTTCAAAGCGAGGAGTCGTCGACACCTTGTATAGGTCATGTCTATGGTAGGCACTGTGAGGCCAGTTACTATCATAGAATGGTTTACACGGCGGGACTGTTGCGACTCTGCGACTTCGGGACGTAACAGTAGGTAAATCGATTTGAAGGAACAGCTTCAGGCTAAAGGTCGATATAATGTTCTATGCCTCTTAGAGGTAGTAAACCTTTCAGCATCTCGGTAGGAAATAGGTTGGCATACTTTTGTAGCAGTATCTACACTTCGGCAGGTAAGCTTTCAATTTCTCTCATCTTTAAGAGTTTCTTGACTAATAAGAGCATATGCTCTTCATCTTCAACTTCTTGGGAAAACTAAGTGCGGGAAATCATTAGGGATTTTCATTGTAGGGATCAGACAATCTTCTCTTGAGACTCTTGTACTTCCTTACCGCTTATAGGAGTTAATATAACCTTCTTTCCATCTTTTTGAAACGTGTAAGTATTCCTATATCCATTATGTAATACCTTCAAATCGAATTGCTAAGGTTAGCCAAGTAAGAGGTATGAAGCAAAAATGGGAAACACATTACACAACACCTCGTCCTTATACAGGTCACTAACAGTAATTGATACTCTGACTTGCTTAGTAACGGGCATACTTCCTTTCTCATTCAACCAGTAAATCTTATATGGTTTAAGGTGCAGAAGGGTTAGCAACTTTATGGCCTTAACTACTCCTTGTACTCTAACATTGACATAGTTTTTCCCATCAATGATGAAGACGCATAGTTTGCCATTCACTCAGAAGTTCATATGGATAAGGTTCCCCCTCTACTTATTCTAATCGACCACAAAAGTATCAAGAGATTGTCAAATGACAAAACAGTATTTAACACTCACTTTAGGTAGTGTTATGGCATTGGGGTCTTCCCAAAACTCTTCCAACTTCTGGTCAACTCCCATTTCTTCCCCTCCTTCATTACCACTCTCCACTTCAAACTGGGGTTTATTTCCCTCTATAGTCATGATACGTCGGTTCAAAAATTAGCTAGCCACATATTCACAACCAAGACATTTGAAACATTTAATTTATTGGGTCTTCTTACCTGAGCTCTAACCTTGGTCCCTATAGATCTCAGACTCCTCGACCTCACCTTTACCTCGACCATCTTCAAGTCGGCTTAGCACTTATCCTCAACAATCCACCTTGGAACTATTTAATGCTTTGTCGTGTCTTGATCAGCTTGGAATGCCACTTATACTCAGCTGTTCGGGTTAGATAATTTGACTTTACCTAAACCTCTCAACCCTCTAGTCCACTTAAATGGCTTCATTTAAAGTCCGAAGCCTTTATAACTCTACAATATGACCAATTTCAATCTTGACTCTACAAATAAATCAAGCTATAATTTAGGTTTCAAGTTCATCGACATCATATCAAATCATCAACAACTGGAATTTTCGAACATACTCGTCTACTGACTTACTGCCTTACCTCAAATTCTAGAGGCATTAGAAGGTTTCTTGTTCATAGTATTCTAGAACAAATCTACTTCTCAAAACTATCTGAATTTCATTCTATGTCCAAATCTTTCGTTGTGCTCCCTAGCGGGCAAGTTTCAACTTTTTCCACCACATCGTTGCATATCCAGAAAACTCTAGTGCAACTACTTTGATACGAACAGCATCCTTATAGTCATAAAAGTCAATTTTCTTTTTGATCATTTCCTTGCAATCTAAGTAGTCATCAATACTACTTTGAGATGCTCAGCTCCTTAAGGAGTTCTCAAGTTATGTTCCTTAATACCATCATATCGCTCCTCCTCATCATACTCCTTAACTTCATCCATCTCAAGTCTCCTTCTCACCACTCTATCGGCTTATAGGGGTAAGGCTTGGTTCATATGAATTGGCTCTAGGGCTTGTTGCTCATCCATCTATCTTCTTAGCCTATCTCTCATTTCTCAACCCTATTCAACAACTCTTCCTTGCGGTTCAGTCTCTATGACCCTTTGTACAGAAACGGCTAAATTGGCCACAATAATTGCTAGGTTTTGTATTTGCTCATCAGTAGTTCATAGGGTTTGTTAAGTAACATGACTATGACCATGAGGATCACTCTTAGCATAGTTAATCTCTCCTTGAACACTAGGATTCGACATTTTCACTGCAAGACTTCAGGAAACACTCTTCATACAAGAAGTTCCTACATACATATGGAAAATACAAATCGAACAGTAAACTGAGAACTTATTCTATTCTTTTAAAGGAAAACAGAGTATAATAGAATAGCAGACTAACAAGAACTATTTTAATACAACTTTTGGTCACAACCTCAAGCTCTGATACCAAGATTATATGATATGCTTAGGAGTTAAGTAATCACTAGGGCTTACCATAGGAGATATAAATCTAATGGGTCCTTCAAAATGACGAAGAAAGTAGAATGGGTAGGTCAGCAAACTATATGTAGTAACTTATGTGAAACTGCTTAGAGTATGTGACTCACTAATGAGCACAACATGGCTTGACACCTCACTTAATATAACACACAAGCTAATGCCAAGGTCCACCCGCTACCATTCTCTTGTATATTGTGCCTTGTCTTCGATAGGTTAATGAAAGAGAATTCTTTTGGCAAGTGATTGAAGGCCTTAAAGGTGCGTACGCATGAGAGGGCTAGAGGTTGAAAATCTATTAATGATCAAATAATTTCACTTTACACCATTCAAAACAAACCACCCCACCAAAGCATTAATATACAACCAAATGGTCAAAGATACATAAGCATCATGTACACAAACATATGTCTACAAGTACAAACAACACAATCCTAAGCCTCCAAGTGCTTTAATATATTACTCTAAAATACATTAATGTATTGATTCCAAATTACTTGAATTGTTCAATTTGATCACTTAACTTTGATGCAAGGTTAACTCATTGTCGTTTGCTCCTATAATATAAATATCCTTTTAGTATTTATACCCTTATCATATATATATATATATAAGCTTTTAAATCATATTTTTTACCCAATTATCTAACTTATATGTTTTACTTATTACTAATCTATTTTAAATTAGTTTCTATTTCAGTTCTTGAATCAGTTTCTGATTTATGTTCTAATTCAGTTTCTGATTATGGCTTTTTATATGTATGCCTTAGGATTTCCTTCCAAACTAATAGGTAAAATTCATCCAACTGCATTTGAGTATCCTAAATCTCCTATTTAACTCCTAATTAGTATACTGGTTTGTACAATACATTCTACTCTTAATTTAATTACCAAATTTGCTCCCGGTATAAAAATAACCTACATTTTTCACGTAATATCCTAAATACATATTCCATATCAAATTTATTATTATTATTATTATTATTATTATTATTATTATTATTATTATTATTATTATTATTATTATTATTATTATATTCCTTATACACATATTATATATTATTACAAAATCTACACTTAAAACACTTATCTAGCATTTCTAACACTATAAATATCATTTTTCATCACCAAATAAAATATTATGATGTCTAATTATATTCCCAAATTAGAAATTATACCTAATTAACCCTAAATCAAAGATCAACTTAAATATACCCTTTTACTTATTATTCTTTTATACATATTTATTACATAATATGCATAATACATGCATCCAACACTTCAAACTCCACAAATAACAGCCTACGTAAGAAACTAACCTCCAAAGATATTTAATTACATACTAAATTAAAATTTGTATTATTATTAACATAAAATCACAAAATTAAGCCCACAAATTGCCTTTTAAGCATGATTTTAGGGCCTAAAAATTAAATAAAATTTTAGAAAGTTAATTTCCAAATAAACTCCTCATAACATTATAGTAAATACTCAGAAAAACTATATTGTTAAGGTCATTTATATCAAAATCGAAAACTAGCTTGGGTTTAGGAATTTCTCAAGCATCATAATCTCAAGACCTAATTTTATCAAATTAATTATTTTTTCCTAAATCTACATACAAAAATACTAAAATACAAAATTTCATAGTTCTCTGTATATATTTGGTATTTTTAATAAATTAAACAAAATCGAAATAGAGATTAAACTCACCTGTTCAATCAGCTTCCAACCACTAGTGATTGTTCTAAACGTGTCGGTAGCCCCTGCCGGTGGTTCTAACGTCAAGTGGTAGTGGTCATTTTGTTCTAAGTAATAATTGATTGTAGGTTCAACTTATAAGCCTTAATTACACTATAATTTGTTAATTTTTTTCTAAAAATATTCTTTCCTCTCTTATTAGCTTCTTTCTATTTTTTTGGACTCTCTACATAACATAATGAATTTTAGATGTCTATCTTTTAACTTATAAGGCTATATAGATGAGTTAATGAATTACTTGGTGCCATTTGTCCCTTATCTATTCTTTGTTTTACTTTCTAATTGTCCTAATTTAATTGGCAAATTTTATCTCCTTCATTCCCAACATGCCATGACCGAGATCTAAGCATTTCTTCTCTCTTCCATAATTTTCTTAATTTTTTCTTTGATTTTTTGTGAATTTTCATTAATTATTTAGTATATTTTAAGTATTTTAAGTAATTTTGGGTATTTTTTACCTACACATAAATACATATATAATATAAGTAGATACTCCTAAATATTACTTATGTTATTTTATGATTTTTAATGTACATATAATTTATTTTTATCGATTTGTTATTTAGTAGAACTCGTTTTACGTGTTTTTGATAAATAACATGTAACATATATATAAATCAATATTATAATATTTAATTATTTTACTATTTATTTTCCTAAATTTAAAGTCATAGGATCACTATTACTAATATTTCTAACTTCATGCTAAAATTTAGGCTCAATTAAACAACTTACCCAATCATCCTCAATTTTATTTACCGAACCGTGAGTACCTAATTGCAAAACTTACAGTTGTTCCATCTAGTGGTTTTACATTAATGGGCTACAAAACCTTGGTTATATTATGAAGAATTGAAAAAAAAAGGAGGTCAATGTGACTTGTGGCACCCATATCAACCATCCATGTAAACTTATTATCACCAAGAGCGTTTAAACAAAAGAGTTGAGGAACAATTGCCATGCTTGCAAATTGCACAATGTTTGCTGATGCGATAAGTCCAAAGTTGTTAATTTGAGTACCAACATCATAAACTTGTTGAACTTTTCCTTTCATCAGTACAAACATCTCATGACATATGTTCTATACTAATTGATGATAATTTAAGCTAAAATTCTATGAACAATTGTCCCTAATAGAGCTTTCTTCATCATAGTCAAAATGAGTGTGTACAACCTTGCTCCTACTGGTATTAGAAGTTCCAAAAGTCTTCAAAGAATCTAAAGCAAATGAAGAGGAACAATGAACTAGATTTGCTATAGAAATACTATTACATACGATCATTACAAACGCAACTTTGCCTTTCACAATTCTTTTTCCTTTGAACTAGTCTAGATATCCTCTAAACTAAAAACAACTATCAATTGAGTGACCTTCGGCCTTATAATGCTTACAACTTAGCCCACTCTTGCCTTTCTTTCTATTGTTATCGATCAAAGAACTTCTTCCCTTGAAAACAAAAGCAAATGCTTTTGATTCCATATTGAAATTGATGAGACTTTTTTCTGTTTCTCTATTTGTTGAACTAGATAAAATGTTATATTCACAAAAGGCATTGGATCCATTAATAGTATCTGATTCTTAACTCCATCATATGCTTCATTGAGGTCCATTAGAAATTGCACGGGTTTAGTTTGTGATTTAAACTCAAGCAATTTATCACACAATTAACAAGCACATTGATTACATGTACACTCTAAATATACTCTAAGCTGCTACAACTCATCCCAACAACGTTTTAATATTCCATAATATATGACTACACTAAGATTCACCTGTTTGAGGTTACTAATATCATATTGCAATTAAAATACAAGTAGAGCATTAGAAACTCCATATTGCTCAATGATTTCATCTTAAAGCTGTTTAGCTAATTGAGTGTTTATAGAAGACTATGAAATTTCAACTATCATTGAATTAAGTATCTAGCTACGAACCATATAGTAACATCGCTGCCATTTAGTCAGATTTGATAAACCTTCTTGTGGTTTTACAATTGTACTATTTGTAAAACCTAACTTTAATTTAGCTCCAAGTGCTATCCCACTTAACCAATTCCATCCTAAGTAATTATTTCCATTGAAGATTAATGATCCAATTACCATGTTAGGATTATAAGTCATTGATAAGAACAATGGATCAGTAATAGATGCATCTACCATTGTGGTATTTACAAAATTCGTCATCAAACTCATATAAGTGGAAAACGATGAACTGTAATATTACCTCTTTATGAAAATGAAATAAAGTGAGCAGAATACCTCAATCACATAAGGCTTTAATACCATATGAACTCTTAGCTTTGATCATGAAAGTATGTCGAAGTAGTAGAGCTAGAAAATAGTTTGTAAAGGAAATGAAAATGAATCGTTAATTAGTTATGAGTTATAGTTGTCTACTATTTATACTATGTATTAAAGGTGAGCATAGTTTAATTTGATACAGTTTACCTTTCCTCTCCCTCTTTTTACTAAACTGAACCTAATATAATGGTTTGAATTTTTTTCTTTTTTTTTTTTTTGAAGTTGAACCTAACCATATGGTTTGATTCATAAATTTTTCGAACCTAATTAAAACTGATTAAGTTTGGTTTGATCAACGGTTCGAACCGTTTGTATTAAATTTTCACTAAACATTTTTATCTTCAATAAATATAAAATTTTAAATGGAATTTACTCAACTTAATCTTAATAATTGATATAAAAGTATGATAAAGAATAACAAGATATGGAAATTTTGATAAAATTTATGAAAATTGATGGAAACAAATATAAAATAATTGTATGAATTTTTTTATTTAACTAAACGATTCAGTTCGGTTTTCGGTTCAATTCAAAACGATATAGTTCGATTCGCTTTCTCGAATCAAATCATGAATTGTTTATACATAAACAAACTAAACCGTAAATTAAATGGTTAGCAAAAAAAATCAATTTTTCAATTCAGTTCGATTTGCGATTCGATTCGCGGTTCACCCTTTTTTTGCTGAACCCTACTACATATAACTATAGAAACTAAGCACCAATACAAGACTTATAATTGGCTCAATAAATTAAAGGCACATGTACAATTGAGCCACCTATATAGTCCTACAAAACCCTAAAAGTTCCAATAATGGTAAATCAATTAAAATAACTCACAAATCATAAACAAACAAGTGATATCCAGCCTATCGTTCCCAAAAACTCTTCCAACAAGAATCCTCCACTAGTCCTTTTGCTTTGAAGATAAATCTCTGCCCAAGTTCCTTTGGACAAGATTTTTACTGGGAAACGGAAGGGTGTCCACATAAAACCATTCACCCTACACATCTTCTTCTAGTATTTATGTCATGATCCCCAACAAGAAAAACAAAACTCAAATAACATCCACTACCAACTAATCCAATATGTATCGTTATCATCTTAGGCCTAGGGTCTGAATACATCTGTTGGGACAATAAATATATATATATATATATATATGTATGTATATGGCGGAGAAAGAAGAGTTTTAGGTAAAAGCTTGCAATTAGTATGACGGATATCGATTGCATAGTCACCTTGCAACGTTCATGAATATTGTTATTCTTAATCCTTGCACCGTTAGTGGTATCGATATCAATATCGACAAGAAAACGGTAGGCTCAAAAATACCATATTGCACTATAAATTTACTATCATATTGTAATACAAGTATACAACTCAAAATTACGATATAATACAAAGATTCATTATATATAAAGCCTACACTCAAGACTCGGTCCACTCGTAGAAATATTCTAAAATAGTACGAATAATTTGAAGCTTAATAAGTAGAGGTTGTTGGAATAGGGTATGTAGGATTGTACTTTAGCTATTTGGTCATAATAATCTCGGCTGTCAGTCAATGGAGGCTTGGCGTATACAGGGGGATTTCCACTCATTTTAGCAAGTTTAATTTTTTAGTCTAAATGTTCTCTCTCTAAGTAAGCCCATGTCGGTAATGTGTCCTATTTTTCACAAATATTATTACATGATATGTCAATACCAGTATCTACATATCTATACGTCCTCAATATATATTGGTCAGTAATTACAACACGGTGAAAGCGAACATAAACTCTAATTTTCAAAGAAAACAAGAAATTGTAAAACATGGCTAATCTTATTCATACTTATTGCTTATAGCCATCTATGATGTAACAAAATAATTAGAACTCTCCTCACCGAAGAATTGTCCGTTTTAAAATCAAATGCTGCACAATTTTGGTGTAGCTACTTTGTAGGTGTCACCTACTTTGAGATTGCTCCACGTTTAGCAACATTTCTGATGAAGTCTAAAACTGGTACAATAAAGAGCATCACGATGATTAGAATTGCATCACCTTTCTATTAATAATGAGTATCACATATAGAAAAAAAGTTTCAATAGATAATATATAGCATGTATAAATACACATGATATATAACTATTAATTATATTTTGACACATAGTAATATGGGTAGTCGGTTATAGGTTATTACTTACTACTAACTCTTGTGTTTGAATTCAATTAATAGTTATATATCTCCTATATTTCTATATGACATATACTACCTATTAAATATCTTCTCAATATATGGAGAAGGTTTAGTTGTAATGAAATCCTAAAAGTTCTCATGATGGTAAAATCAATTAAAATATAACTCATAAATCATAAACAAACAAACTAAATATCCACCCTATCGTTCCCAAAACTCTTCGAACAAGAATCCTCCACAAGTCCTTTTGCTTTCAAGACAAATCTTTGCTTAAGTTCCTTTGAATGAGATTATTATGAGGAATCGGAAGAGTTTCCACATATAACCGTTCGCCCTATACATCTTCTTCTAGTATCTGTGTCTTGGTCCCTAACCAGAAAAACAAAAATCAATAACATTCACTGCAAATCAATCTAATATGTGTCGTTGTCCTAGGGTATGAATACATCTATTGGGAATATATATATATATATATATATGGCGGAGAAAGAAGAGTTTCAGGTAGAAGCTGGTTATTATTGGAATGGAGATTGAATGTATAGTCACCATGCAAAATATTGTCATTCTTAATCCTTACACCATTAGTGGTATGGAAATTAATATTGAGAAGAAAATGGTGGCCTCAAAAATACAATTTTGCAGTATAAAGTTACTATCATATTGTAATACAAGTATACAACTCAAGATTACAATATAATATAACTTTTTTTTTGTTTTTTTTGGGACCAACATAACAATATAACTCAAATTTGAAACACTGAGACAAGAACGAACACTATAGAACATAGGAAATAGTTGACAAGAAACTTGTATAGGACAAGAAATGAGAAGCATGATGCACTTCTTAATTATTCGGGAAACTAAGTACTCTCCTTCGGATCTAGGATCTTTTTTTCTTTTCTTTTTTTCTTTTTTTTTTTGGTTTTTGGGTTCCTAGCTATGGATACTGGAAAACCATGGAGATTCTTGTAGCGTGGCTCGTTTTGATTCCTCGTATCAATGATTGATTGAACGACGAACAAGGACGCCTAGCCAAGAGTGCGGCGCATCCATCTCAATGATGAACAAGTAGCTGCCACAGTACGCTTTATATAAATATACGCATGTAATTGTTGGGCTCAATATGTAAAAAAAAAGAGAAGGAAAGAAGAAAAAGGCTTTTGGAGAGATATGATTTAGGTTTGACGAAGTGATGAGGTCGTGGATGCTTTGCCCGATAGGAGACTTTCAATCTTGTGGTTGGTGGAAGTAATGCGTATGGTTTTGTAGTTGATAGAGGGAGATATTATTATTTTCCTTAGGGAATGAGTGGTAAAATGGGAGTGGAGAGAACATGAGGTTCATAGGCATACAAGTCATCGAATTGTCAATTTTGTGGCCTAAAGTTTCCAAAACTTTGATTTGTGCCTTTAAGAACTTGAGATAATTTGCAGCTTCCTCAAGCATTGATGCCGTGTCTAACTTACCTCCTCCTGGAACCAACTTCTGCAAAACCTTGAGTCTCTCACTGATTCTTTCTCTCCTTTGTCTTGCAGCCACTGTCTGTGGTACAGAAGAGATTCTCACGTTCTTCCTCTTAGGCTTCTGATCCTTCTCATCCACCATTTCGCGGTCTAGATTCACTGGCTTCAGAGCGGCTGCACAGTATATCATCTTCTTCATTGGAGAGATAGTGGTTTCGGGTTGGCTATATTCCTCCAGGGTCGCGTTTTTTAACGGACTTGTTTCCAAGAAGTCCGTGCTGGAAAATAGAGCCGCTTTCTCCAATCTAGGTTTCTTTTGATCCGGAAGGGGTTCCTCTAGAACATGGCGGAAGTCTATTTCCGGGTTCAAAAACTCGGCATGAAGGTTGTGTGTGTGATTCCCCACTGAATTTTTGTTTATGATTCCAGAGCGATCATTGATTGTGGTTACTGTACTGCCTCCAGGATTTGTTTCTCTGGAAATTTGTGAGGGAGTTTCTTCAAGCTCCTTTGCGATGCGAAGGATATCATTGAACTCGGCCTCGGATGCTTCCAGGGAATAATTCACATCATTGGACAGTGACCTCACTAACATTTCATGATCGGAAGAGATCGTGGACACACCATCATATTCTTCCAATGTATCCATGGCAAACGGAAGCCGGCCATCATCGGTGCTTTGTGTGCAGTTAGGGAATTGAGGAGGTTCCGTTTGGGAATAGTTAGCAGTTAGGTGTGTTTGGCCGATGAAATTGGAAACAGAAAATTCAGGATTCTCCGGATTTTCCCATGTTTCCTCCCCCGGGATTTGGAAAAAAGGATTTTCGGGAGTTTCCCATGAGAACGAGGGATTTCGTGGGCCAGGATCCTGCCTTTGCCAACTGTTCAAGCTCGAGCCGCCATCATACTCTATCATAACCATATCAGGAAGTGATTGCATAGGGAACACATGATCTAGTCTTCCAGGGTCCGAAGAACCAGCGATAGACATTTGGAAATTCGATTCAAGATTACACCAATTTGAGCTGGATGGCAGGAAATTTTCATAGGAATGCTGCTGATCATCATACATTTGCTCATTATATGCCGTGTTCGGCAATTGCGTATACGGCCAATCATCAGGAAATTCCATTTATTATGTCAATTTTCTAGGTGTGTGTACACACACACACACATATATATATATAGCTATGTGATTAGAAGATGGAAAAGTGGAGCTTGGACCTTAGGGGCGACAAGAGAAATGAGATTCGAAAAATAGGAAGCAAACTAGAGTACATAGGAAATACTAGCTTCGTCTTTTATATGCATTGGCTAGCTTAGAGTGTTTCTGAATGGGGACAATCTTGCCTTGGAGGGATGTGGTCATAGATATAGCAAGGATAGCGTGACCCTTGGACTTTGATTCCTCGACTGTTTACTTCATTGCTATATAATGTTGGAAAAACAGCTTTTCTTTTGAAAATGACAAGGTTTGAACCGAGTTTTGGAGCTGCCTTCGGATGGTTTATTTTTATTTTCTTGTATATTAATTTGCCTACGATTTCCATCTGTTTAAAAATTTAACGCTGGTAAAGACGAAGACGGTCTAAATTGTACCTCGTCCACATTTTTTTTTTCAAACTTAATGATTAGCTAAATTGTTTTTCTTGTACCTTGTTATAACTTGAGTGAAGATGGTGATTATTGAATAAGAATTAGAAAGTGCAATTTCAATTATTTTAAGAAAAAGATTGAAGAAATGTACTTTATTATTTTTTTTATGGCCAACTACATTATACAAATAAACATAAGAGGGAAAATCAAATCTAATTTATCTTGCTATAAGTGTTCATACCAGTTGAATAGAAGAATCTTAGCATCTTATTTTGACAAACACATGGCTGAAAAACCATGTCTTCAATATTAAAAGAAAAAAGAAAATAAGATGAAAATAATTTAACAACTGTAAATTATGATTATCAAAAGAAATAGATATAAATTATTATCATATTTTTTACACACAATCAAGATCCATACACATATGAAATTTTAAGTGAAAAATTTTATGTTCATTGTTAGTTGGAAAACCATAATATATACAAGCACAAAATGCTAACTGTGAACTATCCAAGGCGTCCATCTACAACTAAATGTGTAAAACCTAAGCTAAAAATAAAAATACCTAATTAATTAATTTAAGGGAATTAAAGGAAATAAGTAATTTATATATTTAGCCTTTGATATGGCATATAATTTGATATCAAGTACCATGGACAAAATTGCCATAGAAAAATATTCAGATATTGGTATAATATGTAATTAAGTATCAAGTACCAAGGGCAAAAGTATTATAGAAAAATATTCGGACATTGATATAGCATTTAATTAAGTATCAAGTGTCAAGGGTGAAACTATTATGAGAAAAGATCTAGACACTGGTATGGCATATGATTACACATTAATGTCAAGGGTATTTTGGTTTAGGAAAAAAGTTATACTCCCCATTAATTCAATTAACCATAACTTATTGTTGTAGTAACTCCCTCTCATAAAAACTTACGATACTTTTCAAGAAACCTACAGCACTCATCTCAACCCCAAATCCCAAATCAAGATTCGTGTCATTGAAAGAGGAATTTGCCAAGAATCAATCTTTCCTCCTTAATCAAGTTATCCTTCTATTTTCATTCTACCATTTCTAATTTATGCTTTTAAAGTTCTTTTAAGTTTTGGGACTGGAGGTGTTGATATTGTTAATGTGGTGGTGGTGGTGATGTGGTTATGATGTAAATTACATCTTATTGGCATCGCAAAGTGATGTTGAAATGTATAGTATGCGTATACCATATCTTACATATAAGCGTGTGTTTTAGGTATAGTATATGTTGTGTATGTATGTATGGACATTGTAAAGTGGATGATTGGCTAAGTAATAGTTATAGTCATACGACAACGTATAGTGTATGTATGTACATGAAATCGAAGTGGCAATGTACACTATGTGTGTATGTGTGGCTAAGTAATAGTTGTAGTCGTACGACAGCGTGTGGTGTATGTATGTACATGAAATCGAAGTGGCAATGTACATTGTGTCTATATGTGTGTGTACGCGCGTGCGTGTGTATATGAGCATGTGCGTGTACGTGTGCATGTGCTTGTGCGTGTGCATGTATGTGTGCGTGTGCATATACGTGTGCGTGTGCGTGTATGTGTGTGTATATGCATGTACGTATGCGTATATATGTGTGTATGTATGTATGCACATGAAATCGAAATGGCAATGTACACTATGCGTGTGTGTGTGTGTTTGTGTGTACGTATGTGCGTATACGTGTGCGTGTGCGTATACGTGTACGTGTGCGTGTGCGTGTGCGTATGCATGTATATGTGTGTGTATGTTTATGTGTGTGTGTGTGGGTGTACATGTGTGTGTGTGCGTGTGCGTATGCGTGTGCGTGTGTATGTATGTATGCATATGAAATCGAAGTGGCAATGTACACTATGTGTGTGTGTGTGTTTGCGAGTGCGTATGTGTGTGTGCGTGTGCGTGTGCGTGTACTTGTGCGTGTGCGTGTGCGTGTACTTGTGCGTGTATGTGTGTGTATGTGTACATGTTTGTTGAATGTGTATGGTAGGTTAGCGAATATAAACTAGACTAAAGTGATATTTGGACTTAATTGTGTTGCTAGTTGTGTTTAGCTTCGACCACTCACCAGTCAGGTCTAGTAGTATTGGTAAAGCACCTAGTGATCTTTATGCTACAGTATCTCCTGTAGAATCCCGTACTAAAATGACCCAAATAAATCTGGATTGATCTATTGCGCTCTCCTGTTAGGGAGTAGTAAACACCAATACTTATGTAGTATCTATATATATTGCATATTAGGGGTCATAAGTAACCCCAAATCTTAAGATGCTGAGCCTGTGATGGTCGTAAGCCTAAATGAAACATTTAAAATAGTTGCTTGTTGCATTTAATAGCGATATTTATATGTGTGTTTGACTGATATCTGTGTTTCATGCTCATGCGTATAGTATCTTGTATTGGGCTTTAATGCATCCTACGAAGATTGTTATTTTTCAGTTGCAGAGACAGATTACAAGGTAGATGATGGTATTTGTACGGAGGATTATAGATTTGACTTTCTATACTATGATGAGTAAGGAGATTATTACTACTTTGATGATGGAGTTGAGGTGTCATAGTTTAACTGTAGGGGTAGACTTAAGATTGTAATTATTTTATTTGAAATTGCTTATTGATGACATATGTGGTTATGGAGTCGCCTATGACTCCTATTGCTAGGTTTAGTAGGTTTAATTGTTATTCAAGCTATGAAACTCCAGTTAATGATCTAGAGTCTTTTAGTGTTTTATGAAGTTGAGTGGACAACATTTTACACTTATTTAAATTCGAGGTTATTAAATTGTGAATTGAAAATTTTCATGTTATTATTTTGTGAATCTTAAACAAGTTGCAGGTTTCTAGATGCTTGACATGTCAGTAGAAGTTAGAGACACATGATAGGGTTGTGGCATTTTGGGATCCGAGTTGTTACAGCTTTTTGTGATATCAGAGCTTAGATTGAGGATCTTTAGGGAAATAGGAATGATAACTCGTAAGTGGATAGAATTTAAATGATCAGAACTCATAACCCCTTGATCACAATTACATATCATATGTTGAAACTCCATCATATTCCTTTAATCTCTATTTCTTCCCCCATACTTTTCCAAATCATCCATTATTTCATTAAAGTCCCCGCCACATAACCAAGGTCCATTAACCAAATGAGAGATATCTTCCATAATCCACCACAAATATTTATTTCCTTGAAAATCACAAGGAGCATGACATTAAGTAAAGTATCCAACAAGAGATCCATCCTCAAAACATATTTTAGAGTGGATAAAAAACTGATTATTCTCCAAAATAGAGACAATTAAATCTGCATTCCACCATAATGATAGACCCTTACTCAATCCCCTCAAATCAACATAAAAGCTTCCTAGATACTGTAATTAATTTCAAATTCTCTTTACTTGAATTGCTACATTTTTTGTTTCCATTAAAACAACAACACTAGGGTTATGTTTATTGATTAGGTCCTTTAAATGTTGAATTGTCAAGGAAGACCCTAGTCTTTGACAATTCTAAGATAAAACATCATGGCTACCTTATGGTTGTTATGAGTCAACCACCACCACCACACAAATTAGAGAACTTAATTGGAACATCGATCAACTTTGAGGTTTTTTCAACTATCATGCCTTTCTTTCCTTTTCTAACTTTACAATTCCCAATTATTTTTGGACTTCCCTTTCCTTTTATATTTTTCACCAGAAATTTCTTCAACTTGTCCTCCTTCTCCTTTATTTTCATTTCTGTTTTTATTTTTTTCAACATAGGTTCTTCCCCTACAAACAAAGGTCACTTCAAAGGCAGACATGATAAAGCTCTTGATAGAGTCTCATTAACGTCAACATGTTGTATAGGAGGCAGTGACTCCTTATTCTTAGCTTCTTGTTCCAGCCTACTCTTCCCCTCTTCTTCAGAGGGTAAATCAACAAAATATTCTTGATGAGCACCTTTATTACTGAGTTAGGAAAAAGTATTAGTTGGTTTTGTAGTTGAAAACTCTATAAAGGACTTGATTGTCTTGGTTGTTTTAGGCTAAGGATCAAGGACTGTTTGGATGGGGCATGAGTTTGAAATTATAGTAGGCGCTTTTTGTTTAGAGATATCTTTTAGTAAGGTTCTATCAATTGAATTGGAAACTATGGATTGGACTAAAATATTGCTCATAAGGTCTTTCAAAGAAGGAAGTTCTTGCATCATGGAGGTATTATTTCCAAATGAGGATTTAGGGATTACATGTGAATGGAATGACTTAGGTATGGGATCAGTAATCTCAATAGGTTCTGTGTTTAAATTTTCTTTCTCATCACAATCCTTCTTAGCTTTGTTAATTCTCCTTTCGATCGATACACCAACATCATACACAGGAAAAGCTCTTAAGTTAGGTCCAAAAAATGTAGTTTCACATCTAGGTTAGGAACACTATTTTACACCATAACCCAACCCCCTACATTCAAAACAAAACTTAGAAAGTCTCTCATATTTGAAACTAATCCAATACTTCCCTCCTTCCTTTCGATTTACCTAAGTACCAGCTCATAATAGTTTATTGCAATCCAATCTCACTTTAACCCTCAGAAAACTTCTTCTAAAACCCTTCTCTGTCCTAATTGGATCAACTCCAATCACCATCCTAGCCAATGCACCCAACTTATTAGCATTAGTCAATGAAAAGTGCTCTAGTTGCAATCCATGAATCTGAAGCCAAAACAGAAAACAATCTAACCTTATATCTTCAATTCATGATCGAAATTTCCACTCTTCCAAAATTAGACAATGTCCCATAATCACCCAAGGATCCTCATAAATAATTTTTTGTGCAGTTTCATAACTATCAAAGGCACAAAGGAAAAGATTCACCCCATAACAGAGATCTTGACTTCACCATATTCTTTCCAAGCACGTTTTAAAATATTCATAACACCTCCCTTATAAAGAGATCTTTCTACAAAAAATTTACCAACCATTAGATACTCCTTTTCATTAATCAACTCTATATTATCTTTCGAATCAATTATAGGTTCAGAATCATCAGTAATATTGGAGTGCAGCAGGACCTTACTGGAATTAGATGCTGTCATAATCAATCTGAGGAACCAACAAAGAAAACTCAATGAGATACACAAAATGCAACAAAAGTACAAAAAAGACTACCACTAACAGCAACAATAAGACGGACTCCAAAGTGGTTTACCTAGAAAATAAAAACGAGACTCAAGAAGTGATAAAATTCGTATGAGAAAAACGTATCAGAATTAATGATGGAGGACAATGGATGCAACATGATAAAATGACTGTAAGCAAACATAACCCAAAGGATCCAAGTGATTAAGCTTACTGGATCGACACAACAACAAAGATTTTGAAATCATACTTGATATCAAGTGCAGAATCAGTAGTATGATACAAACTTCAATTATAAAGCGCAGCAATTAAAAGTAATGGAAAGTATGATTATAGTGATGTAAATGATTGAATATTAATGAAGTGGGTGAATCAAGGGTAATGAATTTGTGTGAGATCATGAAAAGTATGTGAAGAAATGGAGGTAATGAAATGTGAATAGCTAGAATATTCTAACCAACTCATATGCCACGACATGTGTGGGACCACTCTCAAAATGAGATGAAATTTTCTCTCTAAAAGCTATGGAGAGAGATCCCTGGATAGTTTTGGGGGTGTTGAAATTGATTTCATCGTATAATTTTAGAATATTTGGTGGTTGAATCGGTTGAAAACAAGACAGAGCCAAAGCTTCGATTGCTCGTTGTGGGTCTGATTGGAGGCTCGCCAGAGGTGATCCAATGTACGCTAGAGAAGAACAATTGAAAGTCAATGTTAGGGTGAAATTACAGAGGATCTAGAAAGAGCTTATATATGTAATTTGAGGATTTTTTTTAATTATTATTATTATTTATTTATTTTGGCAAAAAGAATAAAAATTAGTAAATTAGACCTGCCTAGGGTGTAAGACTTCCAATAACCATGTAATTTTGACAAGAACTATTAAGGTCTCGTTTTGATGAAATCGATCCAACAATCTTTTTCATCATTAATTTTATATTCACAAGATGTAAATCATTAAAAATACAATTAATTAAATGGTTTAGAATGATGGAATAGAAAGTTTAATTGGTTTTGTGAAAAATAGAGACGAGAGAGTGTGGAAAAAAAATCCCATCTTCAAACGAAGGAGACCAAAATTGAAAATGCGATCTGTCCAAATGTAAGTACTTGGGTTCTCCCAATAACTAAAAAGTGTATCATGCCTGAATCTAACTGGGGTTTGCGGTAGTAGAGGAACTGGATCAGAAAAAAGAGGGATTTTAGTTGTAAAATATCTAATGAAACTGTCGCTAGAATTGAGATCTCATTCAAAGAGAAAAATATCAAATATTTGGAGTTTCTTTTTGTATATTCTAGGGATGATTCGATCTGCACTAGGGATGATCCGATCTGCAAGGACCATGACTGGGAATTTTTTTATCGTCTTTCTCCGAGTAAGAAGCAAAAAATAATTAACTTGAATTCGCGACAGCTATTCGAAATCTTAGTTAAAGACTATTTGTTATCTTATGTTTGCTTTTCATGAAAAAATACCAATTGAAGTGGAGGGTTTCTTCAAACAACAAGGAGTTGGGTCAACTATTCAATCAAATGATATTAAGCATATTTCCCATCTCCTCTCGAGAAGCAAGTGGGCTATTTCTTTGCAAAATTGTGCTCAATTTCATATGTGGCAATTCCGCCAAGATCATGTAGAAAGACGAATAAGTCGCATTTATTTATAAAATTGTACATTCCTTGCACTTAGTATATTATATATACTCACTTAGATATACTTATCGATATATCTAGTATAATTAGATACGAATTCTAATGTTATCTTTATAACAGGTACAAATATTAAATCGAGGTACCCATTCTATGACAACTCTCAACGACTTAAATTTACCCTCTATTTTTGTGCCTTTTGTGGGCCTAGTATTTCCGGCAATTGCAATGGCTTCTTTATCTGTTCATGTTCAAAAAAACAAGATTTTTTAGATTTGATGGGTCCAAATCTCATCTATTTTTTCAAGACTTAGATAATATCTATTTAATAAAATATGGTATAACATGCAGCTTCCTATGAACATAAAATAAATAAAGGAGCTCTTATGTATGCGTAAATAGATGAGTAAATGACTTATAGCTAGAAATAGATCGAAATCTAGCCGAATGGGAAGTCAACGTATCTATATGTATGTAGATATCTATAGGATATCATAAAAGGGGGATTCTATTATTTTGGACCTAACCAATTAGATGAATTACTCCTAAAGGGTTACATCAGAACAGAATAGCGCTAGTTGATGAGAGTTACTTTGCAAATAAAAAAAGGAAAGTCAAATTCATTTGGACTTTTTTCTCAATTCCAATAAAATGCAACTGGATCTGGTATGAGTTGGCGATCAGAACATATATGGATAGAACTTATAGTGAGTCTCGAAAAATAAGTAATTTCTGCTGGGCCTTTACCCTTTTTTAGGTTCATTAGAATTCGTATTTACGAAATCCCATGAATAGGATCAAACCTTATTCCATGGTATTTCCATGATATTCCTCTTTCTTATTCTTAAGCAAGCCCCCGAGAAGGCTTAGTTGATCCATGATTTATGTTTCATCTTTCGTTTCTTTTTTGTTTTTTTCATTTTTATTTCTATTAAATCAAATTAAAAATGAAATAGAATTTTCATTTTCTTTGGCTTTTTTTTTTCATTTTTAATTCGATTTATTTTTTCTTTTAATTCATTTTCTTTATTTATATTTATTTTTTTATTATAATTCTATTTATTTATTTATTAGATCTTATCTAATTTCTTTTTTATTCTATTTATTTCCTATTTTAATTAATTTTATTTAGAATTTTAATTATTAATATTAAATTAATTAATTTTTTTCTATTTTGCTTTATTTTTCTATTCTATTTTCTCGATTATTGTATTCTAGTTTATTGTTTATTGGGGTGGATGTTATAGTTATATAATATAATAATTTAAATTAATTAAATTATATTGAAATTTGATTTCAAATTATGTCTAGCCTTTTCTTTTTTTTTTTCTACCTAATGGATACAAATTTTTCCCATTTTCACATCTAGGATTTACATATACAATGTATCTCACTGTCAAGAGTCAATTTCTTATTATTTCGATATTTCGATTCAAAAAAAGGAAGGGATTAGAAACTTCAAAAATAAGAGTTGGGTTGCGCCATATATATGGGACTCTATCTTTATTCTCGTCCGATTAATCCGCTCTTCAAAAGATTCGGAGTAAATGATTTAATCAATAACTATTCGATTCTTTTTTCAATTCTCGAAAATCCAGAAAGGGAAAAGATAAAGGATAAACCCATATACATACGTATTGAATACTATCTCAAATGATTAATGACGACGCGAATCTCATATTTTTTTATATAAAAACGAAACGATGCTCAACTCCATTTGTTAGAACAACTTGCATTGAGACTCTGCACCTATCCTTTATCCAACTCGAAAATCTGCCAATACCTGATGCCGCTGATCATTAATCGCAGACTCTGACATCCAAGGTTGCTGCTGTTCATTTTTTTCCAATACGGATCTCCGCTGATGCTGCTCAACGTTACTCACATCTACTATCATCTGTTGGTGCTGATGTTCATCGGTCATGGATGCTACCCCCCTCTGCTGCAATTTCTCTTCCCTACAATGTTAAGGTTTCGTAAAGATTAGGTAAGACTATTAACTTTGTTAATAATTTTCCCCCGATTGTGAGATTTCACCACAATTATGATTGAATCGCAAAACTTGAGTTTACACATAAAATCCTAAGATATTGCCCAATTTTAAGCATTGATTGCTAAAATTTAGAATGTTTTGGTAAAGTTAATTGAATTTGGAAAAATTTTCATGTTAACCCATGTTTGGTGAATTTTTTTAATATTATGTCTGGTTTGCAAGAATAGACCCGAAGCTAGGAATCACTGTTCCATTAAATCTATACAACTTCAACCTAGAATTCGATTCCACTTTCTGAAAGAAGAATCAGCCATTCATGTTTCTCATATTTATTACTATTAATCAAATTATTTATTTACTATTTAATTTAATTATGATATTTAACATTTAAGTATAATTTTTACAATTATTACTATATACATTTAATTTAATTTCATTAGATTCTATTTAATGGACATCCTCATTCTATTCTATTTTTTTCAAATCATTTACACTTAATACATAAAAGTCCATAAAACGTGGAAAATCAAGACCTGATATGACAAGCAAAACTAAAGTTGCTTGTGTTTTCAACTTCCTGTTGTAGCTCCAGAGTCCGGCCCCACCTTTATGGGAGTATCGATCTAGACCATCACCTAAAATTGGGTTTAATTACATCACTATTGTTATGTTTTATTTAGAAAATTGTCTTCAATCTACTCGCCAATTTGGGGCTTCAATTTCAATTGCCCTAATTGGAACTAATGCATAATGTACTAAGAAAATATACGTGTTACGTCTCCATTGATTCGATACGATGTAGTACTTGATAACCTTTTATGAAGAAACTGGAAATATAGCTATATGTGAAGATTTTATACATGCTAAAATTGACTCACTAAAAGTTCGGATCATCTGTTACAAAATCACTACAAGTTTGACATTAATGCCATATAACTTAGTATGTTATCTGCCCTGACGATTAGCTTTCTTGCCAAAAAATGGAACTGGACTAGCCCTAAATGATCGATTCATGATCCTAGTTCTAGACTCGCATTTTTGGGTCTGGTTTTTTAATTTGTGGACTATGATACTTACAAATTTTAAAAAAAATTAAATTAAATTAAAGAGCTTAAAATAAATTAAACTTTAAACTAAAAAAAATCAACCCAAGAGCTATGTAACCATCGGTCCATTTTGTGAGATAGCTATTGAGGATGTATATTTATTTTATATATGACCACATCCAAATTGAACTGTAGAATTACCAATATTAGACAATAAATTTAAAGGTTAAAAAAAAAACTAGTCTCATACTACTAAAGAATAAAATTTTTCTATGGATAGAAATCTATATATGCCAAATTATATAAACTTTTAGGATATATATTTATTATTGTTGTGAAATGTGAAATAAATGTTTCCTATTTACTTTAAATTAGTTTTAAAATTCAATATTATTTCAATTTTCAATTTCTCATTATATATTTTATTTTATTGTCTTTTCTATATGATTTTTTCTTCTCATTTTAGATTCGGTGGTGAATCATCCGATCTACTAAGTCAAGGGGTCGAGACAGACGACCTACGAGACTAGTCCAAATCAAAGTTATAGTTATCACCCATACCTAGGTCTACATGACTATGATATAACATAATGTTATATTTCATATGAAAGAATGATCCTAAATGGAATAGAATGAGGATTAGAATAAAAATATTTTTCTACATTTAGAAAAAGCTATGGAATGGAATGAAATGAAATTGAATAATATTAAATATTTAAATAGTATTATTTATTGAAAATACTTTTAATTATTGCATGCTACGTCTTTTTTTTTAACCTTATAAAAGTAAATCTAATTTATCATAATTAATGAAGTAAAAATATAATTATGATTCCACCTTTTTAATAGTAGAATGGAATTCCCCATTGAAATCGAAATCATCAATTCTATGGAATCACAACTACGACTTTAAAATATATTTCCAAATAAAAAGAATAAAAATAAAACCTAAATCGTGATTTAATTTCAATCCATTCCCGTATATCAAATGTTACATAAGGATAATAACAATACACATTCATCTTATATCATATTAAGTGTATTGAATACAATACGTAGATAATAGAAATCATCTATAGAGACTTATGCAGAATTAAAAACTAGAAGACTAAATTCGTTTTATTCAAGTCAACATTTTAATTACCTATAATATAAACCCACTTATCACATTGTTATTATGGCTCATGTAATATATACAAAAGGATTCATCGAGAATTATATCATAACACATTTTAATATAACAAGTGACTTTTAAATCTTTAAGAAAAAAAATAACGTATAATTAAGACACATACAGTCAATTAATAAATAGCCAAAAACTTTATAATTCTTTCAAAGCTTACGAGACCAGAGCTTTTCTAGCCCTGTAAACCTGTCCTGATTTGCTAATCGTTATGTATAAACATTGCAGTGCACATTGCGATTTTAATAGATATATCCATCATGTCGTTTCAAATCTGCATATGTTTTTATCGTTGTCACCACCATTAAGATTGTAAACAAATCGAGTTAACACAATACAGTATTGAGATCGAGCTCCATCAAGCTTAAAATTTTGAGTTCGAGCTCAACTCAGAATAATACTCGATAAGAGCTCAACTCAATTAAGCTGGTTAAAGCTTTATTTCATTTAAAAAGTATTTTTTGTTCTAATTATAATAATATTAATATTGAAACTCAACTAATATTAATTTTCGACTTGAGCTCGATTAGGCTTGTGAGCTAGTTTAAGTCAAACATTACAAGGCTCAAGCTTAACTAGGCTCATAACCTACTTCGAGTCAAACACTATAAGGCTCGAGCTCAAGTCAATTAACTACTTGAGTAGATCAGAGCTCGAGATCGAGATCGAGCTTAACTTGATTGTTCTCGGGTCGAACTTGAGTAAATATTGAGTTAAGCTCAAATAACTTATGAGTAGTTTAACTCATTTACATTCCTAACCACCACCATCTTGGTCACGACTAGCTCACCACCACATCACTATATCATCATCAAAGAAACCTTTATAATAGCATTTCCTACCACCATAAAGTTATAACTACTCTACTACAAACTTTGCTGCACCACTACCACTACCCACAAACCTCATTTCCATAAACTTAGTAATTAGCAATCTACTACCATAATATTTCCACCCTTGCTAATCATAGTGTATTATTATGGTAGTGGTGACTCGAAGAAGCTAGTAGTGATTGTTGGTAGTGGTAGTGGTGCAAAGAAATTGTAAGATATAGGTTGGTAATGATAATTGTAGAGGTTGTACATAGCCATACAATGACGATGGTAGTGACATTGACAATATTGGTGATAATGCAACGGTGATGATGAAGTTGGTCACATAGGAGTAGTGATGGTATTGTGGTGATGATGTCGATGCTAATGGTGGTAACATTATCATGGTGATGGCAGTGAGGTAGTTGGCACGTATTAGTGGTTATGTAAGGCATTTTGCAGGTGGTGGTTGTATACTATTTGATTTTTACTATTAAAGTCTATAATCACCTATAAATGCACCTCTTTAGAATAAATTTTATTGTTTTGAAAAGCTAGTCTACAAATGTTCCAGTTGCACAAATGTAGTACAGTAGGTAAAATAGGTGGTTCTGATCAATAAGGAACTTATGGCTAACTATTTGAATTTAGTAATCTTACTTAAGAGTGATGGGTTATTAACATTAGAAATTAGAATTTCTCAACTAAATTAATTAACTTTAAAGGATTAACCAAGAGTTACTCAATGTGATTAAAGTGTAGATTCATAATTTTATTGTCTACATATTGATAGGTTTATATTGAATGAGTTTCTATTCAATTGATTAGAACCTGCTTCCCTTTTGAATAGCTAAATTTTGTAGCATTAAGTAAATAACTAATCCCTCTTACAACTTAGCTAGTTAATTTGAATTTGTGACTTAAGTACGTATATGTATCCTATATTTCACAACTTCAGTAACATAAAGCACATTATTTCTAGGAATTTAAACACATGTATCCTTATTGGTTAAGCAATTCATAGATATAGTTCACTCACACTATCAAATTCCTTTAAGGGTTCAATGTTCTAATTAACACAAAGCTTATTGATCAAACAAAGAACTTACATGAACAATGCATTAAAATAGTCAAGACGTCCATTTCTTCATACTTGTTATGTAAATGATATATTAATTAACTCAAATCTATTTAATAATCACAATCCCAATAAAATAAGCTTAGGTCATGATTAAAAATGAAAGCACAAAAATCTTAATCCATTGAAAGAAAAATAACAAGGAATAAATAAAACTCAATAAATACTTATCAACAATATTATCCTAAGCTATAACAAATCCATGACTCTATTTCCAAGTACTTTAAGAGTCAAAATCTATGTCAAAAATACTTGCTATAAGTTAAAAGATCTATTAAAATGGTATACTTCACAAAAATGAAAGAAAACCTAGGGAAAAAAATAGAGGTTGCATTTAAATTCAAAAAGTTAACATTTGTTTTAGGTTGCATGTTGTTCATGTAGTTTGGGAGGCTGTGCATGTAGCACCCACCTCTCGAAGTGTCTACTTAATCTTTTTTATTCCCCTCAACTCTTAGTGCTTGAGAGATGGTTTGTTGAGGATAAGGCTAAACCTATAAGTGACCTATCAACTCAATTGCATAAGCATAAGAATCTTGAAATCATTAATAATAGAAAATACAGCAGAACCATATAAAAATAAGCCTCATTCAAAGTATTACGGTTCAACTTTTATGTACAACACATAACCAATCAAGAACTACACCTTATATTCATAACCTTTACGTAGGAAACCATATAATATAACACAGCAATCTTTAAGGCTACACCTAAAAACTTGATATCAAACCCTATAGCTAATCACTATCATTTACCTAGCCCAACATCCAAATCAATTCTTGCTTAATCTTCAGTACCTAAGGTTAGGTAAACTAACCCCTTACTTAAGTTTTTAAACCAAGTGAGCACAAAATAAAGCTGTAATACATAATCAACAATAATTAAGTACACATAAACATATAATAAAAAACTTAGCATACACAATCATATAATTAAAAACCTAGTATGTCCAATTACCCACTTGGGAGGCAAGTACATGTGCAACAATTTATGTATCATGCAAATACCATGCTAATGGACATTGCTTGCATAGGTATCAGTAACCTAACCCAACTCAACCTTCATCCGATTAGTCAACATTATTGGACATCTCGATATAAAGTACAGGAAATTAGGGTAACATAGAGATGCCTTAAAGTAGGACCCCTAAAATAATCTCGGCCCAATTGAAACCACATGAAGTGGTCAAAATCAGTTAAATAATGCACTTCTATATACTGAAAAACATAACCCAGTAAGATTTCAATTTCATAAAGTCTAACCTATAGGTCCTTTTCATATTGTATCATGCATGCAAGCAAACAACATATTCAACCAACCTAAGTACAATTTTCAAGTTATGTAGCATAAGTAATACCATCCCATTTTAGCATCTAGCCTTGCTTTCATTTTCATAATCAAGTGTTACATTCATAAGCATAGTATTGAATGGATGTCACACCTTAAGTACAATTCCAGTCATCTTATCATTCAATCAAGAATTCATTGGTGTATCTCAAGTATCCCCAGTTTTCAAGGTTTGAAGGTCACGATCATGACAAATCAATGGTCATCATATCATAGCCAATATAACACACATTCTTAGCAACCAAACATAATTGTGCAAGCAAGCTCAACCAAATCACGGTTTAATATATTACAATCTATTTTCTCAATACATAATACTATTCTAAGCAATAGTTCATAATGAGTAATAGTATTCCATAGTATAAATGTCTTAAACCATGAGAAATACTCAAGTGAACCTCATAGATACATGCAACAAACAAGCAAGTGGTCTACATTCTTTTGGCCACTATGAAATCATAGAATAACCAAGCAAGGGACTCGCTTGAATTATTACTTATCCCCATTATTCATTATGAATATTTTTGCCTACAATATTCATACACATCATAGGATAATTAATTTATTAACTTTCCAATTACAATAACAGTAACTATTATATATCGCTAATCAATTATATAACTAAAATGTATTAATTGTAACTTCCTTTTTTAATTTTTTTTTAACAAATATATATCGTCATGATTGTTATTCCAAGATTTATATAAAATTGAAAATCATAGCCAAATTACAAAAATTCCCCTTTTATTATCAAGTTAATTGTATGTTATAACTTCATAGTTAACCCAAATCATGCTTAATTCGTCATCAATTCTCAAAAAATAGAACTTATCATGTCATGAAATTTACTAAAAACACCAATTTGAAATTATAACCACTATCAATTCAACTTATAATTACTGAATTACGTTAATATATAACTAATTACTAGGTACTTAAGCAATAACTAGTATTCTAATCCAAATAATTCTAAAAAAAATCTATAAGCTCTTAAAAATTATATAGTTTTAGGTTAATTAATCACAAATATCAAATCTCTCCATGAAATACATTTTCTAAAATATCAATTCTAGGCTTAATTTTTATAAAAATTAGCTTAAATTATATAAATAATCAAATTTGATTAGAAATTTGAAAATAGACACTCCTAATATCATTATGAATTCCTAGAAATCACGTAAAGTAAGATTCATCAAATAATTCTAGTGAAAACTCATGATTTCCTTAAATTGAAAAATAGGTAGATTCGATAAAATAATTATAATGAATATAAAAACTTTATCCTATCTAAAAATCTTTAGTATGCAAATTAAATATTAGTTTAGGAGTTTAAAAATCAAGAACTGGCTTGAAACAATAGTATCTATTGTTTCGAGAATTTAATTTAATTATCGCCTAAACAGAGAATTTTCTTAAGGATCATATATTTCCACTATTAGTTTCATGAAAAGAAAAAAAAAAGGCTACATTAATTGTCTTTTCAAGATAGAACAACTCCTATGCTTATGGATCATGCATAATTTTTTTGAGGATACTTTCAACTCCTTCCTTCACATGAAAATAACCATAGCATAATTTTTTTTCAGATTTATTTAAGGTCATTAGATATTTTTTGAAAATAAAAGATTTTACCATTGAAAAATATGGCATGGTTGATGAGTTCTTGATTAATATATTTTATATGATGATTTTTTTTTATGAGTTTTCCTTGATATTTGCATTTATTTTTAGATAATGGTACTTAACTAAGTAAGATTTTGTTTTTTAGGTTTTGAAATAATCCCCGCAAGAGAATGAGAAGATAGAAACAAGTTTTACTCAATTCGAAACTAAAATGAGTAAGTTATAAAGATTTAAAGATCGACACAACCGAACAACATAGCTGTATCATTTTCAAGCGAATTTGGAGCTTATTTTCAAGTATCATCATTAAGTACATGACCAAACAACATGATTATGTCCTCAGTTGTATCATGTCTAGTTTTGAAAGAAAAGAAGAAGAAGAAGAAGAAGAAGAAGAAGAAAACGTGAATCACAATGAAGTGCACGACTAAGGAACACGATTGTGTCCCCAGTCATGTCGTTTGCAGCTGACATATTTTTATCACTTTCTATATAAAGCTTCGTTAGGGTTTTTTAGACAGAATTTTTGGCACGACTTTTTGAGATTTTTCCAAGTGAAGAACACTTAAGAGAGTAAAGCAAAAAGAAGACTTCAAGATTCAAACTTTTGTGAATTTCATGATTCTTTCTTCTATTTCCTTATATTCTTTGATTTTAAATTGTTATTTTACTATGTTTATAGAGTAGATTTTTAGTATCTAGGTCTTATGAACCTAAATCTCATATGTAACAATTGGTTAATTTAGATCTAGTAAAAATCTTTATTCTTTTTTAATCTCTTATGTGTGCTTCCATGTTTTAGGTCAATAATTCTATAGGTTATTAATTTAAATATAATATTATATAAGAAGATCGAGAGATTTCTTGTATAATGAGATTTAGCATAGTTGATGAGAGTTTGCGCAATATTAGAGATAATATTTTCTTGAATATTATTTTTAAGAGAATTCGTTGTATGATTCATGTGGCCTTAGATTACACTACGGGGAAGAGATTCTCTTAGATAATCTAGAGACTAGGATTAATAAGCTTGAGGAAGTTATTAACTTTAAAAGATAGTTCTCCTAATCAAGAAGAAATTAAAGATTAAATTAGATTATTTTTAAAGAAAGTTGCATACATAGATTTATGGAATCAAGATCTAAGTATGTCATTGACTCTTGAATTTAATCTTTAATATTTTGCTTTCTTGTTTATTTCTTGGTTAATTATTAAATTAATTAGTTGATGCAATTATAGTTTAAAGAATTGAGTTCTTAAATTGAATTTGTTTGATTAAATAATAGAGCTAAAGTTAATACTAATATTCGAGGTCTCTAAAGGATTAACTTGAACTCACATCCACTTTATTAAAATTTGATAAGTGCACTTACTTTATGTTAAGTTTTTAGTACCATTGCCGAGGCATTGAGGTGGACACCGTGAAAGTAGATGCCATTGCAAAACTTCCACCCCGAACTTCAATCAAGCCATTAGAAGCTTTTTGAGGCATGTGAGGTTCTATAGGCATTTCATCAAGGACTTCTCCAAAATTACTCGACCTTTAACTAAGTTGTTGGAGAAAGGCATGTCTTATGTCTTCTCTCAAGAATGTTTGGAAGTTTTTTATCTCCTTAAGAAGAAACTCACTACCACCATGATCATGGTAGCACTCGATTGGACACACCCCTTTAAACTCATACGTGATGCAAGCGACTATGTAGTAGGGGCAATGTTGGGACAATGAAGAGACAAGTATTTTCAACCAATTTATTATGCTAGCAAAACCCTCACAAATGCTCAAGGGAACTATACCACCACGGTGAAGGAATTACTAGCAGCTTTTTTTACCTTTGAAAAATTCTACTCTTACTTGATTCTATCAAAAGTAATTGTTTTCACTGATCAATCTGCTCTTAGGTACTTGTTGGCGAACCAGATACAAGGCCAAGATTAATAAGGTAGATCTTGCTACTAAAAGAGTTCAACATAGAGATCAAAGACAAAAAGGGTACTAAGAACTTAGCAGCATTGAGAATTTAGCAACAAATCACTTATCTCAATTAAAGAATCCAAACCTTAAAGTGCTCAATGAGAATGGGATTAATAGCATGGAATCTCTACACCATTCATTAGGTAAGTAATCCAAAATCCCCTTAGTTTGTAGATATTACCAATTTTTTAACCACTAGAGTCGTACCACAAGGACTCTCACACTAGCAAAGGAAGAAATTCTTTTCTAATGTGAAATATTATTTTTGGAATGATCCTTACTTGTTTAAAGTTTATGCAAACCATGTTATTAGGAGGTATCTACCATACCTGGAAAGATGGCAAATTTTAAGACATTATCACTGAGGACCTATAAAGGGGCATCATAATGCTAATAGGACATCTCATAAGATCCTAGAGGCCAGATTTTATTGGCTTATGTTATTTAAAGATGCCTAAAAGTATGTTGAAACTTGTGACAATTGTCATAGGAACATATCCAGCAGGGATGAGATGCTACATAACCCCATTTTAGAGGTCAAAGTGTTTGATGTGTAGGGAAATGACATTATAGGCCCTTTTCCCAACTCTTATGAGAATAAATACATATTGGCGGCTATTAACTACATTTCTAAGTCGGTTGTGGCTGAAGCTTTATCTACTAATGATGCTAGGGTAGTAAAGAAATTTTTGAAATGCCTATTTTCTCGACTTGGTACTCTTAGGATGATTATAGGTGATAAGGGAACATACATTTGTAACATTCAACATGAGCAAGTGTTGAAATGTTATGGTGTCACACATAGGATAACCACCCTGTACCACCCCTAAACTAAAAGCCAAGTAAAAGTGGCTAACCAAGACCTAAAATGAATCATTGAGAAAACCATAGAGCATCATAGAAAAGATTGGTCAGTGAAGTTGGATGATGCTCTATAGGTACATAGAACTTTTTACAAAACCTCACCAAGAACAACACCATATCAATTCGTATATGGTAAAGCTTGTCACTTACCGGTGGAGATTAAGCACAGAGCTTATTAGGCAATTAAAAGTGCTAACTTGGATTTTGAGCATTTAAGTACTTATCAAAAGCTTCAGTTAAATGAGCTCGATGAGTAGTGAGCCATGGCATACGAAAACTCGAGGATATACAAAGAAAGGACTAAGAAGTATCACAATCAACAAATCAAGCAAGGTTGTCAATTTAAAAAAGGAGATCAAGTTCTTTTGTATAATTCTTGATTTTGTTTATTTCCAAGTAAGTTATAATCTAGATGGTCTGGACCATTTATGATCAGTAAGGTTTTTCCGTATGGGACGGTTGAAGTTACACATCCAAAAAGGAGACCGTTCAAAGTAAACGGTCAATGGTTGAAATTATATTTGAGCTGTAATTTTGAGCAAGAGGGATAGGTGGAGTTCTATCTCGACTTAGCAAATCAATCATAGTTGCAAACATATTCCGTCAAGTTATCGACATTAAACATAATGCTCTTAATAGGCAACCCAAGTCAGTTATTTATTTTCATTATTTTTAGCACTTTGCTTATGCATTTAGATAGTTTTAATTATTGGTTATATTAGTATTTGCATATTTTAATTTTATTTTTTTTATTTTTTTACATTAATTTCTCACACCTAAGATTAGGCTTAATTAATTAAATAAAACAAAGAACATAACAATGTACTACAGGATCCAGAGATACGGTCATATCTTAGACCATATTACTTCTAGGCATGCTTAACATCATGATCACAGCGTGATACACGGTCATCTCTTAGATTGTGTTGTTGCCAGGCGACTTATTTAGTCGCATCATAGTAGAGTATAAGATCAAGAGACACGATCATGTCTCTAGTCATGTCATACCTACTATATAACTTAGTAACCACAAGTCCTTTCCTCACCTCTGCTCACTTTCTATTTCACACACACATACATGACATCCTCTCTCATCTGTCCTCTTTCACTTACAGTTAAATACACAAAAGAAGACACTAATGACCATAGTTAATCTACAATCCATCACTCATACCAATTCAAGCTTCCCTAAGTGCACTTCACTTCAAGTACTCTAATAATTTCTTAATATCTCTCTTCTTCATGAATTTTTTCTTGGAAGAACTTACTTGAATTTCACTTTTCTAATTGATAGAGTAGTTTGAACTTAGGGCTTGTATACGATTCTACTTAGTTAATATGAGTTATGATGAATGTTATTTGTTTTAGTAGTTGGGCAATGATGTCCATGATGAATACGATCATATTCTTCAATTAGGAGCTAAACTTAGATTTTAAAAGACA
This sequence comes from Lumnitzera racemosa, assembly GCA_024138005.1. Lineage (NCBI taxonomy): Eukaryota > Viridiplantae > Streptophyta > Magnoliopsida > Myrtales > Combretaceae > Lumnitzera > Lumnitzera racemosa. The sequence continues at coordinate 7,438,838 of JAMXBC010000008.1, read as the reverse complement.
TGATTATTGATACGATCATGTCAATTATGATGTATGTTAAGGGGTGTACAAGTTTCTCTTCCACATTAGGGCTTTAATCTTTCTACAAATAATGTTGATTCTTGCAACTTAATTAGTTAAGGTTTTGAATTAATTTCAAGATTTTGCACTTTAGATGCTGGAAATCATAAGAATCATCTGTTCGTCATGCTTAGATTTCTTTGTGTAACATGCAGCTGTGTAATTATGTGACTACTTTTTCAAAATCTCAAAGAATAAGACATTCCTACCAAGTGTTTGATGAAATACCTCAATGCTTTTTATTATGCTTTCTTCCACAATTGTGCTTAGTTTTTATATTATTTGTTATTTTAAGTGTAGGGAAAGACTTGATGACCATTTCTTTATTCTAATTAACTTTTTTCTCATGTAAAGCATGGCACCAAGGAAAAAACTAGACATAAGGTGCAAAAACAAGGCAATTGCATCATCATCTCAACTATCGCTATCTCCTAATCCACTAACAACCATTGATCCCCCAATCCATCCGATGTTGCATTTTTCATTAAAAGCCGTTCGAGACCAGTTTCAATATTTCCAATCATATACTTTTGGAGATACATTATATCTTGATGGAAGTGTTATTGAGGAACTCCATTCACTTGATTAAGTTCGGGATACGGTTTTGGTCAAATTATGGGAAAAGCTACTAACATTTCAAGCTCCCATTTATTATGAACTTATGCTTAAGTTTCTTTGCATAGTGCAAATAGATAAGCTTGCAAGAAATTTCAAACCGTAATGGAAACTATGATTTCAATTAAACAACTGCTAACATTTAATCACGGTTGTTGAATTTGGAATTTACTTGGGCTTGTATTCGGAAGAATATGTGCAGACTAAGGAATTTCTTAAGCTTCCAATCAAGTTACCATATGGAGTCTCATAATACAAGTTTTAGTAAGATATTGCTTTAAGGTAGATCTTATGAGGATAAGTCTAGTAAAGCTTCTTGCCTGTGCTACCCCAGTTATGGCATTATCTATTGGCTAATATCTCATACACTTGCAAGGTAGGGGAAAGAGTACCGGTGTTGTCAATAAACTTGAGCTGTTAGCTTAATATAGTATGATTGGAAAATATCCCATTAATTTGGCCATGTTATTAGCAAATTACTTAATGAAGCAGGCAATTAGCATCCACAAGCATGGGAAGATTTGCTATGGGACATATGTAACCTTGTTGGCTTACGGGATGGGGGTTTTTACTAGACGATTGTTTAACATGATGTTAGTTAGAGAGATGAAGCCATCAAGGAAAGAAATATTCAAGAACAAGCACGTGAATTTGGATGCAACCAAAGGACATATAAATGCAAGTTCAAGTGCAAGCTAAGGGTTAAGCACTCAATTTGATTGGGTAGAGGAAATGTTGAAAACTTTGAATACCAATCAAGATAGGATGGAGTATAAAATGAGCAAGATAATGGCTAAGTAGAATCGCATTACGTAATTCTTTTGCAACGTGGTTGGATTAAATAATTTGAAAGTTCCTAATGTTTTTAAAAAGGATCCCTTCTTGTCTTCAAAAGAAGAAGCCACATACGAGTCAGTTAAAGAGGAAGAAGTTAAGAAGAAAGTCTAGAAGAGGAAGGAGCTCAAGAGGAAAGTTCAGCTAAAGAAGTCAATGATGAAGTAAATGATGAAGATGTGAAGTTTGAAGAGGACAATGATGATTTTATGGATGATGATTAAGGAGATATAGCTGTTTCATTTTTATGATATGGCCTGGGATGTACATTGATTTTTTAGACTTAGATTTACTTTACTAGATTCTTTTATTTGCTCTTGCTTTTGTTTTTCTTTGTTTTGCTTTTCTCTTTTATTTTTTTCTTTTGTCTTCATAGAATTATAGTTTGATTGCTTATCCATGCTGGAATGGAAGGTCGAAACTTTTTAGATGGAAATGTCTAGTTTTTGCATTTGCAAATTTGGCGTAGGTTACTTCATAACTTATAGCTTTTGTGCATTTGTGATTACTCAAATTTATAGAGAGTATTAGTTTCTCCTTTCCTAATTGTCTATTCCCTTACTCATATGAGTTTGCCTTAATCCACATTTTTCATTACACGACTTAATTTGTACATTGGGAATAATGTACGGTTTTAAGTGTGAGGAAGAAGATATAGAAATTTTGACTACTTAAGAGATCAATTTTTTGCATTTAGCCTAATTTTGTTGCCTTATAATTATTTGAAAATTGATAACTTCCAATGGATTAAATTGAATACATTTGAATACTTGATCTTTAATGAATGAATTATACGATGCCAACGTTGATAGGTAAAATCTGTATGGAGTAAAATTATAGATTATTTAGCTCAGGATTTTAAGGACTTAGGATTAAGCAGCATCACTAGTTATGAGTTAGTCATGATTATGTACGAAGCTTGCTTTGATGTATGCTTTTCTCTTAGATGACCTTGAAGCCTTATAATCCTTAGTAAATAAACAAATAAAATTTGTCTTTTGAGAGACCCTTGGAAACTTGAATTAGTTGGAGGTAGAAAGTGATATAAATACATTAATAAACAAATGATAAAAAGGAAAAATTCATAAAAATTTGCCTTAGTCCCTCAAAAAAGCAAGTTTGAATTCTATTGTCAAGGCCAAAGTAAACTTAAAGAATAAGTTGGTATGAATTGGTCTTAATCTGTTAGAAGAGTAACGTTCTTTTCCACTATCAATATGAGGGCTAATTTGGTATAGATTGGCCTTGGTTCATTAAAAGAGTGAGATCTTTCCTGTTGCCAACACAATTATCCCTAAATAATGTGTTTAATTCGATTAATTTGCAACCTTCCCAACGAAAGTAAGAACTAAGGAGATAATTAGAGGATGAGTGGATGAAGTACGTATTTACTATAAATTATGGTACTTGGTGAAATTAAAGAGAATATTGTATATATTTTAGCTAAATAAGTTAAAATTATTATGACTTTTTCCTAATTAGTAAGATGTTTAATTTGTTTTTTAGTTTATAGAGATTGACCTGTGAACTCTAGTACTTTGTGCCCTTTGGACATTAACAAAAATATTGAGTATAAAGAGTTTAAGAAGTTGTTTAAAGGAAATTCTTTAGAGTTGTAAGTTGAATCTTTTTTCGGGTTAAGTGTAAATTTTAGCTTTTTTCCTACCTAGTGATGGTTTTTGACTTAAGAATTTGTCCTAACTTTCTTTTCTTTATTTACTTAAGGATAAGCAAATTCTTAAGTATGGAGAAGTTTGATGAGTTCGCAATTGCATATATATTACATGGTAATTTTTTATGATTTTCCCTTTATATTTAATTATTCTTAGATAATAATACTTAATTAAGTAAAATTTTATTTTCTAGATTTTAAAACGATCTATGTGAGAAAACGAGGAAATAGAAATAAGTTTCACTTAATTCGAAGTTAAAATAAGCAAATTATGAAGGTTTAAAAGTTAACATAACCAAATAATATGATTGTGTCATTTCTAAGTGAATTTGGAGCTTATTTTCAAATATCACAATCAAGTAGACAACCATATCCTTGATCGAGTCATCCCGGTTTTAGAAAAAAAGAAAAAATAAAAGAAGAAGAAGAAAACGTGAATCATAGAGAAGTACATGATCAAGGGATAAGGTTATATCCCTAGTCGTGTCGTTTGCTGCCAACATATTTCTATCACTTTCTATATAAATCTTGGTTAAGGTTTTCTAAATAGAATTTTTGACATGACTTTTCCAGAGTTTTTTAAGTTAAGAACACTTAAGAGAATAAGGTAAAAAGAAGACTTCAAGAGCCAAACTTTTGTGGATTTCATGATTCTTTCTTCTATTTGCTTCTATTCTTTTATTTTAGATTCTTATTTTACAATGTATAGAGTATAGATTTTTAATATCTAGGTCTTGTGAACTTAGATCTCACATGTGATGATTGGTTTATTTAGATCTAATAAAGATCTTTATTCTTTTCGAGTCAATTATGTGTACTTGCATGTTTTAGGTTTATAATTTTATAGGTTATTAATTTAAATATGATATTATGCAAGAAAATCAAGAGATTTTTTATATAACTAGATCTAGCATGGTTGATAAGAGTTTGTACAATGTTAGAGATGAATTGCAAGACTTTTTCGAAATCATAATATTGTCATTGATATTATTTTTAAGAGAATTCATTGCATGATTAATGCAATTTTAGATTATGATATGGGAAAGATACCCTATTAGGCAATCTAGAGATTAAGGTTAATAATTTTAAGAAAGTTATTAACTTCAAAAAAAAGTTCTCCTGATCAAGAAGAAATTAAAGATTAAATTAGATTATTTTAGAGAAAGTTGCATGTATAGATCTCATAAATCAAGATCTAAGTACGATCTTGAGTCTTAAATTTAATCTTTAATATGTTGCTTTCTTGATTAATTATTAAATTAATTAATTGTTGCAATTATAATTTAAAGAATTGAGTTCTTGAATTGAATTTATTCAATTAAATAATAGAACTAAAATTAGTACTAGTATTTGGGTTTCTGAAGGATTAACTCTTACTCACGTTCACTATACTATAACTTGATAGATATCCTTGCCTCATATCAATAGTTATTACTAGCCTCTGGCCATCCTCTTTTCCACTATATATTTTATCTAAGGAAGGCGTAGGTAAAGGAGTATCTACTTAAAATTGGCAAGTTATTATGTTAGTTTGTCATTTCTATCCAAATTTCCTTTATTTTATTTCAGTTCCAATTGATGGTTATGGTGGTAGTACTTTAAGGATGGTGGTAGTACTTTAAGGCAAGTGGTAGTCGACTTGATTCCTTATAAGGAGGGGATATTTCAATTAAAGTTGGGTGATTTAGAAGGTGAAATGAATTTGTTATGTGTTTTTCTTTATTTATAGGTTGATTTTTCAATTAAGATATTAACAATAAATTAATTTTCTATCAAGCCAGATGGCACATCTAAGAGTTCCAACTCATCCTTAGCTGCCCTTACCTTCCTTGCTTTCCATGTTTTCATTATTTAATCATATAATATATATTAATTATTTATTATATAAATAAAAAGGTAATTATGATCTTTAGTTTAATGCTATACATTTTTTTAGTGAAATTTTATAATGACTCTTTACAATTTAATAATCATTCTAGGTATAGTAGAGTAGTATATTATAGATCAAATTCCAATCTCTTTATTTTTGAAATAATTTTTTGAGGTTATTTTAACTTATTTTTCAAATTTGATTTAACGTAGGTGCTTCTTCTAACTTTTTTGGTTCACACTAATATTTGACATCATACACAGAAAGTCTCATTAGTGCTAAACTCTAAAATAAAAGTCCCATACATTCTTTCATTAGTTCTTCCCTCTAGTAAAGCATATGCAACTTAAATTATCAAACCTACAAGATATAATTTACTCTATATGCCAAATAATTCATTTTTAGCATCTCTTTACATATGGGAGCTCAAACTTCAATTACCAATTAGCAACAAATTGTACTAGATAACTTATATTTATATCAAATAAAACCCTTATCCTCTTCATCTTAGAAAGTGAATTATAGGGAGTCACTTTGTTTAAGTTTTGTGATCTGATTGTAAAGTTTGACCTATGTTAGATAACATTGACCAATGCTCTAAATTTAGAGGTTTAAAACATAAGGTTATGGTAGTAAAATAGTAACAAAATGATCAAACATAATTATTTTTAACTTTATGAAATTAAATAAGGAAACTTAATATTTTAATGGGCAAACGTTACAAGCTTTGTCTAATTATCATCTTTATTCCTATTCCATTTTATAATAATTTATTTCGGTTTTCACATTTCATATTCTATATATAGATTTTCAAAAGTTTACATTTAGATTGATGTATGAGTTTAACAACTTAATCATTAAGTACATAATTTATTTTGATAAGTTTTATAGCATTAGTACAAAAATTCCCCAATAAAAATTCCATTCATTAGTTTTTGAGCAGATGGTGACTTCTTTGATAAAACTAATTAAAGATTATTAGCATATTCTTAGCTATTTTGACAAATCTATTTATTATGTTTACGCGTGGTTCTAAATTTTACTTTATGCGTTCTTAAAACTATTTATGCACAATCTTCCTTGTTTAATTATGAATAGTGAGTATATGTAGCCAAATTCACTAATTATCTTATATTTTGAATTTAATTATAAACTCTGTTTATATATATATATATATATATATATATCTGTGTTTGTGTGTATATGTATGTATTTATACATAACATGTTTCGCAAGAATTGAATCAAATGCCAAAGACTTAAAGCTCTACCGTTTACGACAGATCCATAGGTGACTAAGCGAATTTGTTCATTTTCTAATGTTGACCAGCTTCGAGCGCCCTTGAATATTGAAAATTCTAAATAAATTATCTTGACGCTACTCGTTAAATAAATGGTATAAACTGCATAGTTTGAATAAATGGTCATATTGCTATGGATTTATATGGTGTCAATTTTTATATTATAAAAGGTACGAATATACATATTTCGCTTGCGCATTTTCTCAAAATCAATGGCGCTATGAAGTTTTATCAGTCATAACCAATAAACTTTAGACAATTGAATTGACGAACTAAATGGACAAGATAAAGCATCATGTGATGAATTGCAAAATTGAACCAGATAAAAAGTGGTAATTGCGTTTCTTTTTCTTTACCACCACCTCCCGCGCCACCTCTCATTAATAATACAACGTGCTTTTTCTTCGAAGCAAGAATACAAGTAAGACTTCGGAGAAAGAATCGGGTTTAAATTAGTTGCCAACTTGAAAAACCAACAGAGGTGTTTGTGAAGACTAATTTCACATCTGAAACAGATGAATGATTTAAAATGGAATAGCGACTGGAACGGTAAATCCTTTATATGGAGCAGAATAGATTTGAATGAAATTAAATATACAGATAGTAATAATTATAAAAAATGTCCTTAAATATTAAATGTCTTAATTAAATTGAAGTTTAAATTAGTAATTGTTACATTAATAATAATAAATGTAGAAAAATTAGAATCACCGATTCCACCTTTTTAATATTAAATGTCTCAATTGGAATAAAATGCGAAATCGAATTCCTCCTTGAAATTGGAACTACCAATTCTTAGAATCACAATTTCGACTTCTAAATATACTTTTAAATATAAGAAAATGAAATAGAATCTGGAATTGCCAATCCAATCCAATGTACTAAACGTAGTGTATAAATGTACGTATAATGGTTTTCGTATAAGAATAGGCTTTCTCGTTCAAATAAACCATACTATAAGTCTTTGTATAGAATTTGTATGTGGAAAAAGGATTCATTCATTAGTACACATCATGTCTAAATACACATAGCATGCAACACATGACATGCAACACATAGCGTGTGACTATTAATTGGATTTAAATACATAGATATTTCTAGTCACATGTGTCGTTATGAATTGTGATTTTGCACGTCAAATGAACATCACTACAAAAAGAGAACATGATATACGAAATGAGATGTGACGCATTACATTGTTCCCTCTTTAATTTCACATACTTTTGCGCTAACAAAGATTTAACATGAAATACGAATATGAACACGACCCGTTAATAAAAATTTCTAGTCTTAGAAAAGGGAAAAAAATTCAATGATACTAACATGTCACGTGAATAGAAATGACATATAAGTACTAATAAAGTTTTGACATATGATAATGAAAGAATGTATTTTTTAAAAAAGTATCAATTATATTTTCATATATCAAAATTTTCTTAATACCTGTGCATCACTCATTAATCCACGTAATGTATTGATACTAATGAACCCTTTCTTTAGGAGAAGTGGTAATCCGATGACATGTAGGTGAGATATGATCAAAAAAGGAGTGAGGGAAGAACAATTAATCCTTAAAAGCTCTTAAGGGTGTATGATAGTGTAGTTAAATGGTTTGATCTAAATAAGGACAAAGAAGCATCATATATAGATGTTAAAACCCATTTTCAATCATTGCATGACTTGAAAGATCGACTCACAAAATGGGCCCTTCACAACATATGTTGGATCATTTTAGTGATTAAGAATCAGCATGCATCCTGCTTTGATGTCATTACCTCTTCTTTTAAGTCTTGTAAATGACTTCTTATTAGGCTTCTAATAGCCTAAGTCCAATTATCAGTCTACTCTTTGCATAAGCTAATTGAGGAATGTAAGAGTGGATGGACTGGACTAGTGATTCTTGTTTCGAGCATATTAAGCCGATACCAAATATCTCCATTATATTTTATCCCTTGCCAAAAGCTATAGTAATTGCTTGACTTTAGGAAGACTATGTCATGGCCACATCTTCTTCCTACAAAAAGTGAAGCACAAGAAGCATCTTACTATCCGCTATCAAAACTAGCAAAATTCATATACCTTTAATACAACAATCTCCTATAACTTAATCACATAATTTCCAATCATTTGTTTTCCATGATGGCTTACATATTTAATACGATAATTGTAGAAGTAGGGTCCAACTAAAGTAGTTGTGTGCGTGCTGTGTGTGTGATGCACTACACATGGTTTAAAATAAGTGAAATGAGATTATCACTTGAAGGAATGATTGGGTAAGAATAAGGCAGGGATGAGAAATAAGTAATCTCAGTATTTTAAATGCACAAGTAACAAACAAGGCAATTTTATAGGACCTTGGGTGTTCACTTTATAGCTTGAATAAATAAGATCAATTCTTTACTTAAATTGCTTATTTGACCTTACAGAACAGAGATTTCGTAAAATGTTATTGTTTCTTTATTCTCTCTAAGAGTTCCAAATGAAGAGAAAATGCTAGGTATTTATAAATTTTTAGGCAAGATAACATCTGTTTAATCATCTATGTGATCAATGGATAAGATAAAGCTTGCTCAATTCATAGTTATTCATGATGAGATAGCTAATTGGTTAAAAGGCTAGTAGCCTTCCTTATAAGTACATGAACTTGCTTAAGAAAGGTTGGGTGTGGACGAACTGGACCAACGATTCCTATTCCAAGTTCATTAAGCCAAATCTCCCTAACTCATCCTAATATAAAGATCGAACTCCTTAGACCCTATCAACTAGCCCACTGAGTTAAGCCTAAATAAATAATGGGCTTAACCTAATAACTAAAATAGCAATTTTTCAACCCTTTAGGATGATATAGCTTAATCAAGGAATGTTATTTACAAATTAAAATTTATCATAATGTCTATATTCACTCATTTGAAATAAATGATAGCATTAGGCTTATTATAGTACTTATGCTAATACAAGAACTGTAAACCCTGCAAATTTAACCATTTGAGTATGAGATTAAGGCCGAATACCATAAATAAATTTAGGAATCGATATGGCCAAATAAGATAAAAATTTCATTAAGTTGTAAGTTTGAATATATTACGAGTAATAAAAACCCTAAAATTTTAATCAAAACCTAAATTGCGTACAAAAACCCTAAATCCGATGTGCGCGTAAATACTCGAAATCGAACCCAAACTTCGTTGAAACCCTAAAACTATAACTTTAAGCTTATAAAATGAATAAATATTACTTAATAGAGTCGATCACAATTATCGTATAAATCGCGTAAAACTTTTAACGAAAATGTTGAAATAACTCGTAAAAATTATAATTTTAACAAGTATTAATTAATTTGATAAATTTTCATAAAATCCCAAAAATTAATTTATAAATGTTATTTTTATTATTTTTATGTTTGAAAAAATTACATAAAATTATTTTTATTTTCCTTTTTCTTCCTTTCTTTCTTTCTTTCCTTCCTTCTATTTTCCCCTTGTTTCCACGTTAAAATTCCGTACATATACAGTAGCTCATGTGTTTATTATCCAATTACAAGTGTCAAAAAATAAAAGGAGACAGGATAAGTTAATAAAATAAGTTTCATCTTTTCATTAATTGTAAGATTAAGCAAGATTTCTTTCTTTTGTTTGTTTTAAAACTTCATGTTGCTGTTTCTTTTCGTTTGGAAATTGCAAAACCAGAAAAAAAAAAAAAAAAAAAGAAACAGAGCAAAAACACACAAAAACCAAAACCAAGAAGAATAAAAGGGAAAAACAAAGCAATTGGAAGAAGAAGAAGAAGAAGAAAGCTAAAGGAAATTAATCAAATATTTTACTAAAATAATTAGGTAAGTATTTATTTAATTTTTGTATATATATATCATATAGTATGTACATGTATATGCTAAGTATTTTGTTATATATTTAATTAGATATACATATGTGTATGAATAAATAGATATGTACATAGATATTAAGTATTTTCTCTATTTGTGTATAAACATACGTATGTGGGCATGTATATATGTATTATTATGTATAACATACGGTATATGTATAAATGAGAATACATATGATATGTATTTAGTATTTTCACTATTTAGGTATTGATATATATATATATATGTATGTATGTATGTATGTATACGTGAATATATATATATCTATGTGTATATGTATATAGTATTTTTCTTAAGTAGAATATGTATGTATACTAAATATTTTCTTTATATACATGTATATATATTTAGTATTTTACTTAATTAATTATGTATATATATGCATGACTATATATAAAGGTATATATATGTACATAATATTTATTTTAGCATGTGATATGTATATATGTGTATTATGTAATTCCGTATATATATGTGTACATATGTATATATGCCTATTTTGTATTTTCCATATATATGTGTGTATGTATAAAATAATAAGTATACATATTATTAATAATATTTGTATTTAGTATATATATATATATACGTATATAGTATGACTATATATGTATATAAGTATATAAAGTATAAATAAGTGTATAATATACTTGTATATAATATATAAGTAAAGTTTGAATAATTTAATATATAACATATAATATACGTATAACTGTACACATATAAATAGTAACACATACATAAAAATACTAGTATACTTAAATAGTGTATACAATATACTATAATAATAATTTAATAAATAAAGTAAGATAATAAATATATATAAGAATACCGTAATTTATAAAAAAATTTAATAATTAAATAAATTGAAAGATTTGATTAACTATAATCATAATTATTTATATATATAACAATATCGTAAAATAAAAAATAATGAAAAATTTGGAAAAAGGTATAAGCTTGATACGTGGTACTTTCACGTGTTGCCACATTACTATTTATGATAAAATAATTAATTTTCATAGTTTATAATAATAAATAAATAAATAATTAGATAGGAAAAAATAATAAAGTTGAAAATTTTGAATTAATAATTCTAAAATCTCAAGAACAAGTAAAAATAGGTAATTATAATAAAATAGGCTTAAAATAATAAAATTATCAATTATACGATCTAAATAATTATTAAATCATAAATATATTAAAAAAAGCTTAGATTAATATTTTATAACTTTTTAAGTTAAAATGATGAACTTTGTGATATTTTTATATCACAATAAAAAATGCGAGTTCAACGTCTAAAATGGACCTCGCTACGAGAAAGTACGCTTGAAAACAATCAAAATGGACCATGAGTTCATAAGAATTTGAATTAAATTGAAAAAGTTATACGTGATTGAAAATTTAAGATAAACTGAAAAAAATAAGTAAAATATTTAAGTAAAACTATGTTTATATTATACTTAGATTATGGTGAGAAACTAAGCAAATAATGATAGATATTTAGTTAATAAGGAAACCTAGTTTTTTAATACACTTATAATCTTTTTTTATTCTTTAGGTATTCAATTATCGAGTTCAGGAATCCTCAAAAGTCGGGAAAGTAAGCATAACCCAAGTAAAGGAGTTCTTATGATCTACTATTTGCTTGTTGTTTATTATTTATATGATACTTATGGATTGATATTGATTGTTTATTAAATGATTGATTGCCTTGCATGCTATCATTCGTGTGATCACTTCCTAAAATTGGTAAATGTAACTATTCGATTAAAGAAACTAGTTATAATTGTTGCATATCTATGATCCAACTGGTACGCTGATAGAGAGTGTTAGCTTTGCAAATTTTTGAGAAAAGTGTTTTAATAAACGTTTTTCCTATCTTAAATATACTTTAAAATGATTTTTGAAAAGGCTCGTTAATTATGTTTTCATTGTTAAGGCAAAGTTAGCATATTATCTCCATCCGTTTGCGAGAGGACTCGCATATTTGTGGCAATAGGACCTTAGATGTTTGTTAATGGCGAGATCGACCCGCTATTTATGCCCGAAGGGCCTTTGATATGTTTGGTGGGCAACTTTAGTTGAGATCTACCTATATTGATTGTTGATTTTCGGATTAGGATAATAGTTGAGTAACGTCTGGTGGGACAGTATCCCCAAGCAGCCTCATGCGGTTAAGGTGAGGTGCTTCGTGCAATTAAGTATAGAGAAAAAATCGATATGTAGACGACGTAACTCTATACCTTTCATAGTTCCAGACTCCTATGGATGTATTGCTTGTATTCATCGTGCTTACATTTATTTCATATATAGATAGCTTGCATGTGTGTTAATAATATTTATTTGATAACTTGCTTGATCGGTATTGATGAAGAACGAACTCACTGAGCTGTGGTTTACTCATTCTCCTATAGTTTCTTTTGCAAGTTTCTTGTAAGTAGGGATTGGGATAAGCTCGAGAGCAAAGTACAAACTATAGAGAGATTTGGCAATGTTAGAAGTGATTGAAAAGTGTATAGTGATACAAAACACTCTAAGTAAAGCATATTTCTATAATAATATTATGTAGTATTTCTTGTAAATTAATAAGTTCTTTTACTTTATCTTAGTATTTAGTAAGGGATACCGATTTTCTACGGTTATAATGGACAGTGGCTTATCAAATATCCATAGACACATATATGCTATAGTAAATTAATTAAATTAAGAATTGAAACTTTAGTGATTAATTGCTTAAAGTCTTGTAATCTTTGACTTGTAAGGCGATTTTCAGATCATGAGTATACATATGATATGAAAATTTTAAACAATTCTATTAGGCTCCCTTTAGAGTCATGACAAGAACATTAGATAAAGTATAATACAATAAAATAAATCAAGCTTGAAGAATTTGAATCAAACAAATCATTCTTCTTGAATGATAAAAAGGGCTTGTGCCTTTAGCATGTTTCAATTTAGTAATATTATATTTTATTTTATGTAATATTATCAATACACACCTTTTATAGATGGGGATATGTAGCATACATCCTATATAAATTATAACATAGGTTTTAAGGTGAATAACGAGGATGAAAATGTTATATAATATACCTTTCCTATGATTATATGTGTGATATCCCATGGTTAAATGTCACTCGTGAATTATGGGACTGTAGTATTGATTTATAAAGCATTGGTGGTGAATATTTTGTCAATATAAGATTATAACTTTTGGACTAAGTGATTAATCGGTTATTTGTGTTTATTAGCTTGATTTATTTACTAATTTTAGCTTGAAGAATTATAAATAATATTAGAGTTGATCTCTTGCCAATATATAGATGATTTCGATTTGACTTTAATCTAGAGAAGATGTTTGAGAAGGGCAAGGAGTATCAATGAGGTGTGACTTTTGGCATACTTCCAAGATGACCTATAAATAAAGTGTGGCTGAAATCATACATCGAAAAAGGAAGAAAATTAGGGCTCAATTGTAAAGTCTGACGACAAATGTCACATGTTTAAATATGGGAGATTGTGACACTTCATGATTAAGTATCTTATATGGATTATGAGATATATTTCATAATAATTTACAGTAATTCAGATATATTATATGTATGTTGTATATATTATTTATTATATATTTGATTCTATAAATATGTATAATTATATGATCATACTTATCATATTTAATATATTATATATATGCTATATAAATTTCGTGTAACCGTACCTCATCAACACAAAGTTGCAATTTTTGAATCAAATGGTTAATTGGTTCATTTGTATTTATTGACTTGATTTATTCACTAATTTTTGCCTAGGACATTATAACATGAAAAAGAATTTAAAAAAAAAAAAAAAGAAAGGAAAAAAGACTTCCGCAACAAGCCAACTCCATATGATAACTGTTTAATTTGTGAAAACCGATCCGGACCACCATCGAAATCTAACCTGCCCCCTGGGACCGTTTAGTTAGTTATATTATATACATCCATACCCATTTTTCGAATTGTAAATAGGATGCGGACCTGTAATATGCACCCATCCTCCCATGGTTCTGAGATACTGGACAAAGAAAATCCCACACAGGACCCGCTCAGCATTTATTAGCATTATTTCCCTGAAATGGTATTAATTACATCGAAAATGACTGTACCGTATAGACCTATCTAATCGTTTGCCCAGAATATATAATTTTGAAAGCCCAACCTTAGTAGTATATGGTATAATTGTGCAACATGTTTTTCCTTTCTCTGAAAATTTTAGTACCTTCAGTTATGGTGTAATCGAACCAATTCAAATTAGTATAATGCTAAGTTCGAGCTTAAGCTGGAATTTCACTTAAAAATCTAAAATTTAAGCTTGACTCTCAAATTTGATTAAGCATTATATTTTACACTCAAGCTCAACTCGAAGATTTATATGATAATCTTGAGTTTGAATTTGACTCGATTAAACTTTAATTGTTTATAATTTTTTTAAAAATAACCTCAAATTTACTTATATTTAAAATATAAAAATAAATTAAAAATTATATTAAGTTTAATTAAGTTCCATTAGAATCATGAGTCTAACAAACTTAATATTCTAAAATTCAAACTAGACACGAATTATTCATCAAAGTAACTTGAGTTCGAGTTCAACTAGACTAATGCCAAATCAAACTTGAGTAAAGTTCGAACTAAACTCGAGTACTTTCCGAACTGGCTTGGTTTATTTATACTCTTATTTTTAGTTCAAAATGTGAAAATAATTTATAGAGATTTTTAAACTTTTTTTTATATCAACTACTATCATATTATAAATTTAAACGAGGAAAGAGTTGAATCCAATCCATTATATTGAGATATCAATATTTAATCCAATAAATTACAACGGTTTTAGTGTATATATATATATATATAATTTCTAATAGCCACTTTTCAATGTTAATTAAATTTTTCCGTAGAATATCACCAGATATAATTAAATTCTAGTAATGCTTTTATATTTTGATCGGGAACCTTCCATAGAGTTCAAGGAAAGCCCTCGCATGAAGGGGTGTCCTTTGCGGCACTTGTTAGCAGAGAAGCAAGTTACAATCGATGTGGGCTTGGTCAGATTTAATAAACATTCGCATCCGCGTAACAATATTCTCGCTTTATTATTGTGCTGTCGCCCATTTAACAAGTGAATCTTACCAATATAGATATCCTTTTTTAATAAAAAAACTGTCATTAGAGTTTGTTAGGGCACCATAAATAAGTAAAGTAGGAGGCACTGTGATATTCTATCATGTATAGATTGAAACTTTAGTGTGGTAGGTAGGCTTACAAATCTTTTTAATTTGGGGCAGAGGGCATTAATGTATGATGAAAATTATATTTGATGTGGAATTAGGATTGCAAACAAATTGAATAGGTTTACAAACTATTCAAATCAGCTTAAGTTTTATATGAATTCAATTCGTGAAAATTAAGTTAAGCTTAAATTCGAGCTAATAGAGTAATAAATTGAGTTAAGCTCGAGTTTTAAAAAATTAGATCATTAAGTTAACAAACTTAATCGAGTTTGGTATATTTTTAATATATTTTAAGTTTTTTTAAATATAATTTAGTATGAGGTTGTTTAGAGAAATTTTATGAAAAACTCTAACTTAATCAAGCTAATAAGGTGAAACTCAAACTTCCCAAATATATCATCAAGTTAACCACCAGCTCAAGATTTAAAGTTTGGTCAAACTCAAATTAAGCTCAAACTTTGAGTTTTCACATTGACTGTACGCTCGAGATTAATATTGTACCAGTTCAATTCCACTCGATTGCATTACAGTATGGAATCATCGAATTATACTTGAAAAAAACTACCTCAAAAATACATCAAACTTAGAGGTAGCTATATACACATTTTCACAATCTCTAAATTAGGTTTTACAAAGCCTTAAAAATCCATTTAAAGAAGAAAAATGAATCTTTTCAATCTTATCCTCTCTATCTTCACCCTCTCAATATTTGTTAATTTTATGAATCCATGGTTACTTAAAAACTTGAATAACTTTATTTTATCATTATAATAATATCTATTTTTTATAATATTAATTATTAATTATATATAATTTATAATACCAAAAATTTTTTGTATTATAGAGAACATCGACCCGGTCTCCCTCCTGTTCTGCTCCACCAATTATGGCTGCTAGGTATACGAGAAACGAAGAATTCATGACAGGATCGTGGTGACGCTATAGTTTGGCAGTACTAGATCCCATGGACCAAGAAATGGGTAGTGATCTACTTATGTAACCAATCACTCCATATATTATTATTCGATCATCCTCTACCACACATTTCCTTATCAATCTCTCTCTCTCTCTCATGCCGAAATATAAGAATCCTAATCAACGTTCGTTCATATCAACGTTCATTAATATAGGAATGGATATTTCAAAATCCAACCATCATTGAAACCCTACCTGAGATTGTTTTGGACAACGCTCATGTGAGTAATCATAGTATTTAATGTAAACGCGTTAACAAAGTGCCGGATTGGATCGGGTATTTGGCTCAAGGGGCACATGCAGTGGGCAAGAAACAAGTGATTCTACCATCATAATCTGATAGTCAATTCTCTATGATAGATAACGGCTCATTGCTCCAAATCTAAGCAGAACGCGCAGAAGTGTACCGACGAAATCCACCTCGTGTTGTAATTTTTTTAGTGGCTGTTCGTTTGTACTTTCTAGAAGGATGGAAGGAGGACTTCATTGCCAGGCTTTATTAACCCTAGGTTGGAATTCTCCCGAAAACAAATCCATTTTTCTTGGAATTATAGTACTTGATACAAGAAATTTTAATTTGTTAGATATGTAAAAGGGAGAAATATCATGAAAATAACTATTTAATTCCTCATGATATAGAAAGCGGATTTTATTCAATGAGTGTATTTGCACTCATTTAAATAACCACATATATTATATATAAGTATATATGTATAAGACCTATTTAAGGAGTGCCATAAAGTAAATTACTTAGGTAATGTTTAGTTATACAATTTTTTTGGTACTGAACAAGATAAAAAATTTTGTCTTTTGTTTGGTTTGTAAGTTTACTTGATGATTGAACAAAAAATTGGACTGGTTAAGTAAACAAAAAACCTAAATTTTATCACATCTATATCATAGTACAAAAATAAAATTTACTAGGTAAAGATAAAAATATCTTATATTCTAAAAAATACACTTCCGTGTTATAGTTTTGATTTGAGTTAATTAACATTATTTTTATTAAGTATTACAAAAAAATAATTTATTTTATAATATAAACAATTAATTTTTTAATAGTTAGCAAATGTATTAATTTTATTTAATATTATATATAATTTGTTTAATTATATGAATTCAATAATCTATACAAATTGTATTTCAAATAATATAAAAATATATATTAAAAAATATTGAGGCTATAAATATCAAAATATAATAATAAATGTAGTACTTGCATATACCAAACAATAGATAGCACAAAATTTTCTAGTCATGTGCAAACCAAACGAGTCTAGTACTATGTAAACCAAACATAGTACAATAAATTTGTATTATCTAATCCTCCTTATACTTATCCTATCTAATTTTCTTTATCTAACTTAATCTTTACAACTAAACACTACCTTAGTATATTTACAAAATATGTCGTGGTTATTGTTAATGGGAGATTTTCATTTATGGTCCAAAAAGCTTGGAAAAATCACTCCAGGGATAAAGCTGAGCTCTTTTACTTAGACCTTTCCATCCTATTCCACTATAGCTTGGATCAAAGTTTATGAGAGAGGTTTGAAGAACGAACACCTCGATCAAGTATTGAATCAAGGCCATTATTGATAAGGTTTTTTCAAAAAGCTCGAACCATGAAGGAGGAACTCAAAGCTACCAGGAATAGAAGTTATAAAAGACTAATTTACAAAGTTTAAGATACTAGAGCCAGTTATGCCCCCGAAGTCACAAAGTCGCAATAGTCCCGCCGTGTAAACTATTTATGATAGTAACTAGTCTCACAGTACCTACCATAGACATGATCTACACAAGGCATCAACGACTCCTCGCTTTGAAGTAAACAGTCCAATTAAGTGTTTAGCTAAAGTTATAGTAATTATCACAAATATTTAATCAACATACATAATTATATGAAAAGTCCTCATGACTTCCCAGGAAACTCCACATTAACATAACAGTTCACTAATTTACATAACGACTACCAGTATTTCATTCTTAAGTTTTAAAGGAAACTCTAGCTATACGTCCACTACTAAACAAATTGATCCTTACACCTTAGGCTTCAAAAGAACTAACGTTTGAATAGTTGTAAAGCGGCATAATATTCGAAGTATTCAGAAATCAGGACCTGTAAAAGGATATATACGGGTATCAGCAACTATAGCTCAGTGAGTTGAATTGGAGACTCATGAATGTATATAAATACAAACAATATTATCAAGCAATTATTTTCATGCAATGCAACAAGCAAGTGTCATCACACAACGTAGTCCGGTCCGTTGTGAAATCAGAGAAATTTCACCCACTCTAATCAGGGTTAAGGAATTTTTATGTTATGCAACAGCTTACAACCAAACCCAATCTTGTGCAATGGAGACACTACTCCTCCTAAGACTATCCTTCAAACCAATACCCCCATCCTTGTCGTGACCTCCTCTCCTGTCAGTTAGTTCAGTTAAGGATGAGAAAAAAACCAATTGCAATCCAACGCTATCTTTATCGAAGAGGTCGATATTTGGTTGAAAAATCCTAATGATCCCTTAAAGAGTTGCAATGAATGATAATTTAGGTCATTAGAGTCGAATAAAATTAAATTCCATTTAGGGTGTTCAAACAATTTCACACCAATTCAGTCATAACACAAAATCAATCACATTACAAATTTCAGCATGAATTTCAGATACTCAAACATATGCATAAACTACATACAATCACAATCATATACAATCCTAAATCTCCAAGTACCATAAAATAGTACTCCAATACAGTAAGTAATAACCCAGCTTATTTGGAATCAGAGATTAACATCCCTAAACATCTAATTACTATCTAAATCAGTAATTAATTACTTAATCACCTAATTAACCCAAAATTACCTAATTTTTCCATCATTTTAAGGCTAAAAATTTCGAAAATTAAATTTAAAAAAATAGCTTCATAGCACTGTTTTATATCACTTAAGCATTCTACAGAAAAACAAATTGAGCTCCAAACTACACTCCTAAGCCTATTTGTTTCTAATTCTAATCATGCTCAATTTTGCATAATTTATTAAGAACCCTATATTTTCAAAAGTGATTAAACTTAATCACTATTTTCCTATAAATCTACATACAATAAAATCTCAAAATAACAAATTTCGTAATTTTCTGGACAAAATAAATAATTTTAAGAAATTATACAAAATCGAAACAGATGAGAGACTTACCAGGTTCGATGACTTTTGAGCTTCCAACACCGATCTAAGTGTGTCGGCCGATCCAGGCGGTAGGTCTGGAGTGGGGTGGTGGTGGTGGCACGGTCCCAAATGGCGGTGGTATGTAGGTTTTGTTCACTAGCTCTTATTATACAGATTTCCTTATTTTTCTCCTAACCCTAATTTTTCTCTTTCGATTTTGATGCTCTCAATTTTTTTCTGACTTCTAACTGTCCAAATAAGTTCTATAATTTTTTTCCCTATTTATAAAGCTTTGTAGTAATTATTATGCATTTAATTGGACAACACATTACCCAAATCCCTTAATTTTTGCCTTTTGTATTGCTTAATTTTGAATGGTTAATTTTCTTCTTCACTTCTTGACTTGTTACGACCAAATCCACATCATTCCTTATTCCTATGATTTATTTCTTAATTAATTAGTAATTTTCTTTAATTATTTAATAAGTTTTTATCCAATTTAAGTAATTTCGTGTATTTTTATCTATACGTTAATACATGTGAGGTACATTTGAACATTCCTAATTATTATTTAGGTCATTATATGATTTTTAGTATACATATAATCTATCTCTAGTAATTTATTAGTTATTAGATTACACTTTTCGCCTTTTTGATAATTAACAATTATTATACTTAAATTTTGAAAATTTTATAATCTCTTATTTTATTACTTTTTTTTTTAAATTCAGTTTACAGGGTCATTTTTACTAATATTTCTATCTATAGTTTATAATTTAGATTTGATCGGATCCTTTAACCGATTATCCTAAACTTTATGTACTAAGTTTAATTCTACGGTCATTTAACTTAACTTTAGGGCTCACATTTCCACCCTCCTTCAAAAAAAGTTTTGTTCTTAAAACTACTATATATCTAAATTACATTTAAATGACTAAACACATTAATCACATACTTTTATTAACTTGGAAGTTAGAAAAGCCATGGATACTACTTCACCATCGCTACTTTTAGTTCCCAAGTCATCTCCAAATCTGGACCTTCATTCCATTGAATCTTCACGTACTCTATATCTCTATTTCTTAATTTTAAACCCGACTATCCAATATTTTTATGGGTTGGCTCATAAATTGAAAATTCCTTGTTAACTCCACTAGCTCTATCTCCACTATTGTATTCAGGTTCTTAACGAATTTTCTTAACATGGAAACATGAAGTACATTATGATAGCCCGATAAACTTAGAGGTAAAGCTACTCTATAGGATATATTGCCAACTTTTTCCAATACTTCAAATGGACTAATATATCGTGGGCTCAGTTTTTTCTTTGAGTCAAACCGTTTGAGTCCTTTGAATGGGCTTATTTTAATATAAACATGATCACCAACTTCAAACTCTAATGGCCTTCTTTTCAAGTCAACCCAACTCTTATAACGGTCTTGAGCTTTTTTTATTCGCTGTCAAACAATCTTAATCTTCTCACTTGTTTGATTGATCATGTCTTATCCAATCATAGCATACTCTTCGTGATCCCAATACAGTGGCGATCTATACTTTCTCCCATATAATGCTTCATAAGGTGTCATCTGTATGGTTACATAATAACTATTATTGTAAGCAAATTCTATCAACGGCAAATATTTATCCTAATCACCTCCAAAATCTAACATGTAAGCTCGCAACATATCTTCTAAAGTTTGAATTTTCACTCAGACTACCCATTTGTTTGTGGGTGATAAGCCGTACCAAACTGCAACTTTGTACTCAAAGCTTTATGTAAACTCTCCCAGAATTTGGATACAAACTGACTATCCCGATCAGAAACAATACTCTCAAGTATACCATGTAACCTTACTATTTCTCAGATATAGAGTCTAACCATTTTTTCCATTGAATCACCTATCCGATAAAGTAAGAAATGTACACTCTTCGTTAGTCTATTCACGACTACCCAAATGGAATCGTATCTAACTTGAGTCCTTGGTAATGCTACTATAAAATCCATAGTAATATGATCTCATTTCCATCTTGGTACTTCTAAAGGTTGTAATAGTCCACCCGATCTCTAGTGTTCTGCTTTAACCTATTGGCACGTAATGCATTTTGATACATACTGTGCTACCTCTCTCTTCATCCCATTCCACCAATACATGAGTTTCAAATCTTTGTACATTTTATTTCCTCCTGGGTGTACAGTATAACCTGTAATGTGTGCTTCATCCAAAATTTGCTTCCTTATGTCAAGATCTTGTGGTACACATATTTTTCCTCTAAACTTTATTATACCTTTGTCATCCACCTCAAAGTCAAGGTCCTGTCCGTTACTTAATTTCTCTTTTATCTCCATCAGACCCTTATCTTCCTCTTGTTTCTGCTTTATTTTCTCTAATAAAGTAGGTTATAGTTCCAAATTAATCAGCTGACTATTAGGTTCACACCAGTTAAACCCAATTTGCATCTTCTCAAATTCTTGCACTAATGCACGTTGGGTTATTAACAGTAAAGCGACCTATTCATAATTCTTTCGACTCTATGCATTCTCCACCAAATTGGCCTTTCCAGGGTGGTAATTTATATTTAGATCATAATCTTTAATCAATTCTAACCATCTTCTTTGCCTTAAATTCAACTCCTTCTGAGTAAAGAAATAATTCAAACTCTTATAATCGGTATACATCTCGCATCGTCATCTATAAAGATAATATCTTCAAATCTTTAAAGCAAACACTACATTCGCTAACCATAAATCATGGGTTGGATAATTCCTCTCGTGTTGCCTCAATTGCCTTAATGCATATGCAACAACTTTTCTATCCTACACCATTACACAACCCAATCCATTTCATAAAGTATCATTGTACACATTATAAGGCTTATTCGAATCAAGTAATGTTAATACTGGTGCTGTAACCAATCATTTCTTCAACTCCTAAAAACTAATTTCACAATCTTCACTCCATTCAAACTTTATATCTTTCTAGGTTAATTGAGTCAATGATTTGGTAATTTTGGAAAAATCCTTTATGAATCGTCGATAATATCCAGCCATAACTAGAAAATTACTTATCTCAGTCACAGTGGTTGGTTACTTCCAATCCATTACTGCTTTCACTTTATCAAGGTCTACAGAGATTGCTTTACCAAATATAATATGACTTAGAAAAGAAATTTTATCCAACCAAAAATCACATTTACTTAACTCGATATACAATTTATTCTCTCTCAACTTCTGTAATGCCAATCATAAATGCTTTGCATGTTCCTTCTTAATTTTTGAATAAATCAAAATATTATCAATAAACACCATTACAAACTTATCCAAATATGGTTGATATATGTGATTTATCAGATCTATAAATACAGCCGGGGCATTTGTTAAACCAAATGGCATCACTAAAAATTCATAATGACCATATCGAGTTGTAAATGCAGTTTTATGCACATCTTCTGGCTTAACTCATAATTGATGATATCCCGACTTCAAATCAATTCTAGAAAATATAATTGTACCCTGTAGTTGGTCAAACAAATCATCAATACGATGCAACGGATACCTATTCTTAATGGTAACCTTATTTAATTCCCGATAGTCTATATACAATCTCATAGCACCATCCTTCTTCTTCACAAACAATATCGGTACTCCCCATGGTAAAACACTCGGTCAAATAAACATTTTATCCAATATCTCCTGAAGCTGCTTCTTTAGTTCTTAAAATTCCATAGGTGACATCCGATATGGAGCTTTAAAAATAGGCTTAATTCCAGGAACTAACTCTACAGTGAAATCCAACTCTCGGGATGGAGCTAACCCTAGTAAATCCTCCGAAAATACATATGGAAATTCATTCACTACCCATATGTTTGCTACCTTGGGTATCTCTTTCTTTACATCTACAACAAACACCCAACAAAATTTCCAATCATTCTCCTTTACTTTTATCTCATAAAGTTCATCACATATCTCCATTACTGATAAATTCAACCTACTTTCACCAAACTTTGCTTAAAATATCATTTCTCCCTCATTAAGATTGATAATTTTATTTCTACACTCCACAATGGCTTTATTCTTAGACAACCAATCTATTCCCACTATTACATCATAACCATGTAAAGGTAACATTACAAGACATATAGGATATTCCTTCTCTTGAATTTTTATTCTACTATCAGCTACTACTTCTTGGGTTGTTACTTTCTCCCTAGTTGGAGTTTTAACTTTATAAGTCGTATTAATAGTAACCACACTAATCTCTTGTTTATTTACAAATTTCTAACTTGCAAAGGAATGAGATGCACCAGTATCAAACAGCACAAAAGTAGGTTGTCCATTTATCAGCACATGTCCTGGAATGTACTAATACTATGATTACTAACTACACTAGCATTCATAAATCTTGAGATGCAAATACTTCAATTTAATTCACACTTAGAAATATCGTTACAATAGATAGTCTGAATACATACCTATTACAAGTCCTTCATCATTTTCTTCTTCAACTCCCATGATATCTTCAACATCATCACGGTAGTATTCCTCCATAAAATCTAAGAAATCCTTATTCTCCTCAACTCCCATATCCTCTAGAGTGAAGATACGAGCAATTGAGGTGATGTTATCAAAACCTTCCGTCCGCTTAGCTCCTTGTCTAAACTGTAGACAGTATCTAGAGAAATACCCCTTTCTACCGCATTTATTACACTTCACCAATTTCATCCTTGGACATGCCTTCAACATATGGTTCGGATCTCCACATATAAAACATTTTCCCTTAAGCTGAGTATAATTTCTCGGGAAATTATTTACACCACACTTCCAACATTTAACATTACTATCCTTGTAATAAAAACTCAAACTGGGCACTGACTATGTTGGGCTACTATCCAGAGTTGCTGGGCTCCTTCTCTTCTGTCCAGAACTGCTATTAGCGGCATCAAGATATGATCACTTAAATGATGGACCAAGTCGATATCCTTTGTTGATCTTTTGACTCTATATTTCTTACATCCTTACACGATTATCTTCCAGTTGTCTTGCTTTATCTACCACTTCATTGTAAGTGGTGAAACCATAATCTAACAGCTTGCAACACATTGTAGGGTCAAATCTAGTAAGAAGCAAATCTTTCTTCAACTCAACGTTATCTTGGTATGATCCAAGAACATATTGTAACAATCTATTAAACTCAGTTTCATATTGGGTTACACTCATAACTCCCTTCTTCAATTCAAACAAATCTCACGCCATTTTGTTTTGAACACTATGAAGGAAATACTCCTTCTTGAATTCCTCCTTAAATTGTTACCAATCAATGTTATTTCCAAGTTGCCTTACTCTCGAGTCCCACCTTACTCTCGAGTCCCACCATACTTTCACTGCTAACTTTAACATAAATGTGTCATAAGATAACTTTTGAGATTCAGGGACTCTAAAAGCCTCAAAACTCTGTTCAATTTAAGCTAGCCAATCATCAACTATATCTAGCCTACTCATCTCCCCTTCAAAATAACAGTTAGCCTTTATAAACTCAGGAAGTTTATTTACCTCTTGAGGTCGCTCCACTCGTTGTTCAACTTGTTAGGGTCTCCTATTTCCTGCATTACCACCAGTCATAAGATGTTGAATCAACATTCCTTGCTGTCTTATCATCATTTGCATACTGGCAAATATTTGTCCAATAGGCATATTTTCTTGTAGAGGTAGTGAGGGTAAATCTTATCTATGTTGTTCTCTTTAGGGTAATGGTGCTCATGGTAGAGGGTTTTGATTTCCTTCAGTTCCTCCATGACTACTCCCATTTCCAGCTTCAGCTATAATTGCTTAATAATTTATAACTTATAACCCTGCATTCATATCTATTTATAAGTTATCCATGCTTTTGTTTAGAGAAATTTTATAAAATTAATAAACGCTTGCACATACTCATATAAAATAGTAATAACAATATCATTGTAATCAACATATTTAATAGTCTGACTTCTTCTATTAACTTCATTCAACCTTACATCATTATCATTACAACTTCAAAACAAAAAGATATAACTCGATAGCTTTTGAATACATACATAAAATTTACAACTCGATTACATCATTACTTACATAAGCTAGTACAAACTCAATCTTGACAACTGTATAAGACAAAAGATTACATCAAACTTAATTACAGTATACATCTAGCTTAATCTAGAATCTACAAAGCACATCAAAAGATCTTAAAATACATCAATTCCATCAAAATTGCTACAAGATAATATCTAAAAATCTATCTAACCAAAACATGTCAATCACCTAACTGAACTAATCCTCCTCTAAATCTGTAGTAGCTACTCCATCAAAGGGATCCTAACCCATATGGCCTCCTACCAAGTGATCTTTATGCTCACTATCCAATATAAAGTCTATAAATACTATCTCTGGAGTATCAGGGATCACAATCACCTCTTGCACATCATCATCATCCAACTCGACTATGTCACTAGCTCCTATTCCAGCTATACCGATATCTGCAATCACCTGCATAACTATAGCATGTATATCTACACCAGGTTCATCCTCATTCTCTTGCTCCTCTTCAAGGTCTTCTTTTGGATCTTCTTCTTCAAGGTCTTCCTTAACATGAACTCCATCCTCTTGGGGTTCAACTGGGGGTAGGTTTTCTAGTGGTGGTTTTGGTATCTCAGGCTCAGGTTCAGGGTTAAGGTCCAATGGTATCTCTATACCTTCCCTAACAAGTTCTGGAAACTGAGGAAACTAATCAATAATCCGTAATGGGTATTGTCTGTGAATGTATAGAATGTCAACAAGGATATGTGCAATACTAGCTAGGTATGGTCTCCCATCCTCTAACCTAACAAGAAAATATCGTGAGGGCATCATCAAAGTTACAATTCCCTTTGTCTCTAACGATCTCTGCTCAAAAGCTGCTATGGCAGTATATCTATCATACTGAAGTCCTAGACTCATCTCCATCCATACCCACTCATCCTTCCAACTATAGCACATCTTATCATGAAACTTGTCAATAATCTCATCAATTGTCTTAAAGATATTCCAATCAGCTAATTCCATCAATAACCATTGTAATCTAACCCTATAATCAATAGGGGATATTTCTCCATTCCACCCGAACCGTATCCAACTATATATTAGTTCCCCCCTTCGACCCTGTAATTATAGTTAAAACCGATTAACATTTACTATATTAAACATTATGCTTACCTATGTTTTCATATGTTTAATGCAATCTTTTATCGCCTACTTAATATTACCCACTCTCAATATTCCTATAATATCTATTTCTTTTAAAGTATGACGCTTCAAAGCGAGTCTACTAAAACTATGCTTTGATACCAATTGAGAACTGTTACACCCCAAAGTCGTAACAGTCTCGCCGTGTAAATCATTCTATAATAGTAACTGACCTCACAGTACCTACCATAGACATGATCTACACAAGGCGTCAATGACTCCTCACTTTGAAGTAAACAGTCCAATTAAGTATTTAGCTAAAGTTACAACAATTATCACAAATATTTAATCAACATACATAATTATATGAAAAGTCCTCATGACTTTCCAGGAAACTCTACATTAACATAACAGTTCACTAATTTATGTAACGGCTACCAGTCTTTCATTCTTAAGTTATAAAGGAAACTCTAGCTGTACGTCCACTGCTAAGCAAATTGACCTTTACACCCTGGGCTTCAAAAGAACTAATCTCTAGATAGTTGTGAGGCAGCATAATACTCGAAGTATTCAGAAATCAGGACCTACAAAAGGATCTATACGGGTATCAACAACTATAGCTTAGTGAGTTGAATTGGAGACTCATGAATGTATACAAACATAAACAAGATTATCAAGCAATTATTTTCATGCAATGCAACAAGCAAGTGTTATAACACAACGTAGTCTGGTCTGTTGCGAAATCAGAGAAATTTCACCCGCTCTAATCCGAGTTGAGGAGTTTTCATATTATGTAACAGCTCACAACCAAACCCAAACTTGTGCAATGAAGACACTGCTTCGCCTAAGACTATCCTTCGAACTAATGCCCTCATCCTCATCGTGACCTCCTCTCCTGTTACTTAGTTCGGTTAAGGATGAAAAAAGGACCAATTGCTATCCAACACTATCTTTATCGAAGATGTCGGTGTTTAGTTAGAAAATCCTAATGATCCCTCATGAATGACAATTTAGGTCATTAAAGTCGAATAAAATTAAATTCCATTTAGGGTGTTCAAACAATTTTACACCAATTCAGTCATAACACAAAATTAATCACATTACAAATTTCAACACGAATTTAAATACTCAAATACATGCATAAACTACTTATAATCACAATCATACACAATCCAAAGTCTGCAAGTACCATAAAATAGTACTCCAATACAGTAAGTAATAATCCAACTTATTTGGAATTCTCAATCGTCCGATCACTTAATTGTAAGCCGATTCGTCTCTGAGAATCTTATAATATAAATAGGTCTTTTTAATATTATACTTTAATGATTCATATTCTAAGTTATAATTTAACTCATTTCTCCATGTATACTTATTATTTACTAATGATTCACTCTACCCTATTTCGGGATTCATTTTTTAAATTAGATTCCAGTTTTGATTTTGAAATCTTAAATATGCTCGAGTCCTAATGTGGAATTAATCATATTAAGCTCGAGTATTCTAATATCATATTAGATCTTAATTTAGTATTCTAAACTGTTTGGTACACTCTAATCCTAATTGGGGTACCAGATTTATTCTCGATGTAAGAAAATTTTACATTTTTTATAAAATTACCTAAAATTAAATTTTGTTTTAGATTTATTACATTCTGATTTTTATTATTATATTATCTAAATAACCCTAATTTTTCATATTTATTAAATTTTCAATTCCATATATTCCTAATTTCCTACAATTACTACATAATTCCTATATTAATTACACTTAATACTCCAAAGGCTAAGATTAGAGTTCCACATCAAAAATTAACATCCCTAAACATCTAATTATTATCTAAATCAGTAGTTAATCACTTAATCATCTAATTAACCTAAAATTACCCAATTTTTCCATCATTTTAGGACTAAAAATTTCAAAAATTAAATTTAAAAAAATAACTTCATATCACTGTTCTATATCACTTAAGCATTTTATAGAAAAAAAAAATTGAGCTCCAAACTGCACTCCTAAACCTATTTATTTCTAATTCTAATCATGCTTAGTTTTGCTTATTTATTAAGAAACCTATATTTTCACAAGTGATTAAACTTAATCACTATTTTTCCCTAATTCTACATACAATAAAACCTTAGAATAACAAATTTTATAATTTTCTGAGAAAAATAAATAATTTTAAGAAATTATACAAAATCAGAGCAGATGAAAGACTCACCCTGTTCGATGACTTTTGGGCTTCCAACACCAATCTAGGTGTGTCAACCGGTCCAGGTGGTAGGTCTAGAGTGGGGTGGTGGTGGTGGTACAGTCTCAGGTGGTGGTACGGTCTCAGGTGGTGGTACGGTCTCAGGTGGTGATAGTGTGTGGGTTTAGTTCACCAGCTCCTATTGTACAGATTTCCTTATTTTTCTCCTAACCCTAATTTTTTTCTTCCAATTTCGATGCTCTCAATTTTTTCTGACTTCTAACTGTCCAAATGAGATCTGTAATTTTTTTCCCTATTTATAGAGCTTTGTAGTAATTATTATGCATTTAATTGGATAAGACATTACCCAAATCTCTTAATTTTTGCCTTTTGTGTTGCTTGATTTTGATTGGTTAATTTTCTTCTTCACATCTTGACTTGCCACGAACAAATCCACATTATTCCTTATTTTTTCTGATTTTTTTCTTAATTAATTAGTAACTTTCTTTAATTATTTAATAAGTTTTTATCCAATGTAAGTAATTTTGCGTATTTTTATCTATACTTAAATACATGTGGGGTACATGTGAACATTCCTAATTATTATTTAGGTCATTCTATGATTTTTAGTATATATATAATCTATCTCTAATAATTTATTAGTTAATCACCCTTTCGATAATTAACAATTATTATACTTAAAATTTGAAAATTTTATAGTTTCCTATTTTATTACTTATTTTCTTAAATTTAAGTTTACGAGGTCATTTTTACTAATATTTTTATCTATAGTTTATAATTTAATTTTGATTGAATTCTTTAACCGATCATTCCAAATTTTATATATTAAGTTTAATCCTACGGTCATTTAGCTTAATTTTAAGACTCACATAGCTCCCTTTATATTTAAAATTTCAAATAAAGATAAGGGGTGTGAACGCGGCTATTACATTTAATAAATGTGAGTACTTCACTCTTTAGAAATTAAGAAGTTATCTAAATAGTTAAGGAAGCACGTAAAAGTAGTTAAGGGCAATTAAACTACCATACCCAAACGATTGAGACATCACAATCATAAATAGCACAAATAGCCCTCCATAAAAGTCTCTCTGTCTTTCTTCTACTAGCATTTATATTTCCACACTTTACACATTTACCTTTTACTAACTTAGATATCGGAACAACAACATTGTATAGTCTCAGCATTCCCTTTGCCTATTTTCTCTACATTTTGCAGATTGCAAAATCTTCTTGTGCTAGTCAAACCCATCATAAAGTTGATGGATCAATAATTATCATTTAAAGTATAAAAAAAAATATCTATTGAAAATGTAAAAAGTAATGTACATAAAAGTACATCATAAAAGTGACAAAAAAATCCAAAAGACATGTTAATGCAAAAACCAATTACATATATAACAGTCTCCTAAGTAATTGCGCTTTTTCACATTTAGACTATATTTCATGATTAACGATTAGGATATTATTTTTTATGAATGAGACTTGAGAGATCGTTTGAGATACTAAGTAAATACAATCCCACCCAAAATTTTTAGATGGGAGAGGGAAGGGCTAGGGCCCTGATGTCCCTCCTTTTATAGCTATTAAAGGTGAGCGTATAACAAAATTAAATCCGGTACAATTTTATGTGTTCTTCTAAACATTTAACTTCTACTTTTTACTAAAAAGGAAAACATATAGACAATTTAGACTAGTTATAAAATTACGGAAACATTGATAGTTTGTTGGGAAATTTCCTCAAGAAGTTAATATAATAAAATTGGAATAGAATATTTTATAAATTTTATTGAATATCCTGTACCATGTAAGTTCTATAAGTTATAAGTCATGTGATGGTTCCACAATGTTATAAGTAAGGTTCAGTTACTTAGTAGCTATGCTTATGTGATATAGATAAGATCTTATATTCTATCCACTTTATAGCATCAGTTACATTTGCAAGAGGTTTCAAAGCCCCGAATAATTTTTCACCCGAGCTGAAGGTAGGCTTCAAACTGTGAATGAGCGGGTGTAAATTGTAATAGTAATAGCCGGAATTTTGACGGTAGGATCAATTTTACGCTATAAGGCTTCACACTCCCCATGAGCATAGCCACAATTCCGATTGGAGGTCCCTGTCTACACTAAAGTTGAATTTATGGTAGCCTTTAATTTGATAAGTTTAGGGCAATGTCCTTGTAGAAACTCGTTTTTCTTTTCTAAAGAATATGAATTTCGTTCAATAAGTCATATTGGAATGCAAATACATATCATATGAAAATGATTAAGTAGATAAAAGGAAATGGGGAATCCAAATATTCAATCTTAAAACAGATGCATCTCTTACACAAATATGGATGGCATAAATCCAAAAATTAATATATATATATATATATATATATAGGCAACTCTAGAGTGGAACCTAGAATTCTCGTTGGAAAAACCCCATATAAAGATGACAAACAAAATTATGGAAAAAACTTAGATCTAAAGATGATTTGTTGATTGAAGGACGATTGTAGATTTTCAAATTTGAAAAAACTTCCCCACAAAGTAATTATAACCTAATTGAATGAGCAGTAATCTATTCATAAAATAAATCAGATTTGAATGAATCAGTTAATCTAGAATAGATGATAGTCTCCCCTAAACGTATATCAACACAAGAATCCAATTCATATAGTAATTCAGTGTGAAATAAATAATCAAAAATTTTGTTTACCGAAAAATTAAAAATTTTGAAGAGTTAGAATTATTTAATGCCATAATTACGTGTTACCACTTTAACCAAAACAATTGTGTCATAACGTTGTTTTGCGGTTGTTATTATGTAAGACAAAGCCACCAGTGGAAAACCTCTCATTCCGTCAATGTGTACAGTGTACTAATAAGAACAACATGGATTAGGAAATTGCTATTTTTCGAACTGAAATGTCTTTATTATCTTTCTTGGGGACAAAATCCATTTAAATAATGAAATAATCATTGACAGGGAACATCGGGGGAGTGAAATGATTCGCCGGTCTAACTAAATTAAACCAAGTCGTTTTGGGGTTGAAGAGAAAAAGAAGAAAATAAAAAAAGAAATTATATAACTAAAAGGTTTCATGGTTCTCGTCTGTGGAGGTCCTTTTTTCCCCCATTAAATAGGGGCGTTATCTATAATACTAAAATAAATTGGGGTATTTGGTGTTTTATATAAATTTTAGTTAAATAGATTAAAAAACTATATGTAGAGATAGCTATTTTGTGTATTTATTTTGGGTAGTGATTTTACAGAGATAAGTTATTTTTAGTCATTAGTTTGGATGATAGTTATGTAGAAATAGGTTGTATTTTATGTTTATTTATGATGATTATTAAATTATTCATATATTTAGATACTAAGTGTAAACATCCCATTTTTACTTCCTTTTATTACATCTTTTGACTGGTTTAAAAGGATAAAAATTGAGAAAAATGAAAAAAAAAATAGATAAAAAAATTTGTTAATTATTCATTTAATTATTTTATTTTATTTATTAAATTTATTAGTTTAAGCTAATCAGTTTTATTAGGTTTGTTAGTTTATTAAGGGCCCGTTTAATCCTTACTTTATTTTTATTGCATTATTTAGTTCATTTTTTTTTTTTTGGCTCCGTAACGAGGATTGGTTGAAATTACCATTACTTAAGATCTTGTAATCAATATTCCTTACTTTTACTTTAGAATGATGATTCCAACCCCTTCTTTTTTTTTTTTTCATTCCAAAACAGACCTTTAACGAAACCAAGTTAAACAAAAGAAAAAAATAAAATACCCTCTTCCATCATAAATAGGAAATCTGATGAACCTAGACTATCTTCTTCATCAAAATCTCTCTCTCTCTACATATATATATATTATGACTATTGCTCATGATTTCTTCAACTGTTGCCGATCTGTTCTCTTTTTCTCTTTTTTTTTTTGTTTTCATTGATTATTGATGCTCTGATTCCTTGCACTCGCTAGACGAGCAAATTGACAATAGTTTGATGCGAACCTCAAACTTTTGAATAGGGCATTAATTGAAGGGAACATCCAAGATGTTTGGTTGTAGAAGTTTTGATTTAGGGTTAAGGATTTTAACTTGGATTAGAGTTTTGATTTGGATTTTTCATGGTTAAGAGTTTTTAACATGGATTGGGGTTTTGATTTTGACTTTTTATGGATAGTAACTTCAATCATCCAAATAGGGTGATTCAAGTTTTTTTTTTTTTTTTATCTTATTAGTTTTTGAATGTATTAGGATATTATGATGATTTTAATCGCCCATTCAAACTTTATTCTTTTATCCATTCTTTTAACTAAACAATGTAATAAGTATTCATGACCTATCACACTTGTATTCCATTCCCCACTAATAGCCATTTCCTTCCTTCTTTGTTACATTCAACAAACTAAACGAGCTGTAAGTTTAATTTTATATATATGGAAAAAAAGGGGTTGTACTTGTAGTAGGTGCATGTAGAGTAGAGATATGCAAGTGAGTTTTGACTTACGAGCCGACCCGTTCAACTTAATTTTTAAACAGGTTTAGGCCAAGGTTTTTTTCTCATTTATAAGTAAGCCAAATTAGCCCCACCCATTTAACCTATGAGCTAAAGTATATTAGTTTGGACCGACTTGTTTAATATAGTTGCACCTTTAGCTTGTAGGCCAACCTATTTAACTGGCTTTTTAAACAGGTTAGGGTTGAGGTTTTTTTACTTGTTTAAAAGTGAGCTAAATGAGCCCAACCTGTTTAACCCGCGAGCCAAAGTGAGCTGAGCTGAGTTGAGTTGAGTTGGCCTGTTTAACTCGCTTGCATGCCTCTATGTACAATCTCACACTAATGCATGGAAGAGGAAGAGCTACACGCATCATACTAGCAGCGTCTCCTAACGTAGGCAAGGACAAACAAGCAGAGAGAGAGAGAGAGAGAGAGACAAAAGGAGATTTTTGATGAATTAAGACCGAATTGTTTCGTTTCTATAAAATTTTCCTGTGCATCTACTCTAAATTTCACGTATTTTCATCGAAAGTAATAAAAACAAATTAAAAACAAGTTAAGGATAAGGGCTTAAATGTTGTGTGTTTTGATTAGATAAAGATAGATATTGAACATTAAAAGATAATCAAAAAGCATATATGAATAGATTAATGATTAAGGAGTTCATAAAAAGAATTTAATTTTTCTCTAAATCATTAAAATCAGATTCAACACATCAATCTCTCTCCCTAAACCCATAACTCGCAAGTGATTCTCTCTCTCTAAAAACTGGTCTAATTTAAGGATAATTAAGAGAAAGTGAGTTGATATTTAAGTTTTTGAGTGTCAAAAGATCAAGAAAGAAAAATCCATTTCTTTTTACAATCATTAAGGAAAGCCCAAATCAAAGCTATGCAAATCAGCAGCCTCAGGGTTATGCAAAACTCCACCTACCATGCTATCTAAGTTGAAATTACCATCATAATCGTCTTTTTTACTACCCAAAGGTCTCACCCGATGCCTCTACTGCCTTTAATGATAGTTGAAGACACCGTGATCGAGCCTCATAGACGCAACTTCTCTTCCCCAGTTACTTGCACACATGAAGCGTGCACACTGACCTGATCCAACCGATGATCCAACCTAACCATCCCTAACCCATAAGCCTATTGACTCTATTATTTACTAAGTTGTCATGGATAAGGGTGAGCATGTACAGAGTAGGTATGATATTAGGCCTATCTATAACTAACCTTAATGTTATAAGTTTCGAAACTTTGTTACATATACATTATCCTATAGCACCATAGAACCACCCTATACCCAGTAAATTATACAGTGTACCGAGTATCCTATAAAACCTGTAGATTTTTTTTTTATCCTTCTAAATTTTGATATGGCTATTTTTTTCTTCAAAACATAAAATAAGCCTAACATTTTCTCTTTGAAAAGTAATTACTCAATTTAATTAATCTTTCAAATAACCCCAGAGTCCATTGAGATTTATTTTTGAGCAATTTTTTCTTTAAATAGTTCTTTAAACATCATATTCAGCGCAAGAGTTACAAAGTCTAATAAAATGGGAACAAAAGATTTATAAGATTATATAATTCAATAATTATTGTCAAGCCTGGTTTTTTCTCCCAATTTTTATGAATAAGTTTTTTTAAAACTAATCAATATTAAACTCTACTTGTTTAATATTAACCCTTAACTAAGGTTTAAAGAAAACCGATTCTTTTAACTTTTAAAATATTTTGAAGTTGCCATCTGAACTAAGTCGAAAAAGAGAGTTAAATTATAACCAATCCAATTAGTTATAATATAATTTAACTATTAGTCTTTTCGATAAAATCAAATTTATAAACGGTTTTAAAAACTAGAAATCGAGTATCAAGGTTAAGCTTTTTAAACCCTCATAGTACCATTAACTTTCCAAATTTATATTTAATCTTAAAAATCACCTTTTTTAGATTAAAAAAAAAAAGAACTACCCTATGAAACAAAGTTTAATCATCAATTAACAAATTTGAACAATTTAAACTAAAGTGGAAAAAAATGGGTATTTTCGTTTTTTAGGATCGCCCTGTAAATGTCTAAGTACCTACTATTCCAGATCAGACGTATATAGTTCTATCCGAAAAATATTAGTAGTTTGGATTCATTTTAATTCAAGAAAATAACCAGGTTTACGTTCCTTACTCGATTTGATGTGGTTAATGAAATTTTCTAAAGGGTCCTAAAGTCGATTTATTTTGAAAATTAAAAAAAAAACCCTAATTTTGGAAAAAGGTCAATTTTTTTTAATCTTTATTGGAAAACTATTTTCTAAGTGATAAAATCCGATTTATTTATTAATCTATTTATTTTATTTTAAAATTGTAAGTCTTAATTGGAATAGAAAACAAACTAATATGTCCCTTTTTCATTCCCTTTTTTTTTTCTTTCTTTTTTCAATTTTTTTTACATTTTACAAATACATGAGTAATAAATAAAATAATAATAATTACAAAAAAAAACAACCTGAGTCGGCTCGAGTTGGCTCAGTCGACTTGAGTTGCTGGGTTTTCTCCAACAGCAGCCATGGCAATGCATGCTTTCGGATACTTTGGACACCAAATTGGACTGGGAAGAAGAGTTTTATGAGTTTCCGACTAGTAAATATGGGGATAGACTTGATGTCACGGGCTATGGTGGTGGTTTGGTGGTTGTTTGTACTCGACTACCAGCGATAGTGGTGGCC
This sequence comes from Lumnitzera racemosa, assembly GCA_024138005.1. Classification (NCBI taxonomy): domain Eukaryota; kingdom Viridiplantae; phylum Streptophyta; class Magnoliopsida; order Myrtales; family Combretaceae; genus Lumnitzera; species Lumnitzera racemosa. The sequence goes on along the minus strand of JAMXBC010000008.1, from coordinate 7,402,576 downwards.
AATGCACGAAGATAATCTCTGGTGACAAGCTAGCGATTTGGCTAAGGGTTTAACTAGGGGTTCTTGACCACCATGAGTTCAACCGTAGTGGTGGTTTTCTTAAAAAATGGTTGTAAATGTTAGGTTCCTAGAGAGAGAGCTCTGATTCTAGTTTATCTCAAACGTTTCAAAGCTTGGTTGTGTCTGAAATGTGATCTCTAAGCCCCAATTTAAAGTGTTTGATCATTGTTTTAACTTAAAAAGCCTTGAAATTGAATTAATTCAAAAATTTGAATTAATAAGTGGGTTAGTTGAGTAAGGATGGGTAGAGTCGAGAGGCTAGGGGTCAAGGTTGGTGGTTGCTATACTATATATTGTATGGAGTCGCACAATTGTGAGTCTACGTAAAAGAAGGTGGTTGATGGGGGCTATTTCCACGTAAGGTTTAAGTAATCAATTGTAAATGGTAGTCGAGTGGGTAGCTCTATTTCTGTTCATGCGGGTGTTGACTGAGGTTGGTTGTTGTCGCATGGATGGGTTTTAATGCATTGGGCATAGATGTTGTATGCTGATTCTCGACTAGATTTGATTTCTCTATATGTGTGTCTGTCTTTCTTGTCAATCACATTCATACACGCTTAGATATCATTAACTCGAATTCAATAATTCTTTTCTTTCTTAGAGAGATAGACCCTTGATTTTATAATTTTTAATGTAAATCCTTATAACCAATTGAATATTCTATATATCTAAGATAAATTTATTTGAAAAAAAAAATTGATAAAAATCAATCAATTCAACCTAAATCCAATCAAATCTTTGGTGCATGTTTTTCTCTTCTCTCTCTCTCCTCTCTATTGTTGTTGTCTAGACGAAGAAGAAGGTAATCACGTGCGTAGCACATTACTAAGGCCTAGGTAAAAATAAATAAATAAGCGCCTTATGCACTAGGGAAGATCGAACCTATGACTTAAAATTCCTCTACATATATGCCTTTCAACTGAGCTGTGTTCAATTTCTCAAAAATCTATCCACGGGACTAACACGTAAGGTTATGAACCTAGGCCCCATTCAATTTGGAGTTTCAAAGCTAAACCCAATTCAATGCAATTATTCAAAAAACTATCCACACATGCTCATGGAAATTTTGAGTTTTATTTTAATTTGTCCAGTTATTAGTATTTTAAATTTTAAGTTCAATAAAAGCCAAATTTTACTAGACTTTCAAAAATATTTTCTCATGAAGCCTAATTTTTTAAAGACACAAAATTTATTAAGTTGCATATATATTTCATTATTACCTAATCCGACCTTAAACGACTAACTGGCTAACTTAACTTAATACTTTTGACACGCTTTTTTATTTTTCAATTTTTTGTGCTTTTTCTAATTTTTCAATTTTTTTATATATTTTTTTAAACCTAGCCCAAAATAAATAAATAAATGAGCAAAAAGGGGATGTCTACATATCATATGAGTACAGGTTCCAAGAGATTACTATCCGTAACCTACCATGTGCCCTTAATTACCTATCTAAAAATTACCTAGTTGAGTAGGGTCCAGGTGGTACCCTATACAATAGGTTTACTAGCTCACCTCTAGTTGTGGCTAATTTGATTTTTTTTTTACCAAAATTAATGAAAAGAAAAAAATAATATTATAAAAATTACAAAAAAATAAAAAAAGTCATTAAAAAATGTTTATATTAGTTTAATCATGTTCATTAAAAAAAAAAGAAAAGAAAAGAATTTGCATGTTTTTAATAAATTTTTTCATCTTTAGAAACTTTAGGTTCATTCATAATATGAAATTCATTTTTTAGAAATTATGTATTCTTTAGATGTTATTGCATCTTTCATATAACTTTTAGAATGGGCACCATTGTACATATTTCGAGTACTATAGTGTAACTACCACTCAAGGATGATTAAGGATAAGTTAGACTTTTTTAAACAAAAATAGAAAAATTAAGAAGTGTTTAGGTCATAAGAAAAAATGTTGGGCTTTCTAAAGAAAAAAAAAAGGAAGGTTTTTCTCAACATTTGAATCAGAAAGTAAGTAAGTTAGAAGCTTAGTTAAAGGCTAGTTAGAGGGTCTATCAAAACTATTTCTCACTTATAAAATCATGTTTCTGAATAATAAAATCTCATTTCAGTTGGTTATTTTCAAAGCTACATTGTGTAAGAGTAAGTAAGTATAAGGTAGGTAAGGTTCAAAGGGTCCTACCCGTGCCCTATGCTATTCTACCTTACCGTTACAGGTTCCAAAACTTTGCTACCTATATCCTACCCCATGGTATCTTAAAATCACCATGTATCTCGTACCCTATAAATTGTACAAGATACGAGATACCTTGTCGAACCTACAGATTTTTTTTCTTTTCATAAATTTAAATATGGCTTTGAAAAAAAAACATAAAACAAACCTATTCTTTTTTTCTTTTCAGAAGCAATTGCTCAATTTAACTGGTCTTTCAAACTAAGATATTCTTTTTCTACAAGATACATGTATTAGTAAAATTAAACTTCGAAATATAAACAAAAACAAAAAAGAAAAAAAGAAAACTATTCAATTATAGAAAATAAGTAATGGGCATATCTTGTGGCTTATAGGTGGCACTAAAAGTAAAAACTAAAAACTCATATTCCCTTTTTTCTAAACTTTACTAAATGATGGATTTAGCAAATAAGGAAGGAATAGAAAAAAAATATGACAATGGAGTAAAGACAAAAGAATAAAGATGGAAGGAAAGGGACTAACAAGTATTTAGTTTTAAGATTTCTGAAGAAATGAGTTTGTTTTACTTTAATGAGATGATTTTTTTATTTATTAATTTTATTTAATTATTATTAAAGGATGGGTATAGGATACCCTAGAACCTACACCATATATGTTTTATAATATAGGTTTCATGATAGGTAAAGGGTACCTTAACTCCATACTCGTACACATCCCTATAGGAATAGGTTAAGGTTAGGGCTAGTAATTTGTAGCTCAGATACGACACGATATGAGTTAAATAGGTTAATATACAAAAAAAATTAACACAAGACACACGTAGGCCAAATCCATTTAGACAAATAAATTTATATCCAAGTCCTAAACTCGTTTAAAGACCCATTTAAATAAAGAAGTCCTACAAACAAGTCCGAATTCCACCCGCGAATGTGTTTAATATTAATAATGATAAACTCTCATTTGCATTTTTCTTCCCCAGTACTAAGGCGCATTACTTAACTCATAAGCTAGGGTTTTACACTAACTTTCAACTTTATTTTTTATTTTTTTACTTTTCTTCTTACCTACTCCAGGCCGCATCTTCTTCTCTAACGGCGACGAACAACTGCGTTTAACGACGAACAAGTGATTGACAATTGTATACTTTGTTCGGCTTGCTCTTCGACCCACGAATCGCCGAACCCTCTTCAGTCGTTGATCTTTACCTAGTTTGTTCTTAACTTTATCTTTTTAAACTTCTATTGGATTTAAATCTCTTCACTTTATCATTCTGCTTAGGAAAGCAAATAGAAGGACTTCTTTACTTCTTATGATTTGGATTCTCTATGTAACATGGTTGCTAAAAATTCTAGTAGTTTCTAGATTTATCTAAAGTTGTGGCTTTCAGTGGCTATGTCCCCTGTATAACTTTGGCCTTATGGGCATCATTCTCTCGCTTGGGGCATAAAAGTGCATTACACATGTTCCATAATCCTTATTCCTATCAAAATTAGTTTGAGCGAAAATAGATGATGTTGAGCAAGTTGTTTAAAGAGGTGTCGATACTAAATAATGTTAAGGTTGTACTTATAATGAAAAGGAATTCTTTTCATCTCGGAGTTTTCGGGTTAACGACTGAATTACTTGGATGAATTAGTTATAAAGTTTTTTTTTTTTCTATTACCTAAGTTCACTTCTGCGTAAAACCCCAAAAAAGAAAAAAAATGTAATACGAGAAAAGAAAATTGTGGCATGCATTGGAGAAAAAGCTACTTGGATTTTATTGAAGACAATAAACCCTCTCAGCTATCCATTTCATATAGTGCAATGGCCATTAGAACCTCGGATTTTGTCGAAGTCCAGTATCTTTTCCTTGAAGTTGATCAATAATCTCTTTATCCCCACTCCCTCTGCATAAATAGAGGCTTATTTCCTCATCACATCCACCCTATTCAAGGAACAGCAATGCTCATTGTCACAGATCTTATCACTAGTAAAACTTAAGTATAAGACAAAGATCAACATATTGAAACCAAATATCACCCAAATTTTGGAGCACCTTTGTAATATTTCCATATAATAATTGGTTTAATTCCAAACATATCATAGCTTATGGAAGTAGTTTCTCATCCGACTAGTTCAATTTGTGATTAACTATTTGTATTTTGCTACAGCATTACAGGTGCGTATGTCCTTACACAATACAGCGCTTTTACAATAATATAAAAGCAGCAACTAAAAAAATCCTAATAACCTGAGATATATATGTTTACATCCTAACTGCCTGGCTTTTGAATCTCTACATCATGCATCAAAAAAGGAATGATGACATTCTAATTATAGAACTAAAAAAATCCTAATAACCTGAGATATATATGTTTACATCCTAACTGCCTGGCTTTGAATCTCTACATCATGCATCAAAAAAGGAATGATAACATTCTAATTATAGAAATTTATTCATGCTATCCCCTTTTGTTGAATCCTCCATTTCTTTCTGGTTTTGATTAAACATGTACTATTGAAAAAAAAAGTGTTGATAAGAGAAAAGTGCAAAATTGTGATTACTATAGAAAAGAAAATCCCAATTTGGAGTGATGTATTACTGGCACATGATAGAATTTTCACACCCACCCACCCTACCCATAGGTTTTGCATTGACTAAAAGAGCAATAACTTTGCTCATTAACTAAGGTATAGAAAGTAAAGTAATTTGGTTGATTTTGGATCATGCTTCAACTAATGATCTTTTTGTGAGTTTATTAAAGATACAATTAAATATACAATGTGGACTATTGGCTTCAGGTTTTTAGTTTCATGTTAAATGTTGTGTACATATTCTCAATTTAATTGCTCAAGGAGGTTTAAAGGAGATTGATGGTGATGTAGATATGGCAAGAGAAAACATAAAGTATGTGAAAGGGCCTCAAACAAGAAAGATAAAGTTTAATGAATGTGTAAGTTTGTTAGCCTTATCCAAAGATAAGGGTTTGAAACAAGATATTTCAACTTGATGGAACTCCACATATTTTATGCTTGAAAATGCAATTTATTATAAAAGTACATTTTGCCACTTAGAGTTAAGTGATTGAATTATAAGCATTGTCCTTCTCTAGATGAATGAGACAAGATCAAGAAAATGAACAAGTTTTAAGATATTTCTAAGATATTACTTGCCAATTTTTTGAAACAAAGTATCATACTACTAACTTGTACTTTCCCTTAGTTTTTGGGGTATATAAAGCACCAAAAAATAATGTAAGTGGAAGTGAAGCATATTTGAGAGACATGACAACTAAGATGTTTTTGAAATTTCAAAAGTATTAGCATTAGTTTAGTTTGATTTTGGCAATTACTGTCACATTAGACTCACAATATAAACTTGATTTTGTTGAGTAGAGTTATCAGAGGATTTATGAAGATAACTCAAATGAGTTTATGAAAGTTAAAAGAGTGTTATTGTCTCTCTTCCATGGAGATGCAAAGAAAGATGGCGCAGCTTCATGTCAAAATGTAAGTACCAATAAATTAAAAGGCAAAGAATGTATGAATGATGAACAAGGTGACAAGTTATAGGTAACTTTATTTTTTATGATTGTTTCTACACTTTAAAAGTTAATTTTATTTCATAAGATACTTACAATTTTTTACCTTGTATAGCAATTCCAATCTTTTAAAAGAATGCAAATCTTTAGGAGTACTACCAAATCTGAATTAAAGTTATATTTCGATGAGAAGTGATATACGATGGTCAAATTGGATGTGTAAAGTGAATGAAAAACCAATCAACTCTGATATCCTCAAGTTGCAAGAATAGCACATGATCTCTTAAGCATATTGACTTTTACAATAGCTTCGAAATCGACATTTAGTACTAGAGGTTAAATCCTTCGTCAACATCATAGCTCATTAAAGCTAGAAACTATAGAAGCTCTTTTATGTGCAAAAGATTAGCTCTATAGAGTAGAAGGTAGTAAACTAATATGTTATTTGCAAATTTTCAACATAATTTATATTATTCATATGGTTCTTTTTTATGTGCAGATTCTTTGAAAGTTTCTCTTAAAGATTTAACAAAGACCGTTATGAATTTAGAAATGAACACTAATAGCAAGCTTCCTTCAAGCTATGGTTCCAATTAATTTAGTGATAATATTTTTTTTTCTTTTTGTAGGGGGGCTTGGATGTTAATTACAACTCCATAAATAGTTGAAATACAAGCCTCATGTGTAGACATGTAGTTAGGCTTAAGCATGATTGTGATTGGCAAGCATCAATTTTTAAGTAACTTTTATGTCATTTCATGTTAGCCATTTTAGATGTAATACTTTAGAGTCCAATTTAGATACTTGTATAGTCCAATTTAGATATCATGTCTTTATATTATTTATTGCTCTAATGAGCACAAAGAAAATAGTAAATCATCAAATTGTCCAATTAGTAATTTTTAATAAATATATATTATATACAATTAATAAATTTTAATAAATACAAATACATACAACTATGATAAGAGATAAATGAGTCCACTCCGAATACTAGATACGGTAGATCATGCGTTTAAGTTTTCATACACAATTAATGAATTAATAAATATACACTATATACAATTAATAAATTTTAATAAATACATACAACTACGATAAGAGATAAGCTAGTTCAATCTAAACACTAGACAGGATAGATTATACGTTTAGGTTTTTATACACGATTACTAAATTGATTATGTTCTAGGTTTAGATTTTTCGAACATGAACTCATTTAGTTATAAAAATAAGACACAACATGATAATACAAATTGCTAGCTTTAAAATAGGTTTCGAAAAATTACTATCTGAAACTTACCCTGTAGCATTACTTACCTATCCAAACCCTACCTGGTGAAGCATAGTCCGAATGGGTATCCTATATGATGGGGTTACCCACTCACTCCTAACGTTGTACCTTAGGTTTTTGAAAAATGAGCAATAAAACTTAGGCTTTCTAGAATTTTTCTAAAATAAAAATAGATTGGCTAATAACTATATGGTGATTTTTCTTAAATAAAATTTGGTTAACACAATAAATTTTTATTAAAAAAAAAAAAGAACTACAGTAGTCTAATTTTGGCTAGCAAATACATAGCACTTGTAAGGCAATGTACAAAAAAATAAAAATTTGTTTTTTGACAAAAAAAATCATAAAAAATAAAAAATTGGAAAATGATACAAAAAAAAAATCATTTTCATCTTTGCATGTCTTTTGTCAAATAATGAATGAAATATTAAAATTAGGTTTCTTAATTAATTCTTAGAAAAAGCCAAATATGGTGACTTTTAGGATTTTAATAAGTTAGCCTTAGACCCATGTTTTTTCTAGTTGTTGTTTTCTAAATTATATTTTGAAAAATTCGCATACTAGTTACTAAAATTAGGATTAATCTACTCAATTAGATCTAATTTCTCCATTTTCCAACTTACTTTGGTGAGAACTTCAATTTTCGAAAAAAAAAATCTAAAAAATAAATTGTCCTTTTTTTTTTTAATTTTAAAGTTGAGTAATCTGTATTAAGTGGATTGAATTTAGTATAAGTTAAATTAAGAAAGAAAAAAAAAAAACAAATTGGGGCTCGACACTCATACAAAGATGCAATATGCCAAATACATACATAGGAATTGCGAGAGAATATCATCCTAGTTTTTTTAGGAGTTCTTTTCTCTTTGTAACTACATACAAGATATTTCTAACAATCCAAAGTCTCTACTCATTGGTTTTAATTCTTTCATCACAAAGAAACCAAGTATTGCTAAATAAATTGGATTCTTCAATATTCATAATATAGAATTTGTATCCCAGATTCATTCATCCTATGGAGGGAAAAAAAAAAATTGACGATTTAGATCGGCTTATCAAATGCTGACCATTCCCCAAATTATTATCTTTCCGCTTAACAATATCATTTGCAAAAGACATTTGCAAGAATTTTGAAGCATTCCTCATAGTTTAATGGGTTTTAAAATGCTTTTCGTTTATCTTCTTAAAATCTCCACAGCTAATTTGAGTAAGCAGGAGGAAATTTTATCACCTATCTTACTTCCCTAGGATGTTGGAAGCTCTACAGGAAGATCCATCGATCAAATTTCAATAGATGTTAAAGAAAAACAAGATGATTAAAAAGAATCCACAAATTCGGAAAACTATAAGTTCGTAACACAATTTATAAAACCCTATTTAATTTGGACATATATCTTTTAAAGATTAACTTTTTACGATCATCTACCCTTGGTATCGTTTTTCCCCTTGCTTTTCATTTATAAGTTTACCAGGATTTTGATCACAATTCCGTAAATGGTATAAATAAAGACCCATTAGGTGGAATTGAATTAAATGATTACGCCTATATTCTTTTGAATTAACACTAACAGATTCCAATTCAATTCACTGGGCTTTTCTAGTTTTGAGTATGCTCGGTGCACCATGCTTCTAAAGAATTTCCTATTATCTAGCCAAGATTCCCTAAACATGATGCATGTAAATCCTCGTTTTTCAGGAGCTTTTAGATCTCCAATGGAGCATAGACCTTTATAAATTTCTTCCTTGTAACGACTTACTTTTCTACTTTTCAATCTTTATAAATCTCCTCTTTGAAACCAAATCCAATTCATCCCAGTATTCATGCCTCTAGAACATACCAACCTTAACTCTATTGTGACTTAACCCAACAATTTGTTCATACGACAAGCCACCTATAAATTTATTTAGAAGGAATTCTTGCGTGTTCCAAATAAATTTACTAAGTAAACAAATCTTGAAGCAGTTGTCCAAAAACTATAAACTATTTGTTTTAGGTCATAGTTTTTTTGTAGAATTCTATCATTTAATTCTAGGGTAATCCCCTTAATACAAAATTGTTTCCAGACTTGCAACTCACTAAATTGGATGTGTGGCAGAATTGTTTTAATCAAATCTATCTTAGAAACTTTGCCTACATACTATATACAAGTAGCTAAATTACCACAAGAAATTTTACATATATTAGAGCAAACATCTTGAGATTTTCTATGGAATGGTGCAAATGACACAAAGAAAATTCGTTAGATAAAGCGATCAAGGATTACAAGGAAAATAATTGGGTGGATTAGGCCCTACTAATTTATTCAAGAGAAATGGGGTATGTTCTGACAAAAGGTATTGAGAATTCAAAACAAAACATGTAGCTTAGGCAAAACTTGTAAAAGCTAAACACCAAAAGATTAGGGAGAATCGACCTATACCTAAGATGCAGAATGCTTCATGTACAGTTGAAGAATTATGTGAAAAAAGTGATTGGTTAAAAAAAAAAAAATGGGATGGCTGTTCTAAGGAATGGTACAAGTGTAAGTTTCTAGAATGAGAAGTGGGTAGGAGATTTCACTATGTGACATAGAATTCAAGGCCCTTTGAACAAAAATTCGTTAGCATTAACTATAGTTAATTGCCTTCTATCTCCCTATGAATGGGATAATAACAAATTGGGCTTTTAAATGTCTCATATTATTGTTAAAATATTAGGTCCTATAAACTTAAGGAATGGAGCTGATGTGAAAGGAATACTTTTAGACTCCATGTACTCAATTAAGCTTTTAGATATCTATAAGCATCTTGAAGAAAAGCAAGAGATAGATAAAATAAATTGGGCTTAGATTTCACATTCTCCATTTCCACCAAAAATTAAACTACTGTTGTGGAGAATTTAACATGACAGTTTACCTACCGTTGTAAATCTATGGAAATGGTAGATAAAATTAGATGCCACCTACCAAAGACATAGAGAAAAAGAAGAAGATGTAAAGCACACTTTTCACATGCATGAAAAAATTCATTCTATTGGCCAAGTATGGAAAAATACAAATATAGAGGATCAAAGCATGCAAGGTAACATCCTTGATTGGACTAGGGTTAATTGTCATATAGAAAAGAAAGAATTGGTCCTAACACATTCTCCTAAAGCTTTCATGTTTGGGTTCATGCTTTAGGTATTATGGTTTCAGAGAAATCAAGCTCTAGTTAATCAAGAGCCAATAAATTGGCATAGTCATGACCAAATAAGGAAGCTTAGCCACAAACATTAGGCTTCACTAAAATGAGAACAAAATTTGTATGAGTTAGAAATCATTCCATTAAAATGGTCTCCACCCAAATTGCATTGGGTAAAAGTAAATACAGATGGATCTGTGAATATTGCATGTGGAGTGATTAAGGACTCTACAATAGCATCACTTTTGGGATTTACTTGCAAATTAGGCAAAAAAAGACACGATAGACACTAAAATATGGGCTATCTATTGGGGCATACCAGTATATGTAAGTCTCGTATAAGATATCAAAAGGAGATGTGAATTAATATCTTTTGCAAAAATAAAACTTTTTCAATTTTTAAAACAACTCCCCTCTTAATAACTTAAATAGTGTTACAAGTAGTTAAAGATTGATTATTTAACTTTAAGCACAACATAAGTAATAAAAGTTAAAAACTAAATAGAATAGAGAGAAAAAAGATTAAGCGATCGATTTATAGAGTTTCGGCCTTTTGCTTACTACTCTTTTGTAACTCCACTACTAGGGATCCAATCTTCCTCACCGGTATCGTTCCCCTAGTCCAATTTTTTCACTAAACAAAAATCAATAAGAGATTACAAGAATATCTTATCGCTTCTCTATCCTATCTAGCTAGCTCTTCCTAAGCTAAACATAAGACTCAGAGAACTCCCTAACCTCATACACACTCAAATACGATGTCAATAATGCTTACAAAAATAATGAGATAATACAATCAAATGGATCTGTACAACATTCACATAAATATAAACCCTAAGAAATCAGTAGTTGAACCCTAATTCAAGTCAAAATGTATTAAACTGTACAATAAGTTGATAAGACTACTAACAATAAAAGATTATGAAATTTAATAAATCAAATATAACACCGATAACAAAACCCTAAGAATTGATCGAAACCCTAAAAATTCATACTAAAACCCTAAAATTGATTTATGCACCATTAATCAAAATTAAACTCGAATTTGTTCGAAATCCTAAAATTATAAATATAAACCTATAAAATAGTTAAATATACTCGATAATAATATAATCATAGTCGATTACAATTTTCGACTAAATCACCCATTAACGAAATCACTACAATAACTTGTAAAAATTATAATTGTAACAGGTATCAACTAAATTGATAAATTTTCATAAAAATTTCAAATTAATTTATGATAAGTATTGTTATAATTTATATGTTTCGAAAAATTACATACATTTATTATTAATTTTTATTTTCTTCCTTTTTCTTTTTCTCTTTTCTTTCTTTTCTTCTTTTCCTTGCTTGCCACGTCCTGCAAAATGAAAGAAAAAAAAAAGAATCAGCACATAGCAGCCCACGTAAAGAATTAAGCCTATAGGTGTTGCAATTAGAAGAAAAAAATCAAAACAATTAGATCAAGTTATCTTTTCCTCATCAATGCTAACTTAATTAGATTTGCATAAGATATATGTATATAATTATTCCAGCCGAAAGATAACAAATTTAGAAGTGAAATAGAAGCAACAAAAAAATCTGGAAAGAAATAAAAAGAAACCAAACCGAAAGAAGAGAAAGAAAAAATCCTGGAAGTTAAAAAAACAAAAACGTGAAGAGGAAAAACGTGAAGAAAAGAAGAAAAAGAAGGAAGAAAAGAAGAAGAAAAATTGAAAGAAATAGGTAAATAAGTTATTTTGCAATTATAGATGTATATTATATAGTATATACATGTATAAATGTAGTATTTGTATGGTATTTTTACAAATATAATATTACTATTACATGCATATATGCGTAAATACTTAAATTGAATTATAAATGTATGTATAAAGCTATGTATGTATACATGTACGTATATAGGTATATTATATGGAAGGATTATGGATTATGTATTTTTTTAAGAATACATATAATCAGTATTAAGTATTTTTACAAAATAATTATAATATATATATATATGTGTGTGTACACGTAAACTATATATTTGTATACATATATATACATGCATAATTATTTTCGTATATATATAAATATGTAGTCGTATAGTATATATGTAATAGTATATTTCTATAAGTGGTAATATATGTTTAAATACACAATGTATATAGGACATATATATATATATATATAATATAGAGTATATGTTGTGGTATACCGAATATATAATACATGTATAAGTATTTGTATATTATATATATATATCGATGTATTTAGTAATTATATTTATGTACACATGTAAAACTATATTATATGAGTATACTTATATGTATAAATACAAATACATGAATATATGTATATGTACATAAGAGTATGCTTGTTTTCATAAAATAAATATATACATACATATGGCATATAACATATAGATATATATGTAGTATACCGAAAATATATATATATATGTAATATAATAATATCTATAACTAAAATAAATTTATAATTATGTAAGGAGTAGGTACATATATATTACCGTAAATTAAGAATTTCTCAATAAAGTAAAATTATAAAATTTATCAAATATATTATAAGTCTATATATGTATGTGTGTGTATAAATCGTGAAATATAGATAAATAATAAGAAAAATAAGAAATAATAATGGCAATAATAATAATAATAGTCATAATAAGGCTAAAATCTCAAAAATAGGAAAAGTATACTTAAAATAATAAAAATATCAATTATATGGTTTAAATAATCATTACATTATAAATATATTAAGAAAAAGTGAAAATTAATATTTTATAATTTAAAAACTTAAATAGAAAATTTTATGATATTTTTATATCACAATTTAAATTATGAGTCATAACGTCCAAAACGGACCTCGTTCGAGAAAATACGCTTGAAAACGATCAAAATGGACTATAAGTTCATAACAATCTGAACTAAAACGAAAAAGTTATACACAATTCAATAAAAAACTTGAATCGATAATTTCACGTAACTAAGTGCAATAGAGCTTACCAGTTATGATACTAGTTAGCTATAAATTCCTAAATTTACAAATTTTTATTATTTTCAGGTGATTTCGATATAAACCCTAAATTGCCACCAGACTACTACGACCCCTGAGTTGGTCATGACCGAGTGAGTTTTTCCTAAGATTCCATACTTGTTTGTTTTTGTAGTTAGTAAATATAAGTTATGATCTGTAAATAAATGTGTATGGGGTTGAGTTATGCTTGTGAATGATAATTGTTGTTAATGATAAATTACTTTAAATTTCAATAATGTAGTGATTGTTGCATAGTAGATTCATTAAGAATTGATTGTTTATGACCTGAAATGATCACTGAATAAATAAGACTTAATTTTATTCAACTAGAAAATGTTAACTTAGATCATGCATAATCATGCACTACACAACTAATTCCAGCAGTCACATTACACAGAGGTAGTGAAAGGCCATACGTGGGTTGATTATTAATTGTTGTAGATTTTGTACGGTACACAAGTGCGATATGACCTTACTCTGGCCCGCGAGATGACTAGGCATTGGATACACCAACCGTTTAGTTAAGGGTCAAGTCTAGAGGCCTTCGTTTAAGGGTAAGTGAGGGCTACGTGAACTTACTCACAATCATATGTAGAACTCATTTTGATAAAACTAATAATGGATGTAACATTACATTTTAAATATGAAACACGGAGTTTCGTTATGAAATAAGTTCTAATATGATACTCGAATTTGACTATACCAACGAATCTCCAACCTTGATTTCGGAAGGCATTAAATCTGAGTTGCATGCAGTATTTAGTCACCTGCAGTACTTGGTCACCTAAATGTATTTGTTTAGTATACTGATTGTCATGCATTCATTTGGTTAAACCTAACTATTGTATAACTTGATTACTATATAGTTGAGGGAAAATTATCCCACTAACCTAGTTAGTTTATACACTCGTAGTCTTCTCTCGCAAGTCGATCTTTTTGTAGAGTCGGGTCGTCACATGCTCGAAGTTAATACTCTACACGGGGTCAGTGTAGGAGCTGGATGTAATCAGAGAGTATTTCCGATAGTTTATAGATCTGAATATGTAATTGATATACTGGTTTAACTTAAGACATGTTTCAGACTTCATATTTGTAAACTTTTATACAAATAGACCATATGTTATGTTTTTATAATTTTATTATTTATCATGAAATGATATTGCTTAAACTTGCGCACTCTTGGTAGTTAGTAGTAACTGTAGTCTTGTGTATCGTATAAAAGAGTCATCAATTGTAAGGGAATTCAATCTACAATCCTTTATTCAGTATACGGCGACTGTCACAATTAGCTCCCTTAGGTTGTGACATAATTTCTGACAAAGTTTCTAACACAGTTGCAGACGGTCTATATGGAGAGAATTTTTAAAATTCAAATCTGTACTGAGTGTATTTCACTTACTTCTTCAACAGCTTGACTTATATTGCATTGCTTCTTGGAATAATAGCTAGTTAATGTAGAAAATAATTGAGATATTTCATTTTGTTGTTATCTTGACCAAGCTCTTTGTAACCAAGTAGAGAAATTCTATCATGGGGTTATTATATTTCAATTTTGAATCTGAATTTGAATAATAGCTTTTGTTGCTGTAGTGATAAACTTTCACCAAATTAAGAAAAGATGTCATTGTGACTGTTACCTTAAAAAAAAAAATTCGTCCTAAAAATCAACCATAATTTTCTCTTCATAAACTTTATCATAAAGCTTAAATATCTATTAAAAACCTTATATTTTCCATGAATAAATATATCCTACTCATTTTAAATTTGAAATCCCTTGAAAATCTCTACCATATCTCTATAAAATATATCTAAAAAAAATCTGCACCATATCATTATCCATATTTTCATTTTTTTCTTATTTGAATTTGAATTCAAGATATTTCTTTAAGCTTAATCCATATCTCACCTTGATATTGAACTTGTCATCCCATAAAAATCTCCACTATGATTTTAAAAAAAAAATATTTCTATAAAATCTATACCATATGTTTTTCCTTATCCTTATTTTAAATTTGAAACCTAATAAGCCTTATCTAATACTCAAATCCAAGATACTTCCACTTTGTAATTGCTAAACATGATGAGATGCTACACGTGGATTGAAGCAATAAGAACCTTGATGACTTGTTGAACTTAAAGACAATCTTCAACATTCTTTTTTCTAATGCCTTATTAAAAAGAATTTATTTTTGATACTAATTAATATATCCAAGCAATGCATTTCAAACTTCACTCCAATAAATAAATAATTTTCAAATCTTTAGTCCACTTTAACATAATCTAATCCAATTTAATCTAATAAATTGATCAAACTCTCTAGGATTTATCTCTTTGAAAATCTAAAATTCCATCCACACTTAATAAAATATAATCCCTATGAACTTTATTAACCAGCTTTAGTGAAACAGAATTGAATACATTTTCCTAATATATTCAACAAAGTGGAGCTAAGCCTTCGTATCTAGAATTATTAAATTCAAATAATCTGTACACTTGATAAATATATCAGTGATAACTTATCATATGTTTTATTATCATCAACACTAAATTAGGAGAGTTAACAGTATTCATTTGAGAAATTTTACAAAAGTTGAGATCAAAATGGATTAAAAAATTCCTAAATATTTTATTCGAGCATATGATACTTTTAAGCTTAAATATAAAACATTTTGTTAAATTGCATGGAAAAGATTGACAAGTTGAACAAAATGTGGATAAAGATGATGCTTCATGAGATCAATTGTGTAGTGGAGTGGATGGCAAGTTTTGCCTATAATCAATAGGAGCCATTCCAAGTTTTTGAAGAAGTACCATCCGATGGTTAGCAACAAATTTTAAATCAAGACTTATTAGATTATGGTATGGAAAAGATCACAAAGAAAAGAAGGAGTTACCTTCACTTTTAAACCCTAATGATTGTGATTAGGGCTTGCTACACTATTCTAAGTTTTAGGGTTTTGTTTATTTTGTTGTTTAGAAATAGGGGTAGTTATGAACGTATGGGTACTATTTGGGAAGGGGAAAGACTTGTAAATATTGTTTTGTCTTTTCATGTTAAGGTGTGTTTATGTGCTAGTTATGTACTCATGTTTTCACTATTAATACAAATATAAATCATCTATGTCATCCAAAAAAAAAAAAAAACTCACTAAAATTTAAATGACTATCAACAATTCACAAAATTTGTATTGTTAGACTCCTAAAGATATGCTAAATGTGATTTTCAACTCAAAATGCAAAAATACAACTTATAAGAAGTATTATTTTTCCCCTAGCCCTTGGAAAATTCATATAAATAGAAAAAATTTTACCAAAATCTACATGCCATTACAATACAATTAACCGCAAATATGTAAATCATAAATCTAAAATCAGATTTTTCATTAAAAGCCCTAAATTTTGTAGCAAATGCATTATAACCTTGTAATTTTGGTAAATTATGAATTTGTCCTCAAAACTAAATATTTCCAAAAAAAAATGTTTTGAATTAATGAATGTAACACCATATAAGTTGCATGCAAGAAAATAGTCATGAATATTTTCATCCAAATTTTTTCATTGAGCTAGAAACAGTTTTAACATGGCCACTCTAATACTTAAATCAGTAAATAAATGAGACGGGTGTTAAGAAAATGGGAGTATAAGCTTCAAAGAGAAAAGATTTGGCTCCTTTTACCTATGGTGTTACCTAGTATTTATAGATAATTCTAGTGAGACATTTAGGGAACGTGGATCTTGTAAACCCTAGGAAATCAGTAGTTGAATCCTAACTCAAGTCTGAATGTCCTAAAATGTACAATAAGTTAAGAAGGCTAGTAATAATAAAAGATTATGGAATTTAATAAATCAAATATAACACCAATAACCAAACTTTAAAAATTGATCGAAACCCTAAATCGCGTACTAAAACCTTAAAACTGATTTATGCACCATTAATCAAAATTGAACTTAAATTTGTTCGAAACCGTAAAACTATAACTATAAGCCTATAAAATAGTTAAATATTACTCAATAGTGATATAATTATAGTCGATTGCAATTTTCGACTAAATAGCCTATTCGCGTGAAATTTTAATAAAATCACTACAATAACTTATAAAAATTATAATTGTAATGAGTACTGATTAAATTGATACATTTTCACAAAAATTTCAAAATTAATTTATGATAGTATTGTTATAAATTATATGTTTCGAAAAATTACATATATTTATTATTAATTTTTATTTTCCTTCTCTTTCCTTTTCTCTTTTTCTCTTTTCTTTCTGATCTTCTTTTCTCCATGTTGCCACATCTTGCAAAACAAGAAAAAAAATCAGTAAAGTAGCAGCCCATGTGACCAACTAAAATTCCAAGTGTTGAGCTTAAAATAAAACAAAAAAAAATGGAGATAATTACTTTGTCCCATCTTCATAAATGAAGAGATTAGGATAGGATTTAGCTTTTTTTCATTTTCTACACACATAAATAAAGAGAAGAAATAAATCCTGGTAGAAAAATTTCAAAGCAAAAACCGAAAGCAAGAAAAACAAATCTGGGAAACAAAACCGTAAGGAAAAGGAAAAAAATGAAGGAAGAAAAGAAGAAGAAAGGTTAAAAGAAATAGGTAAGGAATTATTTTGTAATTATAGATGTATATTATATAGTGTATACATATATAAATATAGTATTTTTATAGTATTTTTATACATATAATATTGCTAGTACATGTATATATGCATAAATACTTAGATTGAATTATATATGTATGTATACATGTATGTATATAAGTATATTATACGGAAAGGTTATGTATTATGTATTTTTTTTAAGAATACATATAATTAGTATTAAGTATATTTATAAAATAACTATAGTATATATATATATATATATATGTGTGTATGTGTGTTTTTGTGTGTGTGTGTGTATGTGTACACGTAAACTATGTATATATGTATACATGTACAATTATTTTCATATATATATGTACATAAATATATATACATATAGTATATAAGTAGTGGTGTATCGCATATACCATATAATACATGTATAATATATAGTATACAGATTTTATAACAAATACTATATAAATATATATTTACCAAATATATATAAAACATAAATAGGTATTTGTATATTATTTATATATATGTATTCGGTATTTATATTTATGTACACATGTAAAACTTATATGTATAAATACAAATACATGAATATATGAATATGTACATAAGAGTATATTTGTTTTCAATAAATATATATACATACATATGGCATATAACATATAGTATATATATATATATAGTATACCGAAAATATATAGGATAGATTTATAATTATATAAGGAGTAGCTGTATATATATATATATATATATATTACCGTAAATTAAGGATTTTTCAATAAGATAAAATTATAAAATTCATCAAATATATTATAAGTCTATATATATATATATGTGTGTGTAAATCGTGAAATATAGATAGATAATAAGAAATAATAAAAATAATAATGGCAATAATGATAATAATAATCATAATAAAACTAAAATCTTAAAAATAGGAAAAGTATACTCAAAATAATAAAAATATCAAATATATGGTTTGAATAATTATTACATTATAAATATATTAAGAAAAAGTGAAAATTAATATTTCATAATTTTTAAACTTAAAAAGTAAATTTTGTAATATTTTTATATCACAATTTAAATTACGAGTCACAACGTCCAAAACGGACCTCGTTACGAGAAAATACAATAAAAAACAATCAAAATAAACTATAAGTTCATAACAATTCAAGCTAAAACGAAAAAGTTACATGTGATTCGATAAAAAAACTCAAATCAATAATTTCACATAACTAAGTGAAATAAATCTTACAAATTATAACACTAGTTAGCTTTAAATTCCCAAACTTACAAAATTTTTTATTATTCTCAGGTGATTTTAATATAGATCCTAAACTGCCACCAGATTACTACTACCCATGAGTTAGCATGATTGAGTAAGTTTTTCCTAATAATTCCATACTTGTTTGTGTTTATAGTTAATGAATATAAGTTATGATTAATAAATGAATGTGTATAGGGTTGGATTATATTTGTGCATAATAATTGTTGTTGATGGTGAATTTACTTTAAATTTCAATAATATAATAATTGTTGCATAGTAGATTCACTAAGAATTGATGGTTTATGACTTGGAATGATCACTAAATAAATAAAACTTAATTTTATTCAATTAAAAAAAGTTAACTTAGATCACGCATAATCATGCACTATATAACTAATTCTGGCAATCACATTATATGGAGATAGCGAGAGCTAAATGTGGATTGATTATTGATTGTGATAGATTTCGTACGGTACACACGTGCAATATGATCTTACCTTGTCCCACGGGATGACTAGACTTTGGAGGCGCCAACCGCCTACTTAAGGGTTGAGTCCAGAGGCCTTTGTTTAGGGATAAGTGAGGGTTGCGTGAACCTATTCACAATCATATGTAGAACTCGTTTTGATAATATTGATAATTGATGTACCATTACCTTTTGATTAAGAAATGCAGAGTTTCGTTATGAAATAAGTTCTAATATGATACCCAGATTTGACTGTACCGATGAACCTCCAACCTTGATTTCGGAGGGCGTTAAATCTGAGTTGCATGCAGTACCTGATCACCTGCATTATTTATTTGTTATACTGTTTGTCATGCATTCATTTGGTTGAACCTAACTATTGTTTGACTTGATTACTGTATGGTTGAGGGAAATTATCTTACTAAGCTAGTTAGTTTATACTCTTATAGGCCAATCTTTTTGTGGAGTCGGGCCATCGCATGCTTGAAGTTACTTTTCTACACGGGGTTAGTATGGGAGCTGAATGTGATCAGAGAGTATTTCTGATAGTTTATAGATCTGAATATGTAATTGATATATTGTTTTAACTTAAGACATATTTCAAACTTCGTATTTATAAACTTTTATACAAATAGACAATAAATTATGTTTTTATAATTTTATTATTTATCATGAAATGATATTCTTATACTTGCACACTCTTGGTAATTAATAGTTTTTGTAGCTTTGTGTATCGTATAAAAGGGTCGTCGATTGTAAGGGAATTCAATCTACAATCCTTTATACAATATACGGCGACTGTCATGATTAGCTCCCTCAAGTTGTGACAGATTACACTATTTACGATATACTTCTAATGTCGTGGAGAGTATCTTAAGCCAACTATGAATTTACCTTATCTTACTTAGTCCAAGCTTATGCTTTATGGGCCAAAGGACCCTAGCCTAATGGGGCTAAGGTCAAATGGGAGCTCTACAAATGTTTTAAGTATTGATGGGCAAACCCAATCGAACTTTTGGCAAGGTCATTCCAATGACATGTCATAGAATCAATGAGATAGGTCGAACTCTAGAGAGATCAACCGGGCCTTAAATAAGTTAGTCATGGGCTTTTAGGCTCAGCCCATATTCTAAGAAAGTTGGCTTTGGTTTTGAAGTAGCATATCAACAATACCAATTTCAGAAATAGCAAATTAATTAATTTTAAAAAACTAACTTCATTATTGTTAAATTAACATGTGAACACAAACATAAATTTGCACATGAAAAGTAAGATAAGAGATGGTTTGATCATCATGAAAAGTTTTGGGTTAATTTAAGAGTAAAATCAAAGGTCTTTTGAAATTTTAGAATGCCAATGATGATTTTCAAAAGTTGATGTTATAATCAAGTAATTGGGTGTAAAATCTAATTACTACTGATTTTCCCTTATTTCAATAACCAATTATGTCACGTTTAATTTGATACACGAAAATGGTTTGAAACAGAATTAATGAAATAAATAAAGATCGGAATGATAAATTATTTTTTGTATCGAGAAACACC
This sequence comes from Lumnitzera racemosa, assembly GCA_024138005.1. NCBI lineage: Eukaryota > Viridiplantae > Streptophyta > Magnoliopsida > Myrtales > Combretaceae > Lumnitzera > Lumnitzera racemosa. Next base: position 7,381,456 of record JAMXBC010000008.1, on the reverse strand, counting down.
ACACAATGGAATAGAATGGAATGTATATATAGTAGTATTTACTAAAAGTATTCTTAGTTATTATACATCATAACTAGGTTGAAAGTTAAATAATTTATTTTTAATTAATGATAATTAATAAGGGTAGAATGAAATTGGCCTCTAAAAAGTGAAATCAAATTCCTTTGAAAATCATAACAATTTATTCTAAAGAATTGCAATTCCGCCTCCTAAAAGCACTTTCAAACATGAAAAAAAGGAATGATATTTAGAATTATGACTACATTTCAATCCAACCCCGCACAAAGTTTTAGATAGAATTATCATTTACGGTATAAATTCTTCTTGTTTTTACAATTTAGAACAATCAGGGTTAATCGATTGAGTGTTTAATTAACTGTATTTCCACTAATTTTTATAGTCTTATTTTCAAATTCAATAATTTATGCAGAATTTTACGATTATAATCTTGTTTCCGAGGTAAATACCCTGAATATATATAACATTATATAATATATAAAAGATTCGCACGTAAAAACAACCTGCATTATTGGATTTGAATTAAAACCCTTAAAATATCAATAGAAAGGAGCATCCATAAAACGTGCCTATATAATTTCTACTCAGTCTTCCTTATTGGCCTTGCCAGGTGATGCACGTGTCATAGGACATAAAAGGTTGAAATAGCTGAAATATGGTAACTTTGACTAGAATTTGGCATGTTGTCTTAGTCAAAGAAACTTGGTCATATAGTTCTAGATGACTCATTTTCCTCTGTGTATCATGATCGACTCGGTGCCTTGTGATTGTGGCAATTTTTGGTGGGGTCATGCACTCATGCACGTGAGTATTGACTCGGCTGAAGCTAATGGACAATTTACCTCTCCACTTCTCCTTTAGTCCAGTGCAAAAGTAATGAGTATTGGACTCCATGCACGCTCGACAGGTCAATACAGTTGAACCACTGGATTTAGACTCCATCATCGGCGGGCAGAGGAGCGAGAAAGGCCCCAATGACGTTAATCCCGCACAATAAAATTCCAACATGTATACATATGAATTCAGTATCAATAATATACGTGTATGCATCATTAATATTTGTCCACCATCCATGGTATAGATTATTAAACATTTTCTGAAGAATAATAAAGAATGATTTTGAAAAAATAAATGTGCTCTTAAGTTTTGAGAATGAAAAATGAATGTATGTATTGATATATCTTTCACTTAGGTTTTAGGGTAAAAATTGATTTTTTTTTTTTAATAATGACATGTAGCTTATTTAAATTGTATTTTAATTTATTCGAAATATTTGATTTTGCAAAATAAATAACAAAAATTGAGTCTTAAGATATATTTTTCATTAAATGATAATTTTAAAAAAGAAAAAGAAAAAGAAAAAGAAAAAATGGGTTTCATGTCTTAACACAGTTATTTTTCCAAATAAAGGTCATTTTCCTACAAAAGGTCAAAATGAAACAAAAAAGAATTTCAGAAAAGTTAAAAACATGCTGTTAAAGTTGTGAGTTAACTCATACAATTTCATGAGTTTACAATTTTATGAGACTATAAAAATAGATGCAAAATTGATTAGGTGTAATAAAATGTCAATACTTAATTTCTTATCATGTTGAAAAAAGAAATTCTTTTTTAAATTTTAACTTTTTATATTATATAAAACTTTGGAAATTCAAAATATAATTTACGTATAATTATCCCCCTCATTAACTTATTTTCTGTCATTGCTAACTTATATTTTTTTTTAAGAAAAAGAACGATGAATTTGATGATTTTATCTACAACACTATTAAATGATACATTATATAGGCTCTCCAAATGATCTCCAAAGGGAAGTACACAAAATGTTACCACTAAATTTAAATTTAATTCAAGTACAAAGAATCATCTTAGGTATTGTTGCCTTTTAAGTACACGCAAAAGTCTCGTGGTTTTGATTTATTTATTTTTTTTAATCAAAAGCAGGATAATGAAACTATAAATGCAAAAATTAGATTTATATAATCTCAGTATTCTTTTAATGCTAGAAAATCAATAGAACGAATGCTTCGATGGATGTTATTTAAACCAAGTAACTACTTTTCATAGAATACATGATTTAGTTAGCAATTGTCGGCAGATTGATCTCGTATTCTATTTCGTGTCAAATTTATATCCATGATCAATATGCATAAAATCAAATAAAGATTAAATCTACATTGTAATCGTGTTTATTTATATTGTAATTATATTATTTATATTATATAATTTATTAATTTTTGTATTTTATTTCTGTAGTCATTTTTCTGATCGTGTTAAACTCGTACTCGCGTTAACGTGCAATACAGTTAACTCACCTAGCTATTCGTATAAGTGGAATTTCTTCGGTTTTCCTTGGTTCATGGGTCTCCTTGTCATGAGAAGTCGCCTTCCTTGGACATTGAATTGTCTTCGAGTCGTGGAAGTTGGATGGCATCATCGTATGATTGACCCTCTACGATAGTTACATCCGTTCCAACCGCTCCCCCTTCATGTTACATCCCGCTGATTTGTATTTCTCAAAACTGGCCGACACGTTGCCTGAAAAAATCCATATTGGAGTGTTTTCACTATAAATGGGCCTGTAGCCTGGTTTAACGGTTATGGCTGGATCCCTTTCCAACACGGCATTAACTGACAGAATGAATTTAAGGGGAGAGGTCCATCCAGTTTATCGATTCCTGGAAGCAGCTTTTTCATTGACATTATCTTACGTTCATTAACATTATGTTATGTTTGGTGGACCAATACAGAATCGTGATTTTGGATTCGTCCATTCTCTATATTTAGATGCATTTTTAAAAACAAGAATCCCAATTCCTTAAATCATAGCTAGCTTTCGGCTTTAAAAGAGATTTTAATTCTAATTCTAATTTTACAATTTGATCCTCACTTATTCTATAATGGAATGAAATAAGAATTGAATGAGAAATTATTTGCTTTATTTGGAAAAACCCATAAAATAGAATGGAATAATATTAAATGCAAAAATAATAGTCCTAATCTGTTTAAAGATTAAATAAGTAATTTTAATTAGTTCTTATTAATGAAAAAGAAATGAGATTGTAATTCCACTTCTCAAATATGGAATTGAATTCTTCCTTGAAATTAGACTTATTGATTCTATGGAATTGTGATTTCACCTTCAATAGACTTTCAAATTTGGAAAAAGAATGGAAATGGGAATCACAATTCCATTCTAATCAATTCTTACATATCAAATATGCTATAAAGGGATTTGATAAACTAAAATATAAATAATATAGATTCACTATCTTCTTTCTTGATTTCATTTGTCTCAACGGTGCTCAAGCGATTCATGATTAAACTTTTAACAATTTAAATAAGAAATAGTTTTATTTGATTATTTAGTTTGCTCAGTATGAGCTATGATAGGTGAAGATTAAACTAATGGACAAACTTTGGAAGTAAATTTCAATCCTAGATAATATGATAAGAAACAATCATGTCAATTGTGGAAACAAAAAGAAGAGAAGAATTAATAAGTTTCATACCATGGAATTAAATATAGTTATCTTTGGAAAAAAAAATTTCGATAGCCACAATGGGTAACTTAGTGAAAAAATTTGTAACTTGGTTAGCAAAAAGAACATGATGCAAAGATAGAAACCCCTTAGTAACTAAATCACAAAGAAAGTTAATTTTAATATCAATATGTTTCATGCACCGTATAGACAAGGATTAATAGCAATTAAAATAGTAGAACGGTTATCACAAAAAAACGGGGAATAGGTAAGGAAGAAGGAACATTGAAATGAATCAACCCCTGGGACTGATCACACGTAGTCGAGTTAGAGGACTCTAAGAACTCATTTAAAAATATTAGTTTGAAGCCCCATCCTTGAGGAGAATTCCTATCCTGATCTCTATGTTTCTCTTTACTATTGACCTGATTACCGAACTATTACATGCACTAGACCTGCTAAACAGCTGTACCATGACAGAACATCTGAGCAAATAACCTTAAAGACAATCTTAGCCAAGCTCCTGAGCCAACCACCGACATCCGACCCCAATCCAAGTTAATTACTCTCTAACGAATGACTAACCAAGCTCTAACCTAATCCATATCAGGTTAACCCTAACTACAAACCCTCTTTTCTTCATTTCATCTGGATTATACTGTATTTCATAGCACCAGCCACCATGTGATACGTCTTCTAGCACAACATTCTAAAAGGATTCTTTACTTTTTTTCGTATAAAATATTCTTTGTCTCTTTTACCATTTTTAGTATCATTCATGTATCCCAATTGTAAAATATCTTTTCATCTTTCCATATATATAAAGTAACCCTAGTAGGATGAGTATATAAACCCTTACTTAATTGTATGCAGAAAACAACTTCATTATCAAAATATTATTCAAGTTTTCCTTTGAGAAACCCTAATATTGTCATTACCCTTCAAATCTTATTTATTCCTTTAGCAAGAAATAAGGGAGAGTGACTCTTCAGTTCGGACTAATGAGTCATATCCAACGAATTGTAGGCTAGGTAAGATGGTAGTGCATCATATCCAATTGGTAGTTGTCTAAACTTTTCTAGGTTTTCTTTGTTTCACTTCGTTGTGGTACTCCTTTGAATGTCTAACCCCCGGAGACACATCAACTTCACTAATATCAAAACACAGTCTCGAAAGGGAGTATATGAAGTTGCAATGAAGCTTTGGTTCATGTAACTGTTTATGGCTGCTATGTTCCTTCCATAACTGCTTTAGAATATTTGTTTGGAGTTGTAAGCTGTATGGTGAAGATTTGTGTGTTAGTAAGTGTGGTTCCATTGTTACTCTATTTTTCACTACAAAAATAAAGCAAGTTCATTTCTATCCTATTCAAGTGATTATTGGGTGTTAAAGTTGTTAAAGTATGTTAGTTGAAGTTTTTGGTAGTAAGGTAGCAATATTTTCCATATATTATGTTAATAATCTATTCAAAAAGTATTATACCATATCAAATTCAAGTATTCAAGGTATTATTGGTGACCAGAATGGTAGTGCTCAACCTACTCATGGTCATAATAGTAGTAACATTCTAAGGTCAGTTGATGATAATCTTGATAGAGTCACTAATCTTGTTGAGAGTTTAGTCACCTTGATTTAAGTTAACAAACAATAACCCCAAGATGTACAGTACCATAACCCACCAAAAAATGCTCCTGAGAGATTCTTTGGCCAAGGTAACCAAGTTAATCACCCAATTCAACCCCTTCAAGCTAGAGAAGTAGCAGACCAAGTTGCTAGGCAAAGGCTAAAGTTAGAGGAGAATGAGAAAGATGATGAGAAGACAGATACCAAGGAGTATGGAGAGGAAGAAGAAGAGGTTAATTATTATTGAGCACAAGAGCGAGGATGCCAAACTCCTTAAAGACTACATAATATCAAGATCCAAATCCTACCCTTTTGTGGAGATGCAGGTGAATATTTAGAATGGGAAAAGAAGGTAGAAAAAGTGTTCAACTATTATGGATATACATATGCTGTTAAGGTCTGACTTACTGTACCTAAGTTCTCTAAGTATGCCACTATGTGGTAGAAAAACCTAAATGCAACTAGAGCAAGGGATGGAAGATGAGGAGTAAAGACCTGGTAAGAGACGAAGAGGTTGTTGAGGGGTAGATTTATGCCCGAGACATACTTGCAAAATACATTCACAAAATTGTAGGAACTTCATTAAGAAGGCTGATTTGTTGATAACTATGTGAGAGAATTCCAAATGCTTATGATCCAAGCACACATGGAAGAACCAAAGGCTCGCACAATATCAAGGTTCATTTCTATGCTTAAATATGATATTCGCAATATTGTAGAAGTGTAGAGATTTTATACTCTGGAAGTAGCAATTAAAGTGGCATAGAGGGTCAAAAAACAAAAGAGAAATGCTCTAAGCCGACCTGCTCCAAGCCGACCTACTCCAAGCCAACCTGTTAAAGCAGAGTGGAGGAGAGAAATGATTGATTTGATGATAGGTAAGCAGGGCAACAAACCAAAGAAGACTAGCTAAGCCCAGCTAAGGCTAGGCCAACCCCAAGGATATATGAAAGATGACAGACCTCTAGATAAAAGACAAGCGAGGTGAAGTATTTTAATGTTTGGCCTTCAAATACATGCTTGCTAAGTGTCCGAACCGACGTGCCATGGTGCTCCAAGGAGATGTAATGGACAATACCGATAAGAGCGAACCCAAGGAGGAGAAAAATGATAGAAGGATTGAAGCTGAAGAGGAAAATGAGACCTGTGTCTATGCTGACTAGGGAAAAGAGATGACCTTAGTGCTAAGATAAGTACTAAGTTCCTTGCTGAACTCTAAGGAAGCCCAAAGAGAGAACCTGTTCCATAGAAATGTACCATCAAAGGACAAGTATGCACCATCATTGTGGATGAAGGAAGTTATACCTATGTTTTCGTACAGTCCTTTGTGCAAAGGTTAAGATTACCGATCTCTAAGCACCTCTGATAAGAATCAACCCCTCAGACCAATCATGCACAGCCAAGCTAGAGGACTCCAAGGACTCACTTAGAGGATTCTAGCTCTAGGCCATAGTCGAGACAGTGATGCCTACCTCGAGCTGATCTCCAACCAACTCGAATATCAGATCCTCACATGTATCAAATTCGATCCTATCCAGTAGCGAAGTCCTAATCCAGAAGACAGCCTAGAACTAGCCGAAGTAAGCTCCCCAATCGACCACTAACATCTAACTTCAAGCAAACTGACCTCTTTACCATGCTGATTAGCTCCCGACCTAATCCAAATCAGGTCAACCCCTAACTACAATGCATTCCTACTTCTGCCTACGTTGTATCATATTCCTAATGTGCAACACATGTTTTCTAATACAATATTCCGGAATGATTTTTTCTTTCCGTACTGAATATTCCTTGTTTCTTTTACCCTTTTTAGTATGTTTCATGTAACCTAAGTATAAAATACCCTTTTATCTCTTCATACATGTAAAGTAACCCTAATAGACAGGTATATAAACCACCACTTCCTTGTATGTAAGCATCCAATTTCAATACAAAACTATTCAGTTAAGAAACCTTAGTGTTCTTGTTATCTCTTAATTCTTATCTATTTTCTTTAGCAAGGAGTAGCGGTGAGTGACCCTTCAGTTCAGACCGGTACGTCATATCCAGTGGATTGTAAGTCGAATAGGATTAAATGGTGCGTCATATTCATTCGGTAGTTGCCCGGGCTTTTTTGACCCTTTTCCCCATTTGTTTTGGTTGTTTCATTGTAGTGTCTCTTCATGTGTTCGACCCCAAAGACGCATCAACCTTTTGACGTTACAAACTACATTGGCTTCATGATAGGGCACTCTTCACATCACAAATCAAGTAACTATACCATTCAATATTGGGAACGTGTATAAGGACGAAGTAATATGCAATATCTTCCCTATGGGAGCTTCACATCTATTGCTTGGAAGACCATGCTTATTTAACCAACGTATTACTCAAGACAAATACAAGAACACATATGCCTTTATTAAAGATAGAAAGAAGATCGTGCTGTAACCTATAACCCCATCCCAAGTAAATGAGACCCATAATCAACTTACCTGAGCAAGCAAGAAGAAGGCCCTAGTAAAGAGCCAAAGAGAGCTCTGAGCTACTAAGAAGGCTTATGAGCCTATGTTCCTATTAATTAGAAGATTATTGGAGATGAGAGATTTAGAGGATGTTCTTGATGAGATTCTAAGCTTGACAGATGAATTTTCTAACTTGTTTCCTAAAGAGCTACCTCAAAGACTACCCTTAATCCAAGGCACAGAGCATTATATTGATCTACGACCAAGCACTACCTTACCGAACCAACCTATCTACAAACTAAACCCTAAGTAGGATATCGAACTAAAAAGATAAGTAGATGAGCTCATAGGGAGAGGATATATAAGGGAAAGCATGAGCCTTTGTGTTATACTAGCTCTACTTGTCCTAAAGAAAGATTGTTTATGGCGCACGTACATCAACATTCGAGAAATCAACTAAATTACTATTAAGTACAAATATCCAATATCGAGGCTCGATGATACGTTAGATGAGCTTCATGACACCAAAATATTTTTTAAGATAGACTTACGAAGTGGCTACCACCAGATTCACATAAGATCGAGTGATGAATGGAAGACTGTTTTTAAGACAAGGCATGGTCTTTACGAATGGCTAGTTATGCCATTTAAAGTTACAAATGTGCTAAGCATAGTTATGAAGCTTATGAACCATGTGATGCACCATTTGATCGGACAATGTGTGGTCATTTACGACGATGTGTGGTCATTTATTTTGATGATATATTAGTATATAGTGCCAACCTGGATAACCATGTTCAATATCTCCAAGCTATTTTTGAAATCTTATGAGCCGAAAAGTTATTTAGGAACCTGAAGAAGTGTGTGTTCTATCAGGTTGAAGTGGTTTTTCTTGGGTATATGATATTAGGGAAAGGAATTCGAGCTAATGAGAAGAAGGTCCAAGTCATCTTGGAGTAGCTGATGCCAAAGAATATTACTGAAGTATGAAATTTTCATAACCTTACTTCTTTCTATAAGCAATTTATTAAGAATTTCAATACCATTGTAACCCTCTTGACCAAGCTAATGAAGAAGAGTGATGGCTTTTAATGAAATGACTAAGCCAAACATAGCTTCCAGGAGATTGAGGAGAAGCTTACCTCTACCCATATGCTATCATTACCAAAATTGACAAACCATTTGACCTAGAGTACAATGTGTTAAGCGTTTGAATTGGTGTTGTCCTAATGCAAGAACGACGACCGGTTGCTTATCACAATGAGAAGTTTAGTGGTGCTACATCGAACTATTCTGTATACGAGAAAGAGTTGTCCTCTTTTTTCAAGCTCTTACCGTTTAGCAATACTACTATTACTACCACGAGAGTTTGTAATCTACCCTGACTATGAGTCATTAAAGCATATTAGGAATCAGAGTAAATTGTCAAAGAGGCAAGCCAAGTAGCTAAAGTTTATGGAAGGATTCTCCTATGTAATGAACACAAGAAAGGAAGCGCCAACATGGTCGCCGATGCTCTGTTACATCGATAAACCTTATTAACCACTTTACAAACAAGGTTGCTTGGATTTTCACTTATCACTGGGCAATATGCTCATGACTCTCATTTTGGTCCTATTCTAGAATAGTGCTGAAAAGGAGTTATTGTTGAAGGATATTATCTTAGGAATGGCTATCTGCGTAAGGAACAAACGCTGTATAATACCCCTTATATGTTAAGTGATGGAATTATAAATCATTAAGGCTTCTTTTAGTGTAACAGCTCAGAGTACGTCGAAACTCTAATGTTAAGCATGCTCAAGCTGGAGTAATCTCAAGATAGGTGACTTCTTATTGTTGTACGAGGGAACAAAACCGTACAGCATTATATACCAAAGTAGACAATACCTAGGTAGGAGGAGTTCTAGCCAAGTTGTTACTAATGGTATCGGAAGGGTAGAGCCCTACCTGGTGGTAATTCTAAACCTATATAACAAAACTAATGAGAGCATCAGTTCTGTAAGGGTGTGGATTGTAACACTCCTTATATGCCAAATGATGGGAATTAGCCTCTGACTATATCTAAGCCGAGGTAGACCTGTCCGAAGCCGAGGCTTAACAATGCTTACTGAGATCAAGCTGAAGCCAAAAGGATGAAAGGAAAGAAGATAAACACTCAGTATCAAGTCTGTCGTCAGCCGAGGTGCCAAGATATCACAAAGCGAAGTACATAAGACCAAAGAACCACTTGGCATAGCCCCGAAAGACTCCTATCAACTAATTTTACAACTCGATAATTATAGGCCGACTTTTTTGGTATCTTAGCCAAATACTGCAAGACTTCGAGGACTCCTTCTTGAACCCATACATCTAATCGCCAACCTAATTCAGTTCGGATACTACTCCTTGCAAGACATGCTGAGTAACTGCATGTCGACTTCTCTTGTAAAACGCACATTTTTGTATTTTTGTACATGTTTTCCTTTATTTTATTTATGGGCCTGATTCTTTGGGGTTTAAGGCCTTATACATTATTTACAGTTTTGCCACTAAAGTTTAGGACTTACTATAAATAGAAACATCTATAAACATCAGAAAACAAGAAGAGCATATAAATAGAAAGAATTAAACAGTAAAGAATATCCCTTTTCTCTAAGCAAAGGTTATATTAAGCTCTTCGAGCTAACAATACTGGATTATTGAGTATCGATCAGACTCTTTAATCTTTCCCATGTTCTTATCAATCTTGTTCCTAAGAATTATGGTGAATCTCTTCATTTAAGTAAGTTAGTGAGTTGTATCTAACTCTTATTTAAATCCCGAGCAATATTTAGTGTTCGTAGTTGTATTAAACCTTATCTCAAGCTCAAACCTCTTATTATGTTTGTGTCTTTGTAAATTATATCCGTTCACATTCACTATCAAACCCTCCTATTTTAGTTCCTGTTCTTCATACCCATTTAGAATCTTGAGTACCCAGTCTACTCATCCTACCCACTGCTTTCCCCTATCCCTATCACCAGGTGATGGAATTCTAAATCATTGAGCTACTTTTTGGTGTAGTAGCATAAAGTATGTTGAAACTCTAAAGTTAACATGTTTAAGCTACAACAATCCTAGGATGAGTGACCTATTAGGAAGCTGTTGTACCAAAGGACAAAACTATGTAATGTTTTACTCCAAAGTGGACAATACCTCAGTGAGAGGAGTTCCGGCCAAGTCATTACAGGCTGTGTATTCCAAACCATTCTACGTGCAAGCTATTAGTTAAGAAAGCTTATAGTGGTGGACAATTTGGTCATTTTAGAGAGACCAAGATAGCTAATCTGTTGAGGGAAAATTTTTGCTAGCCCGATTTGGCTAAAGATGTCCATAAGATAGTTGGTAGTAGTGAAGTGTGCAAGTAAGCTAAGAGGAAAAAGGAAGCCCCATGAAGAGTATATTCTACTGCCAACACTAACTTTACCTTAGGCCAACCTTAGCATAGACTTTGTCCTAAGGTTGCTTAGGACATCCACAAGAAAAGATTTTATATTTGTTGTAGTAGATTACTTCAGCAAAATAGTATACTTCATTTCGTGTCATCGAACTAACGATACTTTATATATTGTTGATCTATTTTTATAGGAAGTAGTCCGACTATACAAAGTATCAAAAAATTTTGTATCAGATTGAGATACAAAGTTTTTTAGCTATTTTTGAAGACTCTTTGGAGAAGACTGAGAACCAAACTTGTGTTTAACTCCAATAGCCACCCCTCAACCGATAGCTAGACTGAAGTGGTGAATAGGATGCTAGGCAATTTACTCAAAGATGTTGTATGAAAAAACTTAAAAGATTGGGATCTGTATCTATCAGTTGTGGAGTTTGCATACAACTGAACCATACATAGCACTACTGGAAAGACCCCATTCGAAGTCGTCTATGGCTTCAACCCTACTATCCCCTTAGATCTTATTAATATCCCCACAGCTATTGAAGAAAGTTAATCTAAAGTTGACCAAGCTTAAGAATTGCAAGAGCTCTACCAAACTATGACAAGGAAGATCGCCAAGTTCAATTAAAGACAACAAGAGATTAATAGTCAAGGCCGCTAGACTATTTCTTTCAAGCTAAGAGACCTAATATGGATTTACCTCAACTGAAAATGATTTCTGCATTTGAGACAAAACAAGCTATCTCCCAGAGCTAATGGTCCATGCAAATTCCTGAAGAGAATTAACCATAACGCCTACTAAATTGAATTACCTAATGACTATAATGTTTCCCCCACTTTCAATGTGTCCAACCTGATTCCCCACCAACTAGTAAAAGGAGACCTTACAAGTACCTTAAAAGAACAAGAACCAAAGACCACTTCAAATTTGAGGCTAAATCTTTCCGACCCCCAAGTAAATGATATGAATCAACCCCCCGGACCGATTACACGTAGTTAAGTTAGAGGACTCTAAGGACTTACTTAAAGAATACTAGTTTAAAGCCCCATTCTTGATGAGAATTTCTATCCTAACCTCTATGTTTCCCCTTACTTCTGACCTAATTACCAAACTACCACATGTACCAGACTTGCTGAATAGCTGTGCCATGATAGAACATCCAAGCAGATAACCCTAACAACAATCTAAGCTGAGCTCCCAAGCTGATTACCAATGTCCAACTTTAGCCCAAGTTGATTACTCTCTATTAAATGACTAACTAAGCTCCGAACTAATCCAGATCATATTGGCTCTAACTATAAACCCTCTTTTCTTCATTTCATCTAAATTGTACTATATTTCAAAGCGCTAACTAATGCAAACCGTGACCAAGAACAGACAAGGCCGATCGTTGAATAGGTCTAACCTTGCAAAAAGCTTGAAAAGGGGTAATGGGGAAAGGTACGAAAGGGTAAAGAAATGAAGAATGAAAACAGTAAGTAAAACCCACTAGCAGCTCTAAAGGATATGACGCACCAATAGAACTTTCGAGAACTCATGGCATAATTTGATATGACGTATGAATTGGTCTAATGAGGTTACTTGCCACCTAACCTTACTTAAAGGAAAGGATAAAAGTGATACCAAGAGTAAACAACAGTGTTTACGCAAGGAAGAAAAATACTTAATTACATTAAAGGCAATCTGATCTCCTACAGCTAAGTACAAGGGTATTTATACCCTTAAGTCGGGGCAACTTGCCTAAAAGGCTAAAGAAGTAATGTACATGATATAAAAAAGTAAAAATGAATATATAAGAAAAATAATCATTGGTGCTATAGATTCTACACATGATACTATATATGTGGCGATGTTGCATTGGGCAAGGTTGTTAGGAGATGCAGACAAAAAGTACAGACAAATAGGTTTGTCTGAGCAAAGATGGCCTAGTCAGTTCAATCTCTCTCTCTCTCGGCTTCTCGGTAAGAAAGATGCTAAGTAATTGGTTGGCTCAGCACTAAAGAGTATTCATCAACTTAACATACTACAGAACAGTAAGTGATCATACAACACGGCATTAAATGTGACTCAGCAATGAAGTACTCGACCTCGGCAGGGAAGTACTCAGCTTCAGCAGGAGTTGGTTGGAATAAGAGGATTCGTTGTGCTAACCCCTCTAGTCCTTAGGCTCAACTGTGAGTAAGAGGTCTAATAGCCTGATTCCCATTATTCCCTCCAGGTTGTTTTGGATTTGGGATCAAATCCAAATGATGTTCGCTTAGTTCTCCATTAGGGTGATATGGACTAAGGTCGGTAATGTTGAAAGCGTCAGAAACCCCATTATCCTCAAGTAGTTTCAGCTTGTAAGCATTGTCACTGATTTTCTAGAGGATTCTAAAAGGTCCCTCCGATCTTGCAGACAATTTGTTCTTCCTTTTGTTTGAGAATCGTTCCTTGGTGAGGTGTAGCCATACAAAGTCTTCCTGTTGAAATTGTTTGGCCGACCTACCTTTAATCTTTTCTCGCATTCTTTCGGTAACATAGTACATGTGTCAAGTGACCTTATCATAGATGTGCTGAAGGGATTGTGCTCTAAGCAGGGCATTAAGGCCCTCTTACATAGGTGCTAGTACAAGGGCGTGGTCAAGGGGAAATTCAAGATTGAATCCATAAACCACCTTGAAGGGAGTCTGCTTAACGACGTCATATATGATTCGGTTATAGGCGAACTCAACCACCAACAAGCAAATGTCCCAACTGGCCAAGTTCTTACCTACTGCAACTTGGAGCAGTAACCCTAAAGTATAATTAACCACCTCTGATTGGCCATCAGTTTGGGGGTGACATGAGGTACTAAAGAGTAATTTAGTTCCCATCAAACACCACAGGGTTCTTTAGAAATGACTCAAGAACTTTAGATCTCTATCAAAGACTACACTTCTCAGTACGCCGTGTATCCGCACAATCTCCTATGAGAAAAGAGAAGCAATAGCCAAAGTGTCGTTAGTTTTCATGCAAGGCACAAAGTGTGCCATCTTACTTTACCGATCCATGATGACCATCACAAAATCTTTACCTCAGGTAGTTTGTGCCAATCTGAGAACAAAGTCTATACTCAATTTAATCCACAACTTTGTTGGAACAGGTAAGGGCATTGCTTTCCCTTATTCGACTCGACACTTAGTCTTTTGCACATAACATAGCTTTCGACAACTCGATACATATCTCTTCGCATTCTCGATCCAAAAGAATCGGCCATTTAATAGTTCACAGGTCCTTCTCTCTCCAAAGTATCCGAAGATTCCTCTACTATAGGCTTCCTCAATTAATAATTCCTGTAAGAAACAAGACAGTACGCATAGTTTCCCCCATCAGAACAGATAGCCATCCTCCACATAATACTCGTCCATTGTCCCCCCATCTACACATTGCAAAATTATTGGTCTAAAGTGTGAATCTTCAGATTACTGTTCTTTGATACTCACAAAACCAAATAGCCTAATCTGTAGTTCTAAGAAGAGTGCATGCCTCCTCGAAAGAGCATCTGCAACTACGTTGCTCTTTCTTTGCTTGTACTTGATCACAAAATTGAATCCCTAAAGGAATTCAACTCATCTCACCTGTCGCTTGGATAGCTTGGTCTGACTTTGGAGGAATCACAATGACTCGTAGTCAATATATATGACAAATTCTCTCGACAGTAAATAGTACTGCTATACTTGCAATGCGTGAATTAGTGCCAAGAGCTATTTGTTATATACGAAGTAATTTAACTGGGGTCCTCAAAGCTTCTCACTGTGGAAGGTAATTTATTAGCCTTCCTGTATTAATATAGTTCCTATTCCAACGCTTAACGCATCAAGTAGCACTAACACCAGGGTAAAGGTTAACCTCTTCTTAAACTTAGCAAAATTCCTCTCCTCCCTTTCTCCCCATCAGAAGTCCGTATTTTTCTTCGTTAATTTAGTAAGTAGCGTAGCAAAGATACTGAAGTTCCTAATGAACCTTTAGTAAAACAAAGCCAATCCATGAAAACTTCTCACGTCGGCATAAGTAGTAGGGGTTGGCCACTCAACAATTACTCGGATCTTCTCATTATCGACTTGTAAGCTTCCTCCACTGACTACATAGCCCAAGAATACCACTTCCTCCTACCAAAAGCAACATTTCTTTACGTTGCCAAATAATCTCTCAACTCGAATAATCTCTTGGCACAAAAAATATCCAAGACTGCTCTAATGTGTTCACAATGACTTGGCATGTCACACTGTAGATCAAGATGTCGTTGAAGTACACTACGATACAATTCTTGATGAGATGTTTCAATACATAGTTCATAAGTCTCATGAAGGTACCCAGGGCATTCGACAAGCCAAAGGGCATGACCATCAATTCATAAAGTCCATATCAAGTCTTGAACGCAATCTTCCACTTGTCTCCTGACCTTATGCGAATTTGATGGTAGCTAGACTTAAGATCAATCTTGCTGAAAATTTTAGCTCTACTTAGTTCATCTAATATGTCTTCTAGCCTCAGGATCGGATACTTATATTTGATTATGATTTTGTTTATGGCTCAACTATCAATACACATCCACTAAGTTCTATCCTTCTTCAGCACTAAAAGTGCAGGTACAACACAAGGGCTTAGACTCTCTCTCACTATCCTCTTTCTAGTAACTCATTGACTTGTTAAAACTCAGAAGCTTACTCGAGATTCATCCAATAAGCTAGCTTGTTTGGCAATGCAACACCAGGTATTAAGTCAATGCAATACTCTATGCCTCAGGTCAGGGGAAACCCTTAAGGTAACTGGTTTGGGAACAGGTCAGCGCATTCATCCAACAGCTCCTTTACCTCCTAAGGTACATCATCCCGCTCCTTCATTTCTAGTAGTCACCTAACCAATAGGAGGGTCGGCCCATTAGCATTAAGGGCCTCTCAAAGCTCGGCTTTACTTATCACCAGAGCTTTCTTCGAACCGCGAGCAAGTTTCGTTTGTAACTTATGAACTTTTCTTGATGACATTGGATTTAGTGTGATCTTCCAATCATCCTTGTCGAACATATAGGTATTCCTATAACCGTCATGGATAACTTACCTATTAAACAACCATGGTCTTCCTAGTAACACATGGGATGCGCACATCGCAAAGAATCTGGTTGGAGTAATTGTCAATAGTATCGGTAATAGTATTTACCGAGTAACGTGTAATGCTCCCTTTTCACTCAATGAGTGTAACTTGTGTAGCTTCAGATGTGCAACAGTCAGCAACCTCAATTTTAAAATGAGGTCCATTGATGCCACGTTAGTGTAGTTCCCACTATCCACGATGAAGGTGTACATATGATCATTCACCTTGCAGGTGATATGAAAAAGTTCTTTTTCTACTCCTCCTCTCATTAGGGTTTTATGCTCATAGTGCATCAGACAACCATGTGTAGCTAGTCCAAGTCCTTGGTATACATGTCTTCCTCAATCAACTCTTTCTCGGCATTTTCATTCTTAGTAGAAACCTCCTCCTCGGGTTCTTCATCCGTACTTTCTACATCTAACTTCAAGATGTCTACCTTAATAACTATCATCCTTCAATTTAAGCACTGAGCAGCCATATGTCCGAACCTTTAACACTTGAATCACTTGATCTGGCTGGTCTTCCTACCAGATCCTTACCCTTTCTCATACGTTCAGGTCACACTACATCTTCAAGTTAACCTTTCTGCTCGACTCTAATGTTAACTCTTCTACTCGGGTCAGTACTTGATTGAGTTTGGTGACTTGCCTATCCCGGTCAGCTAGTTGGCTAGTCAGCATTCTAGTTGTTACTCACCTCCTTCTTTGCTTCTCTATTTACTGGGCAATCTTAACAACTTTATCCATTATGTCAAATCGTTGGAGCTCTACAATGTCTCGGATGTCTCCTCTCAATCCAGTAATAAACCTTAAGATTGTTCGAGTTGGTGGTTCCTCCACTTCACATCTTATCATAAGCATTTAAAATTCTTAAACATATTCATCAACAATTCGGCCTCCTTGTCTCAGCTATTAAAGCCGAGTGAAAGCATCTTGGAGATAAGTTTCCAGCATAAATCTATTTCTGAGCACTCTCTTCATCTCGAGCTAGATGTTAATCTCTTGGTACCCTTCTCTTCTTCTCATGGCCTAAAAATTCTTCCACCACATGACGACATATCCAGAAAATTCAACAATAGTAGTCATCACTTTCTCATAATCCTCATATTGATAGTAATCAAATACACGATCCACCTTCTCTTCCTAATCCAGATACTCGTCAGCGTTCATAGATCCATTAAAACTTAGAATCCGAAGCATCACATAGTCAGATCCTTTGGGGACTCGTACACGCTACTCTTCAAAATACTCTTCTTCCTCCTCATCAAGCTCTCTCAGGTCTATCCTTCACTTTACTCATCCTCCAACTCCTCCATCTCGAATTAGTCGAGCTAGGTTCTAACCCCTAACGAGTTGAGCAGCTTGTAGAGTGTTTTGGGCAACCTCAATGGATTGGCAAGATAAGGCATGAATAGTTGGGGTCAGATTGACCAAGAGGTTAGCTATCTCAACAAGTCTCTCGTTAGTACTTCTAGAAGTTCCCTGAGATTATCGTTCATGGTAGATAACTCTACTATCATCACTAGCATTAACATTCATACTTAGGTCTGTCATTTTTTCTCATAAATTCAAATTCAAACAAACACTTCAGAAAGTGAATAACTAACAACACAGCAGTCAAATAAACATAATAACTTGCTTTATTTCTCACACACAAAATAAAGTATAACAAAATTTAAGAAGAACTAACTACAGCTCACACAAAACCTTCACTCTAATACCAAGATGATGCGAACCATGACTAAGAATAGGCAAGGCCAGTTGCTAAATGGGTCCAAGCTTATAGAAAGCTCAAAAAGGGGTATTGGGGAAAGGTATGAAAGAGTACAGAAATGAAGAATGAAAACAGTAAGCAAAATTCATGAACAGCTCCAGAGGATATGACGTACTAATGAAACTTTCGATGACTCATGGCATAATTCGATATGACACATGAATTGGTTCAATGATGTTACTCGCTACCTAACCTTACTTAAAGAAAAGGATAAAAGTGATGCTGAAAGTAAACAACAGTATTTACGTAAGGAAGAAAAGTACTCAATTACATTGAAGGCAATCTAATCTCCTACAGCTATAAGTACAAGGGTATTTATACCCGTAAGTTAAGGCAACTTGCCTAAAAAGGAAAAGACAAAAAAGAAATTTTCTAAAGAAGCAATGTACATGATACAAAAGAGTAAAAATGAATATATAAGAAAAACAATCATTGGTGCTATAGATTCTACACATGATACTGTATACGTGGCAATGTTGCATTAGGCAAGGTTGTTAGGAGATGCAGACAAAAAGTACGGATAGATGGGTTTGTCCATGCAGGGATAGCCTAGTCAGTCCGATCTCTCTCTCTCGACTTCTCGGCAAGGAAAATGCCAAGTAATTGGTCAGGTGGGTGCTAGAGAGTATTCATCAACTCGACATACCACAGAGCAATGAGTAGTCGTACAGTACGGCATTAAAGGTGAATCAATAAAGAAGTACCCGGCTTTAGCATAGGTTGGTTGGAACAGGAGGATTCTTATGCTAACCCCTCTAGTCTTCAAGCTCGGCTGCAGATAAGAGGTCCGGTAACCTGATTCCCATCAGCGAGCCACCATACAATACGTGTCTTCTAGCACAACATTCCAAAAGGATTCTTTACTTTTTCCATACAGAATATTCTTTATCTCTATTACCCTTTTTAGTACCATTCATGTATCTCAATTGTAAAATACCATTTTATCTTTTCATACATGTAAAGTAACCCAAGTAGGATAGGCATATAAACCCCTACTTAATTATACACAAACAACAACTTCATTATCAGAATATTATTCAAGTTTTCCTCTGAGCTATCCTAATGTTCTCATTGCCCTTCAACTCTTATCTATTCCTTTTACTAAGGAATAGAAAACGAATGACCCTTAAGTTCGAATCAGTGAGTCATATCCAATGAATTGTAGGTTAAGTAAGATTGATTGATGTGTCGTATCCAGTTGGTAGCTGCTTAGACTTTGCTAGCTTTTCTTTGTTTCACTTTGTTATGGTGCCCCTCCATGTGTCTAACCCTTAGAGATACATTAAACATGAAGATCATGAAGAATATAAGAAATCCACATGAGTTCTTTCAAAATAATGGCCAAACTCCTATATTTAGCTTTAGTAGTAGAAGTACCGATAGTGGACTGCTTTTTAGATTTCCAAGAAATCAGAGAATCACTAAGAAAAACACAATAGCCTGTTAAGGACTTTCTATCAAAGGAAAAGGAATCACATTTCGCATCCAAGAAAGCCTTTAAAGACATAGAACAAGTAGCAAAGTAGAATAAACCCAAGTGAGTTGTTCCTTTTAAGTATTTAAGCAAATGTGTAGCATCATCATAATGAAGAGCACGCAGTTGTGAAACAAATTGGCTAAGTTTTTTAACCACACAAGAAATATAAACCCACGCGAGGAACAAATATAACAGACGACCAACAATATGTCTATATGGCTAAGGATCAATAAGAAGAGAACTAGTGTCTTTATGCAAATTAGCAATAGGTAATGACTAAGAAGCAAGTTCATAAGTTGGAAACTAGCATCAATCAAAATGTCAAAAATAAACTTGTGTTGATGAAGTCAAATACCAGCATTAGTTCTACATATCTCCATACCCAAAAAGAACCTAACTTCACCAAGATCTTTGATTATGAATGCTACATCCAAATCATGCTTAAGAAGCTCAATATTGGAGAGATTATTGCCAGTCAATGGCATATCATCTACATAAAGTAACACAACCAAAATACCATTAGAGGTGATATGAGTAAACAAGGAAAAATCACAAAGGGATTGTACAAATCCTCGTACAAGCAAGAATTGGGATATTTTCTTATTCCATTGCCTAGAAGCTTGTTTAAGCCTATAGAGAGATTTCTTTAATCTACAAACTTGATTAGGATTCACTTTAGTATAACCTTGAGGAAGCAACATATATATCTTCTCATCTAAGGATCCATGCAAAAATGCATTATTGATATCAATTTGATGAAGAGGACAATGATAAGCACTAGCAATATCTAAGAGAATCCTAACCATACCCAACTTAGCCATAGGCGAAAAAGTATCATGATAGTCTATACCTTTAACTTGTGTATACCCTTTTGCTACCAACTTAGCTTTGTATCTCTCTATTGAGCCATTCGATCTATACTTGATTTTATAGACCCATTTAGAACCAATAGGTTTTTATCCACTAAGAAAATCAATAACTTCCCAGGTATCATTTAATTCCAAGTCTTTTAACTCTTTGTTCATAACTATCATCCACTCTTTATGTCTTGAAGCTTATGAGTAATAGAGTGGCTCTTGAGTGTTGAGTACATTAGCCAAAGAAAGAACAAAGTGTCAATCAAGAAAGGATATGTAGTATTCGATGGTGGAGTTGCTATAGTATCTTAAAGACTATGAACATAGTCTTAAAGCCAAGTAGGGGATTTATGAGTCTTAATAGACCTTTGAACTAGAGGAGGACAAACAATAGAGGAAGAATCAAAATGAGAAAGACTGGAAGCAGGATCAAAAGGTAAATGAATAGGTAAAAAAGGACTAGATGATTCAACAACAGGTAAAGATGGATCAAAAGAAGCCTTAGGAGTAGAAGAAACAATAGGTATACTAGTAGTATGGAAAGAAATGAAAGAGTCCTCATTAGGAAATGAGAGTTGCTGTTGTGAAACAAAACTATTAGGAAGGATTGAAGAGGAATCAAAAACATTAAAGGAAGCAAAGGGGAAAATATCTTCATGAAAGACTACATCCCCACACACAAACACTTGTTTAGTAGACAAGTCAAACAATTTATAAGTTTTTGTCCCGACAACATACCTAACGAAGACATACTTCCTCGCTTTAGAATCAAATTTATCTAAATGAATAACAAGTTGAGAAGAGAAACATAAATAGCCTATGACTTTTAAGTGACTGTAAGAGGGTTTTTCCCTAATAATAACTCACGAAGGGATTTCCATCCTAACTTTTTTATAGGCATTACTCCCCACACAAACCACCCGCCTCCCCCACCCCCCACCCCCAACAAACAAAAATTGTTTAGGTAATGAAGCTTGGATTCTTAATGCCTTAGCTGTCTCAACAATGTGCCTATGCTTTCTTTTTATTCAACCATTCTATTGGGGAGTATAAGGTGTAGTCCTCTAATGTATGATTCTAAAACCGAAAAATAAGGCTTGATACCTTTGAGAGACAAGCTTGGTTCCATTATCACTATAGACAACTTTGGGTACAGTTATAAATTCATTGTTCACAAGTTTAAAGAACTTATCTAGTGTAAAAACAATTTGCGCTTTGTCACAAAGAAGAAAAGTCCAAGTACAACAACTATAATCATCAAGAATGGACAAGAAATATCTAGCTCCAGAGTTAAAAGAAATGGCATAAGACCCCCATACATCTACATGCACAAATTGAAACAAAGAAGTAGAAGATTACAAGGAATGAGGAAAGGAAAATCTATAAATTTTGGCATGATAGCAAACTTCACAAACAAAATTCTATTTGTCATCAATACCAGGAACTATATGTGTAAGCTTGAACAGAGAAGCATGTTTTAATCGCTGATGTATCAAATATAAAGAATTTGGTTTATTCTCGAATCTAGAAATAAAAGAAGTATTTGAAATAACTAATGAAGAAGAATTACTAGAACATCCTATGGCTTGTGGTTCCAAAATATAGAGCCCATTAGAAGCATTCGCTATAACTACAGGACGATTGGTATTGGTATCTTAAAAAACAAATGAATAAGCATCAAATTTTGCTGTCAAAGTGTTGTGTTTAAGTAATTAGTATACAAATAACAAGTTATGTGAAAAATCAAGTATAAAGAGAACTCTTGTGATAGTAAGTGAGGGGTTAGTAATAGTAGACCCAATCAATTGAACAAATTTCGTTTAACCATCAAGAAATTTTACATTCACAGGTTAAGGAAGAGTGTATATATCAAATAGGATGGAATGAAAGGGAGTGATATCGTAAATAGCCCCTAAATTAACAATCCAAGTGGTACATTTATTACTTATAGCATTAAAACATGAAAGAGTTCAAGGAATACCAGTAAAACATGCTGCATTACTCACTATTGTAGCACTTTGCTATGACCGATACAACTTCATCATTTCTTGGCACATTATATATAGCATATGTGGATCTACAGTAGATGTATTGTTTGCTCCAATATTAGAGGTACCTTGTCTTGTAAAAGAAGCACTCAAACAAGGTCCAACAAAGTTAGCACTATAAATAGAATGAGAATCACTAGCAGTAATGGTATCCAAATTCATCAAAAGGAGTTGTAGCCCTAATAACACAATGAGCTACTACCTTGTTGCTAATTCCATTGCTTGTAGCCTTCTTCCCTTAATACCAATCCGAATAGCCCACCAATTGAAAATATGTTTCAACAATATGCCCTTCCATTTTACAATTTTGACATACAACCTTCTTTCCCTTTCTCCCATCAGTTAAGCCTTTAGATTGAACAATTTTATCTCCTCTTGTAGTCTGATATGCTGAAGCTTTAAGATCACTATTACACACTAAAGGAATGAACTTTTGTTTCTCCACTTGCTGAACTAGATAAAAAGCCTTGTTGACAGTAGGTAAAGGCTTAATTTCTAAGATTTGATTTCTAACAATTTCATACCCCTCATTTAGGCCCGTAGGGAATTTAATCAACTTTGTTTCAAACTCAAACTCTATAACTCTTTCCTTTGATCGACATGAACAAGCACTTAAGACTCCACAAGAACATAAAGATAAGTATGAAGGATCTATAATTCAACCCAACATTTCCTCAACTTATTATGATAAGCACCTATTGATTGATTGTATTTTCTTAAATTGCTAAGTTCATGTTGAATCCAAAATATAAGCGATGCATTACTTTAACCATACCTTTATTAGATCTCAGCCTAAAGTGCAAAAGTAAACTACACATACAAAAAAAATTTGTGCAATCTCACTTTGCATCAAATCAATCAACTAGCATCTAACCATGTAATCGCTTCTTTCCTAGTGAATTAATTTAGATGAATCAAAATTAGGTTTTTCAACAACTCTGTCAATAAGGCCAATCTTAAACTTAGCTCCCAATCTCATTCTAATGGATCTGCTCTACACTAAGTAATTTAGACCATTGAAGATGATATTGTCTATTAACATACTAAGATTATCCGATGGTGACAAATATAGAGGATCCTCAACAATAGTTTATATTGATTTCTCCTTAGTTTCTATTGTTAAACCAGTATCATTTGTTTCCATGATAAACAACTAATCAATCGAAGCAGAAAAGACAGATCAAATCTTATCATGCTATGATACCATGTTGATTCACAAGCAAATGAATTTGAAGAAAGTAAACAAAGAGCATCTCTCGATCATAAAAACAAGCGCTGATAGCAAAAGAAGTAAGAAGACTTATTGTATTACTAAAACTGTCAATATGCCTATTTATATATAAGCTCATTATTAGTTAACTAATCTAACTAACTAACTTTTAACTAACTTTGTAGTCTAGTAAATAAATAACATGTGTAGAATTAGTTAGCTGACGTGAAACTATCCGAATAAATACACAGTGTCAACAATATAAGACAACAAAAGTGGAATTTACTACTTTAATTATATAGGTTAAAGCACCTCATTCACACTTTTCATATATTATTAATAATTTAATTGATATATTTATAAAAAATTAAAATATTAAAATGGGGCTTCTCAATTTAATATTATAGTTTCAACATAGGATAAGGAGGTTCATCGTGATCATGCAAGAAAAGATGAACTTACACTTATAAGCATTCCATGCGTAAAAATAATAAGAAAAAGAAAATTCATTGAAACTTATATCTATATTTCCATACAACTACATGTATTATTTCTTTTTAATTTTGATAAATTACATAGAGATTTCTTGAGAACTATGCAAATGATACGCTTTCTCATTTTTTTTTTTCAAAAGTTAACGCTTAAATCCTAGAAATCTGATGTAAGAACTCATTATACTTAAATAATTATCTAATGTTAAAAAATACTAAACAGAAAAAAAAAAGAATGAAGAATTAAAAAAATGAAAATAAGGAAAAAAAAATTCTGGAATTTTTGGTGGCCATATTCTGGTTGCCACAAGGCCAAGGCAACCGGCAACCACAAGAGTAGTAGCGATCATTAGCCTTGGTGGCTGAAAAATGGCCACAGCCAATGATTTTTCTTTTTTATTTTCGATTTTTTTAATTTTTGCAATATTATTGTCTTATATACCTTTATTTAAATTTATTTGTTAATCTAAATGTATATAATTAATTCACTTCAATACCAACCCACTATCACACTTGCTGAAATGTACATTTAGACCACCACGTTAACATTTTAGAGAAATAAGTGCTATGTGTTAAAAAAAAAATTGAGAATCCGTATAATTTCTAAACTTAAGAAAATAATGTGTGTAAATTACAGTTTTAATTCAAATAAAGCATAGACGTGATGGGAAAGCAACTTTTTCTGTTTATTGCATCGTTATTTTATTTTATTTTTTTTTTTCTTTCCAAAACCTTTGCATCGTTTACATGAGACAAATGTTGGATTTTTCCTTAATTTCTTTTATTTACATTCAAAAAATTGTCTAGTGTAGACCAGTATAAAAGCGAATTCCAAAACCATGAATTAGCCTGGCTTGTGGGAGGTCGAGTCGAACCGCCGAGCCATAGGGGATTAGACAATTCAAGAAGACAAAACTACCTAAATCGGCAAGTCAACCTAACCAATTCACTCCCTTAAAAAAAAAAGAGAGAGAGAGAGAAAAGGAAGGTCGTTAAGTCAGAAAAAAATAATTGAATAATATTGAGTATATTAAAAATAATATTACTAAACTAATAATAGATGACTAATCATATGTTAATTATATGTTAAAAATATATTGAAAATTTAATTTAAGTTAATTTAAATCTTTTTTATAAATCTTATTAAATATTAAGGACTTGAATATAAGAAAAATATAAAATTTAGGGGGAAAAAATTAAAAAGTTAAAATCACATTAAGTCGAATATTAATAAAAAATTAAAAATTATTAATAATTTAATACACTTAAAAAAGGAGAGAATAAAAAAGTGGTCATGTTATTAGAAATTATTAATGTATTTGAAAAATTAATAAAAATAAATAAATAATCTAAAAAAAATATCCTATGGTGCAATAGACGAGCCTATGAACCGGCAGTTCTGAGCCAGTTAAGGGCTAAAATGGCCCTTTGCCCAGGTCTAATCTAGTGTGTATAGCCTAATTGCATGAACATTGGTCTCCGAACGTATAAACCAAGTTCGAATCCTCCTTTCACTTTAAGTTGTAATATAATTAGAGGCAAAAATATCCTATGGTGCAATTATTTATGATATATGTAGCCAATTATTTCTGATAAATGCTTGCAATGTGGAATTTGCAAGCAAATATTGTTATAACCTTTTAAAAATCAATTATAACAAGCTTTTTAATCAACTTATGAAAAAGATTTGCATACAAGATTATTTAAACTATTGGTCGTTTACTTTTTGGAATGAATGATAGGGAATGGGAAAATTGAGAATAACTTTTATCAATAATAAGCTAGAATAGGGTTGTAAACAAATTGAATTAAGACGATACAGTACTGAGCTCAAGCTCAACTTAAAGTAGCATTTCATAAACTCGAGCATAATTTGATTAGCCTTATTTAAGCTTGATTTATTTATAAAAAAATATTTTTAATTCTGATTATAATAATATTAATATTAAAATTCAACTAGTATTAATATTCAACTCAAGCTTAATTAGGCTTGCGATCTACTCCAACTAAACATTATGAGGCTTGAGCTCAACTCTATTAACTTCTTCAGTAGTTCGAGCTCAACTCTATTAACTTCTTCAGTAGCTCGAGCTCAAGCTTAACTTGATTATTCTCAAGTCGAATTTAAGTAAATATCGAGCCAAACTCAAGTAACTGATGAGAAATTTGACTCGTTTATACTCCTAAGTTAGAAATATAAATTTCAGTATTTACTCTATATAAATTTTTATAAGAAATAATTATTATAGTATTTATTTAATCTTATTAATTATGATATTAAATATGAAATATAACCAAAAATACCTAGATATCCCTATTTGGTCTTTTTATAAAATAACTATAAGTTAATTAAGTGTTCTCATAATTGAGAACATAATTATTTGATGTACTTAAACTATATATATATATATATATATATATCAATAGCGAATACTCCAATAACTATATTGGGTTAAAATTAAGTGATAAAAAGTGAGTAAGGTAGTCAATCCCTCGAGTACTAAGAAATTACTAATTTTATGATAGTTTTTATCAATATATAAGCAATCAAAATTAAATTATAAATTAACTAATTACTAATTACCCTCAAACTATCGAAAAGAAAATTATGATAAAATATTTAAAACTATGCAATCAATGGAGAATATAGGAAAAATAAACTCCATCCTAGCTATGCAAATCAAATTGTCATCATGTTATAAATAGCTATACGGGCATTCAAGTAAAATTATCATACCTTAAAATTAAAGAATTAAACCTCTAATTAATTAGTCGCTCCCACATCTCCAATTAATAGTGGATTCTAAATTACAATCGTACATCTCTTGATGCTATGATCGCCTAATGCCCTAAATCAATTATCCCTAATGTCTTAGCGAATAATTAACTCGAGACATCACATTAATCCCTGAATAATTTCTAATTAATCCAATTAACGCCGCTCCCACATTAGCTAATTAGTTTAATCAAGAATTTCTAACAAACCCTATATCAACTCCCTTATCAATAGTGTTTCTAACAATCATAACCAATAGATAATTATAATCGAAATCATAAAAATTGAAATTATAAATCATCCATATATCTATTAACCCTATAACATGAATACAATTCTCATCTCAACTACTAAGGGTTTCATAAATTCCCACAAATAAAACTTAGCCAGCCATGAAAATTAAAACAAAAGCACAAATAATAATTGAATTTGCAAACGAGTTCAGGATTAAAAGTAAGAATAAATCACATAATTGCATAAATATAAATAAAATAAAGATCACCAATACTGTAATTGTAATGAGTAAAGTTCAATTTCACTCCAAGGTTGATCTCCATAGCAAAGGTAAAGCCTTCTCAACGATCCAAGAAATTCTAAAGAAAAATTCTTCAAAAACTCTCTAATAACTGTTCTAACACTCTCTAATTCTAAAGAAGATGTAAAAATTCATCTAAACTATGAAACACCCGTCTATTTATTGAGAAAACTAGCATTGGCTTTCAAATGGCTCTTTCTTCATGAAGGCCGGTGATGTAGGTTCTAAGGCTGGCAACATGGATACCCAAAGCTATCGATATACAGTGTATGCCAGCCCAAGGTTAGTTGTCTTCAATTCCAATGTGTCATGCCTCGATTTGGGCTTTGTTCTTTTACATAAAACTCCTCTAAATTGACCATATTTCCACTTTGAATCCTTTATTACCTGAAAATGTCCAAATGAAGATACTTAAGTACCAATTCTTAATGATTCCTATAAAATCAATAATAATTCTATCTAATTTGTGCATTAAAAACATGAATAAAATACTCATTTATCATTATTCATCACTTGAACTTTTTATTCCCTGTGAAGTGAATATTCCTTAACCAAATTCCAACTAAACAAGATAGTATGAAGTGTTTCAAAAATAATTATTCTATTCTCTTTTTATTAGCTCCTAATAAGCAAGCCATTAGTATTGCATTAAAAATGAACATATTAAAAGTCAAATATTAGAACTCTTTGTATCAACAAAAAAGTGATATTTAAATTAGATATAATTTTATTTTTTCCTTTTATTTGATTAGATTTGGTTTTTCATTTCTAAAATTTAATTAAGTTAGTATCTTATTTTCTAGATAGCAAATCTTTCAATTTTTATCTTATTTTATTTATTACAGTGATTATTCAATAACCATTTTGGACTCAATAAAAAAATTCAAAATGATGATGTTTATATTTATCTTTACCTATATAAGTACCCTTCATTATTAAGGGTTTAGATGGACATTTGTTTAATGCCCTATGCAGAAAACAATGAGTAAACCAAGTCAATAAACATAAATGAGCCAATTAATTACTTAATCCAAAAGTTCCAACCTTATATTAACGAGATATTCAACATCATGGTCTCATAAATTAGAATCATGATTTTCCATAATCTATTTAAAATGCTTAACTATGAGGTATCATATTTGTTATACGTTCACTTTAGATGAATGGCTATTATGTTCTCTATTTATTTCATATAAAATTGCTATTTTGATGTTCAAATGAATTTTAGACACCAAATAGCTATTTTCAATTAATTGTTATTACCTAAAATATTAAACGGCAATTTATTTCTCAACTTATGAATTACTATTCAATTGTCCATTTATTATCTTTGCCATAAGTAATTTATCCCCATAAGTTGTGATAAGTCTATATTAGCTATGAAATGTAGAGAAGGACAGGAATTTTAAGGTTGTATTTAATAATTTACTTTTTATTTCTATCATATTCATTATTCATTATTGTGCCAATTAAATAAAATAATAGATATATATATAAAATATACATATCTTATCAATTCCTATTGAATTACGATTTAGTCATCTCTTATTCCACTCGATGAAGTGTACAAGTAGTTGATGAATAAAAAATTTCCCTCGTAGAAATTGATATGATGCATTTTCATCTTTTTGATTGTGTATGATTTTCTAATAAACCCAAGTGTAGAGCAATTTACACTACTCCCTTGCTGGTATAATCACCTTAAGAATTCTTTCAATATTTTAGTAATGACAGGTGATGGTTGCTTTCTATTTTTATATATAAAAATAAAGAATATAGAAAAGGGGTCACGTATTGTTTTGTTTGTTAGTGTGAAGCCTTCAAGAGATCCATTATGGTATTAAAAAATAATAATAATGAATAGGTTGAGAAGTAGATAATAAGGGTAGATACGGTAGAGCTCAATAACATGATCCAAATGATAGCACATGTTATGGTTTAGTTTGTCATCCAACCTAAATCTTGAATTTAAATCTAATTTTATATATGATCATAAGCTAAATTAACTAAAAAGAAAAAGGAATGAATTTTTGGTTAATTCACGATTTGATTCAATAATAATACCAGTGAAAATTTTTCAATTTGGACCACAAATCAAATTGATCTACATAATATGGTATAATTCAATTTGATGACTAGCATCAAACCATGAACTATGCACTTAATCCCAAACTAAACCGATTGAAAAAATAAAACAAAAGTCTATTGTTGGTGTAAGTCACATTTTGAGTTTATATTATACATACTCTTGATAAATACTTAGCAATATTTCATGAAACCAAGCCTTTTGGACGATAGAACTTTAATTATGTAGCAATTCCTAAAGATTGTGCATAACCTTCAACCTCTTTCACACAATTCCCAATACTTGAAATTCTAAACCATATGATCCACTTGCTATTCTCTTTTTATTTATTCATTCTATTCTCTAAAAGATCTTTACCAATCTGAAACCTACAAGAGTTTAACAATAATATATAAGAACTAGATGTCCTTGTGTGTGTGTATATGCAAACTTGCAGCTCATGATGTAGCAACTTAAGTTAAAGATGAAACATAGAAAGGAAACATCTTGATTGGATGTGGAATGTGTGTCTTCATCCTCTTATTACTTATGCTCTAAGAATTCAAGGATTTTTAGATAAACTACAACATAACCTAGCACCAATATCGCAACATATGTATTGTGTGTATATCACCCCAATTAATATATTAACTAGAGTAATTTGAAAAATTATTGCTCAAATCAAAATGATTCCAATTTATTAGTTTAATACATATTGGTTGAAAATTGTGGTGTAATCTTATAGTTTTAACCGGTAAAATGGATGAAGTGGGCTTTCCCATTAAGCTTAAGAATCTAAGACTTGGGTGGACATGGCTTTGCAAGGATCATAAGTATAGCTTCAGGCCTTGCAATGTTTATGAGCAATCTATATAGGGAGTAAGGGCCTACAAGATATATAAGGGTAAGTAAGATTGTCCAGAGTTGTTCAATATGACCACTTAAATACTTAATTCACTAAAGAAAAGAGAAAAAGAGAATTCCTCATTCTTATTACTACTTTTTGAAAAAGAAAAAAAAAATGAAAAGGTCGTTTTATTCAAAACCCCAATTATGAAATCCCTTCTCTCCCACTTCACACCTCGGAACGCACCGTCATTATAAAGAGAAAGGCGCTTTCACATCTTCTTCACCCGAAATGGCTGGGGAGAGGAAAGGTTCCTTTTTTTTTTAGGGTACTCCCGGGAATAGATCCAGTAGAGACGGGGCAGGGCCTGTAGCTTAAAGGATTAGAGCACGTGGCTATGAACCATGGTGTCGGGGGTTCAAATCCCTCCTCGCCCACAAGTTTTGGTCTATATGGGTTTAGATTCTTATCTTGAATGATGGGAAATGGAGTATTTATAGACGAAGACTTAGGCATTTGTCAACTAATACTTTTGTAACTTATAATACTTTTGTAACTTATAATGTCTTGTCTTGGGCTTAGACGGATGGAGTAATGATTGTCAAAATCGCGATTTCACTATTCATTTACACATTAGAATTAGTAAATTTGTATAAAATAGTACAAAGTCGGTAAAATCGTAAATTTGTAAAATTGTATATTAAAATTCATAAATTTACCAAAAGTCTATATCAAAATTATTTTATATCCATTTTAATTAAGAAAAAAATCATAATAGTATAAACTCATAGAATCATATAGTTGACTCGTGATTTTGATAACTATGTATGAAGTCAATACAGCTTGCTTATACAACTAGGATGATGATTGCCAATGGCCATTCGCCTATGGTTTCCCATATATCAAGTAGGGTATGTTTTATAGATCCTCTTCCTTCACTTCCTCTTCGCCTTTCATATATCACTATAAGTCGTTCTTACTAGAATTGCTTATAAATGTGATGGTAGTTAACCATGGTGGGTGATTGACCATAATAGGTGATGGTGAAGATAGTGATGATGGTATGTCTTGAGCAATAGTAGGAGGCATTGCGGTAGTGATGTGTTGAGATGACTTAAGGACAGTTAAAGTAACTTTTCTTTTCTTTTTTTCTCATAATCACAATTCATAGCCTAAAGTAAGGAATCCTAATGTCATGTGTTTTAGGAATTGTAATTGGATAATAATTGCAATTTAATGAAATGAACATGATAATCAGGAATTGTCATTCCCCCCAATGCCTCATTGATGCTTTAGAGGCACCATATAATTAGGCCGCAAGTACCTCAATAGAGGAGGTTCCATGCATCACATTACATTTAATGCATTGTATACCTCCTTACACCCCTAACCTCACCACCTACTGGGGCACCCACTCAAAGGGTCTTTTTTTTTTTATCTCACAGTGCTCAACCCTCGAGTTGAGGGGATCCAACCATAAGGGCTTCGACCTATGAGTCGAAGAGGTCAACTCAAGATCTTAGGGAATTCGAACCATAAGCTAAGGAGGTTAGTCTACACTTAAGGATCTATATCCAAATATGCCATCAACAATACATAATTAGATTAATTAATACACCAATCATATAAATTCCATATGAGTTTTGTACTAAAAGAATGATGATCCAAGTATTAACTAAAATATTCATAAAGAATTTTAAAATGAAGGACATTTTTGTAAAAAAATTACCTTTTTCATCTATCAAAGGGATTAACAAGCTAAATTTCCTTCATTACTCAATTTGTAATACAATAATGTCAAAATCTCTCTCTCTATCTAGCTATCACTTTATCATAGTAAGGTCATCAATATGAATGTTATGGTACATGTTTTCATAACTAGGATCTAAATTGTTAACTTCTTAAGAATTCCTATATGGCATGCTGTGATGCATTAGGTCAATTTCACAAATGTTTTGAGGTCTATGATCCCATTGAATGTGTTGTCTAGGGGATAGATCATCGTTTAAGTTGATATTCCTATTCAAGGCTTAACATATGTTTTCTCTATTGTTATCTCGACCAATGGTTAATCAAATGGTATCCGAGGCATCTATGCAACCCATAAGAGTTTCTAGTTAGTGACTATGTGCCTAACTTAGAATAAGCTTCTTCAATCCTAGATATTATTTGCTCAAACATCTCAATGGTATTAAATTCCTTAATTAGAGTGCCCTCTAAAAGTTGTAACATTATATGCCCATTCATTTTGCCAAATGGAATTAGGAGGGTGCCACGGGAGAGACAGGAGACTTAATAGAATTTTAATTCTTATGGAATGAAAAGAGGAAATAATTATTATATTGATTATGTGAACAAAAAAGGACAATAAGGAAGAAATCAATAATAGATGTTAAAAGACCATTTTACCCTCATTTTCTCCCTTTCTCTCTTTCTCTCTCTTTCGATCCCTCTCTACTATTTGTTTTCTCTATTCTAAGTTTATAGGTCTTGAGTGCTTAGGTGACAACGGTAGTCCACTAGTAGGAAGGTGATGATGGTGGATGGGTAACAATGGTGAAGAAGAAGACAAAGGTAGTATAGGTCTTTTTTTCCTCAAAATCTCAATTCTTAACTTAACCCAAGGAATCTAAAATCCTAATTTTTAAAACTTAGAATTGTAATTTGGAAAAGTGAACATGGTAGTAAGGGTTCAATAAGAAATAAGGGGGAATGCGAATTATATTCCCTCCAGGCAAATAACATGTAAAGGTCTTTTCTCGTCTTAGACTTATTATTACTATTTTTAAGAAACAGAAAAGGAAAGTTTTTTTAGTAAAGGAAAAAAGCGAATATTTTTGTCCATGAAAGAACATTAATCACGGCTATGGTGCCAATTTTGACGGACAAAGAGGAAATAATTGCTTTGATACCAAAATTATGTACAACAAAGGAAGTAGAATTATTTGAAAGAACAAATATATTTATGAGGATGCAAAAATTAATCTAGAAAATAAATTATACAATAATTATAATATTAGACCATTGAAGAAATTTGCCATAAATAATAATATCACATTTAGTATGCAAAAATGTAATGAAATGGAATGGAATTAAATGAAATTAAATGTATACTTAGTGTTAACAGGGCTCTTTAGATATAGGCTCTTGAGGCCTGTCCAGATCTGATACACCTTACCACTTAGGGCTCGCTACCCTGGGCTCAAGCTTTAGGCTCGAATTGACCAAGCCTAAAAAACTCCTTTAACGACTAGAATACATAAAATAAGGGTATGATACCAAGTCAACAACTACCTCTGGTATAAGTGAGACATATCAAACACCACGACCTTACTCTTCCATATTTGTAGGAGAGGATCTCTCCTACTAACTATCCTCTAATTGCCGATACCACTCCACTATAAATCCTCGATCACTACCTAACGATAAAGCTCTCTACACTTTGCGCACTAAAGCTTACCTATTACTTCCAAGCATCATTTACTCTCTAATATACACTACTGACTTAAGCATTAGAGTTGCCACATCGAACAACACTCTAGTATACCTTCATAGTGTCTTAGTTTGTTGGCTTATGATGCGTAAATCCTAACTACTACCAATAAATACCCTGAGACAACATTTGGCACCATCTATGAGAAACTGAATTCTTGCAAGAAAAATCCCAAACATGCTAAACACATTCCTTGAACACAATTTTTAGACATTATGTCTTACCGTAACGAGCAAGAGAACCACTAGTTAGTGAATAACCAACCTGCGGACAATCAACCCCTCCCAAGGGCAACATTGGAGGAGTACCTAGAGTGTACAAAACACCTAGTTAAGGACTTAGCTGCTCAAAATAGGCTTCGTACTCTCCTCGAAGACGTTAAGAGGCATAACACACCAACCCATCCCTCCGAAGCTTCAAATGCCTACATTAGGTAGAACAACCACCAACAAGAGTAGAAGAATGGCACAAATCAACAACTTAATCCACTATTATAGCAATAGCTAACAAGGTCTACAGCCACCCACGACTAAACCCGAGCTAGTAATGAGCAAGTAACTAACTTGTAGGGAGTACCGACTCAATCAGTAGCATACCAAGCTCATCTGGTAGACGATGCTGAGCTTCACAAGCTCTACACAATGGTAACAAGGCTCTCTAAGCAACAGGAGAGCAAGGCCGCTAGAGATGTTAGACCGATCACTAACAACAAGATCCCCTTCACCTAAGGTGTCTAGGATGAAGTGCTGCCTCCTAATAGCAAACTTCCATCCTTGGACTAATATGATGGCATTGGTGACCTTGATGATCACCTCTTCCACTTCCATAACCTTATGAACCTCATGGAGATGCCATAATATGTAAGGCTTTCTTGGGCACCCTAAGGAAAGTAACTTGGGTGTAGTTTAACTACCTCCCCGACAATTCTATCAACTCCTTTGACGAGCTAACACAGAGGTCCAGCCTCCACTTCAAGGATAGCAAGCCTCTGTCTAAGGACACGTCGTCCTTATACCTTATAAGATAGGGTAAAGGCAAATCCCTACACAACTATATGGCTCGATCTAACAATACCATGGTGAAGATCACTCAACTAAATGAGAGAGTTGCTATCCATATCGCCTAGCTTAATATTCAACCTTCGGGAGACTTCTTTCGATCGCTTACGAAGACCTTGGCTAACTTCTTGAATAAAGCCTAGAAAAACATTGACTAAGAGGACAACTAAGAGAGGTTGGACAGAAAGTAGGACTAGGAAAAATTGTCCATGAATGATTGCCTCAACAATAGGTTGCTAAGAAAATCAAAAAGGGATAGCTCTAGAAAGAAGAAGTGTCGAGCCAAGCGCCACCTACTCCCCCTTCCTATTTACATGAAACACACACCCCTAAATAGACCCATAGCTTAGGTCTATTCCGAGGTGAAGTATAGGAACCTACTACAAAGACCCCCAAAAATAAAGGGGAACCTTAATCGTTGGAACTCGGATAAGTTCTACCAGTTCCATGACGACAATGGCCATACTACTAATGAATGCTTTCAGTTGAAGGATGCGATTGAATAAGCCATTTAGCAAGGCTTCTTCAATGAGTATGTAGCCCAACTGAGGAACGACAACCATTTCGATGACAATGAAGACCAAGCACCCATGAAGTGACAGACTAATGGTGCTAGAGCAAAGGAGAACACTGTACGTCACAACGAATGTATTCCTAACAATATTATCAATATAATAGTTGGGGGGCTATACCTTAGGAGTCGGCTGAGTAACAATAGCTTAGTTAACGTCCTATCGGAGGTATTAATAGTAAGGGAGGAGATAAAAGCTAAACACTTTTATCTCCTTCTCTAACAAAGATTTAGAAGGGGTAATACCCCTTATCAAGACGCCCTCGTTATAAGGGTGAGGATCACAAATTTCGAGGTCTTGAAAATAATGGTAGACAGTAGTAGCTCCACTAATATCCTCTTCCTCTACATATATGAGAGGATGAGGAAGAAGCTACTAGAGAAGATGAAGTTGTATCACCACAACTTGATCGGCTTCAATGGAAGCTGTCAAGCTTGGTTTTTTACCCTTCCGATTCTTTTTATAAATTAGGCCTTCTCTAAACTAGTCAATACCAAACCCTACTTATCTAATATTAATCCTTGATTAAGGTTTAAAGAAAACCGTTTTTTTCAATTTTGAAAAGGTTTTGGAGTGGCCACCCGACTAAAGTTAGGAAAAAAAGTTAAGTTATAACCAATTAGGTGGATTGGTTATAACTTAGTTACTGGTCTATCGATTAAAAAAAAACAATTTATAAAATGGCTTTTAAAATCAGAGAATCTAGATCTGGGGATTAGGAATTTTAAACCCTTACGAGTACTATTGACTTTCCAAAATTAGAATTAAACTTAAAAATCACCTTTTAATTTTGAAAGATAGAACTTGGTTATTAGTTACTCTAATTGGATAAACAAAATATTCTAAACTAAGGGAAAAGGAAATTAGGTTTTTTCACTTTTATCATCGCCCCGTAAGTGCCTATGTACCCGCTATTCAGAATCAAATGTACGTAGTTCTTTTTATGAAAACTTTAGTAGGTTGTTAGTTTTAATTCTTGAAAACAATCAAGCTTACGTTTTTTAGTTCAATTGGGTTCATTTGAGAAAATTTCTAAGAAGGTCCTAAATTGGATTTTTCCTTTATTTTTGAAAAATTCTAAAATGCCTTAAATTGTAAAAGGTGTTACGCTCTAAATAAGAAAAGTTATAACAATCCCGCTGTGTAAACTATCTTAAGATAGAAGTTGACCTCACAGCTACTATTGTAGACATAGCTTACACAAGGCGTGCACAACTCAACCAGCTTAAAAAATTCGTTCTAATACCTATTAATAACCAAACCTGTGGTAGAGCTTTACAAAATACCTATTCTATACAACCTATTGTCTCATGCCATAATGGTATTTATATAAACATTTTACATCTAAAGTTAAAGTTTGCAATCAGAGTTTATTAAAAACCATAGGTTTTGCAGTATATATATAATAAGTTAAGAAACTAGTAGGCGTCTTAGGTAATTCCCAATTAGTTTCCTCAAAAACTCAAAAAAGGTCAAAAGCCTAGGTTCAATTGATTTCTTGTTCCTCACTTTCCTAAATAACAGCACCCTAATCTGAAAACAGTAGTATCGGAACATCTTAACCTCAAACACCTACAAAAGAGTCTATAGGGGTGTGAGCATAACTAGTTTAGTAAGTGAGACGAAGTCAAAAGAGTACCATACAATCACAAACAAGGTTATTAATTATGATGAAATGCAATGCAATCAATCAAATAAAATATCATACAATGTTATCCGGTTCACTAAACAGTAAGGTTAGAGAAATTACATCCGTTCCAACTCGGATTGAGGAGTTTCATTGCGACTCAAGTCAGACCAATCCCGGGCTTGTGTAATGGAGAACATCCTCCTCCCATGACCACCTTCAAACCACAGCCCCCACCCTTGCTGCAACCTCCTTGTCTGCCACTTAATTTGATTAAGAATGGGAAAAGAACTATTTCAACTATCCTCATTGAAGGAAGTCGGTATTTAACCTAACACTCTTAATCGTTTCCCCTAATGGGTGTTATATATGTTCGGTTTCATTTTAGTCAAATAAAAGTTAGTTTTAATCAAAAGTAGCCAAACAAGTTCATACAATACAGAAACAATGCGAACATGCAAAATAACACACCAAGGAGTTTAATTCCTATCACAACTGAGTATCATACAAATACAGTATACACATAGTCAACTAACTATAAACACATCTGGAAGTATTCTTAAGTCTCCGGATACTTTAATACAACATCCCAGCAAGCAGTGAAGTCACAATCCTAACTTACTTGCTTAAACGCTCACTACTGCTGACTCGAGTCGTCAACTGTCTTTGTACTTAAAGATCCTATTTACACAAAAGACTTAATTTCAGTCTTTGTAATAATTATGAAAACATTAGAGTTTGATCTAAAACGGTTATATATATATATATATTAGTCATATTATTATATATCGAGTTAAGTTATTAATTATCAATAATATACGTAACCTATACTATTACGTATTATATATCGTTTCAATTATATCAAAACATACTTTTAAATTATTAAATCACATTTTAATTCCAATAAGATTACTGAAATACTTACATTCTAAAATAAGATAGAATTATAGGTTATATTACCTAAGATTTTCCGATTTTAATAAAATTAATGTCGTTAGATTCATATAAACTTAACGACACGTATTACGAGTCATGTTCCTAAAAACGAATTTTAACGGGTAATTTGAGTTTTTAATACATTTATACGTATCTATAGGAATATTATCCTATTATACATAATTTACTTTATTAAATTGTATTTTATCTAATTTGTCCGCATAACGTTATAATACAAGTATTATCTAATCTTAATATACCCATAGTATATCCCGATAAAAAAAAATCAGTAAATATAATAAAAATTCACTTTTAATCCAATATGATCAACAACCTCATACATAGTTTTTATTTAACTATTTAAACCATTTTAACTTATTATTGCCAAAAATATGTCCCTACTTATAAATTAAGCTATTTTACTAAATAAATTAGTAACAAATAGTTCGGGTTACCAAATAATTTCCCGAAAATTTCTCTAGACTCCTAAAGATATGAGGAACTCAACTATTATTTGATTTTAAGTTTTCAACCTACTGCCTATATATTCGTATTTATGACTTTACCCCTAAATTATCCTCAATTACTCAATTATGATTCTTTTTACAACAAATTAATTTCAATATAACCAACATTGCTGTTATTCACTAGAGATTAGTAAGTGTCCATTTCATCAATTAATTTCATATTTTTCTATTTAATTCATATTTTTAGCTTATTTTCGAGCTATTTTTAGGCTAAAAAATGTAATAAATACTAAAAATATTCAAATCAAAATTCGGGCTATATAGAAATTATATATATATCATACATATCCTACACAAAAATTTTCAACTAGAAACAACATCATTTAGTATATTTATTTTTCAATTCTAAATTCCGATAAATAGTAGATTTCTTAAGAAAGTATTTTAAATATTATGAATTTTTCAAAAATAAAAATATCACATGAAATAATGTTTAAAATAACCTAAGTACAATTTTTTTTCATAATTTTTCTAGGTAGTTTAGGTGTTTTTTACAATTTATTGAAAAATAGGATAGAAAATTGACCTAGCTATTCTTAGAATCTTCGATAGCCAGCGGTAGTTGGGGGTGTATTGGACAGCCTAGGCACGGCCTGGATCAGTGGTAGCCGGTTAGGTTGGTTGTTAAGTGGTTGTTTAGATCAAGTACAACTAAGGTACGGTAGTTCCCTTGTTTTCTTATTTTCTTTCTATTTTCCCACGATTTTTTATTTTTATTTTTCTTGGAGTACTTTTGGTTCCAAATTGCTAAACTAACACTAAACTGTTAGGGTTTGCTATTTATAGGGGTTATTCTATCGCCTATAACTTTTTTCTTAATTTTCTTTCTACTTTTTCCAAGTAAGAGGTGTTAATTACTCAGGAAATAGACTTTTGACTCAGCAATTAGATCCTCCACAATAAGCCACAGCAGTGTCCAGTAATTCCCAGCCGAAATTACACTCATTAGATGAGATTTACATTTTCTTTTAATAGTTTAGGTATATTTTATTAATATTTGATCATTTATTAATATACGAGTATATATCCCATGTATATATTACGTATAATCTATAACTATACTCATATAATTAAGTTTGTAATACATCTTTTATTGTTAGAATATGTTCCTTAATTATTTTCATGTATACAACACAATATATATATATATATTTATGCAATTTAGGGTTAATTTATGAGTATAATTATTATATATACTGAGTATACTCATAAAAATACGAGTATATTCATATAGTAAATTATACCATATTATCTCATTTTATAGCTTAATTTGCTTAATTACTTATTTCTAAGTTCTCGTTGTAATCCGAACTCGATTTAGGAATTCCAAATATTTTAGTACTATATTAAATAATTCTACTTTTAAGAGAAAAATTAAGATTTTAGGTTATTATTTCTAAAATCTAAATTTACTTTGTCACTTCATTTAACTTTTCTATTTTAGTTGTAAAATTTAAACTCAATCGGTTAACTTTTCCTAAAAGCCCTAAATCTAGGTTCGATTGTCCTAAACTCAATTTCAGGAGCTCACAAAGGGTTTGTTTATTTTTATTATTTTCAGAAAACCTTGATTTTTCTAAGTGCTAAAAGAGAGAAAAAAAATTATTTGTCTCCTTATTTACTTATTTTTATTTTTTATATTTTTCATTTCTATTTATTTATTTTTTTTATTAAACCGAAAAATAAATAACCAATTAAACCACTTTTCCTTTACTTTTTTTCTTTCTTTCTTTTTCTTTTCATCTTATTCTTTTTCTTTTTTTTTTTTTATATTATTACATTTACATTTGGAAATGAAAAATATATATAAAAAAAATAACAACCACTAAATAATAAGAAAAATAAAAATAACAAAAAAAATAAAAACAAAAACAAAGCTTCGGACCAAGAAAGGGGATATGGGTCGGTTTTGGGTTGGATCTTCAAGTCGTAGGTCAAATTGGTCGGGTCGAATGCGAGCCATCAAGTCAAATTCATAGGTCATCAAATTCCTTCTTCAACAGCAACACGAAGGGGTGATTTAAGGCCATTTGGAGGCAATTTTTTGTAGATGATGACAAATTCGTGTGTTTTAGATTAGAGATTGGGG
The DNA here is from genome assembly GCA_024138005.1 of Lumnitzera racemosa. NCBI lineage: Eukaryota > Viridiplantae > Streptophyta > Magnoliopsida > Myrtales > Combretaceae > Lumnitzera > Lumnitzera racemosa. The sequence goes on along the minus strand of JAMXBC010000008.1, from coordinate 7,340,980 downwards.
GGAACAGTAGGTAGGTTCAATGCCACAATGTTTGGGAGTGTTTTGGAATGGTGGCTGGAAGTGGTGCTCGGGTGGTACATGGCATTGTTGCTGGAGGTGCAACGGGGGTTAGGACTGAGGTTAAGGAGGTCGAGGAGTATTGTAGTAGTGTCGGTTTAGGTTGAAGAGGGTCAGAGATGGTGGTTCAAGTAGGGTAGGTTGCAGTGGTTAGGGTTTTGGAGGTAGTAGTTCAGCGAGGCAATAAAGGCCAAAGTTAAGGACGAGATTGGTCGGGTTCAGGTGCCCAAGCTCAAGGGAGCTCGACCGTGGTATTAGATTGTAGTGGAGAGTTCCAGAGAGAGAGTTTCGAAGAGACAGAGAGAGAGTTTGGTGGAGGGTTAGAGAGAGAAAGAGGCCACAGGGGAAAAAGAGAGCTTGGGAGTTGATTCTAAAGCTTCTCTCTTTCTAATAAACTCCATCCAACACCCATTTTATAGTCGAATTCAACCTAGAAACATGGAAAGCTCAAGTTCAGATTTATTGAAAATGTCCAGGAAACCAATTTTTTTTTCCGAATTTTGGGGATCAAATTAAATGCTCCCATGATTGTATTTAGATGTGTTAATGGATTTGATTCATAGTAGCTTACATGGTAAACAAAATCAAAGAAAGAAATTGGGCACAAGTGTGTGAAACTTATGCAAAAATTGAAGCCAAAGTAGAGGGAGTGGGCTATTCTTGAGAAGGAAAAAGGAGGAAAATTGGGAGAAAATGGGGGAAAATTAAGGGAAAGTGTTGACGTGGCGCCATGTCAACCAATCCGACTAATCACGATGCACCACGTATCGCCATGTATCAATGGTACCACATTAGCACAAGTCATCCAACCTGACACTACCACGTATCAGGACACGTGACACAATCAGATCCTGACACATGGCAATTCCTGATGTGAGAAAAATAAAAAACTTATTCATGCCTTCTCTTAGATTCAAACCCTC